>OY728156.1:1467664423-1468864423 GCA_963277665.1 Viscum album | reverse complement strand
ATGTAATTTAATACTTTTTATAAATTAAACTAATTTTATAGGTTAATATGACATGTTAGTATTGATTTAATTAACTTTTTTCGAACTAATCATTCTGTTATGATTTTCAAAAAAATCAATTACTAAATAGTGTCAAAATTGACATAAAATAGTTTTTAAAAAAAATATTATATTATTAATTTTAATTTTATTCCTAAAATTCTAAGGTTCGGAAAAATGACTTAAATAAGGTTATATATATTAATAATAAACAACGTGGGGTTCATTTGTCTTCTTATAGTATGTTTATTAACCTTATAGTGTAAGAAAACAAGAAGACACGGTAAAAGTAAAATTATCTAACTTAAAGTAAAATATAAATGATAAGGTTAAAATAGGAACCTAAACTTGTCTAAATTCTATTGGATGAAAGGATTTCGACCCATCCCTACCTTATATTCGAAATAAATCAATTTGGAGCTATTTACAACCGAATTTGGCTTTATAATAAAATAATATTTTTAGTTATTCCAAAGGTGCCCCTCTCCTCCCTTATAAAAGGGAACCTCCTCCCTCTTTTTCTCACACCACATTGAGCCTTCCCGCTTGGCCAACCCCTGCCAAATTCTCTTCTCCACTTCTCTAGAAACATCCTAGTGTTTCTGGTCTTCCTCAAAGACCAATTTTAGTTCCCTAAGAGGAGGTCTCAAAGAGGCGCTTCAAAGAAGAGGAAATTTCCGTTACCGATTCTTTCATCTTTATTTCTTCTTCTACTTCTTCTTCATTAGTTGTTTCATTATGAAGTAATAAAATAAGTATCAATCATATACTTATATGTTATTATAAGTATGAAAAAACCCTATTTCACCATCTATCCATCATACGGAAAATGAAATCACCGCGCGTGCGTACGTACGGAATACCGTCTCCATGCCATGGTGAAATCTATTTTCCACCACAACCTTACTTGGATGGGTATAATGGTGTAAATAATAACTATATATGATTAATTTAAAGTAATATTGATTCTGAAATAGTATACATACACTCCAATACAGTCCCATGATCATGAGAACGATATCATCGCACGTGCGTACGTACGGACTACCGTCTCCACGACGCGATGAGATTCATTCTCCACTTTAACCATTAATGAATGAATATAAAGTATATATAATAAGTAATCATGAAATATATGACATAATAATGATACTGGAGTTATGTCTATATATATGTATGTCATCTACCTAATTCCATTCAACTCAATACAGAAACGAAAACAGCGTTCATGCGTACGTACGGCCTACCATCTCAATGAACAGTGTATTTCTTTCCATTTACTAATTTATTATATATATGTATATTCTGAATATATATTATATATAAATCATGTTTTATATTCTGGAATTAAGTAATCATGATATAAGTAATCATATGGATAATTACAAGTCAAAACACGGACGACAAATGAAACAATTTTATACAAAACACTCTTTAACATGGAATTTACAAAAGAACGGGTAATATAAAGTCATAAGTGAACCATATATGATATCAGAACAATTAATATGATTCTGGAATAAGTCAATAACATTATTTAAATCATTATGCAGCAGGTTCGGACACTTATGAAGCAAAACAGACCTAAGGTAAGGGAAAATCTCGCAATCTCAATTTTTATCTGAGATTGTTTATACTTCAGAATTTACTGGGGTGTATTTTATCATCCACATCCATGTTTACTCAATATGTAATATTTTTCCATCCACCTAAAATTGTTTAAATCCAATTTTACCCATCAGTGAGTTTTTAGTAAAATATATGAATGGAATCATTTGTCGTTTTTCGTACGAGGTACTTTTTGACTTTTCTGACAAAAGTACGAGAAGAATGTTTTTTTAACTTATACGGCATGAATGGATTTTTAAAACATTATTTCCAAGAAGCTTCCATTACAAGTTTTCAAGTTTATTTTTAATAAACTTCTTTTAGTTATAATTGTATGACATGTTAAGAAAGGAAAAGTGTTTTTGAAGTTGAAAGGATATTTTCCTCAAGAATGGAGTTCATGTGTTTTATCAAAATTATTTTCCATCTAAGATAATAAAGGGTTCTGTTCCTATCCCTATTATTACATTCATTTGATTATTTTGTGATGGAATTATTTTTATGAATTCCTTTATCTTATATGAATTGTTTTATGATGTCATGATGTTTAAGATTCCCATTTTTATTACATGGGTTATGCTATGATGCATGGTTTATGATTTTGTGGCACACATAAGAATGGTATCATTATGAGATGGGTGGGACCTATATCTCCCTCTAATGCATTGGGTAAAGATTTTATATCTCATGAGATAGACATGACTGGAATGGTAGGTTATACCGGTTCAGTGAAACAGGACTGAAACGAGGAGTGAACTCGGTTCAGAAAGGGACTTTGTCCACCAAGATAGTATTGGCATTGAGTATTGACTAATAAGAAATGATTCTCTATGATTATGTGTGTATTCCACAAAGTTTCATGTTTTAAGTTATGATTATTGAGATTACATTTCACTACTATGATTTATCCCATGTTATGAAATTATGATCTCTTTTGTAGGTTAAGATTTCCAAAAGATATGTTCTTATGAATATGACGTGATTGATATTTCTTTTACCATTACTGAGCATTTGAGCTCACCCTTTTATGTTTTATTTTCCCCAGGACATAAAGAAAAGATTTAGGTTAAAAAAGAAGATCATTATGGGAGATGTTGAAGATCTTCCACCACGATTAGAATATTATATTCTGAATTTCCAAAGACACTAAACTATTACGGTCCTTCTGTGTGTGTTTTTTTATGTACTAAGTATTCCGCAAAAGTAATGTAATGTACATGTACGTCAAGCTTCGGGTCTCTACAGTTGGTATCAGAGGAAAGGTTTAGTCAACCTTTGGAAATTAGGATTCGAAAACGTTAGTGAGATCCCTAGAGATATTTCTAAGGTATGTCTAGGGATGTCCCTAAAGATAAGTATACGTATAGGATACAGTCCTAGAACTATGGTAACGATGATAGAATTTAACCTAAGTTGTTAGATATTGAGGATACTCCCCCTTTATTATGTTGTTTTTCCTATCATGATTTTTGCCTCTCACGCTATTCTTTTTGGGTTTTAGACGATGGCTGGAACCTGAAGGAACCATGTTGATCAATGCAATGGACAATGCAATGATTGTCCTCCTGAACAAACAAATGTTATGGGAGATAGAGTGAAAAATATTATTGCTATACTTACACAAGCTATGAATCATTATGGACTTTCAAATGAGCAGAGAAGGGAACAATATTCTATTGAGTCCTTCATGAGGCAACGTCCACCTTCTTTCAGTGGGTCTTATGATCCACTTGTTGCTGAAAAATGGATCAATACTACTGAAATGATATTTTCAGTTCTTCAATGTTCTGAACATGATAAATTCATCTTGACAGTATATCGTTTGGAAGGTGAAGCTGATCAATGGTGGAATCTTATCAAGAATACGAGGCAAAGAGATGAAATTGAGTCTATGGAATGGGACGAGTTCAAGAACTTATTTTTCAATAAGTACATCCCTCTTATTCTTGGAACAAAGATGGAGAAGGAGTTTCTTGAACTAAATCAAAAGGATGATGAATCTGTTGGTATATACGAAGCAAATTTTACAAGGCTTGAAAGGTATGCATCTGGATTTATCATCCAACCTGAAAGTAAAGTTGATCGATTCTTCAGTGTCTTAAAACAAAATCTTCGAAGGGAATTAGCTATAAGAGACTTCAGTAGCTATGAAGAAATTGTGTGTTGTGATATCTAGGTAGAAATGGAATTTGGTGTTACTTATCCATCTCACAGTTTTGACAAGAAACGAAAGATGGAGTTCAAGGAGAATTCTCAGAATAATGGTGAAAAAAAGATGAATGTTTCCTTATGCTCAAAGTGTGGAAAGAAGCATGGTGGAGATTGTCTTAAAGGGACTAGAAAATGTTTTAAGTGTGGAAAAGAAGGTCATCGAGCAGCTGAGTGTAGAAGTAATGGAAAAAGGGTTTCTAATGATGTGAATAAAGAAAAGACTGCAGAGAACGCACCAACAACACTCCAATGCTTCAAGTGCAAGGAAATAGGGCATTATGCTAATAAATGCCCTAATCCAAGGGTTAGTGATGATCGACGTGAGCAACCACTTAAGGAAAAGGTCAAAGGGAAGTCACATGCGATCATCATTGGCGATGTTGAATATGACAATGATGTGGTGGAATGATTAAGTGTTTATGTAATGGGATTCCAGAATAATGTTGTATATAGTATCGTGGAATATTGGAATATTTATGTTTTGGTATATTGTGGTTTTCAATAATTTTATGGCATCGGTAACCATGAAAAGTGATTGTAATATTTTTGGAAAGCAGATGATATGCACATAATGAAGGGATAAAGAGAATCTAGTATTTTTTATAGTATTCATGAGCCCATGATTGATATAAGGACTAAGTGATATCATGGTTTGAGGATATAGAATTTTGAGGATTTTGGTATGTGGAAAGTGTTAACTTTTAACTGCATTCATGTTTTCACTAAGGTTCAATGGATATTCATTCTTCAAGAGAATACATGATTAAGGTATTCACATATTTTTAATTTGACCAACAAGATATATCTTATGATATATGGGGGATAAATGATGGCATTCACGTGATCATTTTCTTTATACTATGAGCTTGGACCGAAGTATTTTAGATAAGCCTAAAGATTGGAATGGATTATGTTGGACATAAGTTAGTATTGTTTAAGGATAAAACTTTTTTGATATTGTTGATGAGATGTTATAGTAATATAGCTTTAGAAAAAGGACAACCTGCAGGACGGTCAACAACCCATCGCGTCGGACAAGGCTGTGGGAATCGAACGCACAACCGAAGTGTGATTGGCCTTTATCACCTACCACTGGCCTCCAGGAAGTCCCTGTTTAGTAGAAACTAGTTTTATTATATTAAGCAGTATGATATATGAAGTATAAGTCCATTTTAGGAACTATATATGATTAATCTCACTATAGATGGACTTATGTATTTTTTGATAACTTTTCTAACCTTTTGTTTGAGATAGATGGAATGACCCATCATTCTATCACATGATCTGCTAAGACATCACGAATGACAAATTCAACTTCATTTCTTTAAGAGATGAAGTGGAAATTGTCTAAAGAACGACAAACGGTGAGACTATACCAAAATCACGAAAGTATTTCTTCTAATACCAATTTCATCAACTTTAGGGAAATGATCTTGAAAACCAAAAATGTTTTCCTAGTGCTCTTATATCTGATTAATCAGATGGTACCTTAGATCATCACAAATTTATGTCATTGTGATTGCTGGCTTCTCCATAGCCATGCTCTCTACCACTCTCCATCAGAACATGATGGCTAGATTTCTCTTCCATATCCATATTTTCACCTATGTGGAAACCCAGTGATTAGTTTATTTGGGTAACCGTTACGTTTCATACTTTTGTTTTTAAAGATTGGTTTTGGTATTCCTTTTTACGATGTGGGTTTCTATTAAAAAAACTTTCGAATAGTAAACTATTTATAACCCCGACGAATTTCGAGGGTGAAATTTATTTTAAGGGGGGTAGAATGTAACAACCCGAGATTTTATGAAAAGTATTATTTTAATAATGTCTTGTGTTGTATGCTACACCAAGATTACCTTGCGCTATACGCAACACCGTATTAGCTTGCAGTATGCGCAACACTATTCTTGGATCGTGTTACACAAAATTTTGATAATAGTTAATCTACGTAACATTGAGTATATATATATATATATTCATGGTATAAATGAAATATGGTTGAATTATGTTATACGAAACAACGAAGGATTCTTGCACAACACGCAACCCTGACTTGGCTTGCATTACACGCAATCATGACCTTCCTCGATAGCGTGTGGTGTACGCAATACCGGGTTTTACTAAACAACGATATATTATTATAATATTACTATGAACAAGCCGTTATGAATAGTATTAACAAAATTTTGAATCTTATAACATTATTATTCATCTTACACATTTTCTAAAACATGGTATAAGAACAAAATAAATTTTTCGGGTAAAATAAGTAGTTTTCAAGAAATGCAGTTTTGTCGCCTTTTGATGGCGCACCCACATTAAATCTAGTTTTTGACATATTTATAAGTTCAAATTTGAAAAAATAAAATTCTTCATTGGAATCATGAAATAAAAATTTACTTTGGATAAATTTTCATATCATTCTGGTAACTTTTATATTTTGATGAATAGTAAAAATACGCTATATTTTAATTAAAAACAACTTTTTTCATCGCAATAATTTATATGGTTAAACTATAATATTGAATGGTTTAAAAGTATAAATAGAATATATTTTTACCATTTAATATAATGTATGTCATTAGCATTGATTCTACCTTGAATTCGTAGGATAAATCAGTTCAATCTTTTGCAATGTTTTAAAGAAAAACCCATTTTCTTTCAACAACGGCATTAATTTTAATTTAATTTCTGAAACTTTTGTGTATTGAATTTGGAAAAATAGATTCCATATTTGGAATCAGTGGATCCAAACTGTTTTAATAATCTACTTTTTATTTTTGGGAATTATGAATAGTAACTACGGTAAATTTTATTTACCATAGTTAAAGGTAAATCGGTTAATTAAGGGTAAATATAATATTATAAAATTACCCTAACACATGTAAAAATCCTATTGGATGACTAAATTTAGATGCATATCACCTAAGGGTCGGATTAGATTCATTTAATGGACTTTTTTTCATGAAAATAATTTAATTATTATTAAAACCAAAGAATGTGACAACATGTCACTTTCTAAAATATTATAAGTATAATAATATTAATTTAGTGATACACTTCATGAAACATCGAAAATGAATAGTATCCAGAAAGCTAATACAATTATCTACATCATAGGAATTTATTTAGAATTTTTAGGGATTAAATAATTATCATTTATTATGACACAAAGATGATGCAGTAATTATCTTATTAATGAAATATTGAAATAATTGATGTTATAAATACCCAAATAAATGTAATTTAAGACTTTTTATGAATTAAACTAATTTTATAGGTTAATATGACATGTTAATATTGATGTAATAAACGTTTTTCGAACTAATCATTCTGTTATGATTTTCACAAAAATCAATTACTAAATAGTGTCAAAATTGACATAAAATAGTTTTTAAAACAAATATTTTATTATTAATTGTTATTTTTTTCCTAAAAATCTAACGTTCGTCCAAATGACTTAGAAAATGTTATATATAATAATAATAATAAAATTTGGGTTCGTTTGGAATCTTATAGTACGTTTATTAACCTTATAGTGTAAGAAAACAAGAAGACACGGTAAAAGTAAAATTATCTAACATAAAGTTAAATATAAATGATAAGGTTAAAATAGCGACCTAAACTTGTCTAAATTCTATTGGATGAAATTATTTCGACCCATACCCACCATAGATTCTAAATAAATCAATTTGGAGCTATTTAAAACCGAATTTGGCTTTATAATAAAATAATATTTTTAGTTATTCCAAAGATGCCCCTCTCCTCCCTTATAAAAGGGCACCCCCTCCCTCTCTTCCTCACACCACTTTGAGCCTTCACGCTCGGCCAAACCCTGAAAAATTATCTTCTCCACTTCCCTAGAAACATCCTAGAGTTTCTGGTCTTCCTCAAAGACCAATTTTAGTGCACTAAGAGGAGGTCTCAAGGAGGCGCTTCAAAGAAGAGGTAATTTCCGTTACCGATTCTTTCATCTTTATTTCTTCTTCCACTTCTTCTTCTTTAGTTGTTTCATTTTGAAGTAATAACATCAGTATCAATAATATACTGATATTTTATTATAATTATGAAACAAACCTATTTCACCATCTATCCATCCTACGGAAAATGAAATCACCCCGCGGGCGTACGTACGGAATACCGTCTCCACGCCATGGTGAAATCTATTTCCCACAACCACCTTACTTGGATGGGTATAATGGTGTAAATAATAACTATATATGATTACTTTAAAGTGATATTGATTCTTAAATAGTATACATACACTCCAATACAGTTCCACGATCATGAGAACGATATCATCGCTCGTGCGTACGTACGGACTACCGTCTCCACGACGAGATGAGATTCATTCTCCACTTTAAATATTCATGAATGATTATAAAGTATATATAATAAGTAATCATGAAATATATGACATAATAATGATACTGGATTTATGTGTATATATATGTATGTCATCTACTTAATTCCATTCAACTCAATAAGGAAATGAAAACAGCGTTCATGCGTACGTACGACCTACCGTCTCCATGAACGGTGTATTTCATTCCATTTACTGATTTGTTATATATATGTATATTCTAAATATATATTATATATAAATCATGTTGTATATTCTGGAATTAAGTAATCATGATCTATGTAATCATATGAATAATTACAAGTCAAAACACAGACGACAAATGAAATAATATTACTCAAAACGATCTTTAACATGGAATTTACAAAAGAACGGGTAATATAAATTCATAAGTGAACCATATATGATATCATAACAATTAATATGATTCTGGAATAATACAATAACATTATTTAAATCATTATACAGGAGGTTCGGACACTTACAAAGCAAAACGGACCTAAGGTAAGGGAAAATCTCGCAATCTCAATTTTTATCTGAGATTGTTTATACTTCAGAATTTACTGGGGTGTATTTTATCATCCACATATGTGTTTCCTCAATATTTAATATTGTTCCATCCACCTACAATTGTTTAAATCCAATTTTACCCTTCGGTGAGTTTTTAGTAAAAGATACGAAAGGAATCTTCTGTCGTTTTTCGTACGAGGTACTTTTTGACTTTTCCGACAAAAGTACAAGAAGAATGTTTTTTTAACTTATAAGGCATGAATGGATTTTAAAACATTATTTCAAAGAATCTTACCTTAAATGTTTTCAGGATTATTTTTAATCAACTTCCTTTAGTTAGAATTGTATGACATGTTAAGAAAGTAAAAGTGTTTTTGATGTTGAAAGGATATTTTCCTGAAGAATGGAGTTCAACTGTTTTATCAAAATTATTTTCCATCTAATATAATAAAGGGTTCCGTTTCTATCCCTATTATTACATTGATTTGATTATTTTGTGATGGAATTATTTTTATAAATTCCTTTATCTTATATGAATTGTTTTATGATGTCACGATGTTTAAGTATCCCATATTTATTACATGGGTTATGCTATGATTTATGGTTTATGATTTTGTAGAACACATAAGAATGCTGTCATTATGAGATGGGTGGGACCTATATCTCCCTTCAATGCATTGGGTAAAGATTTTATATCTCATGAGATAGACATGACGGGAACGGTAGGTTATACCGGTTCAGTGAAACAGGACTGAAACGAGGAGTGAACTCGGTTCAGAAAGGGACTTTGTCCACTAAGATAGTCTTGGCAATGAGTCTTGACTAATAAGATATGATTCTCTATGATTATATGTGTATTCCACAAAGTTTCATGTTTTAAGTTATTATTATTGGGATTACATTTCACTACAATGATTTATCCCATGTTATGAAATTATGATCTCTTTTAAAGGTTAAGATTTCCAAAAGATATGTTCTTACGAATATGACGTGATTGATATTTCTTTTACCCTTACTTAGTATTTGAGATCACCCTTTTATGTTTTCATTTCCCCAGGACATAAAGAAAGGATTTAGGTTTAAAAAAAGAAGATATTTAAGGGAGATGTTGAAGATCTTTCACCACGATTAGAAGATTATATTTCGAGTTTCCAAAGACACTAAACTATTACGGTCCTTGTGTGTGTGTTTTTGTTATGTACTAATTATTCCGAAAAAGTAATGTAATGTCCATGTACGTCAAGCTTCAAGTCTCTACAATTAAATATTATATTATTGTCAACACTTTGAATCACATTACTTAATGTATTTGAACTAGAATATATAGCCTCATCTCAATTAATATAGGATTAAGAAGAATATACCTAATCCAAGTTAATGAATATTCAATGTTGATATTCCTCTCAATTAATGGGTATTATTCGATAAATTATATAAATTATTAAAGATTTCATGAGGATTGATCGTTTCCACTTTATAGGACTAATCTACTAATTTTTACTCATTTTTGAGAACTCACACATTAGAATATAGACTAACCAAACAATATTTCCTTATATGAAATCCATTTTCCAAATAGTTTTCTAATACACTAAATCCTTTAAATAATAATTATTTTCTATTTTTTCACAAATATATATATTTTTCATTATTTTAAGAAGTACCTTCTTCGATCCTTTAATTAATTGAAACAATATTCTATAATTTTAGCTTGTTATAATTAATATCATACCCCTATTTCCCCACATGATTTATTAGCACCAGATAAATGTTGAACATAATTTTCCCACAACCAACTAATAAAGTAAAATACCCCCATTTGACATCAACTAAGGATCTTATCATTGCTATATATTTAATTCCATGTATACTTGGTTTTAACTACTAATCCATCCTATGCATAAAAAATAAACCCGAAAATATTCTTTATAAAAAATTATGAATAAATATTCAATAAAGTATCATGGATATGTCAGTTTATATAGACCAATTGAAGAGAATATTTTGTGGTATTCATCTTGTATAATTTCATGATTTTGAATTATGTGTATGAAATTCTTTTCATAATCTCACATGTATCCCAATTGTTCTAAATACATAAGATCTAATATTTATATTAATTGAAAAGCTACATTGATCATGTTGTTTCATTGATATATTACTTAAATAAATAGATAAAACTTCTTATATGAGTGCTATTATACCACTCTTATCATGTTTATTTATAGATACCCCTACATTTCAAACATTAACATTAAATAAAATCTGTTGAATACATAAAAAATTATACAAATATACACCCAAAGACCATACCCGTCGAGTGCCTTTGTAAACATGGAACGAAAACCACTGGTACATAAATTAGCAAATTTTTCTCCCATTAAGTTCTTATTAACTATAAAGTTTCATAGACACATCAAACATAAGAAATTTCATCATAATAGAGGAATGGAAACACAAAAATGGGTGAGATTAGATGCACTGTACTAGTAAACAAGGGAAACATATAAGAATAATCATGATCATTTTGGTATGACAACCTGATAATTAAAATACAATATCACAACCATCATGTCAAGGATAATAAACAATAATAGTTTCAAATTATTTGGTAGATTTGAAGACATGAATCATGATGAAATGAAGAACATAAGCCATGAAATCCTAACATAGGAATAAAAAATATAATTTTAGTAGATACATAAACATATATAATTATTTCTATAGCTGTCAATACATCTCATACAGGGCCATATTAGTGGAAACTTCCTTTACTGAACTTGGTTCACAACCCATTATTGCCTTGTATTATGGAACTGGGTTCACTCCACAATCCATCCATATCATAATGAACCGAGTTTAGTTATCATTACATCCCTATAATACAGAATTTAGTTCAATTTTTATTCAATATATGTCTATATAATAATATATTAATCATTAACCATTTCATTAGAGGTATATATAGGTCCCACCCATCTCGTAACAAAATTATTCATACATGTTCCACAAGATTATAAAACATTCATCATTCCCTGACCCATAAAATGGATGAGTTTTATAAACCTCAAATCATAACCCATGAAACTAAATGGGTATCATTAAAATTTCATCATATAATAACCTATGTAAAATATATAGGTTTTATAATAATTTCACATAATCATAACCAAGGAATATAGGTGGGTTTCAAAAACATATAACCCATAGAATATAAATGGGTGTCATAAGCATCATTCTATCAAAACATAAACCATTCAAGAAAGGATATGAATAAAAAAATTGGATCATGTCCTAGATGGGAATGAGTTATATAAACGGACATCATCTTATATGGAAATTAACTTGGAAAAATATTTTTAAAGAATTTGATATGGAAAATATCCTTTCTTCTTTGAAAAGACATCTTAAAACATAAATCCTTTTGAAAACAATTTTCCTTGAAATTTTACTGAAAAATTACAATAAAGGTTTGAAATAATATTGAAAAAATGTTCTCTTTAAATCAAATAAATGAGTAGGGAAAAAAATTTAAAACAATATTCCTTGAAAACTTACAAAATAATCATAAAATCATTTTGAGATAGTTTTTACTATAAAAATAATAAAATAAGCATTAAAATGTTTTAAAACTATTTTTTTGAAATCACATTGAAAAATTTTAAATAATGAATGAAAATGTTTTGAAAACCATTTTTATTGAAAAAATATAATGTATCTTGGAATAATTTTGAAACCAATTATTTTTAAATTTAATTTTAAAACAATTTTTCTTAAATCTTTACATGCCATAAGATGTCAGAAAAATATTTTTTATTCATTGTAAATGTTTTAGAAAAATAACATTTTTGAAAAGTGATAAGAAGATTATTTGAAAACATTGTTAGAAGAAACAAAGGGTAAAATTAACTTTTAAATATATTAAGAGCATAGTTGAATATTTTTGGAAAAACTTTTTTGAAAACATGGTTTTGAAGAAACACATATTTCCCATCGAAGGGATAGGTAATGTTTGAATTTCTGAAAAACAAATTCTTGATCATATTATGTACCAAAGAGTAGGAAAATGGTAAAATTAAAAGGATATTACCTTGATAAACATATATTAATAAATATCAGAATATTTATTGAGATATGGTTCATAATATTTCATTAAAGGGACCGTAACTATAAAAAATCTCAACAAATGTTGAGATCGTAGCAATAAAATGTTACCAATTTCATAACATTGGATCATAAAAAATGGAATGAATAAAATTACATGAAGATTAATATATCATGAAAATAAAAATATTCATTATATAACATGTTAAAGGTAGTATATACACCTCATTGTGAAATATAGGTTCATAAACATGACATGTGTCTCAAAGATGGAAAATTGAGACAAAATCACTTTATTGATTCGGTAACTATTGAAAAATAACCCCCATGAAATAAATATCATAATATGGATATGTAAATACCAATATAATTATTTATAATAATAATATAATACATCCATGGGATGTATACACACCACATAATACTAATTGAGTGGTGAATATGGCATGTATCTTATGAGTATAAAAAGTGAGATAAAATCCCTTAACCTTATGTCTCGACACTATTCATACTCATATAAATCACCAATATAATAAATATAATTTTATTATAAATCTATCATAGAACTGTATTCTCACATATAATACCAAATATTTTAGTTTATGACTTTATATTACCTGCATGTTAACAATTTGCTGTCATGCTTTAACATCGGGTAATATACACTTTGTTCTTTTCATATATCTCAATTTTTCATATTTTTTGTCATTTTAAATATATAATTATTTATGGAATTTAAAAATAGTATAAATATCATGTATATTAATTATATTTTTATTATAATAATCCATAAAAAATAGAAGTATAAAAATGGAATACACTATTAATGGAGATTTAGGTCTGATGTACGCATGAATGTTGCTTCTGTATTGAAAGAAGTAATGTAAATCATATATATGTATATATGTTTAAATTATAAATCCATTAAAATTATTATTTCATATATATCATATTATTTTTTTGAACTAGTCCTTAATACATTCTATATAAGGTGTGAACGAATCAAATCAATTTGAGGGGGCGGTAGTCCACAAATCCCCAAATGAAATTATTGTATTTTTACCAAATGGAAAGTGTAAATATATGAGATGAAAAATGGTTATAGAATCATAAAGACATAATAAATTTAATATATAACCCACATATATATATATATATATATTGTCCATCATAATTTCCCTTATTATAGGCATTAAAGTAATAATGAACAATCATCATTTCGTGAGGCAGTAGTTCACCGAACATGTAAACACTATGTTCATTACCCATTAGATTGAAGTGTGTATAAATATAGGCCTAAAAAACATCATAAAAACATCCTATTATATTGATAATACATGTGTTTTTTACACACATGTAATAATAATATTTTAGGGAGTGGGGAACGAAAATAAAATAATGGAGTTTGAGGGAGGTTGTTATCTATGAATTAGGTAAATCCTTTTTGTTTTCAACAAAGTGATTATATGGAAAATATTATTCCCAAATAGAGTATTACTGTTGTATGGGAGTGTTTTTGGGAGGATATTTTAATGGACATTTTCTGAACCTAATTGTTTGGAGAGGTGTTAAGAAGGCGTAGAGTGCTTTCCTTTTTATAGTGGAGGGGGAGTGGCACTCTTGTAAATACAAAAAGGTATTCAATAATGGGAGGTTCTCATTAAATAATGTTCCTAAAAAATTAACAGATAATGGATTAATTTGAATTAATGGTAGAAATAAATCTACACCACACAATAATATGTTCATTTTAATAATTTGTTTCCTTAACTTCTACGGTTCCCAAATTTTATTATTTTCATTTTTATTAAAGCGTATAGTTTTCTAATATATGTAATTTAACCATTAAAATTAAACTAAAGTGAGATTTTTTATAAAATATATATCGATGGAATTATAAAAATTATACAGAATTTACAAAAAAAATATCATGTTTTTAGGAATATAATTTTCAAAATATGTGCATGTGATGTAGAAAACACACCTTCAACCTGAACATTGTTAACACTATTTTTACAATCTATGGGTAAATATATTAATTATAAATGATCAAATGTTCCATTAATAGACCATATTTGATATTTTTTAGCAATTGAAAATCACTTGGAGTTATATAGTATATTTTTGAATTTCAAACCATTTAATAAAATATCATGTATTTCAAAATAACAATAATTCCAATTTTGACATTATTTATTGAATTTTAATATTAAAATATTAAAAAATATATAATTAAAATAAATTGTGTTTACAAATGTATAAAATGATATATTAATAATAAATTATAAATATATGCAAAAATTAAATAAATTAACTTCACTTTTAAATTTTATAGTGTCATTTATTTTAGTCAATTATTAACTAAATAATCAGTATGTTGGTGTTTCGTAAGAATTTGAAATAAATAAATCAACTAAAAAAATTTAATAAATTATTATGATAACAATAACCCATTAATATTTCAAAAGGATATGTATAACTAAAAATATGATGTTTTTTGAATATCTTAATGTTTCAAAAATGTTAATGGTATGGAAAGTTCCATGTTTGTCTTTTTTACCATAACATTTTATATAGGACAATTCCTTTTAATAATAACTCAATAATACATAAAATTTTACATAAGAGGAGAAATTATCTATTTATTTTTATAAATGGCATTTTTATTGGTTTCTAGTTTATTTAGTCCCTTAATGTTAGAGTCTAGTCCTTAGTTAAGGTTAATATTACCTTAATCGATGCAATTAATTTTTATTACATTCCCTAAATATTTTGGTCAAAAACTAATTTTACCAATTAATATATTATAAATTATGATTTTTACAAATATGGAATTCATTTCCCTAAATTCCAATCATTAAAGCAGCACAAATTATTTTAAATATAATCCCTTAGTGGGGTCAACAATGCATGTTTTTAAAGTAAAAGGGTTCAATAGTTTTCTATCATTTTAAATTAAATTAAAAAATTTAAATTGATTCCATTGACCCAAATTGGGTTGATTAGAAATTATATGAACTTTAAATCAATTTAAAAATATATTTATGTTTGTAGATAAATTAGATGAAAAGGATGTTTGGAACTAAAATTCAGAATTTTTTACTATTCTCTAAAGAATAAATCTTCTCAAAATATTACCAAAAAATCACACTATCCTAATTATTAATTTTTATATTAATATATGATGTTTATTTTTACTAATGAAATCCAAAAAATATAAAAAAATTGTATTTAAAATGGGTTATCCATTAAAAGGCCGTAAAAATTCCTTACTAAAATATAAGTTTTTAAGCATTAAATTGTGTTTGTTCTTATCATATGTCTCTAAAATATTTTTTTATGAATATATAAAATATTTTATCAAATATATAACAATAATATTACATTAATATCATTCACTAACTGAAATTAATTTAATTTATTAGGGTAAAGTAGCTTTTCAACCATAAAAATGATATTATTTTCCATAATATTCAAGTAGTTTTCATATTCATGTATAATTATTGGGTAATGTATAAATTCCCATTATATTTGTGTGAAAATTATATTTTCATAAATTAGTTAAAAATATTCATAAACTATAACGTAATTTTTAGGTTATATCATAATATATTTAATAATAACATTTTAATAATATATTATTTTTTTGCAAAACTCGGTCTTTCGTCTAACACAAGGCATTGAGGAAATTCAGTCATGCATGTTACGTAAGCTAAATTTGGTGTTCAATACCGATAAAGATAAAATTTATGTTGTGTGTAGTGGATGTTTAACTTGGTTTTGCGTATAACTCAATTTATACATAGTGATTTAATATAAAATAAACTATTTTTTTGCGTTGTGTGAAATGAAATATATAAAAATATTAAAATAATTCAAAAAAAACAATTCAAAAAATATCATGTTTTTACATTCCACATCCCTTAACCATAATTTCATCCTCAAAATTTTTTCTAGGTTTTTAATGGTTTAATACTTTAATGTTCCTTTCATATAAACCCACATCATAAAAATGAACACTAAATCTTTTTTCAATAAAATAATGTTAGAACCATAACGGTTACCCAAAGTAACACATAGAAGGGTTTCCATATAGGAGAGTAGTGGTGGAATGTGAGGAAATGGACATGGATGAATAATATAACTATAATGTTCTGAAAGAGAGTGATAGAGATACTGGTCAGGATAATATTAACAATTACAAAGCTATAAATTTGTGATTATCTAAGTGAATGATACTGACCATTACATAAGGTGAATCATTGTTAATTTTTTTTAAGATATCTTTTATAGTTAAATAAATGTTTCTCGATAGATTGAAGAGTTTTTGAAGTGTTCTGTGGGTGAAAGACACAAAATGATGGGAAAAGTGACCAAAGAACCCATAACTCATGGTTAGTGAAAACCACGTACCTAGCCCAAGATACTGTAAGGTATGGGAAATATTTTGGAAAGAGGGATAGTGAATGATTACCTCAAGGTTCTCCAAACCATTTGGGTTTCTCTAGGTAATTCTGCGACCCTAATTCCTTGGATAGTGGCTTTTTCACGATTTGGTAAACCGTGCCAGTAAACCATGCACCACATTAAATATTAAAAAAATTACGGTTTTTTCATCATTGGGTTTTTAGATCATCCAATGATTTTTCCTCCCATTTGACAGCCTATACCCTAGGCTATAAACCAGTACCCCCTCCTCCTCTGTGGAAGGTTCTCATTCAATTATTTAGCATTTGGACTTTATTTAGGTGAAAATCAATGATCCAGATTAGTCTAACACTCCTCATTAATCTATTTTTTTAGGGATTATAGAATCTACCCTCTCATTCTAAAGCCCTAAAAACATCACATTTCCATAAAATTTTATATTAGGGATTTATCAGCTATTTTAGTCTCAATCAAGGTTGGATATTGAGCATGTGTTCGTCAACAAACATGATGTAGGTGTTATTTAATCACTTTCCCATAATGTTGATCTGTTATGTGTGTATGTAGTTTCATTATTTCACTGCAATGTTTTTCCTTGATGTATTGGCTTATGAAGAGTGATTTGGAACCTAGATTGAGGTTTGAGACCCTTCAAAGACCCCATTAGGTTCTTCGAGGATGTGATACTAGACCTAGGGCTGCACATAGGGCAAGCAGAACCCTTGTAATTGGTCAAAATACTAGTAAAACTTCAGATATTGGTATTATGGGAGAGAATGGGTATTGAAAATTAAATTTATTTTTGGGCATGTTTAACTGATTTATTGAAATAATTCATAAGTTGGATTTTGTAAATGATTGAAAGGTTCGTAATGAGTTTGATTGAACAGTTAGGGATTTTACATGATTTTAGATTTACCAATGAAAAATGATTAACCATGAGGTTTTCTAAGAGATTTAATTTTTCGGAATTGGGAACAAGTATCCCATTTTAAAAAAATGGTTTAATAGTAGTTTTTAATGATTGAAAAGAAAATTAAATCCTATGGGGATGTTTATGTTTTCGAAGAGGAACACCCATGTTAAAATGGGTGATTTCCAGATGATTTCAGTGACTATTTTGACTTGTGTTTATTTCCAATATGTAGTTTATAAATGTATAATTATATTATAGTAATTTAAGGGGTGTAAGGACTAGTGATATAGAACTCATAAAAATCACATTTTCATGTTAACATTATTATGAAATGAACAAAGAAATTAACGGGCTTGTTTGATTATATAATATAAGGGGGTGATTGACATGATGTGAAAATGGGTTAAACAGGATTAATTTGAATGTTCCCAATGGATTATGATTTATAATTGAAATTCAATAGTGGTTAATTAATGTGAAATAATGAATTGGTAAAGTGATTATAGATATTGAAATTGTTTAATATGTTATATGGGTTAATGTATGGGATTTAGTGAAATTCTAAATGAGTTAAGCTTAAATAATGATAATTGGGATAAACATCACTCTAATGTAAATGGATAGCTGTTAATAAGTAATAGAATAATATAAATCCCAATTTTTTTTGGATTTAATTATGGAAGACTGTGTGTATCTTTTAAATATGACTCTGATATGTTGTTGTCAGATTAATTACTACGGCTCTTCCCATAGTCTTGGTTCGACTAATGGTTTATCCTACCCCTAGATATATAATAATTTTCACATGGATGTGTAGTGAGGGGTATTGAATGAGGTTCTACACCCCCAAGCTGAGTTGGATTGATGATCTAAACTCTACCCCACGATCCAAGGGTTAGGTAAGGGGATAAATCTATATTCTCATAATGGTCTCATTAAAATCAGAACTGGTCATTGAGGTGAAGATAATGTGTTGTTGTGATGTGGATAACCCTAGTAAGATAGGGAGATGTATTATTCCCTTATACATTGTAATTGACCGACTCATTCCATATTGTATATGATTAAAATTCCTAACCTATTTAACAAGATATTTAGATGAATTTATTAGTGAAGATAGTGTAAGTGATGAAAGGAAAATAATGATGAAAATTGATTAAATGAATAATGTAGAAAAAGGGTATGTAATGAGTTTTGATTAGTCTAATCCCTTACTATTATATGTGTGTTTCATCCATTGTTCCTTGGCATAGATTCCATAGGTGACCTTGGATAGTTTGTTGATTGGATGATTCTAGATAACATAAGGGGTTAATGGATATTAAATAATTACTTAAATGTTTTATTTGGTACTTGTTTATTTATTTCAATTGTTACCTACAGACACCTTTGTAAATATTTTCCTTTTCTTTAGAAACCATTGGTGGGGGCCTACTGGGTTGTAATCACACCTTTTTTGGGGCCGCTGTGGAACTTGGGTACCCAAGAAGAAGCTACTTTTTAAGTAAAAGTTCCGGATGGGGACCATGTGTTATGTTGTGCATGGGATGATGGTTTGGGTTTTGGGGGTTAGGATTGGGTTGGAAATTAGGGTTGAGTTTAGAGTCTATGGCTATTTTTTCTTTCGTTTATATTTTATGACTACTTTTCATTTTGATTATTCACTAGATGCTATTATATAATGTGTACTTGGTTACTTATTAGTTGTTATTGCAGTCTATCTATTTATTATTTCTATTATTTTCATAATCTATTGATGTTGCTTTTTTCATGGCATTAGTCTGATAAGAGGGTGTAGTATTCCCATTTTCCTTTTATACATTGGTTGCTAGTTGGAAGCATCATCCATATGGGGCGGCACTCTTGAGGTCATGTAACAACCCGGCTTGGAGCACTAGTATAGTGGTTTCCTGGTCTGGGATATTAAATATTGATATCATAGGATTGCATCTTTTTTCATACTATTAGTACATGGTAGACAGGATACTAGGAGCTTTTCGGGACATGGAAATGAAATTGTACCTAGGTGCATGCATCCCCATGTAAGAGGGAAAACTCAAGTATCATGGGGTGGGAAATGATGTTCTATTTTTTTATAGTTTTTCGATGTTTCCACCTTGGGTGGAATGATTGGATATGATGTTATTGATTGATGAGGTTTTATATCTTTTACTAGTGTGGAAAGAGAGGGTGTATGAGTTCATGCATCATGTTAGAAACATAGGATAAATAGGTCACCCATGTGTTGGTTCTGATTGACTTTTGAATGACCTGATGATAAACAAAATGGATTTAAAAAGTGAAATTGAGTGAATCAATGGGTTTTAAAATGTGATTTAAAAATATTTTGGAACATTACAATCATTGAGTTTCCAAAAATGAAAAATATATGAAATGTGATTTTTAAGAAACATGGTATCATTGAAATGATGGGTTTTTAAAATAAGTGTTTTGAAATTGTAAAACTTGGGTTTTGAAAATGAAAATCATTGAAATGTGTAATAGTAGGTTTAATTGTACGGTTAATTTAGTGTGTAAATGGGTGAGTAATGGAAATATTATGGATTCTGTTGATGGTTATCCCTTGTGTTGGTTATTGACCATATGTACGTGTGTTTTGGGTAGTAGAGTTTAATAGTTTTGAGACCACATGTTACGGGATGTGAGGTCTTAGCATGTTTGGTGTGTCGGTTAATGGGATGTTATTTTTGTCTCCTTAGTCAGGATGTGACCTTGATTTTGTGAAACAGAGTCTATTAATGTGAATGTGGTGAATCCTAATGATTGAGACTATATGATTTGTTTTTAGACCCTAGGGTGGGTGTTCGGTTCAGGGTTCTGGTGTGCATGTGCAGGTATCCTTGATGTATTATTTAGAGTAAGTGTTTGTCTAATGCATCATCCATAGTGTGTTTGGAATATGAGTTGGTTTACTACTGTGAGTAGCTAGTTATTTGGGGTTATGTGTTCATAGTTATAGATAATTAATGACCTTTTATTGGTGTGGCTCTAGTTTTATAAGTTGTCATTGTTTGTCATTTAATTATGAAATATGAGAGAGGTTGGTTGGGGTGTTGGTTCATTTTTGGTCATATTTTATAGGTAAATGTTTTTTACCATGCAAGTAGAACATGGAGGGAGATTACTAGCGAAGGATTAACCTAGATATTTATGTGGAAAAGTTAATTGTTTTGTGAGTTACGTCTCATGATGTGGCTATGAGTTGAAAATATTGAGAGAAAAAAAAGACGAGTCGATGGAGGTTGTCCTAGGTTTGTAGTTTCTAGTGAGTGTGATGCAAAAATGGTGTCCTTAGAGGTAAAATTTATTTGTGGTGGGTTCCATCGAGTTTTAGATAAGTACATTTTTATGCAATGGACTCTCTTTAGGGGAGAACATGGGAGCATACGTTTTGTTGTTTGAGTGGTCGTAAAGTGAAGTACCATTTGGATACTGTACCATGTGGGTGTTGGTGTTAGAGGTGAGAAGCAAAGATGGTTTGGGTGGTCAATGAAAGTTTTATCAAAGCACAACTGGGTAGTTTTTTATAGTATTTGTTATTGGTTAAGATGTTGAAAAACCCATGTGTATGATGAAACTGGAGGAGCAGTTGGCATGCAAGGACCATGAATGCTAGATATGAGTTTTGTGCTTGGTCATAAGAGAGTGAGAGAAATTAGTTGGTTTTTAACCGGTGGAATGGGTCATGGAATATCTGATTTTTTCAGTGGGATCATGCAAGAATAACTCATGTAGGGTGAAGATAATGGTGAAAAATGGATGTTTGGTCACGAAATCTTTGCAAAGGGTCATCAGGTGGTTGTGAGTTTAGTTGGAAACTCCATTTGATTTGTTGTGTTATCCTGTGGATAAGACATCTGCAGATAGGGAAACTCGATACCTTAATTAGGTTGAGATGTCCTCTTGGTAAGAGGTGACAATGACGATGGATAGTTATGGGGGTTTTTATCAATGATATATTGGTGTACTTTTAACTAGCGATTATCATTCGAAATATATTCACATCATCTACATGAACTAAGAAGGATTTGGCCTTATTCCTATCTTCTTGAGTGTATTTGGTTAGAACTGGACATATTAGAGGATATGCTTGGGAAGTAGTATCTCTGTGGGAGTCATTTGGTGGGGCCGTACACCGTCGACTAGTAATTGAGAGGTCCTCTAAGTGGATAGTGTACTAGAGAATCCCATGGTGTCGTTATCATAATTCGGGAATGATTACAGAGTGATGCTTTTTTGTCATTATAGTGGAAGATAAATGGCCACATCCAATTTGTGGGGTTCATCCAATTATAGGGCATGAATCTATTGAGGTCAAAATAGAATTGGAAAGTGGTGAAAATGATACTCCTTTGGTGGGGAGAATCATGTTAAGGCATAGATGTGTGGAGAAATCTAGCAAGTGGACTTAGTGGCCCTGAGAAGAAAATTAGAAACATGTGAGGTGTATGTTGTAGTTCTTTAGGGGGAAACCAAGTTGGTTATAGATGTGATGGTCGAATGAGTTGAGAGATGTCCTGGGGTAAGGCTAGTTCTAAAGGCAATTAAAGGGGTCACATCAGAGATGTTTTGTTGGTGTCATAGAGAGTGAAAACAGTTTTAATAGTAGAAAATACTAGTGATGGAGGGAGTTTCATGGATTTTTGGATTTTTGGGTATGTAGTGAAATTTGAGTGGATTTAAGGTTCAATAAGTTAATTTTGTGACTTTCGGTTGGAGTTGAATGGACTCTTTTAAGATTCATATCGGTGAAGCAGTGTTGATGGTTGGTGATGCCTCATGTGATGAATAGTTGAGTATATCTAGATGAAAAGTATAATTGAGTTATGATTTCTAGATGTTTGAATGAACCACGAATGTTGGTCCTCGAGTTCCAGATCGAGGTAGGTCATGAGATATGGTCAAAATAAGGATGTTTCCATTAGTGACGTCAGGATTGGATCACTATTAGTTCTTCGATGGAATCTATTTAATAAGGATCCACATGATTTGGTCCATTAATGGTGAGTGGATCAAATCAAGAGTGTTCCAGATGTTTCTTATATGATAATGTATTTTCTAGTCAGTATCCTTTTTTTTGATAGATTATTAGAATTGACGAGCACTTTCTATTGTGCTTAGATTTTTAATGATGAGTTGAGGTACATGTTACATCATGGAGAATATAATTTTTATTATGGGACCTGGGGAGGGAAATTCCCCTAGCATAGGACACTTTCCTTGAACTGAGCATCATTACAGCATGACCTAGTTCAGGGAGAAACATAGAAGGTGAATATTGATTGGTGGTCTATGGTCTAACCTTTTCGGTCTTGAGGTCTTCAGAATTCTCGGAAGTGCATCTTCAGGATGAGCCTAATAAGGTGGGTAGGTTATAAGATAATGTTCTTTAGTAACTATACTTGTTAAAATTATTGGTTAAACACACTTTTAGGGTTAAAGAGGTTTTTATCAAGTGATTGAGGATTTTTGGAAGTGTTTTGGGTGTGCGGGACACAAAAAGATGAGGAATGCGACCAAACAACACATATGGAATAGTTGGAGCACAATTAGTGAAAATCATGCTCCCGACCATGGAAACCATGCAGTATGGGAACCATTTTTAATGGAGGTCTCGCAAATAGTTACTACACCTTTTTCAAAACTGTGTGTGTATCTCTAGGTAACCATGCAACTTATCTTCCCTTAGATAGTGGATTGTGCGTGGTCTGCACATTTTTTTCTAAACCATGGAGGTAGATTGTGTGTCCCATTATAAGTTTTAAAATATATAGTTTTTCTCTCTTTGGGTTTTTATATCCTCTTATTATTTTTCTCCCAATCCACCCCCTCTACTATTGGTGATGAACCAATAACACCATCCTCCTCCATGGATGGTTCTCCTTCAAATCATGGGCATTTGGAGCACGATTGGATGTGAATTGAAGACCTAATTTAGTGTAACACGTCTCTTTTCTCTATTTTATTGATTAGGGATTATAGAATATCTTCACTACTTTCAATGTCATAAAAAATTCACTTTTCCAGGGAATTTTAGATTAGGTATTTAGCAGGTGTTGGATTCTAAATCAAGGGTGGAGATTGAGCATATTTTCATCAATGGACATGAAGTATGCGGTCTTTAAGCTTTATCCCATAGTCTTGATGTGTTATGTGGGTATATAATTCTTTAATTAAATATCATGTTGTTTTTGATTTCTTGAGTAATTAACAGTGATATAGACCATTGATGGTGGTGTGAGACCCTACATAGAACATGTTGGTTTCATCGATGACATGAAACTGGACCTACGGCTACCCATGGGGTAAGAAAGACCATTTTAATTGGTGAACAAAACTAGTAAACCATGAGATAGGTGTATTATGAGAGTGAATGGTTTGTAAAAATGAAATTTATGTGTTTGTAAAGTTAATGGACTGATTGAAACTATTTATAGGTTGTCATTTGAAAATGATTTAATTGATTTTAAATGAGTTTGATGTTACGTTTAGGCATTTTACCCACGTTTAGATTTATTAAAGGAAAATGATTAAAAAGGTGGTTTTCTAAGAGATTTCAAATGGTGTTTGAATCAGGAACAAGGATACCATTTTTGAAAAAAAATTTAATTGTTTTTTTGAATGGTTGAAATAGAAATTAATGCCTTGGGGAATGTTTTAGTTTTCATAGAGGAAGATCCATGTTTAAAATGGTAATTTTAAGATGATTTAAATGAGTATTTTCACTTGTGTATATTTCCATGATTTTGTTTTATAATGGTGTGATGAGATCATAGTAATTAAATGGACATAAGGTCTAGTTATATAGAACTCTTAAAAATCACATTGTAATGTTAAAATTATTATGAAATGAGTTATGTAATGAATGGATTGGTTGATGATATAGCATAATGGGGTGTTTTGAATGATGTGTAAAGGGGTTAAACGATATTAATAGGAATATGCCCAATGGATTGTGATTTGTACATGAAATTAATTAGTGGTTAGTAAATGGGAAATTATGTATGGGTTAAGTGAGTTGAAATATGGAAATTTTAAAAAATATTAAATGGGTTAATATATGATAATTAGTGAAATACTAAATTAGCTAGGCAGAAATATTGTGAATTTGGATAAATGACAATGTAATGTAAATGGAAATGTGTTAATGGGTTATAGAATAATATTAATTCTTATTTTTTTATGAATTGTTTTTGATTATGTGTATTAGTTAAATATGGGTTTGGTATGTTATTGTGGGATAATGGAATAAGGCTCCTCTCAAGAGTTGGGTTGGGATGATTCTCTAACTGACCACTACATGGATATACATATGAACATAGGTAGGTAGTGTCGGGTATTGACTGAGGTTATATGCCCATTGGTTAAGATGGACTGATTCTCTAAGACCCTCCCCATATGCATGGGTTAGAGAAGGGGACAAAGCTCTATTACCATAATGGTTTCTTTCCACTCGAACTGAGGCATTAAGATGAAGATAATGAATTATTTTGATTTGGTTAACCCTAGTGAGATAACGAAATGGATTATTCCATTTTCATGGTATTTTACCATCCTAGGCCATAGTTTAATTAATGTAAATTCCTATCGTATGTAACAAAAGATGTATATGAATTTAATAACTAAGATAGCGTAAGTGATGAAAAGACTATAATGATGGAAATGAAGTAAATAAATGGATTAAATAATTGGTAACCGAGGAGTTGTGATTAGTTTATTCCTTTATATTTATATACATGCGACACCAATTATTCCTTGGATAGGACTCCCTAGGGGACCTGAGTTAGTTTGTTGATTGGAATATTCTGCCGAACATAAGGGGTAGGTGGATATTAAATAATTTCTTAAAAGTTTTCCTTGGTACATGTTTATTTATTTCACTTGTTACCTGCACACGCATTTGTACATACTGTATGTTGATTTTGACACCATTGTTGATAGCCTACTGAGTCGTACCCACACCCTTCTTAGGTGTCCATGAAACTTGGGTACCTCATGAGATGCTAGCTGTTTTTAGGTACAGGTTGAGGTTGGTGATCTAGTGTTTGGTTATGCATGGGATGATGGGATGGATCATGGAGGATAGGGCTAAGATTGGACTCGAGTATGGGTTTAGTGTCTCTAGCTAGTTTTTTCATTGGTTTGTATGGTAGGACTTCTTTTCATGAAGATTATTCCATAGATTTTGATATAGAATGTGTACTTGGTTACTTATTGGTTGTTATTACAAGATATATTTTTACTGTTTCTTTTGGTTATCTTATCTATTGACATTACTTCTGTTTTAGATTCACATTGATATACGATTAAAGTCTCCCCATGTTCCCTTCAGACATGCGCTGCTAATCTGCAGCCTCTAGCATAGAGGGAGGCATGGTTAGGGTCATTTAACAACCCTCCTTGGAGCATTGGATTAGTGGCTACCAGGCTAGGGACGTTACACTAAGGGACCATTTGATTTTATAGAAAAAAAATTATTCTGATAACTTTTTTAGTTTCAAGATCCTTTCCATAGTGTAGATGAATTTTCATGAGAAGCTATACTTACATTATTTCATTACCATTCATATATAAAATCTCACCTTTTGGTAATGTCTTGGAAAATTTCCACTTATCCTCTTTCTCCAAAAAGGAAGGGTAATTCTTCATTTCTAAAGCAGATACAAATTATGAGATCCATGATAAGTCATACTATCTCTATTTAGTTACTATCAATATAAAATTTTTAAATCAGGTAATCCAATATGTATAAATCATCATGTGGTGATATAACACATTAATCTTACCAATTTTATGCAAATTTTAACTTTAACAATCGACAAATGGTAAACCTTATAACCCTTATGAATGATGAAAATCCCAAGATTTAGAAATAATGACACAAGATCATATTACATTGATCCATCACATATCATAAAGTTGTTTTTGGTTTTCAAATTACATACATAACAATTCACTCATTGTATATTTCCATGAAACATGGTAATAACCTGAATTATTGTTCATCCTTTTGGGAAACATGCATGCTTCCTTATTCCAATGATTTCTGGATACATTTTTTAAATCCAAGAAGTTATAAAATTCATCAGGGATAATATAGAACACTTTTTCAATAATCATTTCCAGGGTAATTCATACAGTCCAATTTACTTATTCATATCCAACATATGGTTGTCTAAATAAAATTATCTCAATATAACACATTAATTAAGGATTACCTTCCCTTAATCAAAATAATTTTTTCCCATGAAATCAAACTTCCATTTCATTATAACCATTACTCATGTCCTTTTCAATCCATAATGAAAACATATAGTGAAAATAATTATATATTTCATGATTCAAATAACATAATCTTTGAATTAAAATAATAGAAATACTTCATTCTTCCATCATTACTCATAAACCATTACGCATGATTCATTAACATGTTCTTTAATACCTATTTCCATGAATATGAAATATAAATCATCTATTAGGGTTACTCAAACTTCAATATAATTATTATTCTTATATTTTATGTAAACAATGTTGGAAGAATATCAATTACCATTCATATGTTGACTATGGACTCTTTGTAATTATAAGTATAACCAATACTCATACCACCTTCCTGATTCTCTTTATGAGTTTTTTACTTGGGAAATAAATTCTCAGAATCCTTATACTTTTCTAATATGAAAATTTCAATGTTATATATACTCCCTCTAGTTCTCCCCATTCCGTAAATCTAAAAAGCATAGGGTGAGAAAATCATATCATAGAAGAAACCCTTATAATCCTAAAAAATTACTTGTATGATATCTAAATCATGTCAATGAATTATTAATTGACAATAGATTTGTTTTATCCTTGGTTATTCAAAGTGGTTTTCCATTTACATCCTTCATGATGGTTTGTGAATACTGTGTGATTTTACAAAGCATATCCCTGGGGAGTGTCAAACTAGGTGTGTAGCAAGGCCTATTTTCATGCACCAGATTACCCCAATTCAGGGCCAGGATATATTTTCATATTTTTTAGCCCTAGGTATATCTATTTTAGTGCCACATCCACTTTTAGTATCCAGATAAGGATGTATTTCTAGGAAACCACTCACTCTATACATTATCAAAATTATAGGACATTTTCATATACGTTGACTCATCCTTATACTTATCCTACGATACATCCCTAGGCATATCCTTAGAAATCTTCCTTTGTATCTCACGGATGTTTTATCATCATAATTTCCAATGTTTGACTAAACAATGACTCTGATACCAACTAGAGAATCCCCCACTCATCTTACATTAACATTACCTAAATTTGGAGAAATAATTAAAACATTATAAAAACATATATTGAAATATCGTATTAGTCTATTAACTTTGGAAACATAAAAATACAAACATCGGTACATAAATGAGCTACATTATCTCTCACTATGTTCTTCAGGACTAGAACCATTATTAGACACATCAAATATAATACATATCTTCATAACATGGGAAAGTAAACAAAAAAAAGGGTTGTGATCAGATGATCAAAAATGGTAAACAAGGGAGACATGTATGAATAATCATGAGTAGAACGGTATCAACAAACGATCATGAAAATAAAAATATCCATGATCACAAACTTGAATCCGATAAAAAATCAAGGTTGTTCATAAGACATGAATCATAAGTAAATAAGGAAAACAATACATGAAATGATAACATAGGAATAAAATATATCATCATGGAAGACACATAATCATATATAATTATTTCTATAGTAGTGAAGTAATCATTTCCAAGACCATATTAGTGGAAAAATTCCATTAACGAATGGGGTTTACACCTTGTTCCAACATTGTATTTCTGAACCAAGTTTACTCATCATTCAACCCCTATAATACTGAATAGAGTTCATTTCTTGTTTTAAAACAATAATACTGAATCGAATTCATTTCTTCATCAAGAAATTTAGATTTAATGTGATAAAAATAATTACCCAATTGATTGGAGGGAGATATTGGTCTCAACTATCTCATAATAACTTTATTCATACATGTGCCACAAGATTGTAAAACATTCATCATACCATGACCAATGAAAAGTGATGGGTTTTATACATCAAATCCTAACCCATGAAATTAAATGGGTATCATTAACATTTCATCACATCATTACCTATATAAAATAGATAGGTTTTATAATCATTTCATCAATGCATAACCCGTGAAATGAAGCAGATGTCAAAAGATTATAAGTTGTGGAGTAGAAATTTGTGTCGTAAAATGAATTCCATAAAAACATAAACCATTCAAGATAGGATATGAATAGGCCTTTTGAATAATTTCCTACAATAGAATGAGTAACATAAAAATGTGCCCACATAGATAGAAAATAACTTGGAAAGATATTTTGAAAATATTTCTTGAGAAAAATGTCAATTATTCTTTGAAAAGCCATTTTAAAATTTAAAACCATTAGGGAAACATTTTTAATGAAAAATGATTGAAAACCTTTTCCATTTAAAACATATAAAATACAAATGAAAAATATTTGAAAATATTTTCCCTTTAAAACATATAAAATAATAACGAAATCATTTTGAAAACATTTCTCTATGGAATCAGAAAAAATATTATTGAAATTATTGTAATGACCATTTCATATAATATACTTTGAAAACATATAAATAAGACTTGAAAACGTTTAGAAAGATATTTTAATTATGAATTTATAAATAAAGCCTGATTTTTTATACTATTTCATTTAAAATTACATTTTAAATTTTTTTTAAAAAATTATACTCATAAACATGAAATGGAAGCTTTACATACATTATAGTGGGTAAATCTGTACATGTTGTACGAGGTAAAAATGATGATTTCTTATGGATGGTAAAAGGCTAGAAAACTGACTTGTAAGAAAAAAGATAACAAAATTCTTTTGAAAACAGTGGTAGATGAAAAAAATGGTATAATTTTCTTTTGAACCATATAGGAGGATAGTTGAATATTCTTCAAAACCCAATTTTGAAAACTTGTTTTTAAAAGAACACATAATTCAGAACCGAAGGGAGAGGTAAAGTCAGAATATCTTAAAAACACTTTCCTGATCATATTATGTACCAAATTGTGTAAAAATTGAACCATTACATGGATATATCAAGAATAACTAGAGGGTAATAAAACTCATAAGATTTATTGATATTTGAATCATAATATTTTGTCAAATGGAGAATAATCATAAACAATCTTGATGGATATTGAGATTGATTACATAAACTGTTACCAATTTGGAAACTATGGATCTTGAAAAAATTAAAACAATAAAATTAAATGAAGCTTAAAATATCATGAAAATAATATTATTCATGATATAACATGTTAAAGGCACTATATATACCTCAAGGAACAATATAGATGCAAAACATGGCTTTTGTCTCAAAGAAGGAAAATTGAGACAAATTCACTTTACTGATTTGGTATCATTTAACCACAATCCCAATGAAATAAATATCATAATATTTAAATTTTAATAACCATAAAATTAATAATAATATTCATATAATACATCCATGGGTAGTATACTGACCACTGAAACAATGTGAGTGGTGAATAATGCATACATCTCTTGGAAATAAAAACTGAGATGAAATCACCTTACCATATGTCTCGACTCTCTTCATAATAAAAAATATCTAATATAATATATATAAATTTATTATACATATTTAACAGTACCATATTCTAGTATCTAATTCCATATATGGTTTGATTTTGATTTTATATTACCCTCTTGTTAACACTTTAATGTTACGGTTTCACTTCAGCTAATATTTACTTTGTTCTTTGCATGGATCTTAATTTGTTATATTTGTGGTACTGATACATATATAATGATTAATAGAATTTAATAATGTTTATAAATATAAATTATATCCATTATATTTTCATTTTAAAAATCCATATTACATATTTTTATACCAATAGAATACACAGTTCATTGAGATGGTAGATCGTATGTACACATGATGATGATTCCATATAGAAAGAAAGAAAGTAAATTACACATATGTATTCATTTTTATATTATAATTATAGTATAATTTTTATTTCATACATATAATATTATTTAAATTAACTCATCTTTAATACATTCCATGTACGTTGTGAAATAATCGCATCGCATTGAGGGGATATAGTACACACTTCCTCAAAAAAAATTATCGTATTTACACCTAATGGAATGTATAATGATATCTGATGAAAAAGGATCAATAATATTAAATACTGAATAAATATAATATATAACATATATAAGTTGATTTTTCATCATAATATCCACCATAATAGGCGGTAAAAGAAAAAATGAACACTCATCATTTCATGAGGCAGTAGTTTTCCATACACATAAAGAGAATGATTGTTACCCATTAAATAAAAGTGTGTGTAAGTGTATGTTGACCCCATAAAAATAATAAAATCCTATTATATTTCTAGATAATTTTGTTTTTATAAAAGAATGTAATAAGAATATTTGAGGGAGTAAATAATGAAAACAAAAGAACAGAGTTTGAGAAAGGGTTTACCTCTTAATCGTGTCAATCATTTTGGTATGTTCCAAAGGGATTCTGGGGAAATATTTCTTCCAAATGAGAGAATTGTTGGAGGATGTAAGGGATTTTGAGAGAATATTTTAGCATAACTTTTTTGAATGTAAGTGGTCTAAGTGGTTTGAAGAAGGGGTGGCGTGATTTCCTTTTTATAGTGGAGGGGAATTGACACACTTGTAAATACCAAAATGTATTCAATAATGGGAGGTGTCCACTAAATAAGGTGACTCAAGAATGAAAAAGTAATGGATTAATGTAAATTTATTGTGTAACCAAATCAAAACAACAAAAAAATATTCAATTTAATTATTTGATCCCTCAACATCTAAAATTCACAAATTTTATTATTTTTTTGTTTGTTTAGGCATTTAGTTTTCTAACATAAGTAATTTAACCATTAATATTGAAATTAAATGAGATTTATTATAAAATATTGATCTTATAAATTATAAATATGATTTATATCTCAAACAATAAAAATATATAGTTTTTTGAAATTAATTTTTCAAACACGCGCATGTGACGTGCAAAACAATACTTAAACCCAACTCGTGCTAACAATATTTTTATAATATATAGGTCATTATTTTAAACATAAATAAAAAATTGGTCCATTAATATACAATATTTATTTTTATTTTTATACTTACTATTCACTTAGACAAATATAGTATTTTTTATTAATTTTAAATCATCTAATAAAATGTCAAGTTTTAAAAATAACAATAATGTTAATTTTGACATTATTTATTTTATTTTAATTTTAAAATATTAAAATCATATTTTAATTAAAATAAATTATTTTTAAATATTTTTAAAATGATATATTAATCATAAAAAATATTTAAATACAATCATTCAGTCAATTCACTTCACTATTAATGTTAATAGTATCATTTATTTTACTTAATTATTAACTAAATAATCATTGTGTTGGTGTTTCATAATAATTTAAAGTAACTAAATCATATTTAAAAATTATGGATAAATTATTATAATAAAAATAACCCATATTTATATCAAAAGGATATATAGAACTTGAAATCTGATGTTTTTTACATATCTCAATGTTTTATAATGGTTAAAGGTAAGGAAATTTCCCCTTTTGTCTTTTTCCACAAATAACCTTTTATATAAGAAACATCCATTTAATAAGATCCTAATAAACAATAAAATTAGAAAAAAAATGATACATGGTGTAATTATTGTCCCCCAATGTATTTTGGGCATGTGTGTATGTCATTTAGGCCCTCATTTTTATGGGTTAGTCCTTAGTTAAGATTAATTTTACCTTAATTGATTTAATTAATTTTAATTACATTCACTAATATTTTTGGACAATTTTTTATCTGTTTGTAAAATATAAATTATAATTATTAGAAATATGTAATTCTTTTTCCATAATTCCAATCAAAGAGTCAAAAGAAATTAATTTAAATTTAATCTCGTAGTCAGGTCGCTAATTCGGGTTTGTAAATTGAAAACAGTCAAATATTTTCTATGATTTCATATTCAGCTAAAAATTGAAATTTATTCCAATTATCCACACATGGTTTATTCTTAAAAATATTATCTTATTAAAATTTGCAACCAATTTAAAATTTAATATATCCTTATAAATAAATTAGATGAAAAATTAGTTTTGAAATAAAATTCAGTATTTTTCACAATTAATTAAAAAATTAAACTTCAATGAAAATAAAAAATAATTACTGTATCCTAATTATTATGTTCCTATTTTAATTTTTATTATTATTTTTAAATATTAAATATATAAAAGTTCCAAAAATTGTATTTAAATTGGGTTCTCCATAAAAAATTGTTAAAAATGCCCTAATAAAATATAGGTTTTTAAGCATAAAATTGTATTTTTTCCTTTCTTATGTATATAAAATCTATCGGATGAATATTCAAAATATTTTATTAAATATAAAAAATAAATATTACATTAATATCACTTAATAATTGTGATTAATTTAATTTGTTAGGATGAAATTGCTCCGGGACCATAAAAATAATAATAGATTTTTTATATTCAATCAGCTTTAATATTATTTTCTAATTAATTGTTAAATTTTTAATTCATATTATATTTATGCAAACAATATATTTCCATAAATTACTTCTTACTATTCAAAGACAATGATTTAATGGGTTTATTAGAAATTATTATATTGAATAATGACATTTTCATAATATGTTATTTTTCTCTAAGACTCGCACTACTACAAAAATAAGAACGGGAAGTGCCACCTTATATCAGCGCTAAGCAAAAAACGCTGATAAAGAATCCATGTATCAGTGCTAAAATTTGAGCGCTCAAAAAGGGAAACCTTTTTAGTGCTGATAAAGTGACCTTTTTTCGGTGCAAAAAAAAATCACTGATAAAGGCTACCTTTATCAGTGCTAGAATTTATGAACTGATAAAGGAAGGATATATCACATCTTTTTTAGCGCTAATAAAACTATGGTCCCATATTTTATAAAATCAATCGCACATTGTCCTCTGTTTATCACGCCCTAAAGCTCTCGTGATATTGTACCCCGGAGACAACACCCCTCCTCCCCCCACCCTGATCTGCGTGTTGTTAGACCTCCTCCGCCACCTGATCTTCACGTTGATGGTCCTCAGCTGCTATCTCTTCTCTTTATCATCCCCCTTGAACCCCTTTGGCGGATCCTCCTCCCAAAAAACCCTACATCTCAACCTCTCCACTCGACCCTAACCACCGAGAACCCTACTCCTCCATTTATCAACGGTTGGTGGCTCCTCTCGTGAACCTCCCCCTATGGTAGTCATGCCTTCCCCTCTCGACGTAGTGCAGAAGGTTCTCTACTTGTCCTCCTCTAAGGTGAATTTCTTTTCAATTCTTCTTGATTCTCATCTTGAACTTTATTGTTTTGAATGATTTTACAACAATGTTGATTCTGTTTTTATGTTTTTTTTATTATGTTTTTAATGGTTAATGGCCATACATAGGACTTTTAAATTTCCCTCATGTGTTAAGTCATGTATTTTTTTACTATTCATCTCATTCTTATGAAATATTTGTTAAATCATTAGTTGAGGATGGGGACATGAAATTTCTCTTTCATTATTATGTGTAAATTTTGGAATTATCATATTAATTTGTTTCTATTGGATGGATAGTGCTGATTAACCTAAATACTATAATGAATTACACTAAAGTAAATTAATGTGAAGAGGGAGTTTTGCATGTTATTTATGAAGTTCCATAATATTTCTTATATATTTATGGATTTATTAGTTTTTTTGATAAAGTGATTAATTCTTGATGTTGTGAAAGAAATTTATTACTACTGATAATATGTTATAAGAACCTTTCATTATTTTCTAGTCACTGTAGGTAGGTAATGAATTGGTTGTAGGGAAATCTATAATTAAATTGTTATATTTAAACTATAAATTCTAATTTATTATGATAGAGTGCTTAAGGGGTAGTTTTTAGTGTCAATTTCTGATATGTTTTCCCTTTCATACTACTATGTATGGGGTATTTATCACTATAATTATAAGGGTGATGGATGATTGATGTGGTTGGGAGCATGTGGTGTGGTAATTAACACAGTAGTGAAGGATGAATTATTGTGTGGTAACGATAGCAATGATATGGCTATTTAGGCATAAAATAAGTGGTTTTATGGATTTTAGAATTTTTTTAGTTGTATTTTATGTCATGAAAATTTAGTTGTTATTCGGTGGTGTTGTAGTTTCCTTTTGGCATGGAATATGGTTGGAATAAATGAAAATAATAATGGGTGATGGGTTGGAAATGATAAATGATGGTTTGTTAAATGATTAAAGGTAATGATTGGAATAATTATGTTTAATAAATGGTTAAATATATAATAAAGGTTATTAATGATTAATGAATGGATTATAGTGGGTAGTGATTTAATGGTTGGTTTTACATTAAAATGGTTAATAGTTGATATTCATATGGTAATAAAAATCCAAGAAATTATAATGTTAAATGAAATGAGAAGTTGGTGATGTTGATATAGATTCTTATGTGATTTGTTGGGTATTATTTGTTGTACTATAATAGAAGTGGTTATAAGAGGGTGGTAGTAACAAGGAAATGATTGACGAGGGTGTTTTCAGTGTCAGTTTGGTGTAAAACATTAGAAAATATTTATATGTGACTATATAATTATTATATTTTATTATTATTTCTTATGCACCACCACTTGAGTCGAGTAATCTGATTGAAATCCACATGGGTACTTTGGATTTTGAGTGTTTTTCTCAAAATCTAGGTTATAGAGGGAACACATATAGAACCAATCCCTCTCCCCTTCTCCCCCATCACACATAGTATGAGTTGTAATGGCTCAGAGTGGTTGTATATATACAACCTATAACGATTTTAGGTTTTAATGTATATATATTCTTGTTTAAATGATTATGTGTATTTGGTGTGGATACATAGTGGGGGTTGTGCATTATATGGGAGAGTACGATGTTTATGTCCTTCATGTTCACGATATCATACTGTGATAAGGATGTGATGTGTGGTTGTGAGGTGGATATGGTTTTATATGTGTTTGTGACATGTGTATGTGTGTATATATGGTTATGAAATTATATAGAAGGGATTAAAGCATGAGAAATATTCCATTACAGTGTGAGAATGACCAGATTAGTGGGGATGTGGATGTGGGGTAATTTATTAATATATATTCTTCTGATATTACAGTTAAGATGGTGTTTGGAATTAGACACTCATGAGGATTTAATGGAATGATAGGTCAATAATATTTGTTAAAAATTTCATATGGAATAACATGGGAGACCATCTATGAAACTAGTGCTTATCCCCCTTTGATTTAAAGTAAGTAACTTGAGCTTACCAAAAATATTAGGCATGATGATATTAAATGTAGGGCATTAACCTAGGAGTCGTAGCTGTGTCATTCGTGATTATTCTTGTGTTTGGACTGGGGTGATTTGAGTAAACTATAATTAATCTAAATAAATCATATTTAATGAATTCCATATTGTAGAGATTATGAGAATCCATTCATTACTTATAGAGATGTCTACTGGTTTTCATCCAAATGTATTTTATGATGGTGAGGTATAAAATGGTGGACTAGTTGAACATCAAAGGGTTGACCCAATAGAGGAGGATGAGCAATAGAGGATGATGTCGTGTGAGTTTTACTATCTATGACACTGGTGATTATCCCCGCGAACCACTTTGTGTTTGGAAAGTGTGCTGATTTTCATGGGGGGTATATCCTGGTTCAATGGACTTCCAAATTTTTATTTGAAATGGTTAGGCTCTATTAATCTCTATTTTTATAAGTGGTTCTCTGATATTGTATTTGGATGTCTGGTATTGTGTATTTGGACAATAAATACTAACATTTGAGATTCAAATAGGATAGAGATGAATAAATATTGGATGGATGCTAATCGTTTCATAATAGAGTATGAGAAAGAAGTGAAAGAGTTCATCAAGTTTGAAAAGTATCATGCAAAGGATCCTTCTAAAATCATTTTTCCATTTTTACATTGTTCTTATTCTAGACTACTTACTCCAGAGGAGTTGGAGGAACAATTGATATGTCACGGAATAGATCAGAGTTATAAATGTTGGAATAAACAATGAGAAAAAGAGAATGTAGCTAATGGCTGGGATAAAACTGTGTTTTATGGATCATTAGATATGAATACAAATTTGGATAACGAAGAATATCGTATGGAGGATGTGATTACAGAAGTCAATGGTGATGAAGATCGTTTTGAGGAAATGACAAAGACAATTGAGGATGAACTCCGTGATTGCCCAAGATTATGTGAGAAGTCAAAGAGTTGTGAAAAAATGACATTGTATGTTGGTTACACTAAATATACAGCATTTTCAGCTGTACGGAAGTTGTATAAATTATAATCCAGCAACAGATGGAGTGATTTCAGCTTTACGGAACTACTTGCTCTATTGAATGACATTCTCCCGGAAGATAATGAGCTCCCAAGCCAGACATATGAAGTTAAAAAAATGCTATGCTTGATGGGTATGATCTATGAAAGAATACATGCCTTCCCGAAAGACTGTAAATTGTTTCTCATGGAGAAAAAATCACCAATATAATGCCCAAAGTGTGGTGCTTCTCAATACAAAAAAGTTGAATCCAATCCTACAAAAGTTGTGTAGTACATTCCAATCATTCCAAGGTTTAGGTGTCTATATGGATGTGAATAAACTGCAAGAAAATTGTGGTGGCATGCAGATACAAGAACTAAAGATGAAAAATTATGTCATTTAACCGACTCTCCTCAATGGAAGAAAATTGATCATGAGTATCCTAAATTTTAAAAAGATATTAGAAACCTTCATCTTGCATTATCAACAAATGGAGTGAAGCCTTTTGGTTTTCAAACCGACACTCATAGTACATGGCCTGTTATGTTGATAAATTATAACTTGCCACCCTGGTTATGCATGAAGTAGAAATTCATCATGTTATCTATGCCTATATTAGGACCAAAACATCGAGGTAACGATATTGATGTTTATTTGGCTCCTTTGATCGTGGATTTGATGTTATTGTGGGATTCAAGTGTTATGTTGTATGATGCTTATAAAAGCGAATACTTCACATTGAGAGCGATATTGTATTGGACAATAAATGATTTCCCTGATTATGGAAATTTTTCAGGATATAACATTAAAGGAACTCAAGGGTTTCCCTTGTGTGAAGAAGATACAGAATCAATTAGGTTGAAACATTCATCGAAATATGTGTTTTTAGGACATTGTAGATTTCTACCTCATCGGCATAAGTGCCGATCATTGACGACATCATTCAACGGAAGTTTAGAATAACGCACACCACCTTCTCCACTAACAGGTGATCAGCTATTTGAGAAAGTAAAAGATGTGAACACTATTTTTGGTAAATCATTTTTGAAAAACCTTATGAAAATCGATTGAAAAAAAGATCAATTTTTTTGGATTATTATAATTGAATTGTTTGTAGGTCATACATTTTCTTATTGTGATGCATGCGGAAAAAAATGTATCTGACAGTGTTATCGGAATGTTTCCAAACGCCCCTAATAAAACAAATGATGGAATTAAGTCAAGGTTATACATGGTTGACATGGGAATACGAGAAGATTTGGCGCCCGTGAAGGGTGAAAATCGAATTTTTCTTCCTCTTGCTGCTTACACTCATTCTAGGGAGGAAAGATATCAATATTTCAACATCTTCAATGATGTAATGGTTCTAGAGGGGTATTCATAAAATATCAAGAACATTGTGTCAATGAATGATTTGAAGTTAAATGTCTTGAAATCACATGACTATCATGTTTTGATACAATCTAATTCCTCTAGCTTTACATTTCATTTTTTCCAAGAATGTTTGTCATACATTAACCAAACATTGTATCTATTTCAAAGCAATATGTAGCAAGGTTTTAGACCAGGAAAAATTTCCAGCTATGGAAAAATAAATTGTCATTATATAATGTGAATTATAATGTTCTTACCTCTAATATTCGTTGATATGATGGTTCATTTGATGATTCACTTGTTGAGAGAGATTTAACTTTGTGGTCTTGTGCACTATAGATGGATGTACCCCGTTGAATGGTACATGAAGATTTTGAAAGGGTATGTCAAAAATAGAAGTCGTCTAGAGGGTTGTATAGTAGAGAGATATATTGTTGAGGAAGCAATTGATTTTTGTACCGAATACCTATCTGATGTGGAAAGCATTGGTCTCCCGAAATCTCGTCACACTGGATTCATTGAGGGTGAGAGAATTTCTGGAAGAGATGTTGTGAAAATCAGTATTACAGATCAGGAGTAGGCCAACATTTATGTTTTTCATAACAGTTGGGAGGTTGCTTCATATATTGAAACCCATAAAGAAATTATTAGTCATTTGACTCCATCAAGGGATGAAAAAAGGATATCAATTACCCATAATATTTAGTTTATAAGATGGTTTCAAGACTATATTTTTAAGGAGTTGGATGAAAATCCGAATTTAATTTTAGAACGAATTCGTTGGCTATCTGCCTGACCAAGTCTATATGTATTATCTTACAATGGTTATGTAATTAATGGTTATACATTCTATATAGATGAACATGAGAGGATAATACCATGGAAAATATTGGAGTTACACTTATGGCAGAAGAGATGCATGATTCTGGAAGGAAAAAAATCCAATTTATTCAAATATTTTATACTTTGGAATTATCAAACAAATATGGGGGTTGGATTATACAACATTCCAATTGCTAATTTTTCAATGCAAATGGGTTGAAAACAATAGTGGGGTTAAAATAGATGAATGGGGCTTTGTGAAAGTTGATTTCACTAAAGAAGGGTACAAAGAAGAACAATTTATAATGGCATCATAAGCGATACACATTTTTTATATTCCAGATCCTACAAACCGAAAGTGGTCGATTATTCTGTTATCATCCTAAACTACTGAAGGGTCCGATTAAAATTTATTTGAGGACGATCCTTTCAGTGGTACGTCTCAGTAATTTTACAGCAGTCCCAATGTAGATGATGTCTTTTATGTTATAGGTGACCACAATGAAGGGATTTGGATTGTCGATAGATTTCTAAAATCCCTTTAGCCTTTAAAAAAAATAAATAGAGTTCAATAAACATGTTATATTTTGTTTGTAATATAGATCTTCTTATCTCATGTTATTATCTTATCATTACAGAATTTATGTAATCTAAATTAACTATTAAACTACTTTTGCAGATAATGACTTCGGCACATTCTAGTTCTCCTAACATTGAGGCTGAACCAGTCTCTCAAGATGTTGTTATTTCGGCTGCTGCTACTGCTACTCCTACTATTGTGGCTGTTGCTGCTGATGCTACTCCTCCTCCTGCTGCTGCTGCTTCTGCTACTGTTGTTGTTGTTGCTGTTGCTGCTCATGTCGTTGCTACTCATACTGTTGAGATCCAAAAACCGTCAAAACATGTCACTGCTACCATTTCATATGAACATATAGATGATGTTGATATCGATGAAATGGTCTGGGATGAAGGACTGATGTCACAGAAAACACAGGTTCATCGTAGTTTGATGGTGTTATACAAAGTTATTAAGGGAAAAAGAAAATGCATCAAATTTGATGTCATATGGAATGCACGAGGCCAACATATGAATCCCAACCAGTCTATGTTTAGTAGTTACATAGGAGTTGTCGCTCGACAACATGTGCCGATTAACATAGATTCATGGAACCATGTTGTGTCCGGGCTGAAGTCTATGATCTCGGAAAAAATTATGGTAACATTATGATATAATTTCTTTAATTTACTATAAAATAAAATAATGAAACAGTTCTTATTCTTCTCAATCTCTTGCAGAGTAAATTTATAGAAGACGATTCACACAAGAATTATGTACTAAGGCTTGCAGGAAGGATTCATCGAGGTTTTCACAATATTTTAACAAAATGTCACCTGAAAGATTCTAAAGGTAAAATAAACCCTCACGCACACAGTTTTTATGATCACCTGCTATCCCTAGAAGCAGGAGATGAATTTATTGTCTACTGTGAAGATGAGAAGTTTCAGGTACATTGTGGATGATAAAACATTCTTTGAGGATACATGTATTCATCACTTTTATTGTCAATATTTCATTTATGAAATGGAAACTCTATACTGAAAATAAGGAATGTGCATCAAAACCAACATACCCCTATCGTAAAGCAAGGATGGGGTACGATTCACAATAAAGGAAAAGTGTACGTATTTTAAATATATATTATTATTGTTAGGTGCCAATAAAAACATCATAATTATATTTTTATATTTATATGTATATTGATGAGTCTAAAACCAAAGACACTTCCATCCCACGTCATCTTCTATGGAAGGCGGCACGTGTGAATAAGGAAGGGAAGCTAGTAGATGAGAACACAAAAAAGTGTGGGAGATATGTGTAAGTATGACACCATTAAATTGCTACTACATAAAAATAATTAGTTATTTTCCTATATCTGACAATCACAGGAATTACCTACTCCTGTAGTAGATTCAGACCTATTATCGACGGCATTGAAGCAGCTAGAATAATACGGTTGTGTCAGAGGTGTGGGGTTTGGGGTGACACCCCGAGTATATTTTGGAAAAAAAAGAAACTGATGATAGGGATGAAAAATTGAATCAAATGAGAGAAATACTATAAAATCTTGAAGAATGATTGCAATGGTAAGGATAGTGATAGAAACTTTTATCTATGGGCAGAAAAGAGAAGACACAACTCAAGAACAACCAGCACGTGAAGATCCCACCCCACCCCCACCAACATTGAGGTGAGCCATTCCCCTAAAAAATTTATCTTAGTTGTGGTAATCAATATTCTAATATTTTTTCCCATGAAATGTGAATTAGAAAAACACTGATCCTTTTCCTGTACTTATCTTATAAAGGATGATAATGACTGTGATTTATATCTGTCAACACCCACCTATCACTTTGTAGCGAGGGCTACAGTGGTCAACATCTCAGATGACAAGCTGCATAATAGACTACTTCCGAAAGATCATATGAAAGTGATGATTACTATAGCTCATGAGCCAAATACAGAGCGACCTATTCCACTTGATGATGATGATATTCATACAGTCAAAAGAGTTATTGGGACATTCATTGAATGGCCATCAGAACTTGTAGGATTACATGCGGACAAATAGGTATTTATTTACTTTATTTAAGATAAACTTTAAAAATTAATGAGAGAAGTGTATGAACCAATGAATGTTATTATAGACGGAGAAAAGGAAGGGGGTGATAAACGTGAACTCAAAACCATCTAAAGGGTCAAACAATCGTTCCTAAGGAGCTACTGAATGCACAATAACACCACCTGTTCTCTATCCACATTTACTAGCATTGAAGACTTATGTGGATATGAATCTAAGAGGTCGTAGTAGTCATATAGTGGTCTTTAAAAAGAATATATACGGAGCGGAAAGTCAAGAATTCATTGCTGTTGAAAATGTAAATGAGATCGTTGAAAACGGTTGGCTAGGCATCACCGTTGTAAATATATATATGAGGTATGTTTTTATGAATTGATTTTTTAGAAGCTGATCTAATGTGGAAATTATAACTAAATTCATTATATATTGTTGACAGACGTATATATGAAAAAAAATTGAAGAGATTTTCCCATGAGCCAAAATTCAGGCTCGTTAGTCCTCATACCACATCAACACATCTAACAAAATTAGAGCCATCAAAAAAGGATGAAATAGTGAACATCTTTCTGAAAAAATTTGAAAGAAAGATTATAGATGACAGACTCTTCCTAATACCAACCATGCAGGGGTAAAACTCTACGATTAAAGCATATTAATTATATTTTCACTTCATTTATTACTTATTCCTTTTTGTGTTTTAGGCAACATTGGCTGCTAATTGCGGTGAACTTGGATACTCCAAATATTTATTTTCTGGATTCAAGGAAGGATATCCATCATACCGACCACAGATGATGAAGTTTTTGAATCTGTAAGACACTAAATCCTACGTTTTAGGTCTAAACATCAAGTAATTTCATTTATATTATCTTTTACTGAGGATTCTGTTTTGATAGGGCGGTGTATCATTATCGTCTAAAAAAGGAATGAGGACAGGGGCTAAGAACAAAAAGGTGTGAAAGTACTACATCTAGACAAATATCAGGGTATATATAATAAAATTTCACTATCCAAACACATATCAACAAAAGTTACTAATCTCTTAATGATCAAACTTTTTGCGGTGTCCAAAACAAACAAACGATAATGATTGCAGTTATTATGTTTGTAAATTTATGAAATAGATCTTTTTTCATCAAAAAAATATCACCCCTAAAGAGGTATTTTCAAAAACAACTACTATTTCATTTTATTTACTTGTTTTTTCTTTATTTTTATATTTTACAGTACTACTTTGACCACCAAAAAGACTCATACTCACAAGAAGATATAGATTTGTTCAGAAATGAGTGGGCTACATACCTGATGGTATATTCTACCAAAATAGCATGAAGATCTACCTTGGGGACGTGTACAAATGGTGGTCATTTTTGAGAGGAGTTAAGGGGATTAAAATATGAAACATTATTGTATGTAAATGTTCATAGGAAAATTGTAATTGTTATTAAAGAAAACATGTTTCTCCAATGAATCATTTTCCCATTTTAAAAGACGAAATGCACTAGAAACATGCATGAATCAGCAACCACTCAAAGTGTCATTCTTTTGTTTAAAATGGACAGAATTTTAAGTGAAAAAAACAAATGACGTACACAAACCTGAATAAATGCATTTGAATTGTGTTGATACTTTAGGATAATGATACATGTGTCATTTGTGATGTGTAACAGTCAACCCCACCTCAATCTACGACATGGTGTAGCCGGTATCACTCAAATTGTCTGTCTTTTGATTAAAATGGACATAATTTTAAGAGAAAATAACAATCGACGTACGAAAATATGACCAAATACATTTGTATTGTGTTGACCCTTTAGGAGAGTGATCCATGTGTAAATTGTTGATGTGCACGTGTCAACTCCACCTCAATCTGAGGCATGGTGTGGCCGGTATCACTCAATGTGTCTCTCTTTTGTTTAAAATGGACAGAATTTTAAGTGAAAACAACAACTAACGTACACAAATCTGACCAAACGCATTCAGTTTGTGTTGAACCTTTATGATAATGTTCCATGGGTCATTTTTGACGTGAATGATTCAACCCTATATCAATCTGAGGCACGGTGTGGTCGGTATCACTCAAAGTTTCTCTCTTTTCTTTAAAATGCACAAAATTTTAATTGAAAACAACAACTGATGTATGAAATTATGACAAAACGCATTCATATTGTGTTGATAATTTATTAAGAAAATCCATTGGTGCATTGATGATGTGTACAAGTTAACCCTTCCCTAATCTGAGGCACAGTGTGGCCGATATCACTCAAAGGTTTTCACTTTTGTTTAAAATGGACAGAATTTTAAGTGAAAACAACAAATGACATAGGAAAATCCAACCAAACACATTATAATTGGGTTGATACTTTATTAGAATAATACGTGGGTCATTTTTGACATGTACGAGTCAACCCCACCTCAATCTGATGCATGGTGTTGCTGGTAACACTCAAAGAGTCTCTCTTTTGTTTAAAATAGACAGAATTTTATGTGTAAGCAATAACTGACGTATGAAAATATGACGAAACGCATTCAGATTATGTTGATAATTTAGGGGAACGACCCAGGGGTGAATTGGTGATTTATACGAGTCAACACCTCTTTAATCCAAGGCACGGTGTGGCAGGTATCACTCAGACGGTATCTCTTTTGTTTAAAATGGGCATACTTTTATGTGAAAACAACAACTGCCGTCTGAAAATCTGACCAAATGAATTAGTATTGAGTTGATCCTTTAGTAGAACTATCCATGAGTCATTTTTGACATTTACGAGTCAACCCCACCTCAATCCGAGGCACGGTGTGTCCCATATCACTAAAGTGTCTCTCTTTTGTTTAAAATAGACAAAATTTTAGGAGAAAACAACAACTGACGTACGAAAATCCAAAAAAAAAAACGCATTCAGATAATGTTTATCCTTTAGGAGAATGATCCATGTGCTCATTGGTGATTTGTACGAGTCAACCCTGCCTAAATCTGAGGCACTGTGTGGCCGGTATCACTCAAAGGGTATCTCTTTTCTTTAAAATGGACATATTTTTATGTGAGAACAACAACAGACGTACACAAATCAGACCAAACACATTCTGATTGTGATTAAACATGAGTATAATGATCCATGTGTCATTTTATATGTTTAAGAGTCAACCCCTCCTCAATTTGAGTCACGGTGAGGTCGGTATCACTCAAAGTGTCTCTCTTTTGTTTAAAATGGACATACTTTTAAGTGAAAACAACAACTGACATATGAAAATCCGACCAAACACATTCATATATTGTTTTTACATTAGTATAATTATCCATGGATGTGTTGGTGACTTTTATGAGTCAACCCCTCCTCAATCCAAGGTAATGTGTGGCCAGTATCACTCAAAGGGTCTCTCTTTTGTTTAAAATGGACAAAATTTTATGTCAAAACAACAACTGACATACCCAAATTTGACCAAATGCATTCAGATTATGTTGATCCTTTAGGAGAACGGTCCATGGGTCATTTTTTATGTGTAAGAGTCAACCCATCTTTAATCTGAGGAACGGTGTGGCCAGTATCACTCAAAGGGTCTCTCTTTTGTTTAAAATGGACAGAATTTTAAGTGAAAACAACAACTGACGTACGAAAATCCAACCAAACACATTCTGATTGTGTTAATACTCTAAGATAATGATGCATGGGTACGATGGTGATGTTTACGAGTTAACCACGTCTCAATACAAGGCACATTGTGGCCGGTATCACTTAAAGTGTCACTCTTTTGTTAAAAATGGACAGAATTTTAAGTGAAAACAACAACTGACATATGAAAATCAGAACAAATGCAGTCATATTATGTTTATCCTTTAGGATAATGATGCATGGGTTTGTTGGTGATGTGTACAAGTCATCCCCGCCTCAATCCGAGTCACGGTGTGGCCAATATCACTGAAAGGGTCTCTCTTTTGTTTAAAATGGACAAAATTTTATGTGAAAACAAAAACTCACATACGCAAATCCAACCAAACGCATTCAGATGGTGTTGATCCTCTAGTATAACAATCCATGGTTCATTTTGGACATTTCTGAGTCAACTCCGCCTCATTCAGAGGCATGGTGTGGCCGATATCACTCAAAGTGTCACTATTTTATTTAAAATGGACAGAATTTTAAGTGAAAACAACAACTGATCTACGAAAATATGAGAAAAAACATGTGTATTGTGTTGATCCATTAGAAGAAATATCCATGGGCCATTTTTGAGGTGTAAGTGTCAACCCTCTCTCAATATGAGGCATGGTGTTGCTGGTATCATTCAAAGTGTCTCTCTTTTGTTTAAAATGGATAGAATTTTAAGTGAAAACAATAACGGACGTACGCAAATCTGACCAAACGCATTTGGATTGTGTTGATCCTTTAGGAGAATGATCCATGTGTCATTTGGTATGTGTACAAGTCAACCCCTCCTCAGTACGAGGAATGGTGTGGCTGGTATCACTAAAAGTGTCTCTCTTTTGTTTAAAATGGACAGAATTTTAAGTGAAAACAACAACTAACGTACACAAATCTGACCAAACACATTTTTATTGTGTTGATATTTTAGTAGAATGATCCATGGGTCATTTGTGACGTGTAAGAGTAAACCCCTTTTCAATATGAGGAATGGTGTGGCCGGTATCACTCAAAGGGTCTCTCTTTTGTTTAAAATGGTCAAAATTTTAAGTGAAAACAACAACTGATGTACATGAATCTGACCAAACTCTTTCGTATTCTATTTATACTTTTTTAGAACGATACACATATCATTTTTTCTATGTACGAGTCAACCACTCCTCAATATAAGGCATTTTGTTGCTAGTATCACTCAAAGTGTCTCTCATTTGTTTAAAATGGACAATATTTTAGGTGAAAACAACAACTGACCAACAAAAATCTGACCAAACACATTATGATTGTGTTGATCCATTTGGATAACGATCCAACAATCATTTTTGATGTGAAAAATTCATCCTCGCCTCAATCCGAGGCACAATGTAGCCGGTATCACTCAAACTGTCTCTCTTTTGTTTAAAATGGACAGAATTTTATGTGAAAACAAAAACTGACGTATGAAAATCTGACCAAACGCATTCTTATTGTGTTGATCCTATAGGATAACGATCCATGGGTCATTTGTGAGATTTAAAAGTCAACCATGACCCAATCCGAGTCATTGTGTTGCTGGTATCACTCAAAGTGTCTCTCTTTTGTTTAAAATGGACAGAATTTTAAGTGAAAACAACAACTGACATACACAAATTAGACCAAACACTATAGGATTGTGTTTAACCTTTTGGAGAATGATCCATGGGTCATTTGTGACATGTACAGGTCAACCTCGCCTCAATCCAAGGCAAAGTGTGGTCGGTATCCCTCAATGTGTCTCTCTTTTGTTTAGAATGGACAAAATTTTAAGTGAAAACAACAACTAACGTAGGAAAATCTGGCCAAACACATTCGGGTTGTGTTGATCCTTTACTTGAATGATCCATGGGTGGATTGGTGACATGTATGATTAAACTCTGCCTCAACCCCTAGACTCCCCCACCCCCCTAGACACCACCACACCACCTAGACACCTCCCCCACCCCCTGGACACCCCCACCCCCATGGACTGCCACCCCCACCCATTGGACTCCACCCCACCCCCTTTGGATAGCCCCACCACCCCTTGGACCTCCCCCACCCCACTACTAGACACCACCCCTCCCCCTGGACACCCCCACCCCTCCGGACACCCCCACCCCTGGAAAGCACCCCAACCCCCTGGACACCCCCACCCCCTGGACAACCCCATTGACAACCCCCCCCCCCCCCCCACCCAGGACACCCCACGGCCCCCCTGGACACCCCCACCCCCTAGAAACCCACCAACCCCCTGGATGACACCTCCACCCCACCTAGACACCACCCCACCACCTTGACACCCCCACCGCCTGGACACCCCCTCCCATGGACGGCCACCCCCACCCTCTTAGACACCACCCACCCCCCCTAGGACAGCCCCATCAATCCCATGGACCGCCCCCACCCCTCGTACACCCACCAACCCCTGGAAATCCCCCCCCCCCCCCGACACCCTGGACACCATCCCACCCCCTGGACACCCCCATGGAGAGACCCCCAACCAGGACACCCCCTACTAGACAGCACCCCGCCACCAAGACACCTCACACCCCCTGGACTCCCCCACCCTAATGGATATCCCCAACCACCCATGGTCACCACCCCACCCCCCATGGATAGCCCCCCAACCTCCTGGACCACCCCTACCCCCTGGACACCCCCACCCACCGGACACCCCCATCCCAACCTCTTGGACACCACCACACCACCCCCCTGAACAGCCCCACCAACCCCCTTGGAACGACCCCACCCCCAGGACACCCCCTCTCCTTAGAATGCCCCCCACCTGGACACCCCCTCCTTGGAACCACCAGACACCTAGGCACCCCCACCCCCTGGACACCCCCACCCACATAGACAGCCCCCACCCCCTCTAGACACCCCCCCCCCCGAGATAGCCCCCCAACCTCCTGGACCGCCCCACCCCCTGGAAACCCCTATCCCCCTAGACACCCCATCCATGTGGACACCCCCTACCCACCCTTGGACAGCCCCCCCCCCCCACTCCTGAATAGCCCCCAACCCCCTGAATTCGGAATTGAATACTTTTATTATATAATTAACTTTTATATTATGTGTTCATGGTGTATGGGTATACTTGGTGTATTTACCTTTTGAATTATGTGTTAATTTTGTATGGGTATAATTACTTGTTGAGATACAGAATTTTTTGTAGGTGTTTTTGGGTTTTCTACTGCATAGTTTTTTGTTTCACCTGATAGGGAATTTATCAGTGCTATTTTAGCACTGATAAAGGATCAGTTTATCAACGCTAAAAAGGGCGATTAAAAAACACATTTATCAGTTCTTCTTTAGCGCTGATAATTGAGTCCTTTATCAGTGACTTTTTAGTTCTGATAATGTCTCCATTTATCAGTGCCTTTTCAACGTTGATAAAAGTATCCTTTATCAGCGCTGATAAAGGGGACCCCCCTTTATCATCACTAAGCTTTACAGTGCTTTTTTAGCACTAATAAAGCCAGTTTTGAGCAATGATAAAGCCCGTTTTTTATAGTAGTGTCGATCTTGTGTGTTACACAAGCCATATAGAAAATTTAGTTTTGCATGTAATGTAATACAACCTCAGTGATCCATCTATTTAATGCTTAAATTTATGTTTCTTAGTGTAAAATTATCATGGTTTTTCATATTACTCAAGCAATACATGGTTCACTAATATGAAATATAATATTTATATAATTTTGTGAAATATAAAATACCAATAAGATTAAATTAATTCAAAATATACAAGGGGGTTACATTCCTAAAATTTTATTCTTCATATGTTATAAATATTTAATTTTGTGAATGTTTTCCAAAATAACTAAAAAGTTTTTATTTAGAAGAATCGTGTGGGTAATTTTAGAAAAATAACATCATTTTTTCTCAATTCACGTCAAATTTGACCTTTAAAATATATAGAGTAGTTCTTTGTTTGGTTGTGGGTATTCCCCTATAACTCATCTCTAAACATTCATTCCATTTTCCTTCCTCATTTACCCCTATTCATTTTTTCTATACCATTATTCTATAGTTATCTCCTCATTAATCTATTAATTTTCTCCATAATTCATAAATTCCTTAATGTGATGACCTTCAATTATCCAAATTATGTGACCCATGGAATCCCTAAATAAGGCTCATCGAGGACATCCATTTATTTATATTTACAATTTCTTTAACAAGTTATTCAACATTAATCAAGGTATCCTTTTTATCCTTTAAATCTATTTTCAGTTCATTTATAAGAGCCCTGATGGTTATAATGAATGCTGATAATGACCCTTATAATGGGTGTATTTGACATCATCGGGACATACCTTTTTATTTATGTTATTGAATTAATTATTTTATTTGATGGAATCATTGATTTCATTATTAACTAATTCATTCAAAATAATTTTTTTGGAAATTTTTGGTGGAATTATCATCATTGATACATTTATCACATTTTTTTTCCTAGCATACATTACAAATGAAATTATAGTGGATATAGTTTTTTTCCTCCTATTGTGAAAAAAATTGTACCCTGGTTGTTTTTAAACATATTAAAAATTCCATTGACAAAAATCAAATATATTTCATAAAAACTGGATTCACTCTTTTAACAGCTTATTCATTTATGATACCATCATCGTAACATCTATGGTTGATATATCACCCTAAGGCAAAACATTAAAGAATGTATTCAAAATTAAAAAATATATCATGTAAATTATGGGGAATCCTTAAATATTTCTCTTCAAAGAAGTCACATGTAGTATAAAGGGACATCAGTTAATATTTTCATGTGGTGTATTTTTACAATCTTACATTGGTGGCTCGATTTGGTAACAAAAAGACGACGTTGGGATTTTAGGGACATTGTCTCATCCTAGTGTCTTCAGCCCTCGGCGGCTATTTCTGGGCATTCTTGAGTGGCCTTTTCATCCATTATTATTCTAAGGAAGACTTTGTGGTTTCTTGGACTAGGGATGACCGATAGTCTGGGTCATGAAACATATCTCTATCACGATGTTCTTGGGATTGTCATTTTGGTATGGAGTCCTCCTCAGTGGAACTCTGGATCAGCTTTCCGGACCATTCGCATACCTTCCACAATCCAATGATCCCCATCATTTTTTTGTTATGATGAAAAAATGGCTTGTCTACAAGCTCAGATCATCCCACATATCTGCATAGAGATTGACCTTTAGGTGTGTTTCCTTATGTGGTTTCTTTTTAATTAGGTTGGTGGATTTCAATGGTGGTAAATGGTTTTCTACAAATATCCTCTGAGGATTTCCATAGCATTTGGATTGCATGTGAACATGGCGGTGGTCTGTGGAAAATGGAGGACATAGCCTAGCTATTATATTTCAGGGCTTCAATGTGCTCATCTTGGGGGCCTAGCGGCCTTAGTGATGGAGACAGAGGATGAAGTTACTATTGGGATGGAATTTTCAAATTCAAATGGTGGTCTCCACATTCCTGTCAATATTCTTAACTTGGTTGACCTTCCTGCTTTGGAAGAAAGTTTTCGGTCTCTCCCCTACATGATATAAACCTAAATTTTCTTCCACATGTCCCCAGTGATACCACTTTTGACCTCGGTATTTCTAGCTCATCCAATGATGTGGAATGGGTCTCATGGGAATATTGAGATCATTTAGCTTGCTCCCTTCCACTGCCTCCAAGGGTTTTGTAACCTCATTCCATGACATATCGGATCTCCACCCATCATTCATTGTATTTTCTACAACACTCCTTGCTCAGCAGCTTTTCATCAGCCTCCAAAGGCGTACCTCATATTGTGTCAGTTCTAGAGGCTGGGTTGAAGGAGAAGCAGTTCATTCAGGGCTCTCCACATCACTTGCTTCTGGTCTCCCTTCTCCAATGGGAAATGGAGTAGGGTTCTGTATCTCCATCTTCGTTGATCTGACTATCTATACTTGAGGATCCATAAGAGTCATTCGAGAGGAAGATCCTTCACCCAAATCAATGTTCCCCGCTAGAGGGAGTCTCTGGTCTAGTCATTTTTTCAATGTCAAAGGAGGCATGTCTGTTCTTGTCTATCCCATCACCTAGAAATTTTGGCCATAAGTCTAGGAAACCCAATGTTTAATGATTTCTCTGAATATTTAGAATGCACAAGGGATGAGGGAAAAGGAAAAGTGTTCCTTGTGGTCTATGGAGACTCGAAAGCATCATTGGTGTATTATATCCATTCTCGAGTCTATGAAGGATCCATGTAAACTCCCCTCTCTATAAATAAGGATGAGATACCCATTGTTCATGCATGGGTTTATGGATAACATTCAATGTTGTATTTACTAGAATAAGACCATTAAATTGGAGGTGGTTAGTCTAATGTCTCAGTGTATTAATACCAAGGTCTCATGTGAAGGGGGTGAAGTGTTTATTTCTATTTTATGCTGGTATTGAGGTTCATGGGGGGATTGATCATTGGTTATTTCTAGCGTCCTTTCAAACGGGATATCTCCCTCGGTTTGGGGGTGGTGATTTCATTGAAAATTTGGATTCATTAGAGAATAAGGGTGGTTATTAAATTTATAGGGGTAGAATGGAGGAATTGTATGATTTTTTTATTATGTGGGGCTCTTTCTCTTGGGTTTCATAGGTAATTGATACACCTGGTGTAAAAATCTTAGGGGGGGCTAGCAACATTTGGAGTTGGCTCGAAAAATGATTTTTGAATCTCCAACCCATACATTCCTCCACCCATAAGACAATCACTCATCTGCCTCATTACCTATCAGATCATACACCGATACTTTTGGAGTTGATATGAGAGGTTTCTCAGTATAAATATTTCCACTCCTCTAATAGTTTTCATTAGGCTAACAGTTTCATGCATATGGTGAAATTATTGTGGGATCCTGAGGAGTCTAAGAGGCCTTTTTATAGCCTTTCCAATCACCTCAAATGTATTGAGAAGGAAATTCAAATATTGTTGTTCAATAGATCAAATGATAACTCATGGGTGGATAGAAATCAGAAGGATGTTTATAGGATGGAGGAAGGACTTAATACTGATTGGGATGAGAAATGATTTATTACCCTTTGTGATAAGTGCATTTTTATCACCGAGAAATTGGTTGAGATCGAGAGGGACTACAAAAAAGTTCTCTGGTGAGATGGATGAAGAAGGGAGACCACAATAGTTCTTTTTTTCATTCGTGCGTCAAGGAGAAGAGTAGCATGAGAATAATCCTTTTTCTTGGTAATTGAGTCATTAATTATTATGTGGATGTCTCTGGTCGTTTGGTGTTGGAGTACATTGATGGCCTTTTTGATATAGTGGTTCCTAATAATTATAGGGATATGCGACGTGATGAAGAGGAATATCTATTCTTGAGAAAATCCCAATGCTTGTAGAGATCATTGACAATTAGTTCCTGTTGTATATGTCTATCGAGGTGGAAATAAATGTCATGATGTTCATAATGTCGGATGACAATGCCCGTTGTCCGGACTGGTTCCTTGTATCTTTTTATGTAGCTCCAGGGATGTGGTTGGCTGAAAATCGGTGGAGGAAATTTAATATTTCTTTTAGGGTGATTCTATTAAGAGAAGTGTTTGTCCCTCCAAGGAGTTCCTACTTCTGAATATTAAGGACCCCAAAAGTCTTAGTTCGTATAAGTCCATCATCCATTGTAACGTGTCTTACAAAATTCTGGAATGTGTCATTGTAATAAGAATGAGTCGGGTTATTCTGAGACTGTTGTCTGGAGAGAAGCCTGGGCTTCTCAAGGGTTGAACCATTAAAGGAGCATTTCAAATTTCTAGTGAGCTAGTGAATGATATTAATAGATTATCTTTTGGATCAAATGTCATCTTCTGAGATGATTTGTATAATACAAAAGAAAAGGATGATTGGTTCTTCATTATTTCATTGATGTAGAAGTTTAGGTTTTAAGAATAGTTTTGTGATCATTTCATTTGATTCTACTCATCCCCTTGGATTTCAATCCCTCTTAGGGGGAGATTTTGGTTTCTTAAAAATGGTGTAGGGAGTTCTCTAGGGAGATTCACTGTCCCCAATCCTTTTTATTTTTGGATGAAGAATCTATTTCTCAGAAAATACGTAATGGAATAGTGATTAGAATACTACATCAACACTACAAAAGGAATGGAATGGAGGGAATATCTCATCTTATGTTTGTGTATGATTTTATAATCTTCATTAACAGTAGGAAGGGTTATTTTTTTGGTCTCATGGAGATAATCTCCATGTATGGGCGATTGAGTGGGTATAGTATCAATTCATGGAAGATTCACTTTCTTATCTCCAATAAGTGTCCAGGAAGATGTTGTATGATATCCAAGATATCATGGATTGTCAATGTAACTAATTTCATATTCTTTATATTGGTGTTCCACTCTCATCTAGGTGCATTAGGAAACACTTATTTGAAGATATCCAAAATCGGCTGATGGGAATTATTTTTATATGAAAAAACAAATTATTCACATTTAGGGGGAGGGTTGTGTAGATTAATAGTGTACATACCTCCATACTGATTCCTGAATTTTATTTTATCAACCCACCTAAGGGGAACATTGCGAGGATGGAGATGACTCTGATATCTTTTTAGTGGGATTCCAACCAATCGGGCCACTACCATTGGGCATCGTGGACTTGTTTGGCATGACCTGTTGAGGAGGGTGGCATGGGTCTCCATGATCATAACAAGTCCATTAAAGTAATGAAAGCATTCACTTTTTAGGATATCATGATTGGTGACTCCCTATATGAAATTTTATTTAGGGTGTGGTACTGGGAGCACTGGGAAACTAGTGACACCCATATGTCACATCTTTCTGGCATTGCGACGTGCATGTACTCATAACTCGAGGAGCATCAAGAATTATATTGGTGGATCATTAGATAAGGTGAAATTGGCTCATGGAAGGAAAAATATGCTTGTGAGAGAATTTTTTTTGGTTTCCTTACTATTGACATATCTTACATGGAAGCGAGCGAACAACCTGTTCTAGTTCAGTTGGTCCCCAATCAAAATTAGAAGTTGTTGTATGAAAGAATTAGCATTAATTTAGATGTGAATAGATGATACTAAACGAGTTTAATCTCATTAATGTTATCCGTTTAGGATTATAAGAGAATTATTTATGTAGAGACTTTCTTTGATGAGTGTTCTTCAAAGGGTTGGGGCAACGAGATACCCAAAAATATGAATTATCTTATTTAGCGCATTAAGAACAAGGAAAACTCGACATATGAGAACATTCAAAGTAAGGGTATACATTGGCATTCTATGTGCTTATTATGTGTAAATTCACGGAATGAATCAACTGAGAACCTATTCATTCAGTGTGAGTGGGAGGCTAGCCTTTGGTCCTTCTTCACACCTCAAACCTTTTTTTAATTAGAGCAGTTCTCTTTCCAAGACGTCTTGTCTTCCTGGTCTCATTGTTCAAGGTGAAGTAACATGGAAGGAAAGCATCAATCCATTATTAATTCATCCATTTTCTGAACTATTTCAGAGTCACATAACCATACAATACTGGGCTCCCAGTGATCATACATTTTTTCATTAGATGAGGTTAAGAGTGTTAATCAATGAGCTGAGTTTAGTGTTGAAAGGGGGCACCATTCTCTATCGGTATGAAATCTCCACAATGGACCCTACGTGCATGAAAGATCATGAGGATAATGGATTATTCATAAACCTCCTACCAGTGGATTGATGATTAATGTGGATAGATCTCTCAATAACAGACTCATGAGAGGTGGAAAGGTTCTTCTTGATTAATGGGGTTCGGTTCATGTGTTGTTCCATGACTTTTATTGACCAGATAGGTGTCTGGATGTAGAGGTTTGAGCGCTTTATACTGGGCTCATGGTATACAAGAGACGTGGTTTACATGTTTCCATGGAGGAGTTAGATTCTGAAGTCTAGGTTAAAATGGTTTTGGGGAGTTATGACGTGCCTTGGGACATGGTTTACATAATCAGGACATGTGCTTTGGAGCCAAATCATGGGCATATTGTTCATCAATGATAGAGTGAGGCCAACATTGTCACAGATGGTATTTCCTGTATTGTGAGGCCGGAAAATGTGTTAGAAATTTATGATAGTTTTGGTTCACTTGGATTAGAGTTCCATGCCATTTTCAAGGGAATTCTCTTGGTAATTATCATTTTAGTCCCCCTTGAGGGTTCTTGTTTTTGGGTGGTGTTAGGCCATCCCTCATTCGATAATAATAAAGAAGTAATTTCTAGTAAAATATTTAATTATACTGAAAATATTATCTTACATGAAACATAGAACAAAAATAATCCATGATATAATTTAGTGGGATAATATATTATAATAAAATATAAATAGTACAAAATTTTGGTAATTAAATATGAAACAACGTTCTGAAAACTATAATTGTAAATAAAATTCATGTAAATAAAAAGACCAAGAATATGTAATCCATGTCCCCACAGATTTCATTGAGGATAATCACCATGATGAAAAAAATAAAAAAAAGTAATAGAATTAAAAATAAAATATACAATTTTTATAGATATATTTTATTTATATGGATCGATATAAGAATTTATTTAACAAGATATGTAGTAATAAATTTTGGTTGTTATATATATAGTTGTTGGAAATTTGGTCGTTCAATTTGTGGTCTTTATAAATATAGTCAATGGAAATATTGCAGTTAAAAATATATTCTATGGGTATACATGTATTGAATAACTGATCTTTTTTATTTTTAGTAATAAATTGGAAATAATATAATATTACAATAATGTTAAAAATATATATTTTAATTAAATTATTTATTTATAAAAACTAATTATTATATTTTGTATATTAATACCATTATTATCACCATCATTATTATAATTATTATTAGTAATTACTTATTTGATACATTTATAAAATTAATGAAAGTATTTTAATTCCATTTGATAAATGAAATATAAAATTTAAAAGATAAATAATTAATTTTTATAGGATGTGGTATGAATTTTTGATATTATAAAATTATACATTTGATTAAAATATTTTCTTAAAGTATTATGTATTTTAAACATAATAAATCAAATTTTCCACATTTTAATGATGAATTCGAATTAATTATTCAATGATTAAAAAATATATTGCCACAAATTTAATTTGAAATTCATGTTTTATAAGGTTAAGAATAGAAACATTATAAAGTTAATTTTCTATGAAAATATATTTTTAATATACTTTATGTTTTAATTTAAAAGATAAAATTATTTTAAATTTAAATTTAAATTTATTATTTTTTCAGTAATTTTAATCAAAATATCCAAATTCCATAAATAGGTCAATTTCATTTTTTACACAAAAAGAAGTTATCATTATAAAATTTTAGTTTCCAAAGTAAAGGAAAAATGAGGTAAGCATTGGTTAAAATAATAGATAAATGAATAAATTATCATAAAACCAAGTCTATATATTTGAGGATGAGGTATTTTATTACAAAAAAATTATCCCATCTCAATTAATTTTCAATTTTTATCTGATTACCTTTTAAAATGGAATCCTTATACCATTATAAACAAATATATGCAGAAACACCACTCAAAACTCACCTATAAAAGGTACCCCCAAATACCACTCACAGTCTACTCAAATCATTTCATTATCTATCTAAAATATTCCCTTTTCTGCTATTTTGAATTCTTTAAAAAATGTGTTTGGTTATTTTTCCATGAATAGTGCCAAAATCATTCATTTTAAAGGAACACAGGTCAATAATGAGAGAATTAATCAAGAAAGTATCTTCGTTCATGTCTAACATTTTCAATTACCTTATCATCTACACACATTATGAATCATATAACCAATTATAAGGATTATACATTACAATCATTTTCCTTATATGAAAATAGAACTATAATTAAATAATTATATACTCTTATTGATTCACTTATATAAAATGTTTCTGTTTTAGTTTTTTAACCACCAATATGAAAGATGTTACACCAACACAACTATTTTCATGAAAAATTAGTATTGATAAATTTATAATTGTAATATATGACATTAAGAATTAATAAAATTAAATAATTTTGTTATAGAAGGACAACGTAAAAATAAAAAATCATTATAAAATTACTTATTTGTATTTGTAAGATACTAGAAAAATGTTGGTCATGGGTTCCCTCAAATGAATAGTGGTTTTTGGGTACTTAGGTGCAGCAGAGTGGCTGACCAAGGTCCTCTCTCAAAAGAGGAATTAAATTAATTAACTTCTTAAATGTATTCTAAAAATAAAATAGAATATAATTGAAACACTACTTGAAAGGATGGGGGGTTGTTTCTCATTTATAAAACTTGAAGAAGTTTGCTGGAAGAAGATTGCATTTTTTTTAATTTTGAAATGAAGTATGATTAAAAAGACACAACAAGAAGATTTTTTTAGAAAATATTTTAAAATCCATAATCAATCTACCTCTAACTATTAATTTACATATAAATAATTATCATTTAAATAAATATCCACTTAATTATGATCCCCTAATTTGTTAACCCTTGAACCCTATAAGAGTTAACTTAACCACAAAGATGAAATTACATAAACCCTAGGCTAGCTTTGGAACACACAATTGCATCACCCTGCTTTGATTGTTGTTCTAAGGTTAGATTATGGTCAGTGGTTAATTAGAGCACATATCCATTATGGAAATGAATACGAATTGTGTTTAGGGATTATATTTTAACTCTACAAATATATATTGTGTGGTCTTTTATTATTGATTAAGATTGCACTCTAACAATTTACACAAAATATAGACCTCGCATGTTTTTTTGTTAATTGTTCAATTGCATTCTTAGTTAATTATAATTTTAAAACACAATTCATGGATCATATTAATTGAATTACAGTATCTTAATGATTGAAAATAATCAAATGAATAGGGTATATGATAGATCGATCACTAAAAAACTACTCTTCTATGGGCGGTGTGGTCATCGTGGAGACGTTTTGCATGAGCAATGGATTAAAATGGTAGAACCCAATCTCTTATCCACTCTTGATTCCAACCCAATTAGGAATATTATGAGAATATGAAAATGGGACAACACATAAGATTAATTGAATAAAAATTCAAGATACAAACATGATAGAAAAAAATTACAAAGAGGATGTGGGAGAGGAGAGCCTTTTTGGAAGAGATGTTTGCAAAAATCCTTACTTCTTCCAAGAATTTTTAGGGGCTACCAAGAGACAAACTTTCTGAAAAAGCTTTCCAAATCCTCTAAACACCCTCCCAAATAGTGAAAACTTATTTTAAATAGATTTGGGGAGGGCTAGGGTTACAAAACTTTATTAAATGTGAAAGAGAAATCTGTCCAAATAATTTAATCTCAATTCCACCGCATAGTTGACCACTAAAACTCATGAATTGTCTGGACTTATAGAATGATGATTTGTGTATAATCTTGTCCCATACCTACTCATAAAATTTGTTCTCAATCCAAGACTGAATGAATAAGATACAGACCAAATGGTGAAGGGATGTCCAATCTCGATAGTTCAGTCTATCTTTGCCTTCATGGCCCATTTACTCCACCCAATGCACGATCCATCTAACTTTTACTGAATAGAATTTGTATCCCATTAAGTCTAGAACATAGTTACAAAATTTTAAGTCAAAATAATTTGTAGAAAAATATTCATTCCGGAAATTCTATAATGAATTTTAAAAGGGTAAAACATAAATTTTAATCAAATTTTCAAATGAATGATCTAATCCCAAATATTTAATAATTGAACATATTAAGAATAATGTGAGGAAATTGTATCATCTATTATCAATAAAATATTATATAAATTTGTGTTTTATCAACTACCCCACACTTACCCTTTTTCACTCCTGGGAAAAACTTCATATCAAATAAACATAAATATCAAATCAAAATGAATTTTAAAACACATATCCTTGAGATCTAATAATTACACACCAAGAAACAAAAGATATCATGTCTCATAAAAAAACTATTATTTCAAGTTTTTCATTTATATCATTTAATATAATTCAACTTCATTTATTCTCCTATTCACAAAACACTTACCTCACTTGAATTTTCTCTTATCATGCAAATGTCAATATTTTTGCAATGTATTTCTCATTCAAACTCATACAAGGGTCACCATAGGCTAGATAAATTTCTATATCTCCACTCGATATGAGTCAAAGACATATGTTCATCATGAGGACCTTTCAGTGTTGTGTTGTGTCTTTCGGTTGGTAGGATTTTATATGTGAAAAACATTGAGGCTGAATGAGGAGGGATTGACTCTATTTGAAGCAAAATTGCATTAGTATAATTTTCACTTAAATATGGTCTCCTCATTAATCCCATTATCATAAATTCAGCTCCATCATCACGAAAATTCATGGAAATTTTACACCATTCATCATTTCAGCAATGAAAATTTCAATCTTCTCCAAAATAGTTTTTCATGAAAGCTCCAGATAGGTACAACTTTCTTTCTTCTTAATTGCTCTAGAAAGGCACAACTTCACTTGTCATGAAAGCTCCAGAAAAGGCACATCTTTCAATAGAATGATTTTTTTCACAAAAAAAACATCTTTTTAGAATATAAATTTACACCCAAAGTATCACAAAATGTCGTAGCACAATACAAGATAGCTTCCCCCACAATTATTTTCAACTAGATTATGCAATTTCTCTTCAAGAGTTGTTTTTATAGGGGAAATTGGATTGTAATGTGGCTAACCTAACAGGATATTCATGGATTATAAGGGCTACAAGGATTAAATGTTCAAGGTAGGACATTATAAAAAAAGGATTCACTGAAATAGGGGCTTTAATACCAAAAAAATGCCTCAATCATTTAAACATAAGTACCTCAAACCCTCAAGTTTTGATAGGAATAAATCAAATTCTGGTTAAATGAAGCATGGTTTGGTTCTTCCAAGATGTGAGGTGAATGTAAATAATATGAAAATAATGGTTCATAAGACTCGAAGGAAAGTGATTTCAAATATAAGGACAGTGAGATGTGGCATGAAATTCAAAATTCAGTGTGCTGTTCAAGAAATTAATAAATATTTGAACATGAAACAAAGTCATTTCAACATTAATTTAAGATTAGTTTCGGTGGATAAATTGTTTCAATTATTGATATAGATTTAAAAATGGTGATGAGAATCATTTTAGATCAAAATTTTCAAAAACACACAGAAAATTGAAAAATAAAGAAACAAAATTTGAAAAACAAACTATTTTTTTAAACAGGTAAACAATTGAAATTACTAAAATAAATGGTTCCCTCCCCACAGTTAAAATATTGCATTGTCCTCAATGTGAACTCTTGAGATGATATATGCACATGAAATTTATAATTTTAAATAGGACAAAGAATAAAAAATTTAAAGGGTTAGGAACAGCCTGATGTGCTCAAGTGATGATGGGGTCATGCAGTGTGATAAAATCCACTGCATCAGTAGGAATTCCCTCAATGTATCTCTTCAAACATTTCCCATTGACTGTAAAGCTCTTTCCTATTTCCTCTTGTGGGATCTCCACTACACCTTAATGAAAAACATTAGTCACCACATAAGGACCTAACCACCTGGAATGCAACTTACCAGGAATCAGCTTTAGTTGTGAACTGTCGAGAAGGACTTTCTCTCTAACAAGAAACTCCTTTTTTGGATCATTCTATCATGATATGCTTTTTATTTTCACATGTACCTCCATGAGTTCTCATATGAAGACAATCGAATCTCCTCAAGCTCATGAATTTGCATCTTTCATTAGATTCTAGCTTGGGCCAAATCCATGTTGCATTTTTTTATAGCCCAATAATCTTGATGCTCAACCTCCACGGGGAGATGGAACACTTTCCCAAAAACAATTCTAAATGGGGACATACTTATGGGATATTTTTATGTTGCCCAATAATCCCACAATGCATCATCCAAGCGCTTTCTCTAATCATTCTTATTTGGCTGCAAAATTTTCCCTAAAATCTGTTTCAACTCATGAATTGAAACCTCAGCCTAGACATTTGTTTGGGGATGGTATGGTGTTGATGTGTTGTGTGTCACCCCATACTTCCGAAGGTTAGAAGACAAATTATGATTGTAGAATTGTGTCCCTTGGTCACTGATGATGGCCTTCAGTACTCCAAACAAACAAAAAATATGTGCTTTGATAAAGTCCACAAAGACATGAGAATCATCAGTCCTGGTGCCCATAACCTCCACACATTTACTCACATAATCAATAGAAACCAAAATATATAAAAATTAAAATGAACTATAAAAAGGACCCATAAAATAAATGCCCCATAAATCAAAAATCTCACAGAATAGTATGGGTTGTTGGGGCATCTTATGTCTCCTATAAATGTATCCAGTGTGTTGGCAACGAGAGTATGACTTACAAAACACATGGGCATTATGGAATAAGCTAGGCAAATATAATCCAGAGTCCAAAACATTCCTATCTATCCATTGGGGTCAAAATTGTCAACCAAAAGAAAGTGTATGACAAAATTGTAAAACGGACTCCAAATCATGATCAGGAACACATCTCCTAATAACTTTATCCCTACACATGCTCTAGTGGTATGGATCATCCGAAACATAATACCTAGAATCAATTTTTATTTTTTTGACTTGATGTTACTTTAAATATGAAGGGATTTGAGAGGCAGCAATGAAGTTAACTAAATATGCATACCAAGGATGTGTACCTGAGATGGAATAATGATGATCATCAGGGAAAGTGTCCCGAAGTGGTACCTGGTCTAAGGTGTAATCCTCTAGTGTGTGTGTAAGCCTACTCATTTGGTCCTCCACTAGGTTTTCCCACCCCTTTTTGTCCTTTATCTCAATGTAAAATTCTTGAAGAAGGAGCATTCATCGGATTATCCTGGGCTCTGCATCTAGCTTCTTCAAGAGGTACCTCAAAGTTGCATGGTCAAAAAAAACAACTACTTTAGAGCCCAATAAATATGAAAGGTATTTATCAAATGTGAATATAACATCAAGAAACTCTTTTTCTGTTGTTGTGTAGTTTGATTGGGCTGAATCCAGTGTCCTCGATTCATAATCAATCACATGTGAACGTCCCTCCACCCTCTGAGATAAGACAGCTCCAACCTTGAAGTTGGAGGCCTCACACATAAGCTCAAAAGGAAGCTCCCACCTTGGGGTCTGTATGACAGGTGGAGTGGTAAGACATTAGTTTATCTAATCAAAGTAATTCTTACAAGAATCATCAAACACAAAATTAGAATCCTTTTCAAGTAATTGCGACATAGGAAGAGAACTCTTACTAAAATCTTTGATGAAGCGCCGATAAAATCACGCATGCCCTATGGACGATATAACATCACGCACACATGAAGTATAGGGTAAGGATGAAATAATGTCTATCTTAGATCTATCATCCTCTATCCCATGTTTCGACACTACATTCCATAATACAATTCCATGTTCTACCATGAAATTACACTTTTCAACGTTCAGGGCCAGATTCTTCTCAATACAATGATTCAACACCTTTCCCAAACTACATAGACATTCATAAAATGAGGACCCATACACTTTAAAATCATCCATGAATACCTCTATGTAGGTCTCAATAAAATTAGAAAAAATACTCACCATGCATCTTTAGAAGGTACCTGGGGCGTTGCAAAGTCCAAATTCCATCCTTCGGTAGGAAAACATACCTAAAGAACACGTGAATGTGGTCTTCTCTTGATCCTATGAAGCAAAGAGAACCTGAAAATATCCAGAAAACCCATCCAAGAAACAATAATGTGTTTTTCCAGCAAGTCTCTCAATCATCTGAACAATAAATGGGATGGGGAAATGTTCATTGTGAGAAGATTGATTTACTTTCCTATAATCAATACACACACGCCAACTATTTTTTACCCTCATTGGAACTAACTCATCTTTAAAATTTTTAACAACAGCAAAACCACTTTTTTAGGCCAACCTGAATAGGATTTACCCAGTAAGATTCTAAAATAGGATAGATTATTCCATCCTCAAGAAATTTCTCATCCTCTTTTTTAACAACCTCCAGAATGGTTGGATTCAGTTTCATTTTTGGTTGCCTCACCAGTTTAGCCCCATCCTCTAAAAGAATCATATGCATGCAAATAGAGTGGCTAATACCTGATATGTCAGCCAAGGTCCACCCGATTTCCCTGATTTTGTCCCTAAAAATATTCAAAAGTTTTTCTTCATGTTAAAAAGGGATATCGTTAGCAATGATTACAGGTAATTTCTCACCATATAACAAGTATGATTATTTGAGATTTGGTGGCAATGGCATGAGTTACAGTGTAGGGGGGGTGTATGGATGGAGACATAGAAGTAACTGAAATATGTTCTCAAAGAGCATCAGTATCAAAATATGCATCATCAAAATCAGAGAATAGATTATCAAATCCATCAGCATACACAACAACCATGTCATAATTAGAGTTCACATGATCAAAACCAGAATATTATTCCATTTCAAAATCAAATCTAATAGAGTTTATTGCATTATAAATAGTTGTGGAATTACGCTTAGACATCAAACTAGAACCAATACTCATAATATCCCTAAGAATAAGACAATAAAAATCTATGTGGTTTTTACTTAGTGGTTCAGAATGGGAGATAACAAAATAAGAATGGTCCTCTGAGGGGTACTTCATCGAATCCATAACATTAAATATCACAACTTCATCCCCAAATTCCGTGGAATGTTTACCCTCATTAACATTTATGATATTTTTTTTCTATTTTAAGGAAGGGTCATCCTAAGATAATGGGAGCATGATAACTTACCTGATCATCCTCCATCTTAAGCACATAGAAATCTGCTGGAAGGATCATGTATCTTACCTAGACAAGTACATCTACAAGGACTCACTCTGGATATGCCACAACTCTATTCACCAACTGCACCACTACTCTCATCAGTTTCAGCTCACCAACCTACAAAGAAGAGAATACAGATTGAGGCATCACATTTATGGAATCTCCCATATCACAACGTGCATCAGAAAAGTGAAACTCCCCTATAGTGCATGGGATGGTGAATGTCCTTGGATCCTTGCACTTTTTCAAAATTAATAGAGTTGGTGTAATGAGTGCTAACACATCCCTTCCAAGATTTATCCGTTCATATCCCTTGATCTCACTTTGATTGGTATAATGTTATTTTAATAATTTCACATACCTTAGGATTTTGTTGATGGCTTCAGGTAGAGGGATGTTGATCTCCAAATGCTTGAATGTTTCCAAAACCTTTTTTTTCATTTCTTCTTCGGCCATATTCATGGTTTGGACAACCCTGTTTGGAAAAGGAAGGGGTTTAGGAGGAACATCATTAATCTTTTGGTTACCTTTATCTTTCTCCTTGGGTTTCTCATCAGTTGATGTGGAATTTGGATTTTATGAAGTTGAGGTGAATCCAGGTGGAATGGTAGGTGGAGAAGCATCAGTTGTTTGCTTCCTACATTTCAATGTGATGGAATTGAAATTACCCTTTGGATTTGGAGTGGTTTGAGAAGGTAGTTTTCCGGAATTATAACTTACAAGAGCATGAATTGTGGTGGAAATATGGCTCATTTGAGTCTTCATCTCTCTCAGCTCCGAACCTTGACTCTTCATCTCATTCTGTTGATTAAGAACAATTTTTTTTAAAAATATCACCAGTATTAGAATCTAACTTTGGTGGGGGATTCTCGTGTTGTTGGATTGTTGATGTTTGGGCTTCAAATATTCTTTGGGGTTGTTGGAATCTCTTCTGGTATGGCAGAGGATGCTGGATGTTTTGTTGAAAGGGTGGCCTTTATTGTTGTCCAGATCCATACCCCATGTATTATTGATCCTTCCACCCTTAGTTTTATGTTGGTGCAAAGAAATCAAGCTTCTTTTGAGGATATGGTTGTTGCTACTGATAAGGTCCCCATGGGAATACTGTTGCGCTATCCTCTATCTCTTGTAGTTGTGGGAAATAGTCAGTTCGGTGCCTTCTCTAAGTGCAAATGCCACAGGGCCTTTAAAGAGGGGGTAGGGATTCTTTTGTAACAAAGCAATCTGCCTCACCATATTTTTCAATTCTTCTATCTTGGTATCAATCAAATGACTCTTAAGAGAAGAAAGACATACCTGATGTACTCCCATGACATGTGGTGTACCAATATCACCAAAATGTTGGGAATTTGGGCCATTTTGTCGATCAACACACGTTCATCTACTAGTGTCTTGTCCACCAATGCTCATCCAGTCGCAACATCCACCACGGTTCTCTCAATAGGTGTGATTCCTTCATAGAAGTACTGAATGAGTAGTTTTTCACGGATTTGGTGATGTGGGAATTTGGCACACAACTTCTTGAATTGCTCCTAGCACTCATAAATTGACTCCCCTTGTGCTCTCTTGATCCCAGAGATCTCATTACGAATGGAAGTGTTCTTTAATTCTGGAAAAAATATCTTCCGGAAAAGACATTTTAAATCGTTCCAACAAGTTAAATCTTCATGTTGTAAATAGTACATATAATATTTCGCCACTCCATCAAGTGATAATGGGAATTCTCCTATTTTTATTTGGTCTTCAGATACATTTCGTGGTTTTAAGTTTGAGCAAACCACATTAAATTATTTAAGGTGTTTATTGGGATCCTCACCTAAGAGGCTATGAAATTTTGGAAGAGTATGAATTAATCCAGATTTCAATTCAATGTTCGACTCAATATTTGGGTATGTAATACAATTTGGTTGATAGTTAATATCAGGTGCAACCAATTCTCAAATGGTTCTATCAAGTTAATTTCCATTATTTTCAACAATTGGTTCTTGTTTTATGTTTGAATTAGAATTGTTTCCAATTTCAACATTCTTGGAGTAGATAAATTCTCCAACTGATTTAATGATGAATCTTTTGATAGACTGAGAATGTCTGATTCGAGCTCTGAGGCTTCATTCAATCTCTGGGTCAATATCTAAAAGATCGTCGGGATTAGTTCATGTCATAAATCAAATAAAAATATAAAGAAGGAAATTGTACCATAGTAAAATAAAAATTAGAAGTTTGAGTTGATGGTCCAAAAATAAGTAGAAGAAAATAAATGAAGAAGAAAAAAATCAGATTGGGTAAACAAGGAACAAAGAATAGAGGAAGTGAATAAAATGTAAAATAAAATAAATAAATATAATTGGTTAAAATAATTTCTTTCATCCATGGAAATGATGCCAATTTGAATGGTGCTATCTTGGGCTCTCTCAAATTATTAGTGGTTTTTGGGTTCTTAGGTACAATAGAGTGGCTGACCAAGGTCATCTCTCAAAGGAGGAAGTATATTAATTAACTTCTTAAAGGTATTCTAAAAATAAAATATAATTGAATTAAAACACTACTTGAAAGGATGGGGGTTTTTTATCATTTATAAAACTTGAATTAGTTTTCTAGAATAAGATTTCATTTTTTTTGTTTTCAATTTTAAAATGAAGTTTGATTAAAAAGACACAACAAGAAGATGGGTTTTTAGAAAATATTTTAAAAGGCACAATTTATCTAACTCTACCTCATAATTTAATTATAAATCATTATCATTTATTTCATCATCCACTTAATTGTGATCCATTAATTTTATAACCCCCATGCCATACTAGAGTTAACATAACCACAAAGATGAAATTACTTAAACCCTAGGCTAGCTTTGGAAAACGAAATCACAGCACCCTACTTTCATTGTTGTTCTATGGTTAGCTTATGGTTAGTGGTTAATTAGAGCACATATAAATTATTTAAATGGGGATGAATTCTATTTAGGGGTAATATTTTAACTCTACAAATATATCTCGTGTGGTCTTGTATTACTGATTAATATCGCGCTCTCACAATTTACACAAAATCTCAACCTCGCATTTTTTGGTGTTAATTGTTCAATAGCTTTCTTAGTTTCTTATAATTTAAAAACAAAATTCATGGATCATATTAATTGAATTATAGTAGCTCAATTATTCAAAATAATTTAATGAAGAGGGTAGAAGATAGATCGATCATTAAAAAACAACTCTTCCACGGGTGGTGTGGTCATCGTGGAGATGTTTTTTCATGAGAAAAGGATTGAAAGGGTAGAACCCTATCTCGTCTTTACTATTGATTCCATAAAAATTAGTAATATTAAGAGAAGAAGAAAAGGGAATAACAGAGAAGATTAATTGAAGAAAAATCTGAGATACAAACATGAAAGAAAATAATTACAAAGAGGAGTTGAGAGAGGAGAGCCTTTTTGGAAGAGATGTTTGCACAAAGACTTACTTCTTCCAAGGGATTTGAGGGTCTCCCAAGTGACAAACTTTTGGACACACCTTTACAAGGATTTGACCATCCCTCCCAAAGAGTGAAAAAATCTTTTAAATAGAGTTAGAGAGGGCTAGGGTTACAAAAATTTATTAAATGTGAAAGAGAAATTCGGACAAATTTTTTAATCCCACATTCACCACATAGATGAACTCAAAACGAGTAAATTGTCCAGCCTTCTAGAAGTTTGATTTGTGCATACTCCTGTCCCTGAGCTTCTCTTGAAATTTTGGCTCCATCCAAGCCCGTATGGAGAATATATGGCCCAAATGGTGATGTGATGTCCAATATGGATAGTTTAGTCCATATTTGTCTTCATGGCCCATTTACTCCACACAAATGCACGATCCATCTCAAATGTTCTGAATATAATTTGTATCCCATAATGTCAGAAAAATAGTTAGGAATTTTTAAGTCAAAATAATTTACGGAAAAATATTTATCCCCGAAATACTACAGTGAATTATAAAAGGGTAAAATTGTAATTTTCATCAAATTTGCAAATGAATGATCTAATCCCAAATATTTCATAATTGAACATATTTAGAATAATGTGATGAAGTTATAAATATATTATAAATAAAATATCTAATAATATTGTGTATTATGACATTATCAAATTCTATACCCATGATTTACATAAAATGAAAATGGGAATATATAAATAAATGAAACAATGTTTAAAAATAACATTTATAATATATGAATTATAAACATAGTACGAAATAATGGAGGATGAAATCAAATCTATCAGACATATGTAAAACAATAAAAATTAAAAACATTAGATAGAGAAAATAAAAAATAACTAACTAATATTTTTTTATTAAAAAATTATAATAAATGAATATAAAATTATATATATATATATATATGTATATATGATTTTTTTAAAAATAACTTATAATGATTATTATGTTTTTATAGATGGGGCTAATGTGATACTTTTTGGAATATGGTTTTATAGTAAATGGTTTTATTTATAATATCATTTTGAATTCATTTTTTGGATGATTATGTTATCACTAAAGGAAATTACATGATATGTCTCTCTAAAGATGAATATATTTTCTTCGAATATACTTTTTCATCATTTTTACATTTTAGTGAAACTTTTCAATTCCCATTTTCTCTATCATTTACCTATAGTGGTTCTTAAAAGAGAAACTGACCGTAACTCTTTGTTTCGGTTATCAATCATTATCTTCAATGTAAATATTATTTAAATTTATTTATTGAAATTTTAATATTTTTTATATGATATGTTGTGTTATTTTTCAATTCAATATACATTCTATAAAAAAATTATATTCTGTTCATATTTTTGATATATTGGTATTCTTCTATCAATGAGTCACTTTTCAAACATGAAAAAGGAATCTTCTATTTTAACTCTTTTTATATGACCACCATTTCATGATTTTATAAAAAAATTCATTTCATCCACTATTCCAATTTTCATTATTAACAAATTAAATTTTAATTCTTGTTGTTTTATTAATTTTTGAATCATAAGGTATAATAAATTAATATGGTATTTATTATACATTCATTATATAAAATATAATGTTAATGTTAATGTTTTTTTATCTATGTCAACATCCAATAATGTTTTTTTATGATTAACTGGGATTATTATATAATAGAAACATTAATCTTATTATTAGGATCGAAGATAAAAATATCCTATTAATGTTTCCATAAAATCATTTTCTTTTTCATGGTTTAACTATGATATGATGGAATTAAGAATGTTTTCATGTTTTTTTGGACACATATATATATGTTTTGTCATTATATAATGGGTTGGTCAGTTGTATCCCTCCAATTTATTTTGTAAACCATTATATCTCAAGGGATAAATATTGGATATGGGTGGTATTCCTCTGTCGAATATATTAAGAGATGTTGGTGGTCAAACAAATCCCATTATATAATGGGATGCAGGTGGTTTTCCTATGTAAATTATGTAAAGGGATGCGGGTGATTATCCAATGTCCACAATACTGAGAGTATATTTCTTTCATGATAAGTATTTTTGAGTACATTTTAGATTCTAATATTCATGGGTTTTAAGGGTTTGGATTATGAATGTAATTTTTCCATATGTTAATCTCGGTGTAAAATTTAAAAAATGTTATTCATTATGATATTTTTCTCATATGTTTTAATGTTTATGTTTAATTCTTATAATTCAAGTTATATATAATGTGCTTCCATGTTGATCATTGGTGGACTTATGTTCTTATTACAAGTACTTTAAATCTCTCTCACATCAAATGCTTATCACTCAAGATGTTATGATATATCTTATATACTTGTTTTTACAATTAATAATATGAACCCAACCATGTTGGAATTTTTATTCAATCCTTAAAGAGTGATTTATCTCACCCATTTCATATATTTCCATTCCATAGGTTTTGAAGATGAAACGTACCTTAAGTATCAACATCTGTTATACATGTTCAAAACTATTGTATACTAAATATAAGTTTATTATAAATATATTTAATAACCTTAATTCTATATATTAGACCTTATATTATTTTTTATGACATTTTATTACCCACTTATTAACAATTCAATGTTAACGTCACCTTTTCGGGAATAACTGCTTTGTTTTTCGTGTATATTTTGATTTTTGATTTTCCCCCTTAAATTTAACACGGATAAATAAAATCCATAATTTTGGATATGATATAAATATAAAATATATCTAGTATATATTTATTTATATTATTTCATAAAATAAAGAGATATAAATTAAAATATACAGTTTATGGAGATAGATGGTCCCACATATGCGTGAAAGATGTTAACATTTTCTAGATTAATTAAATTAAAGAAAGATAGACAATATATTAAAATAATAAAATCAATTTTATATCATTTATATAAAATATATTAATAAAACATGTCATTATTACCTTCTATATAATGGTGAAGTAATCACACCGCTTCATGATGGGGTAGTCCTCCATACACACGAAAAATGTTTTTGTAATGTTATAGAGTATAATGTAAGATGATATAGTGTATTAATAATTCTTGATGAATTATAGGATAATTTATATCATATACGATAATTTATAACATAATTGTTTTAGCTGTTGGAGTTCATGTAGGGAAAAAATAACATCATTTGATGAGGTGGTAGTCCACCATACACATGAATGATGATTCTTTATCCCATTTGATTGACATGAATATTGATAATGATTATTAATTTTACACAAAAGAATATAATTATCTTTAATATACTAGTTTTATTTAATCATAGTAATGGAATAGGATTTTAAGGATTTATGATAAAAATTAATCCAAACTGCACAGTAAAATGTTCTTGCCTCTTCTATAGAAAACCTATTAGGTTTAGAATAAATCTGTCTAACATTAAATTTTTTTATCTTTAAAAAGGAATATAGAATGTGGGGAGGTACGTAAGGAAGTAATTTTGGTATTTATTTATCAAAACAAATGTATTTTGAAATGTGAAAAGGAGATGAGGGTGGGTGGCCTTTATTATTTGATGAGAGATCACACTTTTTATTTTTGAAAAGAAAATGTTTTCCAAAATTAAAAAAAAATGTCCAAAAAATGGATAATTATAGTACATTATAGATTTTAAGGTCAAAATATTGAAATAAAATTAGTGTTTTACAATATTATAGGTCTTATTAACCCTTATCTGTTTAATTTAAACCCTTGGTAACCACATTTTATCATTATATTCAGTAATTAATTCTTATTGTTATTACAATTCATTTCAAAAAAAATTATGTTGATGTTATTATCTAAGTCAAATTAGTTAAATTGAAATTATGGAATACATTTTTAGAAAATAAATTCCTATAATTGGAAAATATAATTTAAATTTAAACCCATGGATTATAAATGAAATAATTATTCCAATCAGAAAATGTTCCTATGAATAAAATTTTTTTTATCCAAATTCAATATGAAAATGATAAAAATTACCTAAATTGTTTTAAAAAATATACAAATGCACTGATGTTATTTTTAAATATATTTTATAACAAAAAAATTCCCTTATAACTTCTTTAATCAATAAGTACGATTTAATAAAAAACATGCATTTTAAATAATTCATCACAAACATTAATCATTCTATAAAAATTAAAGAAATTAACTCTATGATAATTTTGTAGTTTTTATTTCAAATATCAAGATTATTTTTTCAAATTAATATTCTAAAATTGATAAAAATATTTCATTATTTTTCGTGAAAATATACAAAAATCATTTTGTTTAGAAAATAGTAATTTTTAAAATAGAATCAATTTACATGAATTTAAATTTTTTATCAATATGATTTAATTATTTAAATAAATTAAAATTAGGATAAATTTTTATAATTCATATTCATTACATAATGTTTGATAATAGGGTAATAGAAATTGTGTGTAAATAATAATATTAATAGTTGGTCACAGTTCGTTAAAACCCAGTGTTGTGTGTAACGTAAGCAATCAATGAAAATTATGTTTATAAAAAAATCATTCCTAAAATATCAGCATGTCACAAATTATCAAGATTTGTGGGGATGTTTTCCTAAATCACATCAAACATGGCCTTACATTCTTTTATGTTTATTGTTGTATTTTCTTTTCTCTTGAAGCAGAGATGCATGAATTCATCAATGTAGTGAATTCAATCAGACAAATAGATTATAATAGATGTAGTTGGAGTGTGAATATATGACTATATTGTATCCAATCTGAATATTGGATACACACATCTCATAAAGAATGATGGTCTAATAGATGGATTGAATTAAATTCGTAGACACTGTTGACTACATTATTATTCATACATATCGAGAAGGAAACATGGTTTCAGATGGTCTATCTAACAAGGGAGTGGATATCAGTAGTCGTGTGTTTATGGATATCCTCTCCCCATACCTTTTATATCTCCCTGAATGAGATAGAAGTAAAAAACATAATTTTAGACTCTTGTAGTGTTTAATTTTTAATTAAAAGAAACTTCACACATTCAATGTTATAACATATTAAATAAATATTATTCTTAATATTATGAAAATATTATTAGATTAAAATAAATATCTTAATATAAATTTATTCCTCACATTAATTTTTTAAAAAAATCAAAAATAAATTTTAAAATTATGTTGTGTGAATTATTACCTATTTAAAAATGATAGATTTTAAAGATATATTTTTTTCAACTATTTTTCATTATAAAATAATAATTAATTGATTAATGATGTTTCAAATGTGATGTTTTTTAAGTAAAAATATATATTTAAACTAATTTAATTTCCAATTTATAATAAATATTATTAAGAATAATGAATTTTTAAAATGGTATTTTTTTAATATTATTTTTATTTTATGTTTTCAATTATAAAATAACATAACTATATTTAGAAATTATATTAGAATATATAGAGACCCAAAAAATTATCAACACTTAATATTTATTCAAAAAGGATAATTTCACTTTTAGGTATATAGAGATTTTACAAACATTAAATCAGAGTTACTATAGTAATGAGATGATATAGAAAAAAATGATTAAATTAAGTGGTAAAAAATTTATCATAATATAATAAATATTAATTTCTGGATTAGGGATGTATCAAAAAATTCAAATCCCATCTCAAAACCTATCTACTTTGTATCCATATGCCTTTTAAATTTATTACTTTACACTATATGAAGTGAATATTTAGGGAAACGACACATCAAAATAACCTATAAAAGGACCCATCTTATACTCTTATAAAGAAACTAAAACAATTTTATTTACTCTTTAATATATTATTTTACTATCTTCAATAAAATAAATATAAATTTAATAGATTTTAATTTCATGAAGAAATCATATTTCCTTTATTCTAATGGAACCTGTGTCGAGAAGGAGATAATTCATTAGGTATCTGCATTATTATCTAAATTTTAAAATTATCCTCTCACCCCTGCTTATTCTAAATATTATTTTTCTTTTTAAATTATTTTATATTGAAATACTAATACTTTTTTTAAAATTTTACCACTATTATATAACCCTATACTCTTGCACACCCATTAGAATAGCATGTTCTTGTTTGGGTCCATTCAACCTCCAACATGAATTATGATATATAAAAACCCAAATTTTCACAAAAAATAAGTATTTATAATTTAAAAATAATATATATTATGTTATGGAGTAATATTTTCCAAAATTATATTTTTTTACTAAAACATAAAAATAAATGATTATTAAAAGTACGTCACAGTGTTCGATAAATTACATGAGAAATATTCTTTACGGATTCCATTCAAACATACCAATACAAATATTTAATATAAATTAATATGGGGATATATAAAAAATTTAATGAAATTATATCAATACCATTTCATAAATTATTCAATATTATTCATACTCTCTAAATTAATGGCTAGGGTATAATACTAATATTTTACGGTTCGCTGAAACTCGGTGACACGAGTAATTTATGCAATCAAAAAAGGAGTTGTTGTGTATAATCCATGCTAAATATGGTGTTATATATAATTCATTTTATCCAATAAAATATAAATTAATTATTTAAAAATAATTTTTTTTGGGATGTAACATTTTACCCCCTTAAAATATATTTCAAGCTCGAAATTTATCTTAGTCATTATAAATATAATAATTGAAAATCCCTTCACAGAAACCAACATCATTCAAATAAATAATAAAAATCCCCATTAAAAGGGAACGATGGAAATATAAATATTATAAAAGTGAATAATATCTAGGTTTTCACATTGGAAAACATAAGTGGGATGTTATTATTGGAAATGAGTAAAAAGTGTATATAATTATAAAGACTAACATAGATCATTTTTCACATGAAATTGGATGATATATAAAATGTTAAGGACTGCAAAACTATAAACTAAAGAGGATTAAAAAACGAATTAATATAATAATAAATGATGAATACATGGAAATTTTTTATTTAAATTTTCTTTTCCTAAATTTATAATAATTTTCATGAGAAGATATAATTACATTACGTCATTAAATTTCATAAGAATAATTTCCCCCTTTGGTTGTTCCTTGATCATCTTAAACTTCATGTATTACTCTATGAAATGGTATTGAATTTGGTATGCCTAATTCACTAACAGGTCATAATATCTATAAATATAATGATAATTAATTCCTTTTGTCATTAGTTATCATAAAAACAAAATAGTAAACATAAGTTATCCAATTTGCATATGTCTTCATGTGGTGATGTAACACATTTATTGTTATTACTACATCTAAAGTTCAACCATTATATAAATGGTTAAACTTATAAACCTTCAAAAAAAACTCATATAAATAATGTCATAAAATTTTTAATTTTCAACATAAAATTAATCATCCAATCAACATGAAGTCACTTTCAATAATCACATAAAAAACATCTGAACACCATTATCATCCTTTCTTTTTAAACATGTTAGTAACATAAATAACTATAAAAACTTATCAAAGACATACTTATTTCTTAATTACTTTAATAAAACAATATATTATTAGACATATTCAATACATCCAATAATGTTATAAAAATCGTTAATGAAAACATAAACTAATTTATCTAAAAAATAATAACTAGTTCCAAGGCCATAAATACTCTTCAATTTACTATATTCATATAAATCATCACTTTATCAAAAATAAACAATATTTTTCCAAATATGGTACAAAATAAGGGTAACTATCCCTCAATAAAAATATCAACTAACCATTTAAATAACTTCTCTGGTCATCATTATTAGTCAACATATTATTTAAATTCTTTATCAAGAAACATATACTAAAAAATAATTATATATTTCATATTTCTTGAATTCTAATACATAATTAATCGATCATCCATCTTCCTTTTAAAAAAATTTACTTGGCTTCATCATATTTTTCCATAATACCATTTCCATTTATATATCATTAATAATATCTTTGTCATTAATATAAAATTCATTAATTATGAAATACATTTGATTTTGTCCACGATTTTGCCTCTAAGGAAATTAGTTTGTACAGTAACCATACTCTCCTCATGGAATAACATTCAAAAGTAAATGAAATCATTGGGAGAACATTACTATCAAATATTTAATTAACTAAAAATTTATTTTTTCTTTTTAGGTACTTTCTTCATGTACTTCTTTTATACACCAAAAATAACTTCTCATCCCTCTATTCCATTACCTTAACTACCTCTTCTCACATTCTTGACATATAAAAAACTGAATCATCTTTGCTCCTTGATCACCATTACACTAACTCTCTATGAACCTTATCCATCTATTCTATCAAAATATTGATAGTTTTTAAAGGATCATGTGGATAATAATATATTTTTTAAACTGATTCGGAATAATAAAAACATCTATTATTTAAGTCATAATACCATTTGGGTACTCATTAGAAAATTGTTCATCACATACAATTGTAACCCAGTTACTTTTGGTTCAAACTATTGTATAAAACCATAAAACATTGTTTGAGAAATGCTAATCATAATGGGAAAACAAATATTAATAAAAATAAATTATAGGATGTCAAAATCATGACCCCTTCTTTTTAATCAATTCCAATTATTTTTATCATTGGACAATAATATTCACCATCTATTGAAATCTTTTTTGATGGTTTGTTAAGAGTTTATAAATTTCCAAAGCATATCCCATGGGACTTTCAAATTAGGTTCTTAGAATCGAACATTCTTTTTCCCTAGTTGAGAACTGAGTCTAGCTTAATAAACACTTTTTAGAGTTAATCCCCATATATATATCTACTCATGATCCATATCCACTTATAGTATCTAGACTAGGATGTAATTTCTTATAATCCAGTTTCTATATCCTTTACAAGTATTCTATGAAACATTCCTAATCATTGAATCATCCTTTGATTTATCATTAGATACATGGCTATAAATATTGTTATAAATAACCCTTGGGATATTAAAGATAATATTATCATTGCTTCCAAAGGATAATTAACCATTCATCTGATACCAACTATTATGACCTTGGATTCTCATAATTTATATTCATTTTTTGATATGAATATTAATTAAAATACATTAACACACACATGAATACCATAATATTTTAGTGCCTTTAGAAACATGGAAAACAGTCTTCTGATTTCAGGAATTAACATCAATCTATCCCACAAAGATATTACCCTTTATTACACCTACATAATAACCTCTTTGTTATAACCCGAGGAATGGAATCATAAGAATGAGTGATTTAAAATGCTATGTAAGGGTAAACATGAAAGATACATAATAATAACATGCAAATAATGGTTAATAAAAATTTAATAATATTCAAAAAATATACCCTACATTTTAAATATCACAATCATAGGTCATGGAATAATGATCGGAAATTCATAATCAATTTGAGCATAATATTGGCATAAGACATAGTGTTCTGGCATATACATAAGAATAGGAAATCACTTCCATAAAGTCAAGGATCACTTCCAAGGATATCATTGTTTAATGAGGTCACTTACAAAACCATCATTTTACTCAAGTTTCACTCTCAAGAACATCATAGTAGAAAAATTCTGTCAATAAATTGAGTTCACTCTCTATTTCAGCCCTAAAAATATCATGATATATAAATCTTTACCCAATGCATTTGAGGGAGATATAGGTCTCATAATTTTCATATTTAAAACCTGGTTTATTTGTTATGAAGGGTTATACAACATTCCCCATATCATATCCCATTAAATGGAATTGGATTCATAAACATTTTATCATTTAATATGGTGTGGAAGAGAAAAATGATTTATAATAATATCATCATTTCATCATAGTATAACCCTTGGAAAAAGAAATGTGTTTCATAAGAACCTTTTATACTATAACCCATGGAATAAAAATGAGTTTTAATAATATATTTCCTTATAAACTATTCGGGAAAATAATAGGAATCGTAAAATTGGTTCATATCCTCAATAAGTAATTTTTTATATTTATTTACTTCATCTTACATGAATAATTATTTTGAGAGATAAAAAAAATAGAATATTTCTTGAGGAAAATAATATTTCATTGATTTTTTAGAACATAATACATTTTGAAAATCATTTTCATTTAATGTAACATTTAATATATATAAAATATGTTTTATCAATAATTTAAAATATTTCTTTTGTAAAACACCCTATCATTTTTGAGAAATTTTTTTCCAAACCTAAAACATCTTCAAAATACATTTCACTTCGAAATAATTTATTTAAAATATAAAAATTTCGAAATATTTAAGAATATTATTTCATTTAAATTATATTTGAAAACATTTAATTTAATCATAAAATCATTAAGTGTCCATGATAACGAAAATTAGAGTTCATCTTATTCTTGTTAAAAGAATTATTCTTTTCATGTTTTTGGTAAAATCCAAACCTGAATTATTTGTAAAACAACATGAGAATTACTTTCAAAAAAATATCATAAAATATAAATCATTGGTAAAAATTTATTTAATAAATAATTATTGGAATTTATAAAACATTTCTAAAATTCATTTTATAAAACATGTTTTTTATTGAAGAAAAACTGTTTTTGACTGAAAAGATGGGTTTGTTATAAAAATATTAATTTTGAATTCATTAATACATAATGCGAGGATAATCAAGGGAAATAAAATATTTTAATGACATAAAAATAGGATTTTAAATTTCATTATTTTCATGAGAGTTGGATTATAATTTTTTATTATCGTAAGAATAATAAAAACCAATCATGATAAATAATGAGATTTTAACAGAAGCATTTTACCACTTTGGTGACATTGAACAATAAGCCACATGAAGTAATATAATTAAATGATTCTAATAACTATAACGAGCATAAATAAATTTAGTATATTATTTTTCAATTTTTTTAATATAAATATCTGAAATTGGATAGGTTTACAACATAACGTATGTGTCAAAGTAGGAAAATTGAGATAAAATACCTTACTACATTGAAATCATAAAAACCATGAAAGAGCGATCATAAAATGGATATGTAAATACCAAAAATTTATTTGATAATAATCATAAAATAATTTCATGGGAAGTATATACAACATATAAATTAAACATTTAGTGAATATAACATTTGTCTCATTGAGAATAAAAGTGACACGATAATTTCTTCCCATAAGTCTCAACATCCGTCAAAATCATTTAGACCTCCTGTATAATAAATATATGTTTTTTATTTCTGTATTAGTATAGAAAAAATAATTATATCATACCATATATTATATAATTATGTAATTTTATTACCAATTTATTAACTACTGCAAATTAAATTCAAGTATTGGGTAATAATAGCTTTGTTTTTTTGTATATCTTTTGATTAGTTATTTTGAATCCTAGTACATTAAAAATGGTTAGATAATATAAATAATAAAAATAGTTAATTAATTAAAATATTTAATAATAAATTGTACTTTTGATACCAATCATGAATCATGGTTCTGAGAAATGAATTATGTTACAATGATGGAGATAGTTAGTCATACATAGGCATGAGTAACATTTCCATTTTCAACAATCATTATGGAAAGAAGGAATATAATATAATATATTCAATGAATAATAATAATATCATAAATACCATTTTATATATTTATATACACTTATAAAAATCATCCATGTTTTTTATTGGTGAAAATAATGTCACATCGCTTAAAAAAGGAGAAGTCCACACATTCACAAATAATGTTACCATCTTTCAATGAGATAATAGTTAAGAAAGAAGTAGAGATAATATATTTACATAATAATAAAATTTTAATTAATATCATAATTATTACTTTTATAAAATAAATATGTATTAACTTTATCTTGTTTATCTTCTATGTAAAGCATTGTCGAAAATGAATCACATCACTTTTTTGGGGTGGTAGTCCACTATAAACATGACTGACATTATCGTATCCAATATGGAATAGAACAATAAAATTATATATGATATAATGACACCAAATTTATAACTTTTTTATGAATTTAATATATATAATTTATATTTATTATAATAACCATCCCTGAGAGGTGGTAGTGGAAAAATGAATGACAACGATTCATGAGGTGGCAGTCAGTTGTACACATGAATGATGAATTTGTAACCCATTTGATAGAAATGGGGAAGGTTTTAGGTCAAAAACATAATATAAAAATGTATAATTTTATTTAATATACTTATTTTATTTTACCGTAATGATTTAATAGAATTTATGGAGGTGTATGAAGAAATAAAATTGAAACACTCCTTGAAGAACATTAACTCTTCTTCAGGTAACCTCATTAGGTATTCACAAAAATAATTCATAGTCTATCTTTATTTAAAAATAAAAAGGCTTCCAGGATTATATTCTTTAATTTGGGAGGTTATTTTTGAATGTATTGGCCAATCAAAGATTTTTTTAATGTATAAATAAGGGAAAATAGGTGGTGGTGTTTTATAAGTGAGGTGAGTGGCACAATTGTAATATTTTTAAAAGAAAAAGTTTTCATCAAATTTTTCTCATCTAACAATTCTCCAAAATGGATTATTATATTGAATTATACATTATAGGGTTGACATATGGCCATAAAATATAGTTTAGACATGTTTTTAAAACATTTTAACCTTTATTTTTTTAGTTTAACCCCCGGTAAGCCCATTTTTACCTATACGAAAGCATTTACTGTTTACTGTTTTCACAATTAATTTTTGTGAATACACTTATAAAATATAAATTATAATTATAAAATATATGAAATCCATTTTTTACAAATTAAATTCACACATGTTATTTTTTTTAATTTAAAATAAATTCTACATAAGCAAGGAGAAAGTGGGTATTCAAAGTTATAATGTTTAAAAGTTTACATAATTTTTATATCTAATATCATTTTGATATTAATTAAAATTACATAAATTAGTTTAATATGTGTATTATATTATTATTTTAACATTATAACCAATTTAAAATATAATTTGTCATTATAAATAATTTAAATGAAAAAATAGTTTTCAATTAAAATTCATTATTTTTAAATATTCATCAAACAATTATTATTTTTCATAAAGAAACAATTCACTCAAATATAATTTTTCATGACGATTTTAAAAATTATCCTATCCCTTGACTCATCCGCATACATATCCCTTGATTTTTAATTAAGGATACCCTTTTTTTCCCATCCTAGTTTCCAAAGATAAAAAAACCTTTTCTTTGATAACAACTATAATTACAAATGAATTTCATACAAATAAATTACATCATTTTTAAAGAATATTTATTTTATTACATAAATGCATGCTTGAGAATCTTAATTGTATAGTGCCTTTTGAAAAATGATCTTAAGTGACAATCTTAATATCCCACTATGTTCCTCATGACTATCACTCTTCTTATATATATCATATATAAAATATATCCTCAAAACGTGTGAAAATAAAACAAAAGAAAGGGTGATCTCATATCATAAGTACGGGATAAAAGGAAGGTATGTAAGTACTGCATAAACGTAATGGTATGAGAACTTGAGAATACAATTTGAATACCATACCCTATATATCAAAGATCATAATCATGAGTTATAGAATATAAATTGGCAGTTTATAAGACATGAGTCATAAGGTAATCAATTAACGCGATCCACAAGAGAAGAATAATGGAATTTGGGTCACACACATAAGCATAGAAATTTTTTCCATATCAGTCAAGGATCATATCCAATGCCATTATAGTCGATAGAGTCCTTTACTCATACATGTTACACCCCCTTTCCAGCCCTATATTAATAAAACATGTTAACTTCTCATTCTAGTCCTATCTTACTGAATAGAGTGCACTCCCTATTCCAAACCTGTCTATTTATGGAGACATAACAATTTTCTCAATGCATGATATATAGGCATAGGTCCCACCCATCAGCTAATCATAATTATATTTATGTGATCTATAAGATTATAAAATTGAATCATATCATATCCCATGAAATTAAATGGGTGTCTTAAATAGTTCATCATATCATAACCAGTGAAACGACATAGGATTCATAATAATTTCATTGTAGTATAACCCATGAAAAGAAGGGGGTTTCGTAAGCATTTTATCATGGGATAACCTATAGAAGAGAAACGAGATTCATGAAAACATATTTATCATAAAAATAGACAATTAATAGAGAGAAAAATAATGGTATCCTTGGATTATATCTCCAATAGATAATTGGTAACATCAATGGATGAAATCCTATGTGGGAAATAATTTTAAAAGACCATTTAAGACATTTCTTGATGAAAATATATTTTCCACTTTTTAAAAAGAAAAAAATTTGGAAAACCTATTTTTTTCAAAAGTAAACATAAAAATATATAGATTATGAGGACAAAAAAATATATTTTTTATGACATCAGAAAATTTTATTCATGTCGTACATGTTATAATGAAGGATCCATTATAAATTTTAGTAAAATCTGATTGTGTATTATTTTAGAAAATGACATGAAGATTATTTTTAAAAAATTATATTCAAACTTGTCTAAATTTTTATATTAAAAAAATTTAAATATAGAAATAAAAAAAAATTAAATTTTTTTAGAATACATGGTTTTTTGAGTAAAAAAATTTTCGGCTGAAGAGAGAAATAAATTATAATTTTCATAATTTTTTTTATTAGATTATGTACCAAAGAGTGGAAAATTGATGACATAACTTGATGATATCCTGAATTAATAGAGGATAATATAATTCATGATTATTAGTGAGATTTATATCTTTATATTTCAACATTATAGACTTAATTATAAATAACATTGTTAATGGATGAGATTTTAGCATCAAATTTTTAGGACATTCAAAACATTGAATAATGGGCCCCATTAATGAATAAAAAACATGAATCTTAAAATATAAATAGAATAATTGATTTCTTATTTTACTGGAAATGGTCTTTATCTACACCTTGTAAAATGATATAGGTTCATAACATTTCATACATCTCAATGAAAGAAAATTAAGACAATATTATCTTATCGATTTATTTACTTCTGAACTATAGATCCCATTGAAGAGATAACATAAAATAGATTTTTAAATACCATTAATTTAGATTCTATGACTCAAAAAGTATATGAATTATAATTATATACATCACATATAAAAAAATGGTGGTGGATATAGCATATGCCTCACAATATTAAATTGTGAGAGGGAAATCCCTTATCTCAAGTATTGACATCTGTCATACTCATTCCAACCTCATGTATAATAAATATAGGTTTATTATAAATCTATAATGGATATATATTCATATATATAATATATAATATTAAATATTATTTACTTATTTCTTTATATTATCCTTTTATTAATAATGACATGTTAATGCTAGGTTTCCTGTAATAACTACTTTATTTTTCGTACATATTTTGATTCATTATATTATTAGTTGTGTTATCTTAATCAATATTTCATCATATATAGATTTATAAACATGATATAAATATCATATAAATTAATTTTATATCTATTTTTAATAATATATAATTTATATAATGAGGAAATGAAATACAGAGTTCATGGAGATGGTAGGTCATACGTTCACATGAACATTGTTACCATTTTTCTGTCATGTTCCGGAAAAATAAAATTATATGATATATAATCTTTATAGACTAAGATTTATTTAATATATATCACATATTTAGATTATTACTATCCTTAATACAATATATGTAAATCATTAATGATTCACATCGCTTCGTGAGGTGATAGTCTGCACTACGCAACAATGATGTTATTGTATATACATAAATGGAAAGCATGAAGGTAAGTTTCATATAATAATTCTAGACTAATAAAAACAACCAAATTATCATATATATATATATATCATTTATATATATTATTTACATAATCAATTCTTACCATTAATTTTTTCCATGGACAAATAAAAAAATTGGTTTGTGATGTGGTAGTCCTTCGTATGCACGAATGATGATTTTGTAAACTATTTTATGGAAGTCTGTGAAGTTGTAGGATGTGACCTTAAAATAACAAAATATCAATATATGGAATAAAATTATTTTATTATATAATCATTATATTAAATTAATACAATGGGATTGAGGAATAAATAAAAGAAAAAAATGTTTGTTGATAAACGATAACACTTCTTCAGGTATATCCTTTTGGTTTGTAACAAAGGCCTTCCTTGGATGGGTTTTTTTCCAATGTAATAATTATTTTATGATATTATGGAATATTTGAATTTATTTTCATAGTTCATTTTATAACACATTGGTTGTTATGTTTTTATGATTGGGGGAGAGGATTTTTCCTTTTAAAAGGGAGGTGAGTTACACTCTTATAATTTTTTAAAAAGGCTGAATTCCACCAACATTATTTCAATGTTAGGTGGATCAAATAATAAAATAATATTTACAATAGAAGTTAATATTTAAAAAATAACACCAGATAATGGGTTTTGGATTAGTTTTATTATAAGTTTCCTACTTAATCGTAATGTTTCGTCCCTTGGTAGACCCATTTTTTTCTTAATCACCCTTGTTAATTTCAATGGTTTTCACTAAAAGTTTAAAAAAAAAATTTAATGTTATTTAAAATTATATATTATTATCATTAAAAATATGGTATAAAATTTTTAAATTCAAATCATAGATGTGTCAAATTTTTAATTAAAATTAATCTCACAGACAATTCGACAAAGCGGGTTTTTAAAGAGTAAAAGATCAAAAGTTTTATATTAAATTTCAAAATAAAATTGATTCAAATTAACTAAATTAGACTAATTGATTTATAAATGTTCTAAATATATATTAAAAAATTAAAATCTATTTTTTCTATATAAATAACTTATATGAAATGGCGGTCATCAATGAAAATTCAATATTTTTCACTATGCATCAAAAAAATAATCATTTTAGAAACATCTCAAAAAATAAACCTAAGATAATTTTAAAATAATAAATTACAAAAATATTTCATTTAATAAAATTAATATTCAAAAAGTTTTCATAATTAATTTTATTATTGTTCACATAAGTCATAAAAACATTTTTTTAAGAAAATAGTATTTTCAAAACATATAAATAAATAACTAAAAATTATACATTTTATTTTAAATATGTTTTTATTATATAAAATAGTTATATATAAAATTTATCTAATACTATCCATTTTAATATGTTTAGTATGAATTTTGTTAATGTCTTGTTTAAATAACTATATTAATTATATATCATTGTTCTGTTAAAACTCAGTGTCTCGTGTATCCAAAGATAAGCTAGTGTTTCATGTAGTTCTACGTTAAATATATGTAAAATGAAATGAAATCCTTCAAATAGATTTAATTTATATTATAAAAACTATTTAAAAACATGGGGTGTAACATAGAGAATTTATAAAGGGTGAAACCGCTCTGGTGTTTCTCAAACTCTACCCTTCTCTTTCAATTTACAGTGGCCAATGACATATCCCTTCAGTGTTTTGAGATGCCATCGATGATGGATAAATCCTTGGGATTACATATTTGATCAATGGTTATCCAGGGTAATTTTTACCTCTATTTCTTTTAGTTTCTTCTGATTTGGGCACATTTTAATTCATTTATTCTTTGTATTGAATGAAACATGATGTGCATTGATTCTAATCAGGATTTGATTAGGTGTTATTTTTTTCGGTTGGGACACATCATCTTTGGATGGATGAAAATACACGTACGAGAGGTGGTCATAATCCAAAAAGATTGTCTGTTCTAATGAAAAGATGTTGGACATCATTGAGGCAGTGGATTCATTTCTTCTCTTATTTTATTTATGTGAAATCTTAAATTGTCCATGATTTATCCCTTTCACTGGAAATGGAATAAACCTAATAATATCTAAATAGATTAAATAAATGCATTATCATCATATTTTGATGATGTTGTTGCATTATACAATGATACTAGGTTCCCTCTGGTTTTTCTAGAGAGTGTAATATCTAAGTTATGCTTCTTAGTTGGTTATTATTCTTGGAGTAGAATGTCAAAATCTATAAATAATGTAAATTTATACATATTTGATAAATAAATATCTTTATCATAATTAAAGAAGATGCGTGTTAGAAATTTTCTGTTTGTAGTAATTTTGTGTTAATAAAAGACATGAATTTATGTGTTGTTAACTGAATTGGTTAATCCTTGAGATTATCATATTGGTTAATGTACATGAAAGGTGATATTTCTTCTTAATAATAATAAATGGGATTAAAATTTAGAATGGTAATTATCTATGGTTTTTTAAACCAAAATAAATTAAAAAATCATTCTTTCTCTTTCATACCTTATAAAAACTTGATTTAATAGGTTTCATGTAGTTGTAATCATTGATAATTATTCGATTAATTCAAGAAGTATTAAAAACCAGTTATGTGATAAAGATAATTTCTAGGTCTAGAGTTTTTTATCTATTTGAGAATGATGAATTTCTTATTTTGGATCCACGAGATCTTGTTTTCATGAGAATGTTAGATACCTTTTTAGGGCTTAGATTTCCATACTCTCTATTCTTATTTATTTCGTTATACTTTTGTGATATCATCAGGATACAACACTTGTGATATGGGGTGGGGTGTCCATGATATGATGTATTCATGAGATGGTTGAGCCTTAGTTGGATGATAAGAAATATGTATAGGGAGTGTGTGATGATGTTATATAAGATAATTCTTGTAAAAGAGAGACACATCAGGATATTCATGTGGGTTTGGGGGATGACACCATAGATTATGTAACATGTTGATGCTGGGATTTCCCATTACTGATGTGATGCTGAGAGCTAGGATTATAATTTATGAATATGATTAGTGGCCTATGTTTGGGTTTCTTATGTAATCCATATTTCCCCCCACTACTTGACATAGTCTGATGTTCTTGGTTGAATGATCTTTCTTGGTGGAATATTTGGATTTTTTTCCTAGAGTATCTATATATGGGATGATTATAAAAATGATTAAATATTTCATAACTCATGGGGTATTTTGGTGCTAGAATGAAAGTGGTAAAAAGTTGTTAATATTGATAAACTGAGTCCATAATATAGATTATGGAAGGTTGGATTGTAATTTACTCTTATGGTCAATGTAATGTAATCACTAATTAATGGTTAATGAATTAATTATTTGAAGTATTTTATTAAAATAAAATAAGTAATTATTTTAGATAATTAAATTCTTGTTTTCTTATATGATATCTAGTCTTAGTAGTGGCCTCCAAGAGTACGAGCGATATTAGCTGCATAAGAGTATAATACAAGGTTAATAAAACATTTTGGTTGTGATTTATATTATATCATATATATTCTATGATTTCATACGCTACCCCATCTCTATCGGTTAGGGTGACTGAAACCAAGTGGACTCTATGTGGGTGTTTTACCCAACATCTCAATGGGAGGATTGATGGACGACTATTCCCATTAGCCCTACTCTCTTCTCTTGGTATCTATATTGTGGGTATGCATGGTGGTTTGTTTCCCAATATATGTGTGTAAATAGATAAGAAGTTTTTTTTATTTCACACACATGTATTATAAGATATAACATAAGAATGATTAATATAGGCATGACATGTATAAGTGGTGATGGCTTGAGGTACATACTTAGTGTATGCTCTGTAACGGATTGAGGTATAATAAATGATGTTTGATACACATAATATGAGCTATAGTGGATCCTGTAAACTATTTGGTTACTATATATTTACATTCATATGATATTATGTGATTATTTTATGCAAGTGGTGAATCTTGTTATGGTTTTCCTAGGCTTTTTTGGGCATGCCTATTTTTGAGAGAGATGGTTCAAGATATGCGACGTTAGGGCAGAGTGGAAGAATAGTGGTGAAGTGGGAGAAGGTTACACTTTATCTTTAATTTATATATTATATTATCTCTTGTATACATTACTTGGCGTGAATTATCAATGGTGAGGTTATGAAAATAGTATACAGGTTTAGGTGATAAGTTAGTTTCAATACTGTTAACTATTCTTTACCATGCTTTCACTATCATTTTCAAGAGTGGAACTATAGATGATCCTACTGGGTATTGTGTTATTCTAACCCATATTATATATATATATATTCTATTTTCCGGTCAACTATAGAAGGATGTATATCATGTTGGATATTATTAGATCGTCATCCTCTATGAGCTCTTTGGGCTTTGAGGTAATAGTTGCCTTTACCTTTCTGGTACTTATAGTTTTCCATTGAATTGTTATAGTATTGTATGACATGTCATGTTTTTACATTGGATTTATTTATATATTTATGTCTAAGATAGATTTTACAAGTTTATCCATCTTATCTATATGTTCTATATGTTTCTCTAACAGGGAAATGCCTCCCATTTGCATATTTATTTTACGATTGATGCTAGTCACCAATCTGCGGAAAAGTAGAGGTGGGACTCAAGTGGTCACTATCTCTCCCCCATAATTTTGGTATCTTTTTTGGAGGGTTTTTTCACATAGTGTAATCAATGGATCATGTTTATGGGGTAGGATAGAGTTTCAGGATATCCACAAGTTATATTGCTTGTGTTGGTAGGGAAAAAGTGTCAACTATGCTTAGTTATCAATATTAACATGAGAGGATAGCTGGGGCATGGGAATATAGGGCCCCATATGATATAATGTAGGGATTTTTATTTTTAGTAATACTACTAAATTACGTTATACTAGATGTAGGGTAGATAATAATGAAAGAAGTTTGCATCATTATTTTTTTGTTTTTGTTTGAAATGGGTAAAAATTGGTATTTATTAAAATATTTACAAGATAATAAATAATTAATTATTTGTTGATAATTATTACAAATTCAATGTTTAAGAGTCTAGTAGTTTGTTATTTTTTCATGAATGTCTCCATGTCAACATACTCATCATGTTTTCACTGAAGATGTTCAACATGATGTGCCAACTGATCACCACATTGTAGAGGTTGATGATGACAACACATGGATGATAACTCTCTGAGAATGTTAGTAGTATAGTGTTCTTATTTATGAGGAATTTGTCTCAGATTCAATCATTATAAACATGTTAGATGAGGTTGAGATAGATTTTAGTATGATCTGTTCTTTGGAGGAGCACTATGTTTCAATATTTTCAATGATAATGTGTGTAGTATTGACAAAGTGGTGGTGTTTGTTCCTTGGGGATCGTAAAGATTCAGAAGTCCCAAGGGGAGGTTTTGAGATTAGTTGGGTGTAGTGTTTCTATAAGGACCCAGCCATAAAATGTTACTTAATCTTGAATGTAGCGGCGGCAGTACTGTAGCTGGTACTGTTGCAGCCCGGTACTGTGGCAGTACTATTCACCGAGGGGCTCTTTGGGCCATTCAAATGGGATTTCAAGCCTTGTATTAAGGACACATGGCATTGGTACTTTAGGCTATGTAATGGGTCTCCCTCTACCCAGTCTAAAGAGGTATTTTCTTTAAATAATAAAATGAGGCTTCAACCCCAACCTTTACAAAAATAAAAATAAAATCAAATAAAACCCAGAATCCTAAAAACTCATATGCATAGAATCATCAAGTGTTTTATTTGGGACATATTTACCATATAACACTTACATTCACCCTTAAAAATGGAATAAATTTTTTGAAAAGGTACATCTTCAGGGTATCCAATGCATTGGAGATCTATAATGGGGATCAACCATCATATCTTGAGAAATAATGAACTCAGACCAACATATCAATAGCTATAATGGTCTCAAACAAACATTAATATTTTCCAAGTGACATATCATGTGAATAAAGTATCTTGAAAATCATAAGATATCCCTCATTCCATATATATATATAAACAATCCTTCTGAAATTTTTTAATGATAGTTTTAAAAGAATTTAAAAAGGAAATTCCCTTAAAATAAAATTTGAGTGAGAATTAATATAAGGGAATGGATATGTGTATACACATTAAAAAATATAGTTTAAAATAATATAAAAAGAAATTTATCACACCAATAATATTAATACCACATAATGAATAAATAATATGGTTAACCCAAAGAATAGAAATTATGTTCAGAATACCCTTACCTCAGGTTCTTCATTCTTCAAATGTGTTTAAAACTCATGTATAATGGATAAAATAGTGTTATTAATAACCTAAAAAAACGTATTCATGTTTATAACACCATATATTATCATTTTATAACATCATTTAACCCATTAATTATTAGTATTTTCTTCCTTCCATTGTTTTGGGTGCTTTATTTACATGTTTTGCATGATCAGTTCATGATTGATGTTATTTTCCATTGGAAATGAAACTCCACAATTGGAATAGAATCATAGTCAAATATTTCCAGAAACATAAATTATATAATTTATAATTTTGAATTCTGAAATGAGGATGATTCATAAGTTAAAACATTAATGATGTTTGTTTAGTTCCTTTCAATGGTTCTTTGATAATAATGCTCACATTTTGTTTTATAAATTTAAACCAGGTGTAAAAAAGAATTCTATAACCATGGATGATACATAATACATATATTATAACCTATTTCAACCTTAAAAATGATTTCATGACCGGACATGATGGAATTAATGCAAATTGAAATCATATCGTCCACGATGTCGGTAATTCGACACATCACGGAAAATGTTTTTATTCCTTGAATAAGTTGGAAAAGAGAAGAAGAATGATGATGAATTTTCCATGAACATGGGAAAATTCAGAAAATACAAGATTTCTGGATCATGAATTCCTCCTAGATAATAGAATGTGATGAAAGCATAAGAAAAGAAAGGAACTCAACATTAAATAAAAATTGATAAATCCCTTATAAAATTTCAGTAGCCTAATGATGTCGCTTAAAAGTTTATAAAATATTTTGTTGAGAGAAAAGGGGCCTCACATCATTCTTACATAATATTTTTAGTAAGGGGTATATATAATGACATATCCCAACATACTCCAAAGGAAATTGAAAATAATAACATAAATTTAATGGAATGAAAGAAAACAAAAGATGAGGTTTACCTCTTGATCTTTTCTCATTGAGATCCTCCTTAAGGCCTTTAGTTTTGGAGTTTGGGAGAGACCAGTAGGTATTGGATGTGAGGAAGGATATAATGGAGGGAATTTGACAGAAATTAGACAATTCCCAAGGCTTGAGAGGTGTGGATGGAAGAGGGGAATGAAGGTGATATTTATAATGGAGGAGAGGTTGTATTTTACATTATTTAAATCATTATCATTACATTTTTGTGCATCACTATGAATAATCTCAATTAATGTGACCCAAATAGTAATAATGGCATGTGAGTTCCAACCAAGTGGTCTTACGTCATCCTTTCATCACCTATGATGTAGTAAATCATGTATTTAGCATTTTTTGTATTTTTTCATATTTTACTATTCATCAAGAATTCAAGAATTCTAGAAAATTCCCAAAAACTCACCCCAAGCATTTATGGACATGTATAATTCAAAAATGAACTCCATTTTTGGAAAATAATTTTCGAAATATAATTAATTTAATTCTTAAATAAAGTCATACTTTATTAAAAAATTATCAATTATAAAACAATACATGTTCTTCTATCACATTGAAAAATTAATCAAGATGTTGTTATATTAAAGCCTTAATAAAATAAAATAATAATAAAATTTAATATTAATAAGGGTCATATTACTATTCATAAGGGAATGCTACTATTCACCAAAAATTAATATGGCTCCATTAGACTCCAAATAACTTACTGAACACAATTTTAGATGACTGTTTTTCAAAATTTAAATCATAGAAGCATCCAAATTATGTTTGAATTATTGTTATAAATATCTAATTAAAAAAAGATTCATGAATTAAATTTATTATTTTAAAATCATGGGGTGTTACATTATCGTCACCTTTTAGAAATTGCATCCTCTCAATTTTATTTACTCATTAAATATGTGAGGGTACCTTTCCCTCATATAATTTTCAGATTCCCAAGTTTATTCTTAAATAATGTGGTTTCTCCACAAAACATTTACCTAGTGGATTACCTTGTTCCACAATATGTATTTAGTACAATAAAGATTCTGAACAGGTTTCTCTTCATAAGAATGGTTTTCTTCTAGCTAAACAGCTTCTGGAATCAATACATGAGTTGAATCTCAAACATATTTTCTCAATATCAAAACATGAAAAACAATGTGTACCAGAGACAAACATGGTGGAAAAGCTACCCAGTATGTAACTTGTCCAAATTTCTCATAGATTTCGAAAGGACCGATGAATCATGGACCTGGATTTCCTTTCTTATCAAAACTTATCATACTTTTCCAAGGATAGATTTTAAGGAAAACATGGTCACCTACCTTGAAAGAGAAGTATTTCATTCTATTATTTGCATAACTTTTCTACCTACTCTAAGCTATCCTCATGTGATGTTGGATCATCTCCATATTCTCAGAAACTCCCTCTACTAATTTTGTTCCCATCAACTTTATTTCCATGACTTCATCACAAAAAGCGAGAGTTTGACACCATTTCCCATACACTGCCTTAAAAGATTCGATCTGTATACTAGAATGAAAACTATTATTATGAGAAAAATCGACCAATGAAATATGTTCATCCCAACTCCCCTAGTAGTCCATTGAACAAGATCAAAACATATCCTCCAAGGTTTGAATCGTTTATTCTGACTGCCCTTCTGATTGAGGACGAAAAGTTGTACTGAAATTTAATTTTGTGGCCAACAACATGTGAAGGCCCTTCCAAAAGTGAGAAGTTATCCTAGGATTCCAGTAAGATACAATATAATGAGTAAATCCATATAACCTGAAAATCACTTTATGGTACAATTGAGAAAGTTGATCCAACAACATTGTATCTTGAATAGAAAAGGAATGGGTAGATTTTTTCAGTTGACCAATAATAACCCAAATCGCATAGTTACCTCGAGAAATCATAGGTTTTCAAACCACAATGCCCATGGATGTATTCTAATATTTCCACTCTGGCACTGGAAAAGGCTAAAGCATCCCCTTCAGTAACTACCAATCTTCATTAATGTGTTGAAATGTCAAACATTTCACAGTAAATTCTGAAATATCCCTTTTCATTCCATTACACCAGTAATACTCCTGAATGTCTCTGTACATCTTACTACATCTAGGATGCACTAAAAATGGAAAACTACAGGCTTCATACAACAAATATTTCTTTAACTATGAATCACAAGGCTCACACAACATTTTTCCAAATCTTAAATCACAATCTTTATTATGGTTAAATTCTAGAAACTTACCCATATTAAAAAATTATACCATTTTCTGTATCTCACGGTCTTGCTTCTATGTTTTCTTAATTATGTCTGATAACGAGGATTAAACTAAAACCTAAAACAAAACAAATGTATTCAATGAAATGGAAACTTATAGTAAAAAATTCATAAAATCATTAATCATTGGATAATGTTCTAAATGTTACATGGTTAATGATGCATGATGTTTTTGACTCAAGGAATCTGCCACTTTGTTTTCTTTTCATATATGGTAATTCATCGTGCAATCATAATCCTTTATCAGTTGAATCCCTATTCTCTATCTCATGTTTAATTCCTTCAGATTGAATATATAATTCAAAATTTAAAGGTTAATATATATTTTACATTTAGATCATTATAAATTGTGGCTTTAAATTTTCAAAAAAGACTAGAGTTTCCAATTCTACATCATCTGTGGGATAATTTAACCTATGAGGTTTCAGTTTTCATGAAGAATAAGAAATTAACTAGTTATTCTGCATCAGAACACAACCATGTCCCTTCTATTAAGCATCATTGTAGATAACAAACTCACTAATTCGAGAATGCAAGGCAAAAAATGGAGCATTCACCAATCTCTTTTTCAGTTCAGGAAAAAAACTTCACATTATTCTGTCTAGATAAATTTAACTCCTTTTCATGTTAAAATAGTTCGTGGGATAGAAGACCATACAAAAATTTTAACATATTTCTAGAAATAACCTACTAATCCAAGAAAACAACGAATCTCTGCAACATTTGTGGGTCTTGTCTATTCATCAACCACCATTGTTTTGGTAGGATCAAATATTATTCCATCGTTATTTACAATGTGGCGAAAAAAAGAAATATGATGCAACCAAAAAACACACCTACTGAATTTTCCACAGAGTTTATTTTATTTTAAGGTTTGAAAAACAACCCATAGATGTTTTTCATGCTCATCTTTACTTCTAGAATATAACAAAATTTCATCAATAAACAGACAAAAAAATTTCCAAAAACTCATGAAATATTCTATTAATAAGATCCATAAATATAGAAGGTTAATTAGTTAACCCAAAATTGATAACTGCAAATTCATAATGACTATGTCTAGTACGGAATGCAGTCTTTTGGATGTCTTCATCCTTTACATTCAATAGATGGTACCCTAACCTCAAGTCAACCTTTGAAAAATATTGCGCTCCCTAGAGATGATCAAACAAATCATCAATATGAGGAAAATGATACTTGTTTTTAATAGGAATGTTATTCAAGGCTCTATAATCTATGTAATGTCTCATTGAACCATCTTTTTCATAACAATCAAGATAGGATAACCCCATGGTGACGTGCTGGGTCGGATGCATCATTTATCTAATAATTCATGAAACTTCACTATCAATTCCCAAAGTTCCATTTGGGCCATTAGATAAGGAGGTTTAGAAATTGTCTTAATATCATGAACTAATTAAATAGTAAACTCAACCTCTCTATTTGGAATAACATCAGGGAAATCATCAGGAAAAACATCTAGGTATTCATTTAACACTACTACATCATTAATCTAGATAGTTCCATTATCTTCAAAAATATGAAAAAATTTACTTTCATTTCCATCCTTTATCAGTTTCATAGCTTTGATATATGTTATTAATGGTATGGGTTCATTCTTGTACACAAACATAAATTATTTCTGAAAAAACAACTTATTTCTCTATGCAATCTATCTTAGCATGATAAAAAGAAAGCTAGTCCCTACCCAGAATAACATCAAAATCTACTTGTTGTAAAAGAACAAGGTTTCAAGTTAAACTCTTTCCATATGAAGATGAAAGGAAGATTCTTATAATTTATTTTTTCCATAATATTTCTTACATGTGTTTTTAACATGAGATCTTTTTTTCATTTAATGAGGTTGAATTCCCAATCTTTTTTGAAAATTTACCAGAAATTATTCAATGTATAGACCCTAAATCAAACAACACATTTACAAAATAATTAAAAACAAAAAATGTACCTAATAACACCTCATTTTATGGTTCAACATCTCCTTTAGTGGTTGCAAAAGATTTTACCAAACACTTCTTCTTCCAATCATTCTGAATCCCTACTGAGTAACTAGCTTCAGATAAACATTAACCAAATGACCAAATTCATTACAGTTAAATCATCTCACCATCGTCTTATAATTAATTTCTCGATAATTTGTTTTATACTCACAAGACATGTGTCCAAAAATTCTCCATCCTTAGCATTTCCCAAAATTTACAAGACATTCAACAGGAAGCCTTTTACCATACAATTCACAAGAATGGAAATTCATTTTCTTACCACTAGACTACATCGACGAGTTCTTCCCCATTTCCTTCCATCCTAACTACTTCTTATTCTTTTCATCATGACTCACATATTTGTTAGAAAACTCAATCTCAAATTTTTCAACATAATGAACACACTTCTCATAGATTTTATACTCTCATGAAGCCAAATCTATTTTCAAAAAATGGTTTCAAATCAGAGTAAAATCTATTAATTTTACATTCCAAATCCCGAGTAAAATCTTGTACATACATGGATATTATTGTAAAATTGGATTCCTATTCTTCCACAAAATCGTCATCTTTCTACTTTAGTACCACGAATTGTTTCTCTATTCTGAGTCGAACAGTTTTGTGAAAATAATTTTTCATAAAAAGACTCTTAAAATCATCCCATTCAATACTATCATGATCATATATTTCTTTCATTTTCATAACTATAATCCACCATTGATCATATTAAACTTCCAAATATTAAATGGATAATATTAACTTTTTATGTTCAGAACATCCAATGACATCTATTATCTTTTCTAGAGCATTGATCCATCCTTCAATGATCACTGGATATGTTGTTCCACTGAATGATGGAGGATGTTGCCTCACAAAAACCTCCACAAAAGGCATGTTTATTCAGGTTAGATCATGTTCCTCTCTGGAATGGATACCAAACTAATATATTTCTTGACTCAACTAATCTATTGCTATCACAAATTTCTTGGTTCCGATTCGCACCATTTCGGGCTACAGATTCGGGTAGACATAAACCTCTTGGTGCCTTCCTACTTCAGCTTCATGGTTTCTTCTACGGAAATTCATTCTGTATAAACATAACATAGATGAATAAACCAGGTAATAGTTATTTTCTATAACATTTCAAATTACCTTATATTAAAAATCATTTATGGAGTTCATTTAATATCATCCCAACCCACAAAGTTATCTAAACCATCCTATGTTACCAACTATAAGGACCTGACCTTAAAATGTTACTTATTATTGAATTTTAAAGCAGATCATACATTATTACACATTGAGGATCATTTTAGGTTTAGAGTTTTAAATAATTAGAAGATCATACACATATGAGATACCACATTCAAACAAGAGGATACTACTAAAACAATAACCAATTCTTCAATGTATAAAACATGAAAACATAAAATATGATTTCATTAACAACAATCCATATCAAACATCACTACTACCTTCTTTCCCTTACCCATCCTTATATCCTATGATTTTTTTTAAATAACGGGATGAGTATAAAACACAATAAGGGATATAAATAAAGAAAATGTTTGATAAGTGATAACATAAAAACCAATAAAACCCATAATAATAATAAATCATATGCATCGAAACATTATGTATTAGACTGGAGAGATATTTACCATATCAATCATAAATTCACCCTTACACATGGAATAACATTTTAGTCAACTTCCATCTCCAGAGTACCCAATGCATTGGAGAGCTATAATGGGGATCACTCGTCATATCTTGAGCTATAATGGGCCCAACCCAATATATAGTTAGCTATAATCGGGTTAACCCCACATAAATATTTTCCATGGAACATTCATGGTAATAAAGTATCTTGAAAATAATAATAAACCACTCATTCCATATTCAAATAAAAAAACATTCCTTTTTAAATCAATTAAAGTGATTTTTAAAAGGATTTTAAAAGGAAAGTCCTTTAAAACATATTTATATTAAGAATTAAAATAATGGAATGTATATGTGTATAAAAAATAAAAAAATATATTTAAACATAATATAAACAAAAATTAATCACACCAATAATCTTAATACTACATAATGAATAAATAAGAAGGTTAAACCATAGACTAGAAATTGGGTTAACAATTCCCTTACCCCGGGTTCCTCTTTATCCAAAAGTGTTTAATCCTATAGTATAATGGTTAAAAGAGTGTTATTAATATCTCACACAAACATATTCATGTTTATAATTCCTTATATTACCATTTCATAACATCATTTCACCCTTTAATTATTAGTATTTTGTTCCATCCATTATTTTGGGTGCTTTTTTTAAATGTTTTCCATGATTGGTTCATGATGGATTTTCATGTCGATTGGAAGTAAAACTTCAGAATTTAAATAAAGTGGTGGTTACATATTTTCATATCCATAAATTATACCATTTATCATTTTGAATTCTGAAATTAGGATGATTCATAAGTTAAAACATTAATGATGTTCATCAAGATCATTTTAGTGGTTATCTAATAATAACAAGATTATTTTGATTTATAAATTGAAACCATGTGTAAAAACGAATTAAAAAACCATTTATGAAACTTAATACATATATTATAAACTTTTGAGATCATAAAATTTGGTTCATCACCATACTTGAATGAATTAAATAAAATTAAAATCACATCATCCACGATGTCGGTAATTCGATACATCACAAAGAATGTTTATATTCCTTGAATAAGTGGGAGAGGAGAAGAATAATGATTATGAACTTTTCATCAATATTGGAACAAAAAAAATTATAATACTTTTATATCTTTCATGATTCTTGTAAATGTGAAGGTGAGGAATGAATAAGAAAATAATGGAACTCGACAAAAAAGAAAAGTTGATAAATCCCTTATGAAAATTCAGCAGCCTAACGACATCTCATAAAATTTCATAAAATATTTTGATAAGAGAACAATGGTATCTCATAATTCATACATAATATATGAATTAATGGGTATATGTAATGACATATCCCAGCATATACCAAAGGAAATTAATAATAATTACATAAAATGAAAGAAAATAATGAAAACAAAATCCATGGGTTGCCTTTTTATATATTCTCCTGAGATCCTCCTAAAGGCCTTTAGTTTGAGAGTTTTGGTAAGACCAGTAGGTCTTAGAGTTGGGGAAGGATATTGGAGAGGGAATTTAACTGAAATTATACAATTCTAAAGGATTTACAGGTGTGGGTGGAAGAGGGAAACGAGGGTGGTATTTATAGTGGAGGAGAGGAGATATTTTACATTATTTAAATCATTATTATATTTCTACTCAATACATTGAATAATCACAATTCATGTGAACCCAAATATTAATAATGGAATTTGGGTTTTAACCGAGTGGTCTTATATCATCCTTGAATCACATATGATGTAGTAAATTAGGTATTTAGCATTTATCGTATTTTATCGTATTGTAACATTCATAAAAATTCTAGAATTCCAGAAAATTCCCAAAAATTCATACTGACCATTTATTGAAATGTAAAATTTAAAAATGAACACTTTTTTTAAAAATAATTTTCTAAATTGTATTAACTTAATTTTTAAATAAAATCAAACTTCTTTAAAAAATTAACAATTTTGAAAATATAACTTCACTTATATCACATTGAAAAATTAACCAAGATGTCTTTATCTTAAATAATTAAGAAAACAAAATAATAATAAAATTTTCTACTAATTAGGGTCATATATCTATTAATATTACTATTCATAAGGGTGTGTTACCATTCAAAAAAATTTAGTTACTTCCATTAGACTCCAAATAACATACTGAACACAATTTTAGATGACCTCTATTCGAAACTCAAAACATAAAAGCAGAAAAATTATGTTTGAAAGCTAGTTATATATATCTACTTAAAACAATGTTTCATACATTTCATTTATTTAAATTTTAGGGTGTTACAGTTTCTTTTTTCAACAATGAAGGCTTACAGTCATTAGGACCTGGTTAACCTTCAGTAGTGTAGCTCTATTGTGTGAGAATTTGGGATATTTTTTTAGACCCATACATGATATACATCATAACTATTCCCAAATGAGGAGGCTAAGAAAAGTAATTGTGGGGATTGTTTTCATTAAAATAACCATTGGAATGTAAACCAACTTATATTCATGATGTATATCAAGGTGCTTATAATATCAAATTTCATTTAGAGGATGTTGTCTAGAACTAGATTTCCATGAGATGGAGTTCTCAAAATTCCTCCTGAAGTGGATCTATTGTTTAGGGTTTCTAGTTTTTAGGAAAAAATCTCTTGATTAGTCGATATTATGTCCCCAACACCAATAGTTGATTCATCAGGTCCAGTGGCTCTCAGACTAATTCCAAGTGATCAAGTTCATGTATTTGTTATAAAGGATGAGGTTATCATCAACAATAGTTCGTAACACTTCTAATCTGTTAGTGTTTTGTTATGTTCTAGTTCAAGTTCATTCATTGATATAATTTCTACCGGGGAAGCAGTAGATGGGTACTCTAGTTTGGGATCTGAAGAGAGGTGATGGGGTGGGTAAGGGAAAACCCTGATATGATCCATGTCCTCGGAGAGAAAATTTATGCTAAAGTGGTGGTCATTAGAGAGGACATAAAAGAAATGGAGTATTTCATTTACTGCATCATACTTTAGCACTACCTACCCTAATAAATTTGGATGTCTTTTGAGGTACACATTTTGTAGTTTTTATAGGGTTACATGCTCTATTTTATTTATGACCCATACAATCCTTCATATCACCTTCCCTTGTCCATGATATTGGACATGTGGTTGAAGTTATTCTAGTTCCCTTGGCATTTACAATGCTAGTTGGGATTTGAGAATACTTTTACGATGTGTGTATAGACTTTGAGCTAGTGATTGGGTAACGTCAGTCCGAGGAAGATTTCCAATGTTTAGGAATACATCCATTTGACATTATCCTAATCAGGGATTGTATAAAATCACTATTCAATATCATGCATTACTTCAAGACAATTATTATGTTTTTTATGATGATGTAGAGACATATATGATTATAGTGTGAGAGACCCTCATATGGGACATAGGCATGTTCCATTCATGTACTCTTCAATTTTGGAGTTGATTTTGATCTCATCATAGTTTCAATAGTTGATATTTCCTAGGGTTATAGAAGAATTTTATGATGTGTTTCCCTAGAAGTTTTTAGTGTTACCCCTTTAATGGGAGATCGAGTGATAGATCGAGCTATATAAAGGAATGTTTCCTCTATTGATGCCTCTGTATAAGAGGGGTCCATTGGAGTTCCAATAGCTGAGAGTACTACTTGATGATATATTACAGGGGGTTTTATTCAGCCAAGTGTTTCACCATTGGTTGAACATGTTTATTTCCGGAATAAGGATGATGGATGTTTGTGGTTTTCTATCGATTATTATATCTTGAAATAGGTGAATGTGAAGAATATATATTATATTATGTGGAATAAGGATTTATCTGATTAGCTGATTGGATTATATTGGTTCTTAAAAATCAATTTCCATTGAGGATATCATCAGATGTATGTGATGTGTGGGAATATTTAGATGATAGCTATTTTCATCATGGGAATTATGATTTCTTTATGATGCAGTTCGGTGTGATGAATGCTCTAACTATGTTCATGGTGTTGATTAATTCCATGTTTAGAGAGTTCCAATATATGTTTTTGGTGGGTTTCATGGACGATATCTCCATGTAGTCCACATCTAATAAGGTGCATGTCAACAATCTATGTTTCATATTAGGAGATATTTCATGATCATCTATTCATGACGTTTTTGTTGTATGATTTATAGGCATGTGAAGTCTATTTCATATGGAATTTGGAATCCCATTAAGGTGTAGATATTTATCTTAGAAGGAAATAGATTGTAATGTCTTAGGAAGCCCCCAAGATTGTGGAAGATGTCTGAAGATTCCTTGGACTGGAAGGCTATTACATGTAGTTCATAGCTAATTTCTCTTAGGATGTGACTCCTATAAAATCTTTGACAATAAATTGTTAGGTATTATTATGGTATGACAAGTTTCATGCATCATTTGATTAGATAAAAGAGCAGTTGGTCAGTTCTCCAGTCCAATTTTTTCAGTAGAGGGTGTTCAGTTTGATGTTTTTTGTGATCCTTCACATCTATTTATGGGATTCCTTAAAATGTCTATGAGTTATTATATTTCTTACGGGTCTCAAAAGTTACAACCCAAGAGAATGACTATCCCACCTATGTTCTTGATTTTGGGGAAGTGGTTTTTTCTTCGATGTTATGGAAACATTACCTCATCGGGTTGTGTTTTGTGGTTTTAATTGACCATTAGATCATTGGGAATTTCTTCTCCCAATGTTCCTTGAACATTTATTAGCATTAACTTCTAAATTTATTGTATCATTATGAAATTAAAATTTTTCATTTACTAGGAAAGAGATGTTTTTTAGATGATGCATTGAGAAATAAGTTACATAGTCATGTCCTGCATGAATCTAGAGATTCATGGAGAGTGATGGAAAAACTCTCAAAGTTTCATAAATATATGAGAGAGACTGGAGGAAGAGGATGTATTCATTGGATGTCCTTGTAGTCTTCATTGCGATAGCAGGTGGATTAGTCCTATCTGGTGGATTTTGAAGTGGATGTTTTGAGGGACCGAGTACTTTTTGGTGATCCGCCATATGTTTTGTCTAAGGATGTAAACCACCACGTTTTATGATATGGAAGGATTTTCATTCTTTCGGTGATGTTTGTCATGGTTCACCATTAGTTTTATAGTTCACTTTTTGATTTTATTCTCTGAATGAAAATTAGGTATAACATTGATAGTTTAGTTTTGGTGGCTAGGGTTGAAGCATATAGTTGTAGAGTTTTTTTCTTGATGTATGGTCTATCATAAGGTAAAGGTCGAGAGCCCTATTCATGATGGTTTTCTTCATCCTTAATAAGTTCCCAAGTAGATGTGGGAGGAATTATCAATGAAATTCATTAATTTTTTACCTTGATATCAGGGAGGATGTCGTGATATATGGTTGATATTGTGAATTTTGATGAGATAAACACACTTTATAGTGACATGGGATTCAATCTAAGTAGATATTTTTTCATGGAAGAATTTGGAGGAGGTTGTGAGACTCCATAGATTACTAAGGTTTATTACCTTGAAACTAGATCCTCATTTTACCTATAGGGTGTTAAGTGGTATTTGGTGTTATTTTGGTTCTCCACTGTCCCTTAGCTATATTATTTGTCTTTTGATGAATGGCCAGATAAAGTATACCATCAAAATTATTATTGAAATTTTGCGGTCTTATATCATATATTTTTTAGGCTCATGGATGAGGCCTCGACCCTTGGTAGAGTATTCTTAAAATAATATCTTCCACTCTAACATTGGTATGTCACTATTTATAGATTTTTACAAACAACTATTCCATTATCAATTTTACTGGACTGAGGTCATAGATGTGGTAATTCTAATTTTGTAATTGGTACAAAATATAAAAAATATGGTTTATCATTTTTTTCGAAGGATGAAGACAATATAGTATCATCAAAATTCCTATACCGATCATAGGAGACGATGTACAGAGTTCGATGATGGAAATCACATGTTCCTATAAGTGACTCCTCATTGATGGATGTAAAGGGTTGTTCATGGATAAATTCTTTATCCCTGGTTGGTTTGGCCATTCAAGGTGTTCGCTCATGTTGGAGCTATGGAATATCATATAGAAATCCCCCCTATATGATCATGGTACATGATGTTTTTCGTGTGTCGCAACATAATTTTTATTTTCATGAATGACTCTTATGAAATCTATTATGGTGAGATAGATTTATATGGTGATGAATCCTTCACGGAGTGGCTTGTAAAGATCTAGTATAGCTTGTAAAAGGTGTTGTGTGAGTGTTATATTACTTTGGTTTATTTCTTGTGCTGAAATTTTTTGCATGGAAGAGAGTACCTAGGAACATTAGTCTTGGATACAAACTCAGTACCCTATGTTGTATGACATTTATCCCTTCTCCTCTAACATTATTCCCTTATAGATGTTGACTAATATGAGTTATGATATGGTTACCCTATTTTTTATTATTATTAGTTTACTCTTGTTAGAGAGGTTTCTCCCACTGCCGAGTATTTAGGAGATGGTGGTTTCTATTTTGTGTTTTGTTTTTTTCCTCTCATGAGGTGGATAAGCTCCAAAGATGATGAGATACCTGAGTGGTATATCACGAGGTGGCTATTTAGAAAGACCGTTTTTGTTTACTATCTAGGATTGGCTTTGGATTCTAGGGGGATAAAATTTAATCATTGGTATCTAATATAGTGGCTAAAATCCTTTTATTCCATCCCTTTCTATTCTATGATGCACATGGTGATCATAAGAGGCCTTAAAAGAGTATGTAGGGGTTCGAAATCTAAATTCTATAATATAGGACAATAATTGACATGTATGGTGTTTTGACAACTTATATGTGTAATTAAATGATTGTTAAGAATGTTTAATATGGTGATTCACAATGTGTAAATATTCAAGGTTAATTTGATTATGAAGACACATTTTTCAATGAGATTTACCCCCAAAATTTATGTGACAAATAAATGGTTTACTCAACATGTAAATACCATATTCACTTCATATTTCAAGGGTGTAACTGCTCATATTTTCTAAAACCATACCATATTCATTCAATTTATAGGGTCCATCGGCACCTCCCTTTATTGTGTTGTGATCCATTTGATTAGGATCAATCATTTGTAATTTTTCTTTGATCTATGGTGATCCAAGGTGAGTTCTATATCCACTTATTATGTTTTATTCTTATGTAGCCAAATTTTCATCCAATTATTGTTTTCATGTAACAGATCATGATCTCCCATATTTCTAATGGGGGTTTTTATGGTTGTTTATTGGTGTAGTTGTATCACAACATCCTTGGATGAAAGTAACTTCTTACACGAAAGGTGACCAGGATCCGCAATGTTTCTCTGTTCTCATGTAAATATCATTGATTCCTTTGATGTGGTAAATTAAATTCTTATCTTCAATTATTAACATTAAACCATAAATTGATCATTTTTTATGGATTTGTATGGAAATGGAATTATCCTAAAAATATTGAACATGATTATTGAAATTGGTTTTGATGCCATGTTGATGATGTTGTTGGTTTATGTCATGGTATCTTGTTTCATGTTATTTTTATAAATACTGTGATATCTATGATATTATTTTTAGTGTGTTTTTTATGAAGTAGAATTTTAAAATTGATAAAGAACATAAATCCACAATTAATTGATAATTAATCGACATAATAATAATTATAGAATAGGCATGTTTGAAATATGCTATTTTTTGTAATTTTATATTGATCACGTTGATTCAATTATTAATGTTTAATTTAGTATGTTATTCCATGAAATTATTAAATTTTTTAAGGAACCTTAAAATTGAGAATTATTTTATAGAATAATAAATGCTATGTTAATTTAGAATGGTACTTCTATAGGTTGTTTGAAACCAAAATAAATGCTAAGAGCGTGTTTTTACTTTAACAGATTACTATAGATCAATGCCTTAGGGTTCACATAGTTGGGAACTATAACGACCCATACTTTACATACATTGTTAATACTTCAAAATTGAAGCACACTTATTACAACATATGACAAAACCAAAAAGGACCGTATAGGTATAGTGTCTTTAGAAACTGGGAAACATAAACAACTGGTTCATAAATCTTCTACAGTGTCTCCCATTTATTTCATCATATCTAGGGTCCCTTTTAGCATATTCTACTTAATATCCATCTTCCTGACCTGGGGAAAAGAAAACATACAAAAAAGGGTGAGCTCAAATGCTCAGCAAGGGCAATAAAGGAAATAAAAATCATATCGTATCTTTTTGAAAATCATAACCTGCAAAAGAGATCATAATATCTTAACATGGAATAAATCATAGAAGTGAAAATGAGATCCCCATAATCATAACATAAAACTTGAAACTTTGTGGCATGCACACATAATCATGGAAAATCATTTCTTGTTAGTCATGACTCATTTCCAAAACTATCTTAGCGGACAAAGTCCATTTCTGAACCGAGTTCACTCCTCGTTTCAGTCATGTATCACTGAACCGAAATAACCTTCCATTCCAGCCATGTCTATCTCATGAGATATAAATCTTTACCCAATGCATTGTAGGGAGATATAGGTCCCACCCATCTTATAATGAATCCTTTCTTATGTGTGCCACATAATCATAAATCATACATCATCGCATAACACATGTAACAAAAATGGAATTCTTGAAACATCATGACACCATAAAACAAATCATATAAGGTAAATGACTTCATACAAATAATTTCCTCAAAACATAATCAAATCAATGTAAAAATAGGGATAAAAACAGAACCCTATATTATCTTAGATGGAAAATAATCTTGATAAAACATTTGAACTCCATTCTTGAGGAAAATATCCTTTCTACTTCAAAAACAATTTTATTTTATTAACATGTCATACAATTATAAACTAAAAGAAGTTGATTAAAAATAAACATGAAAACTTGTAAAGGAAGCTTCTTGTAAATAATGTTTTAAAAATCCATTCATGCCGTATAAGTTAAAAAAAACATTCTTCGTACTTTTGTCGGAAAAGTCAAAAAGTACCTCGTATGCAAAATGACAAAAGATTCCTTTAAAATCTTTTTCTAAAAACTCACCGAAGGGTAAAATTGGATATAAACTATTGTATAAGGATGGAAATAATATTACATATTGAGGGAACATGGATGTGGATGATAAAATACACCCCAGTAATTACCAAAGTAAAAACAATCTCGGATAAAAGTGAGATTGTGATATTTCCCTTACCATAGGTCCGATTTGCATTGTACATGTCTGAAGCTCCTGTATAATGGTTTAAATAATGTTATTGACTTATTCCAGAATCATAAATATTGATATGATGTCATATATAGTCATATTCTTAGCTTCTTATTAGTAATATTTCATTGTTACTTGTTACTCGGGTCTTTATTGCCTTTTGTTCTTATGCGTGTTTTTCCGAATAAATTCTTATTCTTCTTTTAAGGTTATAGATACCTTATATCCAGAATGGTATTAGTGTAATATATATCATATTTTTTCATTCAATTAATTTATATAATTACTATGTAATGATGATCATGTAGAACGAGTCGCATCACATCGTGGAGACGGTATTCCGTACGTACGCACGAGCGACGATATTGTTCCCATGATCATGGAATTGTATTTAAGTGTATCTATACTATTTCAGTATCAATATCACTTTATAATAATCATATATAGTTACTCATTACACCATTATACCCTTCCTTGTAAGGTGATGGTGGAAAATAGAGTACACCACGGCGTGGAGACGGTATTCCGTACGTACGCACGCGCGGTGATTTCATTTCTCCGTAGGATGGATAGAAGGTGAATTAGGGTTGTTTAATATTTATAATAACATATCAGTATGTAAGTAATACTAATGTTATTACTTTATCATGAAACAACTAAAGAAGAAGAAGTTGAAGAAGAAAGAAATTGAAAAGATCGGTAATGGATAGTACATCTTCTTTGAAACGCCTCTTTGAATTCCTCCACTTAGGGAACTATGATTGGTCTTTGAAGAAGACCAGGACCTCTAGGATCATTATAGGGAAGTGGAGAAGGGATTTTGGCAGGGGCTGGCCGAGCTTGAGTGCTCAAATTGGTGTGTGGAGGAGGGGGAGGAGGTGCCCTTTTATAAGGGAGGAGAGGGGCACCTTAGGAATATCTCAAAATATTATTATATATTAAAATCAAAATCGGTTTATAGTGGTTCCAAAGGGTCTTATTTCGAAGTTAAAGTGGGGATGGGTCGAAATCCTATCAACCAATAAGATTTAGACAAGTTTAGGTTATTATTTTAACCTTATCAATTAGATTTAACTCTAAGTTAAATAAATTAACTTTTACCGTGACTTTTTGTTTTCTTACACTATATGGTTAATACACTTACTATAACATGCCAAATGAACCCCAAGTTGTTTATTATTAATGTATATATCCTTATCTAAGTCATTGGGCCGAACCATAGATTTTTAGGAATCAAATAACAATTAATAATATAATATTTGATTTAAAAACTATTTTGTGTCAATTTTGACACTATTTGATATATGATTTTTGTGAAAGTCATAACAGAATTATATGTTCGAACCAAGTTGATTAAATCAACACTAATATATCATAGTAACCTATAAAATTAGTGAAATTCATAAAAAGTCTCAAATTACATTTATTTGAGCATTTATAACATCAATTATGTTAACATTTCCTTAAAAGGGTAATTACTGCATCATCGTTGTGTCATAAATAAATTAATTTATTTAAAGTCTAAAAATTATAAATAAAATATCATTATGTAGTAAATATTTTTAGCTTTCTAATTAATATTTATAGTCTAATTTATCTTATGTATAACCCCATATTAAAAATGTTTTAGTTATTAAACTTTGATTTTAACTATTTTAACTATTCATTAAATAAAATAATATTAAATGTCATAATCTAATCCAAGTGGACCTAAATGGTCATATTATATTGATAAGGTTGTTTTTGGTCGAATTACACTTATCCAATAGAATTAGGACATGTGTTAGGGTAATAGTAATATCATATTTACCCTTAGTTACCCTATTTACTATTAACCGTGGTAAAAAAAAGTAAAAAGTTACTATTCACCAAAAATTATTTTCATCTCATTGAACCACATTTTAGTCCTTGATATTAACCGTGTCTGTCGGATTTTCGAAATTCCATTAACAGAAGCGGTAAAATTATGTTTTATGCAAAAATTCAGTTTTTATCCTACCACTTAGTGGTTTCACTATTCATCAAAAATTGAATGTTTTCAAAAAAATACCAAAATTTCACCCTAGGCTAATTTCGATATTCTGAATCAAAAAATGAAGTCCATTTTGAAAAATAAAATTTATAAAATTTCAAAAAGTTTTTTTTACTATTCATAGCGGTTAGTTTTAATAATATTTTAATAGCATATCGTTGTTTAGTGAAACTAGGTATTGCGTATGACGCAAGCTATCGAGGAAGCTCGCGATTTCGTGTAAAGCAAGCCAAGAAAGTGTTGTGTAGAAAAAGATTCCTTTGATGATTTATATAACATAAAAGTCTCGGTTGTTACATTATACCCCCCTTAAAAAGAATTTCTCCCTCGAAATTCGTCACTTTGTAACAAACAGATGAGGGTACTTCTCCCTCATCATATCCTCAAGCTCCCATGTAGCTTCTTCAAGTTGGTGGTTCCTCCATAAAACTTTCACCAATCGAGTGGTCTTGTTTCGTAGGAATTTTTCGCTACGATCCAGAATCTCTATCGGTTGTTCTTCATAAGAAAGATCTTGCTCCAGCGGTACGACTTCTGAGCTGAGTACATGTGAAGGATCATGTATGTACTTTCTCAGGAGAGATACGTGGAACACATCGTGAACTTGAGAGAGATTCGGTGGAAGCGTCAATCGATAAGCTACCTTCCCAACACGATCCAGTATTTCGAAAGGACCGATATATCTAGGGCTCAACTTCCCCTTCTTTCCAAATCTCATAACCCTCTTCCAGGGAGATATTCGTAAAAACACTTTATCACCCACTTCAAACTCTAGGTCTTTTCTTCGGTTGTTGGCATAACTTTTCTGTCGACTCTGAGCTGCCCTTACGTGTTGTTGAATAGATCTGACCTTTTCTGCCATTTCATCAACTAGATCAGGTCCTAATAGCTTTCTTTCCCCAACTTCATCCCAGCAAGTTGGAGTCCTGCATTTCTTTCCACAGAGAGCTTCATAAGGAGCCATCTGAATACTGGAGTGAAAGCTATTATTATAAGAAAATTCTACCAAAGGTAGGTGTTGATCCCAACATCCTTTGAAATCCATAGAGCAAGCTCTCACCATATCTTCTAGGGTTTGAATTGTTCTCTCAAACTGACCGTCTGTCTGAGGATGATAAGCTGTGCTGAAACTCAACTATGTATCCAGAGTATGCTGAAGACTTCGCCATAACTTCGAGGTAAATCTCGGATCCCGATCAGATATATTAGAAAGTGGTACTCCATGCAATCTTACCACTTCCTTTACATATATCCTGGCAAGCTGATCCAGAGAGAAATCCTCTCTAATAGCAATGAAGTGCGCAGACTTTGTAAGACGATCAACTATGACCCAGATAGCATTATTGCCTTTGGATGTTTTAAGAAGTCCCGTGACAAAGTCCATAGTGATGTTTTCCCATTTCCATTCGGGTATGGGTAATGGTTGTAACATCCCCTTAGACTTCTGTCTCTCAGCTTTAACTTGTTGACAAACCAAGCATCGAGAGACATATTCAGCAACATCTCTTTTCATGCCATCCCACCAGAAGTACTCTTTCAGGTCCCTATACATCTTCGTGCTTCCAGGATGAATAGAGAATGAAGAACTATGAGCCTCATCCAGCAGCTCCTTCTTTAATTCGGGGATGGGAGGAACACAAACCCGATTCCTAAACTTTATTATCCCATCACAATCAAGGTTGAATTCAGGAACATTTCTCACCTTCTTTTATAACTCAACATCTTCTTTCTGTGCCTCTTTAATCTTCACATGTATAGATGGTTGAACATTCATTTGAGAAAGATAATATTTTTCCCCTTCCATAATAATTCCAAGATCCATCCATTGTAAATCCATAAATATTGGATCTTTTGTGATCCTTATCATGGATAAACTAGCATGGTCTTGTCGACTTAATGAATCTGCCACCTTGTTTGCTTTCCCAGGGTGGTAATGGATTGAGCAGTCATAATCCTTAATCAGCTCCAACCATCTTCTTTGACGCATATTCAGCTCCTTTTGTGTGAAAATATACTTTAAACTTTTATGATCTGTATAAATATCACACCTTTCACCATAAAGGTAATGCCTCCAATTCTTTAATGCAAAGATTACCGCAGCTAACTCCAAATCATGTGTTCGGTAATTTTGCTCATGGATTTTCAACTGTCGTGAGGTATAAGCTATCACCATATCATTTTTCATAAGAACACACCCCAATACCTTCTTGGATGCATCACTGTAGATCACAAACCTTTCTCCACTACAAGGCAGTGTGAGCACAGGTGCACTGGATAACCTTCTTTTCAACTCCTTGAAATTCTCTTCACATTCCTCTGTCCAAACAAACTTAACTCCTTTCCGAGTCAACTTGGTGAGTGGGTTAGATAATCGTGAAAAATATTTTACAAAATGTCGATAATATCCATCAAAACCAAGAAAACTTCGGATCTCAGTTACTGTTGTTGGTCTCGACCATCCTTCGATAACCTTTGTTTTTGCTCGATCCAAAGATATCCCCTCTTTTGAGATTATGTGACCCAAAAATGCAACTTTTTGAAGCCAAAATTCACACTTGGTAAATTTGGCATAAAGCTTCTCCTTTCTCAGGGTCTTCAATATAATTCTCAAGTGATCTTCATGCTCTTCCTTTCTCATTGAATAGACAAGAATATCGTCTATAAAGACTACCACAAATTGATCAAGATAGTCTATAAAGACTCTATTCATTAGATCCATGAAGATAGCAGGGGCATTAGTAAGACCAAATGGAATCACTATAAATTCATAGTGTCCATACCTTGTATGGAAAGCCGTCTTTGGTATATCCTCCCTTTTGAACCTTAATTGATGATACCCTGAATGAAGATCAATCTTGGAAAAGTATTGAGCTCCGCGTAGTTGGTCAAATAAGTCCTCAATGCGTGGGAGAGGATATTTGTTCTTGATAGTGATCTTCTTAAGTTCTCGATAATCAATGCAGAGTCTTATTGATCCATCTTTCTTCTTAACAAATAGAACAAGTGCTCCCCAAGGTGACACACTAGGGCGTATTAATCCCTCATCAAGATTCTCTTGGAGTTGCTTCTTCAATTCCTGCAACTCAATTGGGGTCATTCTATAAGGTGTCTTTGAAATAGGCAAAGCACCCGGTACGAGTTCTATTGAAAACTCAACTTCACGATTTGGTGGAAGACCCGGTAATTCCTCCGGAAAGACATCATCAAACTCCCGTACGATGAGCATATTCTTAATCGCGAGTTTCTCACCAACCATTTGAGATAAATAACCTTCATTTAGTGGAATCAATACCCATAAAATGGATGAAATTTCCACTGGAAGGTTATGTTCATCCTTTCATTGATAGACGATCATAGATTGATCTGGAATATGAAATGTGACTTCCCTTCTTTGGAAACTGATATGAGCTCCGTATAAAGAAAGCCAATCCATTCCAAGAATCACATCGAATTCCACTAAAGGAAGGATCACAAGATTTGCAGGAAGCACTTTCCCACACACGTTAATTGGAGAAGAATTATAAACTTTTGATGCGATTGATGTGCCATTAGGTGTTGTCACAGCTAACTCAACATCTAATTTTTGAGGTAATACAGTGATACCCTTATAAAATTCTTCAGAAATAAAAGAGTGGGTGGATCCAGAATCAAATAAAACATTTGCTACTTTAGAGTGGATGGTAAGTGTACCATTCACCACTTCGTTATCGTACTCCACGTCGCTGATAGAAATTTCATGTGACTTTCCTTTGTCTTTAGCCTTAAGAGTTTGTTGACTTCGACCATCATCATCAACCCTTGGATTTGGGCATTGATTGGCATAATTCCCCATCTCCTTGCACTTGAAACATTGAAGTGTAGTAGGTTCATTCTGTGTATCCCTTCCTTTGTTTGCATCATTAGAAATCTTCATCCCATCATCGCGGCATTCAAATGCCCGATGACCTTCCTTTCCACATTTGAAACATTTACTTGTCCCTTTAAGACAACTCCCTCCATGTTTCTTTCCACACTTTGAGCATAAGGGAAATCTCATCTTCTTTTCAGTGTGCTCTTTAGATTTTCCTTTAAACTCCATTTTCCTCTTCTTATCAAACCCATATGACTGATGGGTTACTCCATTATCCATCTCAACTTTGAGAGCACATCGAACGATTTCCTCATAGCTATTGAAGTCCCTTATGGCTAATGCCCTTCGAAGACTTGGTTTTAAGCCACTAAAGAATCGATCGATCTTACTCTCAGGTTGGATAATAATACCAGAAGCGTACCTTTCAAGTCTTGTAAAATTTGCTTCATAGGTACCAACAGATTCATCATCCCTTTGCTTTAGTACAAGAAACTCTTTCTCCATCATTGTTTGGAGAATACGAGGGAAGTACTTATTGAAAAATAAGTTCTTGAACTCGTCCCATTCCATGGACTCAATTTCATCCCTTTGCCTCGTATTCTTAATAAGATTCCACCATTGATCAGCATCTCCTTCCAAACGATACACTGCTAGGATGACTTTATCATGTTCAGAACATTGAAGAACTGAAAATATCTTTTCAGTATTACTAATCCATTGTTCAGAAACTAATGGATCAGTAGACCCACTGAAAGAAGGGGGACGCTGCCTCATGAAGGATTCAACAGAATGTTGCTCCTTCCTTTGCTCGTTTGGAAGTCCTGCATGATTCATAGCTTGAGAAAGTTGTGTGAGCATGGCTACAAGATTTTTCATTTCAGCTCCCATATCGTTTGGTTTCTCAGGGGGACAATCATTGCATTGTCCATCGCATTCCGCATTAACACGGTTCCTTCGGGTTCCAGCCATTGACTAAAACCAAGAAGAATAGTGTGAGCAACACTAATTATAATAGGAAAAACACATAATTCAAGAATAAAATTTTCACACTTAAGGCCTTATCCTAGGTTATTCATGGCCATTTCTAAAACACTAAGATTGTTTTCTATGCTTAGACTTATCCTTAGGGTTCTTACTAAGGATTTCACATCCTAGTTTCCAAAGGTTGACTATACCTTTCCTCTGATACCAACTATAACGACCCATACTTTACATACATTGTTAATACTTCAAAATTGAAGCACACTTATTACAACATATGACAAAACCACAAAGGACCGTATAGGAATAGTGTCTTTAGAAACTGGGAAACATAAACAACTGGTTCATAAATCATCTACAGTGTCTCCCATTTATTTCATCGTATCTAGGGTCCCTTTTAGCATATTCTACTTAATATCCATCTTCCTGACCTGGGGAAAAGAAAACATACAAAAAAGGGTGAGCTCAAATGCTCAGCAAGGGAAATAAAGGAAATAAAAATTATATCGTATCTTTTTGAAAATCATAACCTGCAAAAGAGATCATAATATCTTAACATGGAATAAATCATAGAAGTGAAAATGAGATCCCCATAATCATAACATAAAACTTGAAACTTTGTGGCATGCACACATAATCATGGAAAATCATTTCTTGTTAGTCATGACTCATTGCCAAAACTATCTTAGCGGACAAAGTCCATTTCTGAACCGAGTTCACTCCTCGTTTCAGTCCTGTATCACTGAACCGAAATAACCTTCTGTTCCAGCCATGTCTATCTCATGAGATATAAATCTTTACCCAATGCATTGGAGGGAGATATTGGTCCCAACCATCTTATAATGAATCCTTTCTTATGTGTGCCACATAATCATAAATCATACATCATCGCATAACACATGTAACAAAAATGGGATTCTTGAAACATCATGACATCATAAAACAAATCATATAAGGTAAATGACTTCATACAAATAATTTCCTCAAAACATAATCAAATCAATGTAATAATAGGGATAAAAACAGAACCCTGTATTATCTTAGATGGAAAATAATCTTGATAAAACATTTGAACTCCATTCTTGAGGAAAATATCCTTTCTACTTCAAAAACACTTTTCTTTTCTTAACATGTCATACAATTATAAACTAAAAGAATTTGATTAAAAATAAACATGAAAACTTGTAAAGGAAGCTTCTTGTAAATAATGTTTTAAAAATCCATTCATGCCGTATAAGTTAAAAAAAAAATTCTTCGTACTTTTGTCGGAAAAGTCAAAAAGTACCTCGTACGAAAAATGACAAAAGATTCATTTAATATCTTTTACTAAAAACTCACCGAAGGGTAAAATTGGATATAAAATATTGTATAAGGATGGAAATAATATTACATATTTAGGGAACATGGATGTGGATGATAAAATACACCCCAGTAATTACCAAAGTAAAAACAATCTCGGATAAAAGTGAGATTGTGATATTTCCCTTACCTTAGGTCCGATTTGTTTGTACATGTCCGAAGCTCCTGTATAATGGTTTAAATAATGTTATTGACTTATTCCAGAATCATAAATATTGATATGATGTCATATATGGTCATATTCTTAGCTTCTTATTAGTAATATTTCATTGTTACTCGTTACTCGGGTCTTTATTGACTTTTGTTCTTATGCGTGTTTTGTCGAATAAATTCTTATTATTCTTTTAATTTTATAGATACCTTATATACAGAATGGTATTAGTGTAACATATATCATATTTATTCATTCAATTAATTTATATAATTACTATGTAATGATGATCATGTAGAACGAGTCGCATCACATCGTGGAGACGGTATTCCGTACGTACGCACGAGCGACGATATTGTTCCCATGATCGTGGAATTGTATTTAAGTGTATTTATACTATTTCAGTATCAATATCACTTTATAATATTCATATATAGTTACTAATTACACCATTATACCCATCCTTGTAAGGTGATGGTGGAAAATAGAGTACACCACGGTGTGGAGACGGTATTCCGTACGTACGCACGCGCGGTGATTTCATTTTTCCGTAGGATGGATAGAAGGTGAATTAGGGTTGTTTAATATTTATAATAACATATCAGTATGTAAGTAATACTGATGTTATTACATTATCATGAAACAACTAAAGAAGAAGAAGTTGAAGAAGAAAGAAATTGAAAAGATCGGTAATGGATATTACCTCTTCTTTGAAACGCCTCTTTGAATCCTCCACTTAGGGAACTAAGATTGGTCTTTGAAGAAGACCAGGACCTCTAGGATTATTCTAGGGAAGTGGAGAAGAAATTTTGGCAGGGGCTGGACGAGCTTGAGTGCTCAAATTGGTGTGAGGAGGAGGGGGAAGAGGTGCCCTTATATAAGGGAGGATAGGGGCACCTTAGGAATATCTCAAAATATTATTTTATATTACAGTCAAAATCGGGTTATAATGGTTCCAAAGGGTCTTATTTCGAAGGTAAAGTGGAGATGGGTCGAAATCCTATCAACCAATAAGATTTAGACAAGTTTAGGTTATTATTTTAACCTTATCAATTAGATTTAACTCTAAGTTAAATAATTTAACTTTTACCGTGACTTTTTGTTTTCTTACACTATATGGTTAATACACTTACTATAACATGCCAAACGAACCCCAGGTTGTTTATTATTAATATATATATCCTTATCTAAGTAATTTGGCCGAACCTTAGATTTTTAGGAATAAAATATAAATTAATAATATAATATTTGATTTAAAAACTATTTTGTGTCAATTTTGACACTATTTGATATATGATTTTTGTGAAAGTCATAACAGAATTATATGTTCAAACCAAGTTTATTAAATCAACACTAATATACCATAGTAACCTAGAAAATTAGTGGAATTCATAAAAAGTCTCAAATTACATTTATTTGAGAATTTATAACATCAATTATGTTAACATTTCCTTAAAAGGGTAATTACTGCATCATCGTTGTGTCATAAATAAATTAATTTATTTAAAGTCTAAAAGTTATAAATAAAATATCATTATGTAGGAAATATTTTTAGCTTTCTAATGAATATTTATAGTCGAATTTATCTTATGTATAACACCATATTAAAAATGTTTTAGTTATTAAACTTTGATTTTAACTATTTTAACTATTCATTAAATAAAATAATATTAAATGTCATAATCTAATCCAAGTGGACCTAAATGGTCATATTATATTAATAAGGTTGTTTTGGGTCTAATTACACTTATCCAATAGAATTAGGGCATGTTTTAGGGTAATAGTAATATCATATTTACCCTTAGTTACCCAATTTACTATTAACCGTGGTAAAAAAAAGTAAAAAGTTACTATTCACCAAAAATTATTTTCCTCTCATTGAACAACATTTTAGTCCTTGATATTAACCGTGTCTGTCGGAGTTTCGAAATTCCATTCACCGAAGCGGTAAAATTAAGTTTTATGCAAAAATTCAGTTTTTAACCTACCACTTAGTGGTTTCACTATTCATCAAAAATTGAAAGTTTTCAGAAAAATACCAAAATTTCACCCTAGGCTAATTTCGATATTCCGGATCCAAAAAAGAAGTCCATTTTGAAAAATAAAATTTATAAAATTTCAAAAAGTGGTATTTACTATTCATAACGGCTAGTTTTAATAATATTTTAATAGCATATCGTTGTTTAGTGAAACTAGGTATTGCGTACGACGCAAGCTATCGAGGAAGCTCACGATTTCGTGTAAAGCAAGCCAAGCAAGTGTTGTGTAGAAAAATATTCCTTTGATGATTTATTTAACATAAAAGTCTCGGGTGTTACAGGAACTATGATTAATATAATGGATAAATAATGTTTTAATATGAACTAGTTTTATGATAAATGTAACTAATATTTTGTAAAATTACTTTTTTTCCATGAGAATGATGAGGGCTATATTTTGGATCCAGAAGAGTTTGTTTGAATGGGAAAGATGGATTCCTTGTTTTGGTGCCTCATTTTCCTAATTTTGTTTTCTTGTTTTTTCTAACTATTTTTGTGATACGGTCTAGATACTATCCTTTTGATATGGGTTTGGGAGGCCCAGATGCGATATGATCTTGTGATGGTTGAGCCCAAGATGGTTGATGTGATATGTGGGTGGGGATGCTCAGAAGATGTGGAAGAAGATGATTCATGTGATTAAGAGGTGCATCAATGTATGAATGTGGGTGTCATGGATGACACCAAAGATGATGGAATTCGTTAAACCATGGATAACCCACGGTTGATAAGATGTTGGGATCTTGGACTACCATTTTTTAATCTGTTTAATGGTAAATGTCCAAGTTGATTATTTTATATACACTCTATTCTCCACTTATTAAAGAAGTTGGTTGTTCATGGTTTCATTCTCTCTCTTGGTGGTAGCTTATGGTGGTTTTCTGAGAGTTCGTGGATACAGAATGATACTTATAATGAATAGATAATTCTTAACCCAAAGTGTTGCTTTGTGCTTGAATGAAAATGATTAAAACATGTTAATCTTGATAAACTAAGTCCTTAGTTGGGATTATATCTTGAGGTAATAGAATTCAATCTAATGGATAATGAAATGAAATTGATAATTAATTGTTATTGAATTAATTAATGGAATTAAGAACATTAAATAGTATAAGTAATTGATTTAAATCTTTAAATTCTAGTTTTTTTATAGGATATATTTTTATAGTGGAATATGAAAGTATTATTATTGTTAGATACCATTTTCTTTAAGACATGGTTATTCCCATAGTTTTATTTTGAGATATATTATATCAATAATATTTTGTTATTTCAAACGATGCCCCCTCCATATTAGTTAGGGAGACTAACACCTAGTTCACCCAGGAAGCGTGTTTTTAAAAAAATCCATGTTGTGGATGGACGAGTGACTATACCTCTTTACCTACTCTCTTCTCTTTGTTTTTACTTGTTCTCATATTCATGGCTATTAGTTTCCTCAAATATGTTTGTAGAGGTATATGATTTCTTGTGTTTATTTTTATCACATGTATTACCGGATATAGTATCTAAAGGATTATTATAATTATGAAGTGTATAGGTTTTGATGGGTTGAGGAACATAATAATTGTATGGGATATAATGGCTTGAAGTATAATACTCAATGTTTGATACACATAATATAGGATATAGTGTCACGACCTGCCTTCACCAAAAGGATGGAAGGGTCAGCAGATTGCCAGGCCCTTCCTTCTTTAAGTTGAAGGAGAGATAATGTCCCCTGAAACATGCCTTCAATAGGTCTTGGAGTGGCGACCAGGACCAAGGGTATAAAACCACACACTAAATGGAAGGAATTACCCGTTTATATTTTAATAGGATTGGGAGATAAGATAGTAAATCTCACATCACCAAAACTGGAAGTGCAAATACAGCTGAAAATAAACCATTCCCATATGCATGTTCAAAGGTAAACGATACAAGTCACAAAAACTCCAAAGGTAAAAAGATACCAAGAAAAGGGAAACAACGATAACAACTTCCCCAAAGGTCCAATCTAGTACGGTCCTGCACGATCTCTGATGTCCTCCTTGAAAGTAGTTTTATATATGTAGGGTGAGCATACAAGTATACTCAGTAGGGAAAAACCTAAAGATGTCGTGCACAAGTGGGGAGACGTACTAAGTTCCATGAGAAGCAGACAACCAAACACTATCAAGGAGTCTATCTATCCCACTCATCGACCACACTCACCAAATAACGCAAGAAGTAAGGTAATAGTACAGCACAAAAACATATTTGGGTACCCCACGCCACTTTCCCACTGGTTATTGAAGACATCCTACGCATCAGACCAATCCCACCATTCTCATCGCAGTCCCACTGCCATACCCCGCCCGCACACACCTGGTCCACAACCACACATCTCGCCCGCAAAAACCTGGACCACAACCACTAACATGCCTGCACACACCTGGGCCACAACTGTCACACGTAACCACGCCTACAAACACCTAGGCCAGAACAACCACTGCCACCCCCGAAGACACTTGGGCCTCATCCCGAAGATACTTGGGAAACCACCTTCCTGCAAACACCTTGGCCAACCACCACACTACCCTGCCAAAAGATTATTCGGCTAATAATGGACTTCAAGCCATCACATACTGCATGTAGAGTCTTGGATTATTTGGGAAAGGGAGCAGAAAAGGAGCTAACAACTATCCACTCATAGGAGTGTTGGAAAAAACACCCTCCCCCATAAAATGGGGGTGTTTAGCACTAAGTGATAAACATGGGTGGGGAAGGAATAAGAAACACAAAAACTACAAGTATATGTATAGGTAACAAGAACTCACCCAATCTATGTTTTTATTCAGCTAGCCTAAAGAACACTATCCTTACTATTCATTCATAAGGGAAGAGAAAAACACCCATGCCCAAGTCACAGCTCACACCAAACCAAATTCCCATTTGTCCCATCCTTGTTTCCATGTTCATTAATAATGTTTAAATAATTTTCTTTCACATACATGGGCAACTAGTTAGCATAAGAACAAGCCAAGGAAAGAGTAAACCCAATAGCAATTTAAACATTCACACCCGGTTCTCTTGTAAAAACACATCATGTGAGACCCCTCTATGTATTGGAACCAAAGTAGGTCAAAGTGAGATACAATCCCAAGTTCCCGGAACTATGAATAAGAAGTTTTCACAACAGAAGAGGATCCCACCCCAATTCATGATAAAACAGAGTAACCACCCAGCCTCAAGTTTACAACCAGCCACAGCATAACAACCGGGGATCCCATCCCCACCCAGATCACCTCACCAACTAATCCCCCATTCAAGAAAACAATAAAGTCACCCGCAATTGGGCCATGAAGGAAAAACATCCAAACCAAACTACTACCACCCACACAAGGCGGGCCCATGTAGGTAGTTTCTTATTTAAAGGATTTAACACACTCCATGATTTTAATTCCACTGGGCATAAACTGGGGTTATCATTGAAAAGAAGTTGATCCTGGTGCTTCCAATTTATTTAGCCGAATATACGTAATTAACCAATTTACCTTACACAGTAAAAGTATCACAACCAAAATTCAATCCATTTAAACAGAACAAGAGGTAAGGGTTTATTAGTGCACAGAGAAATCCCACCAACGGCCATGATTTTCAATATGAGTAAGACCGCACAATTCAAAAATCATTAATCAGAAAAGAGGAGACAAATAGAGCAACATCATCGATCACACCCATCCCCTTTATTCTTTATAATCCTTGTATTATCTTCATAAAAGATTGGTTCATACAATTCTACAGAAATAGTAGCATACTCACCCCGTAAGATACACAGAAAGGAAAGAAGAAGGTGAAACTCCTACCTAGTTGATAAAAGATCGAAGTTTTTCTCCACGCACTAAAACTGGGGAAGTTCGACTCGCAGGGCTCCGGGATAGGTGAACCACTTTCCTCGGGAAAGAAAGGACTTCGAACGCACAAGGAAAAAGAGGAGACCTGCCAAGAGGAAGGAGAAGAAAAACGAGCGTGATAAAAAGATGAGGTCCAAAAGTTACGGGATAAGAAATTTGAACGCCTTCAAAGTCAGATCATGGTTCTACCACACGGTTGGGTGGTTACACATGACTAAATTAATTGTTATTTAATAGGGAGGTTTCTCGGGATTTTTAGATATTAATTATGGGTTAAAATGGCCTGGAAAAACCTTAAAAGGTCAAAAGGGCCCAAAAGAGGCGTTATGGGAAAAACCGTAGAAGGAAAACCCAACGAGGATGGATAACACCGATGGGTCGCACCAATCGGTCACACCGATCAATCGCGCCGATCGGTCGTTGTAACGCCCAGACCCCAGCTACCTAGAGTTGGTGCATTATTACATAACATTGGCATGATCACAAGAAAGATCAAATCTCGAAAGATCGATTAGTTTTGTAGCCTTGGAAACACTAGATATATTCATAAGTCTTACATTACATCATAAAAATGAAAACTACAACAACATAGTCTTCAAAGTCCACACTCATATCCCCACATACTATCCCTACAGGTTATTCATAAATTACTTATTCACATCCGGGGAAAAATAAAACATTGAAAGGGGTGATCTCAGATGCTCAGTAAGGATAACAATATAGCAGAAACTTTCATAAATAAACATAAACATTTAAGACAATGTATAACTAAAACAAAAGCCTTTTAAACTTTAACATCAGCATAATATGGAAAAGATAAAATGAAATAATGCCATTTTCTTATTCACATGGATATTTTACTAGTCGAATAATCACATGAAATATCAATAACCACTTTCATAATGACGGAATGCATAATGCCAGACTATCATAACCACGTAGCCAAGGCCTCGTGCCAAGACTAAAAATAAGATTTTGTCAAGGCCTCGTTCCAAGACACTAGTTTTTCTCATGAGACCTACCGATGCATCGAGGATCTATAGTGGGCTCCACCCGTCACTTATTAATTCCAATGCATTCCTCATATGAACAGGTTTAAACAATACATAAACATTCGTAATAAAACTAGAATAGGAAATGTCAATACTTTCTCTATAACCCATAAATGGTATGAAAATAACACATCCACATTCAATCATATGACAAAACCTTCAATACAATATGGAAGTTTTGTATCATAATAAATAAACTTCAAATAAACATAAAATCCATCAAAAGATGTTGACATAGATGAAAATCAAAACTATTTGAGAGAAGAATCTTATTTTTTGAAATCATTTAAAAGTCACATAATTCTACAAAAAATCATTATTTTGAAAATATTCTTATAATCTTGTAAGGGAAGCTTCAAAGGTGTAAAACGGTGGAGAATAACCACACCCGGCATATAAGTTAAAAAAAAGACATTCTTACCTTAATTCTGTCAAAAAGGTTAAAAAGCAACTTGTTTAGAAAACGACGAAAATATTCCATTATAAACATCTTATACAAATTCAATCAATGGTATAAATGAATTTAAACAATATTCTTTAAAATATTAAGAATGTTTTGAAATACATTTTTAAGAAACATGGATGTGGATGATAAAGAGGTCCTAGTAGATAATTCCGTATAAACAACCTCAGATAATGAAGAGATTGTGAGATAAACCCTTACCAACTCGGTAACTTATGAAACATACACCCCATGAAAGAGGTAACATACAATGAATACAATTGTGGGTAGTACATACCCCACACAAAAGGTGATAGTGGAAATATGGCATGAATCTCACGGGAATACGGAGTGAGATGAAAACCCCTTACCTTGTAAATTTCCTTGGTCAAGGTTTGGTTAACCTCTTTTATAATGGTGAAATAATTTTTATTAAGTTACTCAAGAATCATATACATTAATATTATATCATATATGATCTTTTAATATTTCTTTGTTGATAATATCTTAGTATCATCGTTGTTTCAGGTGTTAACTTATTCGTTTTATTTTATATGTTTTGTTACATAAGCCACATTTGTTGTGGATAGGTTGTATCTTATTCATATCTAGAATGATATAATGTCTTTAAATATTATTTTTAATCATCCAATTAAATTTAGTCTTGAATGGATACGATGGGAAATGAATCTCATCGTGTTCGTGAAGACGGTAATCTGTACGTACGCACGAGCGATAATATCATTCATTTGATATTAAAATATTATATAATTGGATGGTATATCATATAGACATAATAATTATCATGTTATATTTATTATTTACATGAAGTAAACATCATTATTATACCCATATAAATAATAATATATTGAAAAACAATTACACCACAACGTGGAGACGGTAGGTCGTACGTACGTACGTATGGTGACATGTCATTCAAGGGATGGATAGAATAATGAATTTGTTTGTTCCATAATTATAATAACATCACAGTATATAAAAGATACTAGATTTATTATTTTAGAATGGAAATAACAAGGAAAGAAGAAGTTGAAGAAGAAAGGAACTTTAAAGAGGGTGGTGAAGACGTTACCTCTTTTTCGGGTTCTTCCTTTTGATTTGATCAAAAGGGCTCCATAGGTTGGATTTCTGATCAAAATAAGGCCTTTAAGATGAAGTGATGGAAGTTGGGAGGAAATTTGGGCAGAGTATGGCTGAGCCAAATATCTTTGAAGGTGTGAATTAATGAGAAGGGTGAGTGCCCTTTTTTAAGCGGGGTGAGGGCTCTTTATGAAAAACATAAAGTAATATTTTATAATAAATTCATAATCGGTTTATAATGGATTCAAAGTATATTATTCAAAGTATAAGGTGGGGATGGGTAGAAATAATTTCAACCAGTATATTTTAGACAGGATTGGGTCATTATATTAACCATATCTTTTAGTTTTAACTCTTAGTTAATTAGTTTGACACTTACCATGTCACTTTGTATTTTTCAATTATACAGTTAATAAACTTACTATATATCTCCAAGTGACACACAAGTGGTCCATTAATGATTCACCAATAATTATATAATCTCTATGGCCAAACATTAGATTTTTAGAAATAGAATATAAATTAATAATATAATATTTTTTTTAAAAACTCATTTATAACAATTTTGAAACTACTCATTAATTGATTTTTTTAATGTCTTAACAACATTATTAATTAGAACCATATTCATTTAAGCAATATAAACAAGTGATGTTAACCAATAAACTTAGTGTATGTCATCAAAACTCTCAAATTATATTTATTTTACAATTTATAATACAAATTATTTGATTCTTTCATTAATAAGGAAAATACTGTATCATTATTGTGTCATATATATTTTTACTTTTTAAATGTCTAAAAATTATAAATAAAATACGATTATGTAGGAAATATTTTTCAATTTTTAATTAAAATTTATAATTGAAAATATACCATATATAACCCTATGTAAAAATTGTTTTTCTAAAAGATATAAGCTTATGTCATTTTGGTATTTACTTAAACTTAATTAATATAAAGTGTCACTATCACCTACAAGTGGCTCTATGGGGTCCCAAAATCAACCCAAAGATGCCCACGGACGAACATGTATCCACCAATAAGGTCAAGACACGTTTTAGGGTAATTTATTATTATTATAATATTTTTTTTACCCTTATTTACTGGATTTACCGATTAACCATGTTAAATAAAATATTTACCGAAGTAATTATTTAAAATGTCTAAAAATAAAAGTTAGCTATTTACAGAATTTGGAAATCTTGATTCCAAATATGGAATTCATTTTTCCTAATTCAAAACACAGAAGTGGCAGAAATTAATTTAAAATTATTTATTGTTGTTAAAAAAAAGCGTGTTTTTAAGATATAATAACTATCAAAATATTGACACTTGTTTATGTCCGGTTAAATTGTGAAATTATGTCCAATGACCAAAATTGTATTAAATGGTAAAAATATATTCTATATATACATTAAAACCACTCAAAATCATAATTTATCACTTTTAATTATTTATATTAAAAAAGTTGTTTTTAATTAAAATTTATTAATTTTCACTATTCATCAAAATATAAATGTTATCCGAAAAGTGCCAAAATTTCACCCTAGGATAAATTTGATATTCCAAATCCAAAAATGAAGTCCATTTTGAGAGATAAAATTTATAAAATTTCAAAAAGTAGGTATTACTATTCATAATGGCTAGTTCGATTGGTTGTGGTGTGTGTTAGAACTCGAAGTTGCGTACAACACACGCTATTGTATTATTCAAAGAGAAGCGTTCTGTGGAAGCTTGGGGTGTTACATTCTCCCCTCTTTCAAATAATTTCATCCTTGAAATTTATTATAATATTATTTCATAAAACGACTCGGGCGATTCTTCATCATATGTTCCTCAGGTTCCCACGTTGCCTCTTCCATCTTATGGTTTTTCCATAGAACTTTTACCAGATGAGTCATCCGGTTTCTCAGAACTTTTTCTCTTGTATCATGAATCCTGATGGGATCTTCGCAATAAGACAGATCGGGTTCTACTTCTAATTCCTCATAGGTGAGTACATGCGTTGGGTCAGGCATGTATTTTCTCAACAGTGATACGTGGAACACATCTTGAACTTTGGAGAGACTTGGCGGCATTGCCCAATGGTAAGCAACAACCCCAATTTGTTCTAGAATTTCAAAGGGTTCGATGTACCTGGGTCTCAATTTACCCTTCTTACTGAAACGTATAACTCCCTTCCATGGAGATACCTTCAAGAAAACATGATCTCATACATGAAATTCAAAATCCTTCGGTTGTCAGCATAGCTCTTCTGCCTACTTTGAGTTGCTTTGATTTGGTTTTGGATTACCTTCACCTTTTCCATCGTTTCCTCCACCAGTTCTGGGCCTACAAGTTTTCTTTCACCAACGTCATACCAACAGGTTGGTGTGCGGCATCTCTTTCCGTATAACGCGTCATATGGCGCCATCTGAATACTTGAATGGAAGCTATTGTTATAGGAAAATTCTATAAGAGGTAAATATTGATCCCACATACCCTGAAAGTCAAGTGAGCATGATCTCAACATGTCTTATAAGGTTTGAATAGTTCATTTTTATTTTTCATCTATTTGATTGTGGTAAGTGGTGCTCAAATGAAGTTCAGTATCCAAGGCCTTCTGAATACTTTTCCATAATCTTGATGTAAAATGGGGATCACTATCTGAGACAATCAATAGTGGTACTCCATGAAGTCTCACAACATCATTAATATATATTCTTTCTAGGCGTTCAAGTAGTAAATCCTCCCTTATAGCATGGAAATGTGCTGACTTGGTAAGATGATCAATAATGACCCATATTACATCGTTCCTTCTAGGAGTCTTTGGTAGTCCCAGGACAAAGTCCATCGTGATATTATCCCATTTCCACTCAGGTATGGGAAGAGGTTGCAATACTCCATCCGGCCGTTGCCTTCCAGCTTTCACTTGTTGAAAAACAGAACATCTTGACACAAAATCAGCAATCTCCCTCTTCATGTTGTCCCACCAAAAATGTTCCTTCAAATTTCTATATATTTTGGTGATCCCATGTTGTATAGAGAAATTGGAACTATGAGCATCATATAACAATTCCCTTTTTAAATCAGGTATATCGGGAACAAAAAGTCTCCTCCCAAATTTCAAAATTCCATCTTCATACACAAAGTCACTCAATCTCCCATCATTCGCAGCATTAATCATCTTTTTAAACTCTTAATCATCGGCCTGAGTACTCTTTATCCTTTCTAGTAAAGATGGTTTTGCAACCATTTAAAAAAGTATTGATGTTTCAACTTCCATGGTGATTCCCATATCCATCCTTACTAGATCAATGAAAATAGGATCCCTTTCCACTCTCATCATATTAAAAACTCTATGATCTTTTCTACTCAAAGAATCTGCAACCTTATTTACCTTCCCCGGGTGGTAGTGTATCATGCAATCATAATCCTTGAGTAGTTCAAGCCATCTCCTTTGCCTCCTGTTGAGTTCTTTTTGTGAGAAAATATACTTCAAAATCTTGTGATCGCTATATATCTCACATTTTTCACCATAGAGATATTATATCCACATCTTCAAGGAAAATATTACAGAATCTAACTCGAGATCATGAGTTGGATAGTTTTGCTCATGAATTTTTAGCTGTCATGATGAATAGGCAATAACCCTGTCATTCTGCATAAGGAAACAACCAAGTCCTTTCTTCGATGCATCACTATAAATAACGAACCCATCATCCCCCAATGATAGAGTCAATATAAGTGCATTGAATAATCTACTATTCATTTATTCAAAACATTCTTCACACTCTTTTTTCCAAACAAATATAACCCCTTTACGTGTAATCTTTGTTAATGGGTTATCCAACCGAGAAAAATTCTGGACGAAACATCGATAATAACCTGCCAAACCAATAAAACTATGTACCTCAGTTATACTCGTCAGTGGTGGCCATTCTTGGATTGCCTTGGTCATAGAAGGATCAATGGAAATTCCATCCTTAGAGACAATATGGCCAAGAAAAGATTTCTCCTGAAGCCAGAATTCACACTTTCTAAACTTCCCATATAATTCATGTCTTTTAAGAGTCTTCAAGATAATGCACAAGTGATTTTCATGATCTTCGTAGCTTTTTGAGTATACCAAGATATCATCAATAAATAACACAAAAAAATAATCGAGATATATCTTGAAAACTCTATACATTAGATCCATTAATACAGAGGCTGCATTAGTCAATCCAAAAGGCATTACTGTAAACTCGTAATGCTCCTACCTGGTTCGAAATGATGTCTTTGGAATGTCTTATTTCTTCTCACATAACTAATGGTATCTAGATCGAAGACCAATCATTGAAAAGTATTGATCTCCAATAAGTTGGTCAAATAAATCATCAATGAGAGGTAGGGGATACTTATGCTTTATTGTTATAGCACTGATCTCTCTGTAGTCAATGCACAACCTCATAGATCCATGTTTCTTCTTAACAAAAAGGATGGGGGATCCCCATGGATAAACACTAGGGTGAATAAATCCCTTATTACTCAATTCCTCTAGTTGTTTTTTAGTTCAAATAATTCCAATGTGGCCATTCTATAAGGGGTCTTCGGTATTGGCCTTGATCATGGAATTAAATCAATGGAAAACTCGACTTCTCGTACTGGAGGATGTCCAGGTAAATCTTCCGGAAACACATATACATATTCATTCACAATAGGTATATCCTCTATTTTTACATTCCCTTCCTCACCCACAGTTATTTCATTCTCTTCCTCCCTGATAATTGAATTTACTTGAGCTAATAGTGGTGGATTTAGATAAGAATTAGGTGGTGATGATTCTACTCTAAATATATGGTGTTCCTTATCATCTTCATCAAAAATCGTAACCTCATTCTTCTTAAAATAAATCTTTGCATCATGGTCTGAAATCCAATCCATACTGAGGATTATATCAAACTCAATCATAGGTACGGCAATGACATCAGCGGATAAAGAACATTCATGTGCTCTAATGGGGACTGATTCATAGAACATTGATGCAATGATACTTCCCTTAGGGGTTTTGACTGACAACTCTCTTGTTAAATCAAATTGGAAATATCTAATTTTATTAGAAAACTGGGAAGATATGAAACAATGTGATGATCCAGAATCAAATAATTCATTTACTAAACTTGAGGAAACTATTAAATTACCTTCCAACACGTCTTTCGGAGCTTCTACCTCACTAGTAGTGATAGAATAAGCTTGGCCTTGATCCCTTGGCCTTTTCTGAGGCAAGTTCCCCTGACACTTAGGATATTCATTTGCATAATGTCCCATATCTCTATAATTATAGCATTCCATGTTGACAAATACTCTCTTTCACTTGTAATCGTGAGCTCGGTGGCCTTTTTCACCACACTTGTAACAGACTCCCATTCCTTTTAGGCAAGTTCCGGGGTGTTTCTTCCCACATTTACTGTAGGATGGATTTTCAACTTTTCCATTCTTTCCCTTATATCCATTTCCAGATTGATCAGTAGATCTCGTCTTCTCTTGTTTTTCTTTAAAGTCATAAGACTTAGAGAATTCCTTTTTCATCTTGATAGCACAGGAGACAATATCGTCATACAACGAGAAGGTTTGCGAGACTAATGATCGACAAAGAAATTGTTTTAACCCATCAAAGAAATGATCAATATTACTCCTTGGTTTATGAATGTAATTAGCAGCATGCCTCGCTAACCTTGTAAAGTTATCCTAATACTTTGCGACATTATTATCCTCTTTCTGCCTTAAACTCAGAAATTGTCTTTCCATATCTGCCCGATGGTCTCGAGGAAAGTATTTTTCTAAGAACAGCTCTTTGAACTCCCTCCATTCCATATCTGATACTTCATCATCTTCCTTCGTGTTTTTTATCAATGACCACCATTGATCAACATCTCCAGTGGGGCGATAAACTACCCTGACAACTTTTTCCCTTTCTCTACTCCCCATGGCATGGAATATTTTCTCTAAGGAATTTATCCATTGCTCAACTACTATGGGATTTGTACTCCCATTGAATGTTGGTGGTTGTTTCCTCATGAAGCGATATAACATTGATCATCCATGCTGCGGATCAGGGTGCTCCATACGGGTAAGGTTATTATTCATAACCGGAGTGAGTTGTCCCAGTATGGTGATTAGCTATTCAGCACCAGTTGCATCACAAGATCCACTATAATTATCTTGAGCAGGAGGGAAATCCCTACATGGAGTGTGTGCATTGATATGGTTTCCATTCCATCCACTAGGGGCCATTTCTAAACAATGGCATAAACTAGATTAGTTTATGAATCAAAATACATAATTTCATACTAGTAAAACACTTAACATAAATTGAACAGTTTATGATTATAATCCATAATAATAAAAATGTTTTCTTTGAGGAATTATATAATCATAAACCCTTCATAATGGTTTGTAAGGAAAATGAGAATAATCCTATGAATATCCCTCGGGAGCGTCGTAACCAAGAGTGCAGCATGGCCCGTTGTCATGCACCAGTTCCCGTTCGAGTCTAGCTCAATGCAGTGTTTTCGGGGTTTACCCCTAGGTACATCTATGCCAGAGCCGCCTCTACCTGCTCGTATCCAGATAGGGATGTATTGCTCGGAAAAATCACAAAATTTCAATAATACCAAAATTCTAGGAAGTTCTTCTATAGTAATCCTCAAAGTCCATCTTAGGTTTATGAGCTCTAATCAGAGTTTATCAAAATCTAGCTTCCAAGGATTGTAAAGAACTTCCACTGATACCAACCATAATGCCCAGACCCCAGTTACCCAGTGTCGTTGCATTACTACATAACATTTTAATGATCACAATAAAGATCAAATCTTGAAAGATGGATTAGTTTTGTAGCCTTGAAAACACTAGATATATTCATAAGTCATACATTACATCATAAAAATGAAAACTACAACAACATAGTCTGCCAAGTCCACACTCATATCCCCACATATTATCCCTATAGGTCATTCATAAATTACTTTTTCAAATCTTGGGAAAAATAAAACATTGAATGGGGTGAGCTCAAATGCTCAGTAAGGATAACAATATAGAGGGAAATTTCGTAAATAAAAATAAACATTTAAGGAAATGTATAACTAAAAAAAGCCTTTTAAACTTTAACTTAAACATAATATGTCAAAGATAAAATGAGATAATGTCATTTACTTATTCACATGGATATTCTACTAGTCGAATAATCACATGAAATATCAATAACCACTTTCATAATGATGGAATGCATAATGCAATACTATCATAACCACACAGCCAAGGCATCCTGCCAAGACTACAAATAAGATTTTGTCAAGGGCTCGTTCAAAGACACTAGTTTGTCCCATGAGACCTACTGATGCATCGAGGAGCTATAGCGGGCTCCACCCGTTACTTATTAAGTCCAATGCATTCCTCATATGAACATGTTTAAACAATACATAAACATTCGTATTAAAACTAGAATACGAAATGTCAATACATTATCAATAAACCATGAATGGTATAAAAATAACACATCCACAGTCAATCATATCACAAAACCTTCAACACAATATGGAAGTTTTGTATCCTAATAAATCAACTTCAAATAAACTTAAAATCCATCAAAGGATGTTGACATAGATGGAAATCAATACTATTTGAGAGAAATATCTCTTTATTTGAAATCATTTAAAAGTCACATAATTATACAGAAAACCTTTATTTTGAAAATATTCTTATAATATTGTAAGGGAATCTTCAAAGGTGTAAAACGGTGGAGAATAACCGCACCCTCTGTATAAGTTAAAAAAATAAATTCTTACCTTTATTTTGTCGAAAAGGTTAAAAAGGACCTTGTTTGGAAAATGACAGAAAGATTACTTTATAAACTTCTTATAAGAAGTCAATAAAGGGTATAAATGAATTTAAACCATATTATTTAAAATAGTAAGAATTTTTTGAATTTTTTTTAAGAAACAAGGATGTGGATGATAATGAGGACCCAGTAGATAATTACGTATAAACAACCTCGGATAATGGAGAGATTGTGAGATAAACCCTTACCAACTCGGTAAATTATGAAACATACACCCCATGAAATAGGTACCAAAAATGAATATGTAAATTCACATAAACTAATGTGTATCACAAAAATAATACAATTATGGACAGTACATACACCACATCTATGGTGATAGTGGCAATATGGCATGAATCTCATGGGAATAAGGAATGAGATGAAAACTTCTTACCCTGTACTTTTCCTTGGTCGAGGGTTGGTTAACCTCCTATATAATGGTTAAATAATTGTTATTAAATTATACAACAATCATATACATTAATATGATATCATATATGATCTTTTAATATTGCTTTGTTGAAAATATCTTAGTATTATTGGTGTTTTGGGTGTTAACTTACTTGTTTTCTTTTATATGTTTTGTTACATAAGCCACATTTTTTTAAGGATAGGTTGTATATTATTCATATCCAGAATGATGTCAAGTCCTTAAATATTATTTTTAATCATCCAATAAAATTTAGTCTTGAATGGATATGATGGGGAATGAATCTCATCACGTTCGTGGAGACGGTAATCCGTACGTACGCACGAGCGACAATATCATTCTTTTGATATTTAAATTATATATAATTGGATGGTATATCCTATAGAATGAATCATTATCATATTATATTTATTATTTACATGAAGTATACATCATTATTATACCCATCTAAATAATAATATATTAAATAACAATTACACCACAACGTGGAGACGGTAGGCCGTACGCACGCACGTATGGTGACATGTCATTCAAGAGATGGATAGAATAATGAATTTGTTTGTTCCATAATTATAATAACATCATAGTATATAGATTAAAATGGAGTTATTATTTTAGAATGGTAATAACAAGGAAAGATGAAGTTGAAGAAGAGAGGAACTTTAAAGAGGGTGGTGAAGACGTTATCTCTTCTTCGGGTTCTTCCTTATGATTTGATCAAAAGGGCTCCTTAGGTTAGCTTTATGATCAAACTAAGGCCTCTATGATTAATTGAGGTAAGATGGGAGGATATTTGGGCAGAGATTGGCTGAGACAAATGGCTTTGAAGGTGTGAATTAATGAGAAGGGGAATTCCCTTTTATAAGAGGGGTGAGGGACTGTTTAGGAAAAACTTAATGTAATATTTTATAATAAAATCATATTCGGTTTCTAATGGATAAAAAGTGTATTATTCAATGTATATGGTAGGTATGGGTATAAATCAATTAAACAAATAGATTTTAGATAGGTTTGAGTCATTATATTAACCTTATCCTTTAGTTTTAAGTCTTAGTTAATTAGTTTGACACTTAACATGTCACTTTGTATTTTTATGTTATATAGTTAATAAACATACTATATACCTCCAAAAGACCCCCAAGTGGTCCATTAGTGATACACCAATAATGATATAAGTCTTATGGCCGAACCATATATTTTTAGTAGTAGAATATAAATATATAATATAATATTTGTTTTAAAAACTCATTTATGTCAATTTTGACACTACTCAATAAGGGATTTTTTTTAAAGTCATAATAAAACATTATTAATTCGAACCAAATTCACTTAAGAAATATAAACATGTCATATTAACCAATAAAATTCTTGTATTTCATCAAAACCTTAAAATTATATTTATTTTAACATTTATAATACCAATTATTTGATTCTTTCATTAATAAGGAAAATACTGCATCATTATTGTGTCATATATATTTTTACTTTTTCAATGTCTAAATATTATAAATAAAATACCATTATTTATGAAATATATTTAACTTTATAATAAATATTTATAATCAAAAATATAACATATAAAACCTTATGTAAAAATTTTTTTTCTAAAAGATATAAGCTTATGTCATTTTTGTATTTACTTTAACTTAATTAATATAAAGTGTCCCTATCACCTACAAGTGGTTCCATGGGGTCCCAAAATTGACCCAAATATGCCCATGGTCGGACATGTATCCACCAATAAGGTTAGGAAACGTTTAGCGTAATTTATTATTATTATAATATTATTTTTTACCCTTACTTACCGGATTTACACTTTAACCATGGTAAATAAAATATTTACCGAAGCAATTATTTAAAATGACTAAAAATAAAATTTACCTATTTACACAATTTGGAAATACTAATTCAAAATATGGAATTCATTTTTCCAAATTCAAAATAGAAAAGTGGCAGAAATTAATTTAAAATTAATTTCCGAAGTCAAAACAAAAAGCGTGTTTTTAAGATATAATAACTATCAAAAGATTGACACTTATTTATGTCTGATTTAATTGTGAAATTATGTCCAATGACCAAAATTGTATTAAATGGTAAAAATATAATATAAATATTCTTTAAAACTACTCAAATTCATAATTTATCACTATTAATTATTTTGATTAAAAAAGTTGTTTTTAATTAAAATTTAGTAATTTTCACTATTCATCAAAATATAAAAGTTATCTGAAAAGTGCCAAAATTTCACCCGAGGCTAAATTCGATATTCCAAATCCAAAAATGAAGTCCATTTTGAGAGGTAAAATTTATAAAATTTGAAAAAGTACGTAATACTATTCATAACGGCTAGTTCGATTGGTTGTGGTGTGTGTTAGAACTCGAAGTTCCGTACAACACACGCTACTGTATTATTCAAAGAGAAGCGTATCATGGAAGCTCGGGGTGTTACAGTCACGCTGGCCGGTCACACCGAATGGTTGCACCGATCGGTCGCACCGAGTGGTCGTGTTGGTCGGTTGCGCCGACGAGGCGCGACCACTTAAGATCCTAGAATTTTGGAAAGGGATGGATCATGAGGGTCTGGGCCATTACATCAGATACCTCTAAAAATATTCTCACCCTCGAGAACCCAGAACCATACCCCAAGGAAAAAAGGGGGGTCCAAACAACCACCCCGGAAGATACCTCTCAGGAGTGAACCTCTCAGACGCAGGAACACCTTATCTCCTGAACAATTAGGGACATTCTAATGCTCCTTTCCCCGTGAAACCATGAAAAACAAAAGACTAAACTGTCCAGCCATGTGGGAGAGGGGTTTCCCTTCATCAATGTTAAGATACTATCCGCTTTGGGCGGCACTGACTCACCTGCATGGGTTTATGCGCATCCACATTAATGCGTCCTAACTATGAATCAAGTCCTCGCCTCCCCATCCTTTAAGATGTTTCACACACATTCATGGAAAAAGGAAACCGCACATCCCATAGTCAACAAGGTAAAGAATTACATAGCAAACAAGTACTAAGAAAATATAATAAAACTCAAAAACAACTCTGGGTGTTAGGCACACATCGGTGCTTCCCTATCCCAGGTACTCTCCCCAAGCTCAGCATGCCTCCATAATATGTGAACCAACTGTATGGTTCGTCCACAAACCAACTTCTCCTCATGACCCTCGATCATCACTAGCCATTCCACGAAAGTTTCATCATCTTCGATATCTAGCTCTCCGTAGTCGAGGACGTGTGAATTGTCGTGCAGATACCGACGAAGCTGAGACACATGGAAGACATCGTACACCCTTTTTAGCTATGGTGGCAACTCTAGCTGATAACCCACCTCGCTGACCCGGTGCAACACCTCGATGGGTCCAACAAACCTGGGAGAGAGCTTACTTCCCCTGCCAACCCTCTATTGCCCACACCGAGGGGAGACCTTAAGGAACACATGGTCCCCTACCTCTAACTCCAAGGGCCTTCTCCTATCATCCACATATGACTTTTTCCTGTCCTGAGTCACCTTCATCCTCAATCGTATAATGTGGACCTTGTCTGTCATGCTCTGAACCACCTCTGGTTCGAAAACACCTACTTCCCCAACTTCAGTCCATCATACGGGTGAGCGACATAGCCTCCCGTACAAGTCTTTGAACGGAGCCATGCCAATGGTAGAGTGATAGCTATTATTGTAGGAGAACTCTACCAGAGGCAAGTGTCACACCCACGATCCCTGAAAGTCCAGAATGCATGCTCGGAGCATATCATCCATGGTTTGGATGGTGCGCTCTGTCTGCCCATCTGTCTGGGGGTGGAAGGCAGTACTAAGGCACAGCTGGGTGCCAAAAGCATGCTGCAATCCTCTCCAGACTCATGAGGTAAACCGTACATCCCTATCCTATAATATGGACCTCAGAACTCCATGAAACCGCACCACCTCATCTACATACCTTCGTGCTAAAGCATCTACTACACCCGACTCCTTGATAGCTAGAAAGTGATCCAACTTCGTCAACCGATCTACTACTACCCATATGGCATCATATCCCAATTGCACCTTGGGAAGTCCCATGAAGAAATCCATAAATATGTCATCCCACTTCCACTCGAGGACATCTAAAGGTTGCAACAACCCGCCTGGAACACGATGTTTAGCCTTCACCTGCTGACACACTAGGCACTTGGCCACAAACTCTACCATTGCTCGCTTTACCCCGGGCCACCAAAACTGTCTCTTCAGACCCTGTTACATCTTGGAAACTCTTGGGTGTACCGCTAGGGGTGAGTTATGGAACACACTAAGAACCCTATAGTGAATTGCTTCCGAAACAAACAACTTCCCACTAAAAGGCATCCGATTTTGACCATCCTCTGTCCACCCCTCTGGAGCATCGACTTGGCTAACCCGGTCATGCATCACTTCACTCTCCGAGTCTCCCCCCTGAGACTCCTCCACCTGAAGTAAAAGAGAAGACTATACTGTCATCTAATACAGGTATCTCATATCATTATCCATCCTCACATCCAGGTGCAAGGTAGCAAACTCCTCCATCGCTTTCCAAGCGTCTGCCGACTCTTGGACCGCATCCTTCTGCAACCTCCTGCTCAAAGCATCAGCCACTACATTCCCTTTCCCCAAAGTATAGGAAATATCTAAGTCATAATCCTGGAGGAACTCTATACACCTTCGCTGCAGTATGTTTAGGTCCTGCGGGGAGAAGATATACCTCAAGCTTTTGTGATCCGTGAAGAACACAAAGCGTTCTCCGATGAGGTAATGCCGCCACATCTTTAGTCCGAAAATGACTGCTGCATGCTCCAGATCGTGGGTGGAATAATTACGCTCATGAGGGAGTAGCTTCCAAGACCCATAAGACATCACCCCTTGTCACTGCATCAACACACATCTGAGGCCCTGCCCTTAAAAATCACATAACACCTCATACATCGACCCTTATTCTGGCAGTCTCTGCACTAAGGCACTAACCAACTTCTCCTTCAGATAGCTGAAGGCTGCCTTCCAATGCTCATTCTATGCAAAACCTGGGTCCTTTTTGGTCATGGTTGTAAAAGGGGATGAAACTCGGGAGAAGTTGGGTACAAAAATCTGATAGTAACCTACAATCCCGAGGAAACTACGATCCTCTGCCACGTTCTTGGGTGCTTCCCAAGAAACAACTGCCTCAACCTTTGATGGGTCCACCGCTACCCCCTGTTCGGACACTACGTTCCCAAGGAAGTGCACTTCTCACGTCTAGAACTTGCATTTCGACAACTTCCCATAGAACTGGTGCCGTCGGAGGACCTCCAAAACTATCCTCAGGTGCTCCTTGTGGTCCTCCTCTGATCATTAATAGATCAGGATGTCGTCTATGAACACCACTATGAACCGATCCTGATACTCCTGGAATACGGAGTTCATAAGCACCATGAACACAGTCGAGGGGTTCGTAACACCGAAAGGCATGACATCAAACTCAATGTTCCCATATCTGCACATGAAGGTCGTCTTCGAGATGTCTCCCTCCTTTACCCTCAACTGGTGATACCCAGACTGCATGTCGATCTTCAAGAACCATCATTCCCCCTTCAGCTGGTCAAAGAGATCGTCTATCTTCGGAAGAGGGTAGCAATTTTTGATCGTTACCAGATTCAGCCTCTGGTTGTCTATACACAACCTGAGACCACTGTCTGCCTTCTTTGTGAACATGTCTGGAGCTCCCCATAGTCATGCAATTGGTCGAACATAACCCCTCTTCATCAGATCATCTATCTAAATCCGCAACTCTCATAGCCCCAAAGGTGCCATCCGGCAAGGATCCATCGAAATCGGATGAGCATAAGGCTAGAAGTCTATCCCAAAATCGATATCACGTCGAGAGGGTAGCGTCGTTACCTCCTCAGGAAAGACGTCCATAAAATCACTGACGATCCCTGGTACTTCCACCATCTTAGCATCTACTGACTCTACTGACAGCTCGGCTAACAAGGAGAGGAGGGGTTCCTCTCGCCTGCTACCCTTCTGACAGCTCCACTCATTGGTGAAAGTAACACGCCAACCATCCAAGTATAAAAACATGACCCTTACTTGGAAGTAGTTGATGATGGATGACATGGGGAACAACCAGTCAATGCCTATGATGACATCTTATGGTTGTATTTGAAACATTAGAAGATCCCTAACAGACTGATGTGGCCCTATCATCAGTCTGCATCCTCGAGAAACATATAACAATTTGGTCTGACCTATGACTGGTGAGCTCAGCACCCGGGGCACTGGAAGTCTCTCGGCATCTTGACCCCAATCACGGGCTAGACTGGGTGCAACGATGGAGTACGAAGCTCCGGTATTGAACAAGGCATAAGCAAGGGTGCTAAAAAAACTGATCGTACCTCGAACGACCTTCGGTCCTGCTGGAACTGCTACCTCCATGGCGTGCAACTGACCACGCCTAGCTCCTCTTCCCCTCGTCTATCGGCCACTACCCCGACCATGCCCAGGTCGAGGTCCCTGAGGAGTACCCTGAGGTTGGCCTCCCACTTCAACGCTTTTCCTAGGAGGAGTGGGAGCTCACTGCCCTTGTTGTTGCTGCTGGAAGGGCCTATCTGGAAGTTGCTGCTGGGGCGGGTGCTGGGCCTATCCGCCACCTCCGTATTGTACTCATTCCGGGCACTAATTCCGGAGATGTCCATGGATCACACAGACAAAGCACCATGGTCCTGGGCCTAATGGGAAAGGTCGAGAACTTGGGGACCAGAACTGAAACTGCTGCGGCCTACTTCCTGCTGGTCGGAACCTAGAGGGTACTGATTCTAGTGGTCTGGTGCTGACGGCCATTCCCTTTGATGGGCCTAGATGAATACCCTTTTGTGACACACCGCCCAGTGTGTACATCCTCTCCACCACCTCTTCCTTCTTCTGGACCTCCAAGTATGTCGGTAAGGTGATGGGGGTAACAGCGTATTGGAGAGAGGGTCGGAGCACCACCTATAAACGTCTTTCCCAAGACTCCTCATCCGGAAAGAGGTCCGGTGCAAAGCAGAGGAGGTCCTTGAACTTGATTCGCAGCTCCCTTACTAACATAATCCCCTGTTGGAGGGAGATCAACTCCTGTCTATTCTCTACCTTCATCGTAGAAGAGAGGTATTCAACCTGGAACTCCTTCTCAGTATCAGCCCATCCCACCTCAGCCTCTCTCCTCTCACCTAGGTAGAGCGTCCACCACTAACGCACTGCTCCCCGCATCTGGCTGACATCCAGAAGAGCCCAATACTCAGTCGGAGCCCGGATCAAGACGAAGGATATCACCAGCTCTTCTAGCCATCCCTCCATCTTAATGTCAGAGGTGTTTCCCTCGAACTTCTCGAGGGTCTGTCGCTAAAAATCTTAAAGTGTCTTCTGCCACTGGTCATCCTCCTCCTCTCGATCAACCCTCTGCTGATCAGTCAAGTTAACCTTCTGGGCCTTGATCACACGTAAAAATCATGGTTATCTCCTGGGTGCCATAGCTGCAAGGTAAACAAAGAATGCCTAAGGCCAAGTAGTGCAGAATATTGTTCTTAAAACTCCTTAAACTTCTTATTTATTTCAAATTCCCAAAACACCCCAGAAACATGAGAACACAAGTCATTTATGATGCATGTACCTTGCCTAAGGTCTCTACCCTGCAATCAGCATGGCCTCACTTGGTCGTTCGGTAGGTCCAGAGTCCTTGCATCGGATCACAGGGGGCCCTAAAATCTCGTGTCCTAGCAGGTCTTCCCTGGCCTAATTCATGCACCAAGGTCACCCAACACTGTTAATCTACCATCCCATGCAATCCTCATTGTTCCTAACTGCAGATTCCATCCTATCTCCCAAGCTTCTTTCTGATACCATTCTGCCATGACCCGCCATCACCAAAATGAGGGAAGGGTCAGGAGATTGCTAGGCCCTTCCTTCTTTATGTTGAAGGAGAGACAATGACCCCTAAAACCCACCTTCAATAGGTCCTAGAGTGGTGACCATCACCAAGGATATAAAGTCACACACTAAATGGAATGAATTACCCTTTGTCTTTTAATAGGATCGGGAGATAAGATAGTAAATCATACAACACCAAAAATCAAAGTGCAAATACAGCTGAAAGTAAACCATTCCTATTTGAATGTTCAAAGGTAAAAGATATAAGTCACAAAAACTACAAAGGTAAAAATTTACCAAGTAAAGGGAAACAACGATAGAAACTGCCCCAAAGGTCCAAGCTAGTATGGTCCCAAACGATCCTTGAAGTCTTCCTGGAAACCTGAAAGCAGTTTTATATATGTAGGGTGAGAATACAAGTATAGTCAGTATTGAAAAACCTAATGCTCTCATGCGAAAGTGGGGAGATGTACTAAAGTCCCATGAGAAGCAGAAAACCAAACACTATCAAAAAGTTTATCCATCCCAATCACATGCCACACTCACCAAATAACACAAGAAGTAAAGAAATAGTAAATCACAAAAACATATTTGGGTACCCCGCGCCACTTTCCCACAGGTTATTGAAGACATCCTATGCATCAGACCAATCCTGCCATTCTCATCGCAGTCTCACTACCGTACCCCACCCGCACACACCTGGGCCACAACCACACATCCCGCCCGCAAACACCAGGGCCACAACCACTAACCCGCCCACAGACACCTGGGCCAAAACTGTCACACGTTACCACGATTGCAAACACCTAGGCCAGAACAACCACTGCCATGCCCTAAGACACCTGGGCCTCATCCCGAAGATACTTCGGAAACCACCTACCCGCAAACACCTGGGCCAACCACCACACTACCATGCCCGATGATTCTTGGGATAATAATGGACTTCATGCCATCACAGCCTACCCAGAGAGTCTTGGGCTATTCGTGAAATGGAGAAAAAAAGGAGCTAATAACCAACCACTCATAGGAGTGTTGGAAAAAACAGCCTCCCCATGAAATGGGGGTGTTCGGAACTAAGTGCTCAACTTTGGTGGGGCGTGAATAAGAAACACAAAAACTACAAGTATATGTATAGGTAACAAGAACTCACCCAATCTATGTTTTTCTTCACCCAACCTAATGAACACTATCCTTACTATTCATTCATAAGGGAAGACAACATCACCCATGACCAAGTCACTGCTCACAACAAACCAAATCCCCATTTGCCCCATCCTTGTTTCCATGTTCAGTAATAATTTTTAAATAAATTTCTGCACCTACTTGGGAAACAAGTAAGCATAAGCACAAGCCAAGGAAAGAGTACACCGAACAACAATTTAAAAATTCACACCCCGTTCTCTTGTAAAAACACATCAAGTGAGACCCCTCCAAGTATTGAAACCAAAGAAGGTCAAAGTGAGATACAGTCCCAAGTTCACAAAAATATGAATAAAAAGGTTTCACAACAGAAGAGGATCCCACCCCAATTCGTGATAAAACAGAGTGACCACCCAGTCTCTGGTTCACAACCAGCCACAACATAAAAACAAGGGATCCCATCCCCACCCAGATCACCTGACCAACTAAGCCCCCATTCAAGAAAACCATAAAGTCTCCTGCAATCGACCCATGAAGGAAAAACATCCAAACCAAACTACTACAACCCACTCAAGGTAGGCCTGTGTAGGTAAATTCAGATTTAAATGATTTTACACACTCCATGATTTAAATTCCCCTGGTCTTAAATAGGGGTTATCATAGAAAATGAGTTGATCCTGGTGCTTCCAATTTATTTATCCAAACATACGCAATTAACCAATTTCCTTTACACAAAAAAGGCTCACAACCAAAATACAAGCCATTTAAACATCCCAAGAGGTAAGAGATTATTAGTGCACAGATAAAGACCACCAATGACCATGATTTTCAGTAGGCGTGAGACCACACAATTCAGAAATAATTAATCATAAAAGAGGAGAAAAACAGAGAAGCATCATTGATCATACCCATCCCCTTCATTCTTTAGAATCCGTTTATTATCTTCATTAAAGGTCGGTTCATCCAATTCTACAGAAATAGTTGCATACCCACCCTGCAAGATACACAGAAAGTTGAGAAAAAGGTGAAACCCCTACCTGGTTGATCAAATATCACAGTTTTTCTCCACGCGCCAAAACATGGGAAGCGCGACTTGCAGGGCTCCTGCATAGGTGCACCACTTGCCTTGGGAAAGAAAGGATTTCGAAGGAACAAGGAAAAGTATGAGACCTTCCAAGAGGAAGGAGAATAAAAACCATCGTGATAAAAATATGGTATTCGAAAGTTATGGGATAAGAAATTTGAACGCCTTCGAAGTCGGATCGTGGTTCTACCACACAGTTGGATTGTTACACACGACTGAATTAATTGTTATTTAATATGGAGGTTTCTCGGGATATTTAGATAATAATTATTGGTTAAAACCTCCTTGAAACACCTTAAAAGGTCAAAAAGGGCCCAAAAGAGGCGTTATAGGAAAAACTGTAGAAGGAAAACCCAACGAGACTGGATAACACCGATTGGTCGCACCGATCGGTCGCGCCGACGAGGTGCGACCCCTTAGGATCCTAGAATTTGGCAAAGGGATAGATCATGAGGGTTTGGGCCATTACATATAGTAACCCTCATAAACATCTTGGTTAGAATATATGGATATTTTGATGAGATGATGTGATGATTTGACACTTATAATGAATGTTGTGATGCCTTTACCTTGTGTCGTAGAGCTAGCCTATTTTTTAGAGAGATGGATCAAGAGTTGTGACATTATAGAAGAGTGGAAAACCTATGGGAAAATCGTATTGGGGTATTCTTGATGATTAAATAATATATTATATAATCTATTGTATGTGGTACTTGGTTAGAGTTATCCATGATGAGGTTGGGAACATAGTATACCTTTTTAGTTGACTAGGTAGCTTCAATATTGTTCATTATGCCTTATGATAATTTATTTATCTTTTTCACAAGTGGATTTTGTTGGATACAAATGGGAATATTTTTATAATCAACCAATGTATTGATAATATGTTTATTAAGTAATCTAGATAAGTATGGAGATTGGTATGGATAGTTCTTGCTCGTGATTTTTCAAGTGCTATTTGGAATTTGTGGATGTAGCCGTATTTAACTATTTGGTACTTATAGTTTTCTTTTTAGTTCATGTAGTAAATTATGAAATTTCATGATTACACTTGGAAATTATTTATATATTTACTTCTGAATAGGTGTTCTCTATTGTATCCTTGTTACCTCTTTCTTTTGCATGTTTCTCTTCGAGGGTAACACATTCCATTTGCATGTTTATTATACCCTCAGTTATAGTCAGCAACTCGACTTCTATAGGATGTGAGACTCAGGCTGTCACTATCTCTCCCCGCTCATTTATATATATTATTTTGAGAGTTTCTTGACATTATAAATTAATCATTAAATTTTTGTAATGATTCTGTATATTAACTAGTTCATATCTCTTAGGAGTGTCAAACCATATGTGCCCCGATGTCCTAATCACCATACAATATAACAATGGATGGGATATACCCGACCAAAAAAATCATGATTTCAATAAATATATGAATCTAATCATTAACCACAAAAACTATTTATATCCCTAGAAGGATTTCATTACTTTGGAAAAGCATACATACATTTAATTTCCAAATTTTAGGGTTTGTATATTGATATGGGATAGTAAGAGTATTATAATGTACCAAAATATATATAATGAGATGGAATAAATTTGATATCATTTATAAAATATTAAATTTAATATTGTAAAATTTTATAATCAATAAAGTAGAATATGATAAATCATTTAAAAACAATATAACAAAAGTATTTTACAAGAAAATAAAAGAGTAGAGTTGAGGAAACTTACCATGGAAGATTACTTATTAAAACAATAGAGGGACTCCACTAACATTATAACCACATATAATAGAATCTAGAGAGGGTAATTGAGAGTGAAATAGTCCTTAATGTATGTTTTGTGGTTAAATTTTGGAGGTAAATCGGTTAATTTGTACTTAAGGAGTGGTTTTAAGGGTTAAAATATAGGTTATTTTATTATATAAGCCAACCAATTGTGAGTGTAATAAATCCAAAAAAATCTTCCAAATTATTAATGATTTGAATAATGTGGTAATATGTATAAGTAATTTCCAATCCAAAATGCGCTTCCCAAAAAAATGAATTAATTCAAAAAAAGCAAAACTATCTTTTATTTCACAAATGTAATTTTTTCATTGAAAAAAATAAACGATAAATTTATATTATATTTTTTTTAATTTTTTTTGATAAATATATAATTTTTATTATATTGAATAAAATTATTCATATATTTTTTTCCAATATGGCCTATTAATTATATCATAAAATCAAAGTTCCTTATAAAGGGCAAATTCCCATATTTTAGCAAAAAAATTCGAAAAAATTGAAAAAAATGCCCAAGGAAAATTTTGATTGATTAAAAAAAATTTGTCTATTTTATCATAATATTTCTCTAAATATTAATATATTAATGTTTAAATAAATATCCTTATTATTAAAAATATAAAATTTCTAGAAAAATAATAATTTTTGCCGTTATAAAATTTACTTATTACTTCATTGAAATATGATAACATTTCAAAAAAAATATTAGTTCATAAAGATAATTTTTATATAAAAATTCTACATTTATAACAAAAATATATTCTTATTTGGAAAAATTTATATTCTAAAATAAAACAATTTTACATATAGGAGTGGAATAAACCATTCTGACTCATAATTTTGTCTACATAACCAATAGAAAAATGACCAATTATCATGTTGACTAATCATCATAATTCCAAACAACCATATTGGATGATAATTCCTTTGAAAAATAACACTTTTCCATAAAAATACACATCAATTCTCACTTAACCATCATTAATTTTATTATAGGGACTCTTAGACATCCTTTAGTAATGTACATAATTTTAACAATGTTTATCTTCGATTTTATGATGTTTATAGAAGGGGAGATCCACTTAGAGGATTTAAAGACTATGGAGTTTTTTAGTTAATTTACTATTATTAAATGTGAATATCCCTTTATTATTTCTAGTTGTACTGGTTCATATTTATACATAATTTGTTATGTTATTAAGAAATGTAAAACTTTATATAGGTGTCTACTTATTGAAATATAGTTTATTTTAATAGATTTGAATTTATATTTTTTTTAATTATCTAAATTATTAACATTAGTGATAAATATTTCTATTTTTTTGTATAAAATCATGAAATTTATTTAACATTTATATTTATATTTTATGAATGAAAATTCATAAAAAATCAATGATATTTTTGGGGTGTTACCATAATTTAGCTTCACAGAACCATTATTATATTATAAATATCATATATATTTATTAAATATATAGATATTACTATCCATGTATATCATAAACTAATAATGAATCACATCACTTCATAGAGGTTGTAGTCTATAGTTTTGTAGGATCAATGTTATCATTCATTCAAATGATCGGATGGTGAGAAGGTATACAATGTTTTATAATTTTCCAAGGATAATTATGTAATAAATATCATATATAATCATAAATCCAAAAAAACTCCACCCATGAAATATTTTAATGAAAAATGAATCATATCCCTATAAGGTTTTGGTAGTACACATGTATGGATGAGCGATACATTCGTTTTCAGTTATATAGAACATATGTGTAAAAATATTATAAAAAAAATAATAACATATTATTATATTAATGATAATAGAATAATAATTTTTAGGGGGTCAATAGGTTTAGATAAGGTGGACAAATAAATAATGTTGGAATATCCTGGTTAATATTTACACATATTCTTTTAGAGATCTGCTTAACCTTACACCTTATACAATGGAATACTAGTTTTAGGAGGAGACCAGGGAATGAAGTATGAATTATATTAATTTATAAATTATTTGGGTCACGTATTTGCCAAGATAAAAGGATAAAATTTAGAATCATGTAAATGATTATAATAAAATAAAGTCACTTTAATAAGAAAGTGTTCAAAAATATTCATTACAAAGAAGATAGGATAAGATACCATTTTAATATATCTCATTAATAATATTTTTTCATGTTTATATGGAATTACTACCCATATCAATTAGTTTAACCCCTCACCCCCACCCAAGTAAACAGATGTTACCCTGGACCGAACTAATAAAATTTTACTCTATTTACAATTAATTACAATAAAAATTTATATTGACTCTGTTAACTTATAATTGTTATTTTAATTATAAATATGGAAACTATTTTAATAAATTTAATTTATATAAAAATATATATATTTATTTTAGTTTACAAAACATAATGAGAATTCATTTTTATAAAAATGATTTTTTAGGCACAAAATTGTTTTGAAGTTAATTCATTACCTAATAAAAAATATTTAATTAATGCTAAAATATATGGTTGAATATTTAGTCTCAAGATTTTAATAAAACTATTAATCATTTGATATTATGTTAATTTTTATGATAAAAACACATTTCATATATAAAAAAAGTTTTAAAAAAATGGGCTTTTAAGGAAAAAATGTACATATACCGAATTGAATTATAATATCAATTCATATGAAATAAATTATATTATATACACTTAAAGGATACTTATGTAACATTAATATCACAATAAAAAGAATAATTGTTCTTCTAAACTATGTTATTTAATTAAAATAAATGATATCTTTATAAAAATTAATATTTTCATTAGTCATAGTAAAATAATGTTTTTTATAAAAATAAAAAAATTCATGGTTAAGAAATATTGAAATGAAAATTTTAAAAATGATATTAATTCCATCAAAGAAAATTTCTAAAAATTGATGAAAATAATTATAAATTTTGATCACAAAAATCAATAAAAACCAATTGCTAAGAGAAAATATTTTTTAATCATATAATTCAATTACTGAATTTTTTTACATATTTATTATGGTTTACAATATAAATTTTTAATATATTATAAATTTAAATGTTTTTTATCAAGTAGTTATTCATATTTATTTGACCAATTTGGCATGTTGGTTATAAAGGCCACATTTAAATAGTCTTTTTCTATTATTCCATAGTTTAAAGAAAGATAAATTTTGGATGTTATGAAATATATAAAGCATTGAATTATTTTTAACTAAATATTTTTGGGTGTTATAATGAGTGAAAAAAATTAAAAACCAAAACCGACCAATATTATATCCCCACACTTCTATGTTTAGTGTGATCCCATATGAAATTTTTGTGTCCCCTACCAAACTTATTTATTAATATGCATGAAAAAATATAAAAATTGATATATCAAAATATTTCATATCTCTTTTTTTATCATTCCTAGTATTCCCTAACTATACATAAATTGAAATTATTATTAAAAATCATGATTAATATAAACTTTATCCCATAATAATATATTAATAGATAAATGATTTCAGGAGTTATATCTATAGTTGATATAATATTCTTGAATCCCTTGTATAGGTCGCAATTCAATAGATATATATCAGGTATTTTGTCTTCTTACTATTTTCTTAACCATAACACATGGAAATTGATTTCGATACCAGCACTCTATTCCAATGAAATAATATGATCTTTTTATCAAGATACCCTAGGATAACTACTCAATCCTGAAAAGAAATATTAATACAGAAAAATAACCCTATGATTCTTAAGTATTTCACTATAATACTTCTTATTCCCCCATTATAATATATCCCCAGGAACCCTGATATAAATGGTTTTATGGATTTACAAACATATCCATTCTCGAAGTATATTCGGGTGCAATTATATTGGTCATAGAATGAACTGGTTCTTCATTTAATATAATATATAACGCATTCGAACTAGTCACATTAATTGAAATTATATTCCTATTTAATCTCACAAGGTACCTCAATATTACTTTTATTTTTCATGAATTAGTGTTATTTCGGTTAATCCTCCCTGGATTTAACTCGTAATTAATCACATGTGACTCTTCATTTTAATATCAAAGAGGTATCTACATATTTAATCTAATTTAGCATGGTGATATCATCATTTGAATATTACTTAATTTCATGGTGTGCTGAGACAAAAATGATTCCATGTTAATTATCCATATCATCTAGACACACAATGCTTATCTGACATGAGCTCTCATATTTTAACACCTACAAATTCTAATGTATAAATATTGTATTTCATAACATATATGACATGCAAAGTCCAAGCATCGAAGCGAATATAAAATCCTAATATTTTACATTATATTTTCATAAATTAAATCTATGATATATCTTGTAATGAAGATGACATGGAGTTAACTTACATTACATTCAAGAACACATTTCTTTGAAAGATTTCATTACACACATGACCAATGATTACCGAATAAAAACATATTATCAGAATATTAATATTAATATAATAATATATGAGATAAATGATAAATTTGTGGTTATTAATATGATTATATAACTTATGAAAATATATGGTTTAATTTATTTATTATTAATAAATTATAAGTTAATATAAAAACAAATTTAATATATAATAAATATTTTTATAAAAAACTATTTTCATACACCCAAAATCTATTTATCTTAAAAAATAAATTAATTACTATTAGTGAATAAATATAAATATAAATATATATATATTATATATTTAACAAAATGTTTTCAAATTAACTAAATATATTTGATAGAAATAAGGTAGGAAGAAATCTAATTTTACGCATAAAGATATGTATTTCTATGAAAGATGTTTTTTCCTTTTAATGGAACAATTGTTTTAAAACAAAATTTTGAAAATTTTATATATATTATATAGGTAAATAAGATCCTCTTTTTAAATCAGAATGTAAAAATTATCTTAGGGATAATATTTGGTATTTATCTAGGATGTTTAATTTTTTTATGAATAGTGATAAAATAATGAAATTAAATAAAAAACTAATTTTTTCAAATAATTAATGAGAATATTTTATATTTTTAATTAAAATTAAAGTTTTATTAAAAAAATTAAATCAATTAATCTAATTTAATTCATTATTATCAATTTTATATTGATTTTGTATTATAAAATATTTCATATGTTTGAACATTTTAACTTTAAAAACATGCTTTCTCATCCGATGTGTGGGATTTATTTTAAATTATTTTGTTTTACTTATGTGACTATGAATTAGAAAAATGGATTAAATATTTTAAATAATAATAATTTATAATTTCTATTATGTTATTTTTTTTAAAAAATGATTAGTGACTCAATTTAAAATTAATTTTAACAATTAAGGTGAAAATGAGTTTACTTTTGTGTTAAAATTTAATATTGGGGGGCCAAATGACCTATAAACGCATCCAAAACCAATTTTATGGAAATATATAGACCATATAACAACTTTTATATATTTTTGTACATTATTTGAGGTACATTATGTAATTGATATATCTTAATAGTGTTTCCCTTTTTGAATTTACAAGAATGTCACCCCTCCTCCACTATAAATAGTCACTCACTCCACCAAAAATTTCACACATATAATGATTTTATCCCATCCCAAAACTATACAATTAAACTCCCATAATCCCACAACTCATCTTTGAATCATCAATTTGTGATTAAATTCAATCTATTATGCCTTTTTATAAAAACTAGGAGGTGTTGCCCGAGGAACTGGTAAGGTTATTCAACAGTAACTTTAGTTTAATTTTTTTCTCCACCAATTCAATTATATTTTTGATTTTTTTATGCTTCAAGAATTATTATATTACACATACCTTCATTATTTACATTTTTTGGGAATATGATATCATCGTTAGTTAATGTGTGGACTACCACCTCCTCAGAACGATGTGACATGTTGACACGTTACATGGAATTTATTAAGAATGGTTTTAGTAAAAATATGTGATATATATGATAACAATCTTATAATATAATTATAATATACATATATAAAATTTACTTTCCATTCATTTTATATGAGAAGAAAATTGAAACTGCATTCATGCATACATAGGGCATACCATCTCCATAGACGGTGTATTTCATTTCCCATATCCATAATTTTGGGATTAATATATATAAATATCCATTCTAAATATATATAATTTTTCAATCGTGTACTAAATTATAAATATGATTAAATCTTGATCTATTTAATTAGAACTAAATAAAATAATAGTCCAAACATACTCGAAAAACATAGAAATTAACACCAAGGTGAATGAAAATTATGAAATATTATTAATAATACGGTAATAATATGTTATAAAAGGATAATATATTATATTATAAATATGATTATGGTTTATAGAGATGTTTATAACTTTCTCAAAACCATTATATTGGATTTTAATGATCATTCAACCAAAAGAAAACATAAGATAAGGAGTTTTTTTCCAAAATTACATTCCCTTCAGACATATTTGTCATTATGAACTAATTCAATTTAATATAGTGTATATAAGACATTTTAAATATAAAATAATGATTAATTAAATATTAATGGGGTTTTATGTTTCATTTTTCTTTATATCATCTAAGTGGATTTGAATTATAAGTTACCATGTGGTAATGTATTTAATTAGTCATTTGATTTTCATTGGGTTATATGAGTCCCTAGCTATTGTTATTATTATACAAATATTTGTGTAATGAATTTTAAATATTTATTTCCTTAGTTACAATTGTTTTATTTGGATATATAGCTTATACACACAATTTATTCATTATTTTTTTCTCACATCAACATTATGGTCTTTTTAGGGGTCTACTTCACAATCTCATTTCATCCATGATTATTAAAACATGGATTTTAATTAAAGGAAATTATTTGGTCATTTTTCAATAAACCGTTTAATTTTATTATTAATTTGATAACCATGATCTTTTTCAAGTAATAGTATAACGTTTTTACTCTTTAGTACTAAAAATGTTTGATAAATTATTCTCATAAAACCTGAATTTTTTTCTCTCACCAGTTAGATATATATTTTCATATAAAACCATGTATTCTTTTAGAAACATAATTTCTTTGAATATTAAATATTTTTTTGGACTCTTAATATATATTTGTAAAGATATTTTTTAAAAAATTTCAGTGGGTTCTTATTTTAAATTTCCCAAAATGCACTTTTCTTAGAATTTTACAATAAAAAAAGAATATCCTTTTTACCTTGTATTACATGTATGAATTTAACATTACTAATTTCATGGAAGATTACTTTGAGTTTTTAAATGGATACTTTTAAAATATTATTTTTTTAAAATATCTTATCAATGATAAATAATTTCAATATACTTTCCAAAATGAAAAGTATATTTTCCTGAACAATGTTTTTAAAATATCATTGATATCTATTCATCAAAGGTAACAATTTGTTATTTTTAATATACTAGGTATATTTCATATTAATACTATTCTTATTCAATATATTGACGGATTATGATTATTTTTAATTGAGATATTATTGGATTTCAATATGAATAATTTTTGAGGTCATAAAACTCCCCTTGATTTGATATCTTTTTATTGACCATTGAATGTAAAAATTTCCCAAAATATTAATGTTATTTATGATGGATATGATTATTTCTTAACCAGTATACCATTTTAAGAGATGGTTTTAAATTTTAATTTGGTCTAACTATCTAGGTAAATGTGGATAAATTTTCATCCTATACTCAATATGTATATTCGATATAAAACATTTTTTGTTAATTAAATCAAGTATTCAATGTATGAGGAATTCTTTAGATATGAATGACTCGGGATGGGGACCTATTAATGTAATCCCCTAAATACATAGGTAGTCTCATGAGATGAAATATGTTTGTTACAAACCCTTTACATTTGTTTCCATGTAGAATCAAATAGGTTTCTACACCTATACATGAACTATATTGAGATTGTGAGTTAATATTATAGTGGTTCATGTTCAAGATACATGAAGTCTAATAATTAATAATTTCCCTCACTTCAATCATTATTATATTGAGGTTTTTTTCTTTAAAAAAATATATGGACACATTTCATCCTCAAATTGTTGATTAAATGGAATTTTTATTCAATTATTTACCTTTATTTTTTGATTATTACTTATACTATTATTTAAAATAAATTTATGATTAGTTATTTACATGTTCATACTATTTACACACTATCATTTTAGTTTATTTATTACTTGGCATGTGTGTTGAGTTATTTACCTTGTGAAATTGATTTTTCTCATTGATCCATTATTTCTTCTCATGTACTTGACCCTTACTATGAATTGGAGATCACTATAAATCTGTTTCCTTTACCCAAAATTTTATGAATTGTTCTATGAATGATATTCAGGTATATTATATATGGAAGAATGTTATTCCAAAAAATATATATTTTTGGATTTGTGAATTCATTTGTAATATAAGACTCATGATTTTATCTAGTGTACCAAGACTACTAAATTGTGCAGCGCATTGAGATGCGATTTCCATTTATCTTATACCAATGAAATTATACAGTGACATCACCTGTGAGCTTCTAGGGTCAGGTCACTATATATGGTTTCAAAGAATGTTTATTATCAAGCTTGAGAACCAGATTTAGGAAAACAATGATTAGAAAACACACCCCTATGATATTTATTAAGGATAAGTATAGAATAACATCTTAATGATTTATTATAGTATATATTAGGTAGAATTTACATGTAATACGTCCATGTATGGGTTTATGAGTTTCATATTGAATATATGTTTAATGTCATAAACAACTCTTAGGTTTTGTGTAATGAGAGTCTACCAAGATTAAGAACTTTTTTGGAGAAATTTAGGGAAATTATATATTTTAGTGGAAATTTTGTTTAAGGAATAATACTATTATATTTTATAGAAATAATTCTAATAGTAAGGATATAATTTAAAGTTGATATAAAAAAAATATTATTTGAATTTGAAAAAATAGGTTCTATTGAAAATTATAGTAAAAATGACATTTAATGGTTAAATTATTTTCATGGATATCCACCAGAAATTTGGAAACATCATAAAAATTATATTAATATAGTTTTGAAAAAATAAATCCCATATGTATGGTGATAAATCATCGTATCTTGTGAGGTGGTGGGTTATGAACCCATGACTGAAATATGACAAGGGATTTGCATCTACAACTAGCCTACACGATGTCCTATTTAGTAAACCATTTTTTGTTAATTCTTATAGAAATAGATATATTAATGAAAAACCTATAATACTAATTTTTTGGTAAAAATATTAAGGTATTAGACATACTGGTTTGAAAGATAGTAAGAGTAAAATATAAATTCTTGTTTTATGGATCTTACGATCCATTATAAATGATTTTTAGTGTTGAAATAATTAAAAAAATTAATTTCATTATATATATTTCTTAGTGTAGGTGGCCATTTGTAATTTTATCAAAACACAATTAATGGATTAAATTGTTTTTTGAAAAATATATGAAGTAATTATATTTTATTATGTTCATAGGCATTAAAACAGTTACTCAACATTTAGAAAATCATCTAGAAATAAAATTTTATCATTATACATTAATTTTTAGTGATCCAATGGAATTTTAATTCTTCATGAATTTATGGTTTTGTGGCCCTCTACATTAAATTGATAATTCACTATTTTTTTACACGTGACTTCAGTCAATATCTATAATTATTTATGATTTTTTTCTAATCCCATATCTTCAGTTTCCACCGATGTCCTACTAATTAGAAACCTACTTATCTGTTGTTCTATATAAACTTTGTACTTCTTGTACTATCTTTTCAAGAGTTTTTACCAACACCCCACATAAATCATGATTTAGAAAATATAATTTCAAAATAAAAAACTGTTGATTTCCATGATCAAGTTCAAATTTCAATGACATGATTTAATTATGGTGGGGATGATGAAACACCCTTAAATTATAAAGTAAGTACATTGTATTTGATACCTTATATGATACAAAAAAACCAAAAATAGAAGGGAATATAATATCTCGGGAATTGGAATTGTTTTTAATAAATTCAATCTATGATATTTCTTGTAATTCATGTGACACGGAGTTATCTTTCATTATACGCAAGAATGACTTTCTTTGAAAGCTTTTATTACACGCATGACCGAGTTTTACTGAATAAAAATATATTATAAAAATATTAATATTTAATATAATAAGATATAAGCTAGTCGTTAAATTAGTGGTTCAGAATATGATTAAATAAATTATGACACTGTATGGTTGAATCCTTGGGATACAAATTAACTATTAATGAATATAGAAAAAATTAAATATAAAGCAAATGGTTTTATAAAGAACTATTTTTATACGCCCAAATAAAATTTATCTTAATAAGTTAGATAATTTAATACTAGATAATTAATATATATTAAATGTATATATTATATATTCAATAATTATTTTTCAATATTTTCCAATACATTTTATTGGAATAAGATTAGAACAAATCCAATAATATTTATAAAAAATTCTATTTTATAATGGTAGTTTTACAAAATTTTAAGGGTGCAGTTGATTTAAAACTAAATTTTGACATATTAATAAAATATATTTGAAAAAATAAAATTGATTATTCAAATATTAATTTAAAAATTATCTTAGGGTGATTTTTCAATTTTTTCTGATATTTTTCATTTTGTGATGAACAATGAAGAAATATTGAATTTTGATGTAAAACTAAATTTTAATTTTAATAATTTATAATGATAAATTATATTTTAATTGATTTTAAAGTCTTATTAGATTAAATTTACAAATATTAATACAATATAGTTCATTGGAATCAATTTTAAATTAATTCTTTATACAAAAACATTTCAAAATTTTGAACATTTTCATTTTAAAACCCCACTTTCTTGTCCCATCTGTAGGATTTATTTTAAATAATTTTCTACCTATTTTGTAATTAGAATATAAAAAATGGATTCCATATTTTTAATAATCATAATTTATATTTTATATTTATTTCAACTTAGTTTTTTACTGAAAATATTAGTAAAATTATTGAAATTAATTAAAAATATTGAGGTGAAAATGATTTTACTTAGTGGTTAAAAAATAATTTTAAAGGAAAAAATGAAGTAGAAACCTATATAATAAAAATTATATGAATATATTTATAGCATATAATAAATTTTATTTAATTTGGTTTATTATTGGAGTCACATGAAGTAATAGAGACCTCACAATAGTGTTTACCTTTTTGTATTTATAAGAATTCCACCCCTTCACCACTGTAAAATGGAACTCACTTCTCCCACTAATTCACACATATAATGCATTTTTTCTCATAATAAACTAGACCAAAATCCTTAAAATAATCCAATAATCCTAAATATTGGATTAAATTCAAAAAATTAAGGATTTTGGTATAAACAAAAAGGATTCGGCCAACGAAGAGGTAATCTTCTCCAACGAGAAAACTGGTTTTATTTCCTTCTCGACCCCTTAAATTATTATTATATTTTTTATATAATAAAATTAGTATGATAAATAAATTGAAATGTTTCTATGTTATGTTAAGGATATAATCTCAAAAACTCTTAGATAAAATGAGGTATGAAAATATCCTTCACTTGTATGTTGGACTACCACCTCACAAAGAGATGTCATTCGTTCTTCCATTAACATCTTTAATGTTTGGGAATAATGATGGATTTATAATTTATATATGATTTTTATGATGTATTTATATATTTTTTTATTCTTATATAACACATAACAATCACAATTTCAATTTTTGGGAATATGATAACATCATTTATGAATGTGTGGACTACCACCTCCTCAAAGAGATGTTATGCCTTCATTAATTATATGGAATTTATTATGGATGTTTTTAATAAAAATATGGGATATAAATTATAAAAATATTATTTTGTATTTATAAAATAATGATATAACATTTATTTTTTATTCTTTTAATATAAAAATAAAATGGAATCCACGTTCATGCATACACAAGACATACTGACTCCATGAACGGTGTATTTCACTTCCTATCACAAAATTTTATGGATTATTATGAATAAATATATAATGAATATATATAAAATATTCATAATTTTTTTACATTTATTATATGATAGAATAATGATCTAATTAATAGGAAAAAAACAATTAGAAGTTAATACAAACTAAAAAAATCCAATTAACACAAAAACAATGAAAATAATGAATGATTATTAATGAATAGTTGATAATGTATTATAAATAGATAAAATATTATATTATAAATATGAATAAAATTCTTGTATATGTCTATAAATTTATTAAAACCATTATACATGAGGATAAAAATAATTCACTCAATAGGAAACGTAATGTAAGTTATTTCATCTTAATTTCCATTCCATTAAGACTTTCTATTATTATCCAATAATTCACTTTTATGTGTTATATATACTATATTTGACCTGTAATAGCATGAATAATTATTTTGTAATGGTATTTATGGTTTCATATTTAATTATTTATCTATGGGAATATTAATTAAAAGTTACCAAGTTATAATTAATTGGATAACTCAATTTCTTTTCTTTGTGCTATATTACTCCTTCGTTGTCAATAATATTCTAAGATTATGTTTGTAATGACTTTTTAATATTTATTTTTTATTTACACTTAATTTATATGTATTTATAGTTGATACACATAATTTATTCATTAGTTTATTTTCAATTTAATATTATAGTCCTTTCAAGGGTTTACTTCACAATATCATCTTATTTGGGATTGTTTACACATGAATTTACATTAAAAGAAATTATTTGTTAATTTTTAATAAACACATTAATTTTATTTTCCCTTAGTTGTTAAAGATATTTTTGAATTATTGTTTCTATACATACAGTCTGTTGAACTTAAAACATTTAAGAATTTTTTTTTCATAAAATCAAACTCCATTTCGTTCTACAGTCAGAAATCTGTTTTCTATTAAAACCATATATTATTTAATTACGATGATTTAAAAAAATGTTTTAAAAAATGTTTTAAAACATTTAAAAACAATTTAGTAAAGGATTTTTACAATATGTTTTGAAATGAATATTCTTGTCATTTTACCAATAAGTAATCATTATATCATTTTTACAATGAAAATGGAATGCGATTTTTACCTTGTAAAACATGTAATGATTTACCTTCTGTCATTTCATTGAAGCATAATTTTCATCTTTAAGTGATTAATTATTAAGTAAAAATATTTTTAAAATTAATTTTAAATGAAATTTATTTTAAAATTATTTTAAAATTTTAAAAAACACTTTCTTCATGAATTTTTGGAAAAGATATTTTTGTTTCCATTAATCAATGAAAAACCCCATTATTTTTATTTCAATTGGGATTTATCATATTTATATCATCTTTACTTCCCCTATTAATTGATTATTAATATTTTTTTAAATATAATATTGAAAATCAATTATATTAACCCTTTTTAATGTCATTAACTTACCCATGAGTTATTCACTTTCTTGTGACCATTTAATATTAAATTTAACCTCTATATCCACATTATTTATCATGGATATTATTATTCATTAAACTATATTCCATTTTTAAATATGATCTTCATATTAAATTTTTTTTGATTCAGTGGGAAAATATTGAAAAACATATATAATTTATTATATACGGATATTTTATATGGAACATTGTTAATGAATTAAATAGAATATTTGTTATAATATGAATGATTAGACAACACAAACATAGTTTGGTGACCCATTAATGTAATACACTCGATCTATTGGTAATCTCAAAAGATGAAATCAGTTTGTGACAAAACCATTGAGTTCGTTCCCAAGAATAATAAGACAGGTTTATACACATAGAACAAAATTGTATTGAAAATATGTATTGTCTGTAGATTTTTACATATTCCAGATACATGGAATCAAAAATTTATTAATTAACTTCATTTAATTAATTATTATACAATGTATTTTTTAAATTAAAAAAAATATGGATTCATTTTAATGTAATTTTATTAATTAAATTGAATGTGTATTTAGCTATTTACCATTCCATGTTGATTATGCCTTATCCTATTGGTTACATGGAATGTGAGCACATTTATTTACCTTTCTATATTTTTATTCATTTTATTATCGATTTATTGATTGCATGGCTTGGGTGTTGAGTTATTTACCCTTCCATGTTACATTATTCTCATTGATTCATTATTTTTTCTGATATACTTTAAATGTTATGAGGATTATATATCAACCTTATTTATGTCCATTCCTTAATATTATATTTTGTTTTATAAGAGTGACATTCAAGGACATTCTATAAGGAATAATTTAATTATCAAAAAATATTATTTTGTAATATGTGTATTCATTTGTAATTCAAGAAACATATATATATATATAGTTTACCAATACTACTAATTTGTTCAGTCCTTTAGGATGTTATTTCCTGATAACACATACCAATGAAATGTTAGCAATACACTGGATCTAGGCTTCTAGGGTTGGGTAACTACCCATAATCTTCAAAAATTGTCATATCCCTTGGAAAAATATCACATGTGCCATATTTTAAACCTTTCATTCTGAAATGATCACAATAATGCCTAACCTATTCATAAATAAGTCCTTAGTGACACATATTAATCATATGTAGAATATTTTATGACATTTTTACTCTTAATTAAGATGTTTCTCTCATGTTTCACCTCACATAGTCCATCTTCGTCATAAATTAATCTTAAAAAAATCTCATTATTTTTAATGTTTCATCATAAAATCTCACAATCCATTTCCTTCCAAGAAAATCATAAAACCCAAATAAGTGTGAAAATATAAATAAAATAATAAAATCAAAAATAAAAATGTATTCTTGAATTTGAGTTATATTGAAAGTAAATCTAACACAATTTAAATATTTAAAATAAGATACAATAGTTAAATATATACATGAAATTTATATAACAATTTCTCAAATGATAGACTGGAGACTAACACTCCCATTCCGAGTGTTAAAATAAAATTATTTGTATACATAAATTTATACTAATTGAAATGGAAAAATATGAACATATATAACCAATTAAATGTTACATCTCACAATAGTAAAATGAATACTATGAGCTAATATGTTTAGACTTTTTGATATTGTCTAAATAAATATATTAGTCTATAATACTTGTGAATATAAAACCATAAACACACCATACTAGATGGACATTTAAATTTTTTATAATCTAAGACAATTCTCATGACAAATGGAAAAGAATTGAAATAAAAGTATGAGATCAAACACTCAATAAGAGAAATAATTGAACTCAACATTAGAGTTTTTTCATAAGAATTTTGGGAGAAAATAAATAAGGATATAAATATATGATAAAAAGATCATAGATTCATAAGACCATGTTTACATAATAAATGATGAAAAATTATGGTTTGAAATTTTTTAAAATAAATGAATCCTAAAACATGAAAATAATTTTCAATATCCTAGAAACATTGTGAAAATGTAAGCATATGAATATAAAATAACTTATGTGAGTAAGAATCACAACATAATTCCAGTATCATAATGGGATTGGGATAACAACTTGTATACCATATTTAGGATTGCGATATAACATCTATAACTATTTAGGCTTAAGAAATAAATCATGTACCTATTTCAGTGTGGCGTACAACCCTTATACCTTTTTAGCCTTGGTAAAAACCTTCTTTACCTTTTTATGCTTTAGCTACAACCCATTTAATTTTTTAGTCTTGTGCAACAACCTATGAATCTTACTAAAATAATGAGATATTAAACATTAACCATTGAATTTTTGGTGATATAGGACCCCACCAATAAATCATCCATAAATATGTGTCTAAATAGAAAAAAAGAATTCATTATATCACAAATGACCCATTCAAATAGAAAAGGATTCACAAAATTTCCAGATGGTATCACTAAAAATAACAATAATTATGATAAAGATTTATATATGAATATTTGTCACAATGAATGATTATTTCTTAAGTAAATTTATTTGTTGATCTATTAGAAAAATATTATAAATAGAACTTAATAATTATATAATAAATAGTAAAATCATAGTAAAATAAGAAAATCTTTTTATAAAATCTTTTTAACATTATTGAAAATGAAGAGGTTTCAGAACATAAAAAAATTCAATATTTACAAGCTAACATTGAGAATTTTTAAAAAACACATTAATTAAAATAAATATTATAACTTTATTCTAGAAAAAATATTTTAGTCATTAAAATTCAATTGTAGTGGATGATAAAACATTTGAATATAAAATAATGGTAAATGTTTTTAATATTTTGAAGTACCGCTGCAGAAACTCAATAATGTAAAATGAATAATAAATCATTCTTCTAAAAAAATTAAAAAGCAAAAAAAATTTCATTGTATATATATGTTATATGGTTTCAAAAAAATGATAGGATTACATTTTAATGTAAGTCGAATATGGATATTGAATAAAAGTAATCACATATAGAGGATGGGATTTATTCAATGAATATTTAATTTTTATTAAAAAATAATTCATTTGTGGAAATGTATTTTTATTTCAACTCAATTTCCTCTATTAGATTCAATAGATAATATAATATGAATTTGAAAATATATGAACCTAGAAAATATATAATAATTACATTCAATATGAAACCTTATAATGTGATGAATAAAGTTTGACTTACCAAAATCCCTTATGGACAACATAGTTTGTGAAGTAAGAAACATTTGAATAAGGGTTCGCATAGTAAAAAAATTTAAATTATAAAAGGAAAAATAAAAATAAAAAAATTTAAAAAATATGGTATAATTTACTCAACATATATGATATATGTTAGATAATAACAAATATAACTCATTGTACTACAATTGAGGTAACAGAAACGCTTACAAATTATATAGTATTTAAATAAAAACCACTTTTAAAAGAGAGATTTAAATTGAATATCAATTTTTATTAAAGAAGTGTATATCATGATTTAATATCTATGTTTGGTAGTATATACACTACATAAATTAATATAGGAACATAATAAAAAACATGTATCCATGAGAGGAATTTTATGTGAAATCAGTTACTTATTAATTTTATATGTATGAATGTACTATAATCAATCATATAAAAATGATAAATATCTTAATAAATTATTTAATAATAATTTTCAAAACTATAAAAATTTATCATCTATATGTATAATTTATCTCAACATGTATATTTCTTAGTTATACATTGTATTCAATGTTATGTGTTTATAATTATGATCATTTGAACTTGTTTCATAAGAAAGAGGTCAGTATTTATAAAAATTGTATCATTCCATGATTTTTAAATTTAATGGAGATTATTTTTCTATAAATACATAGGATTTTTCAAATTTCATTCATGTGGTTTTGAATATTTATCCCCGATGATGAATTTACAAAGAGAATATTTCAATTATTCCCAAATAATGAATAGTGAATCCATGATTAACAAATAAAATATTTACATAAACATTATATATAATAAAAATAATATTAAATATTTATATGATATTATATAAGCAATTATTACTCAAAAATAATTCATGATATCATTTTAATAAATTATTCAAGTAGATGGATAAAGTAACCAAAATATAAACATATAGTAAGCAATTTAATGTCATCAGGTGGTTTTGTAATCTTACCATTATACCAGAAACATAAAGATATTACCTACTGATCAATACAATGATATTTCAGAATATGAAATAAGTATAAGAATAAGACAATTCATATAAACCAGTTTTATAGGATAATGATATTGTTTTCCTTTGGGTATGATCATTTATTATTATGCAATTGAAGAAAATTTTTTATTGGTAATATAATTAACAGGCTCAACATTTTTTCATAAATATAAATTAATATTTTAATAAATATAATATTTACCAATTAAAATAATTCATATAATATTCTATAAATGAATAAAATGAAAATATAAGATCACTAATGAAATAAAGTGGTAGTACGTATGTATGTATGGAATATGTTTTCATTTTCCTTAGAATGGGAGAGAAGAATAATGTGGTTTCTCAATTAAGAATATGAAATAAGGTGTGTATATATATATATGTTAAATAGTAATAATAATTTTATATTAAAATTAAATTTATAACTATAAATAATAGTTATTGGGGTAAAATAAACAAGTTTGTTTGTGGAGAATGTTTTCTATAGATACGCATGTTTCAAGTCTTCATTTTTCCTAATAAAAAAGGTATAAGGTTATTAATGTATGTTAAATAATTATAATGAAATATTTGTATAATAATGATACTAAAATTTTCATTTTATTATATTTTAATAGAATTTGTGGAAGAATAAATCCACATAAAGAAATATAAATGGGAATAGATCGGTTAGATATGTAGACCTCACTATAAGTCTTGGTTCTTTTATGAATGGGGTTAACCCATTGATGGATTCTATTTATGGATACCAAAACAGTTTTTTCTATAAAAGGGAGTTCCATATATGGTTTTCTAGTGTTTTTCTGTAAATAAGAAGGCCTTGGTGTGAGGTGTAGTGGGGAGGGTAGAGCCACATTTACAATTAAAATGCGATGGAATTTTTCAAATACCCAAAAGTTTTTAACAATGGGAAGATACTCTCAAAAAATTTGGTGCTCAAATTTATTAATAATAGAGAGAGTAAAGGATAATACTGATAAATAACTTCAATAACCAATTATTTTAACATTTTTAAACATTTTTCCACTCATTATTGTTACATTTTTCACCCTTACCGCATTACCTTTTGCTGTATTAATGAATTTTTACCTAAAGTAAAATCATCTTTTTTCATAAAAATATAAAATGGTCTACATCCATTGATTTGAACCCATTGATGAAAAATTTACAATCCATTCAATTTTCTTCCATTTTTAAAAGTAATAACAATTAATTTTAAAAAAATTATTTCTCTAATGTATTATAAGAAGTATTACAGAAAAAGTAACTTATGTACTAAAATATTAAACATAGAATTTTTACTAAAAAATTAGCTTTTTTTAAAAAAATACTTATAAATAACTATTTTTTTCAAACAATAGGTTTGATAATTTTAAATTTGATATTATATATTAATAATTCTTTAAAACATATAATATTTTTAAAAACAGTATTTTTCATTATTTATTTAAAAATTTATTATTTTTAAAAAAACTAGAAAATTCATCTCCATCCACTATGATTATAATTAATCCAAAAATTGAGTTTGTTTGTTCAAATTAAATATCTAAAATTTGGTAATTCAATATTAAAATAAAATACCAATATATAGTGGAAAAAAATTCATATAGAAAAACTTGTTTTCAAAATTTTATCTATTTGTTATTACTTATTTAGTCATGGTATTTTAAGTTTCATATTTAATTATTTCCTCTAAGGGGATATTAATTACATGTTTCCAAGTTGTAATTAATTATATAACTCAATTTATTTTTATTAGGCTATATTACTCCCTCGTTGTCATTAATGTTCTAAGATTATGTTTGTAATGAATTTATAATATCTATTTTTTTATTTACACATGTTTTATATGGATTTATAGTTGATACACATAATTTATTAATTTTTTGATTTTCACTTCAATGTTGGGGTATTTTAAAGATTTTACATCACAATATCATTTTATTTTGGTTTAATTACACATTAATTTACATTAAATTAAATTATTCAATCAATTTAAATAAAAACATTAATTTTATTTTCCTCTATTTAATAATGAAATTTTCGAATTAATATTTCTATTTTCCACACTTTGGTACTTAAAATAATTTAAAAAATGTGCTATGAAAACCCAACATCATTTAGATCTTTAGTCAGAAATCTATTTTCTATTAAAACCATGTATTCACTAATAACACTTATTTAGAAAAAGGTTTTCAAAAAAAATATTAAAACTCTTAAAAATGATTTATTGATTGATTTTTTAAACTAATTATTCAAATGAATATTCTTGTAATTTTTTAAACAAGGAACCTTTATAGCATTTTTACAATGAAAAACGAAGTCCCATTATACCTTTCACAACATGTATAGATTTACCTACCATCATTTCATTGAAGCATTATTTTCATGTTTATGTGGTTACTTCATAAAGAAAATATATTTAAACGTTATTTAAAAAAATATATTTAAAAAAAATTGTCAAATTGAATAGAATACTTTATTCATAATTTTTTTAAAATTTATTTTTACTTCCATTCATTAATGAAAACCCACATTTTTTTTACTCCACTTGGGACATGTTTAATTGATATCATCCTTACTCTCACTATTAATTTATTATGATTATTTTGATGAAATATAGTATTAAAAATCACTTATTTGAACCTTATTTACGGTCATTAACACACCATTGAGTTATTCACTTTTCAGGGACCATTTAATGTTAATATTCACCTCTATATCCACATTATTTTATCATGGATATGATTATTTCCTAAACAATATTCTATTTTTTGAATATGATGTTCACATTGAAATATGTTTGATTATCTTGGAAAATATTGATAACATATATCATTTAATCGATATGGATATTTTATATAGAACATTGTGAATGAAATAAATAAATTATTTGACATAAGTGGAATGATTAGACAAGAAATACATTGGTTGGGGAATGGTTAATGTAATACCCTTGATGCATCGGTAGTCTCATGAGAAAAAATCAGTTGGTGATAAAACCATTGAGTTTTTTTCCATGATTAATTAGATGAGTTTATACCCATAGACTAAATTGTCTTGAAAATAGGTCTTGACTGTAATGATTATCATATTCTAGATATATATAATCCAATAAATATTAATTTACATTATTTAATTTATTATTATCCAAAGTATTTTCTAAATTTAAAAAAATATGGAAGAATTTAATACTTAATTTATTGATTAAATGGAATGTGTCTTCAGTTATTTACCTTTCCATGTTGATTATACCTTCTCCAATTGGTTAAATGGAATGTGTGAAAAATTATTTTCCATTCCATACTATTTATACATTTCCTTATCAATTTATTTATTTAATGGCTTGTGTTTTCAGTTATTTATTGTTACATGTTTCATTATTCTCATTGATTCGTTATTGTTTCTATTATACTTTACCCATGCTGAAAGTTATAGATCACCCTTATTTTGTTTCATTTACCCAAAATTTTATATAGTGTTTTCAAAATTATATGTAAGGAAATACTACAAGGAATAGTATAGTTATCAAAAAAATTAATTTTTATTATGTCTATTTATTTTTAATATAAGAAACATATATGCGTATAGTTTACCATGACTAATAAATTGTACAATCCTTTGGGAATTTATTTCGTTGTAACTAATACAAATGTAATGGTAGCACGTCACCATATCTGGAATATTATGGTCGGGTTACTACACATAACATTATAAAAGTATCGTATCCCTTAGAACAACAATACATGAGTCATATTTCACACCTTTCATTTTTATATGAGCACAAGAATGCAAAAACTATTCCTAAATATTTCTTTAGTTTCAAAGATGAATCATATGTATAATATTATTCTACATATTAAATCTAAATTAATATGTTTCTACCAAGGTTTACCTTACATAATCCAGCTTTTTCGCCATTTAATGTTAAACAAAAGAATGGAAATTCTCATTATTTTTAATATTTCATCATAAAATATCACATTCCATTTCCTTCCAATAAAGATCATAAAACAGAAAAATATTGAAAATAAAAATAATAATAAAATTAACCTTTAAAATATATACAAGATTTTGAGTTATAATTTATGTAAATCCAACACCAAAGAGATATTTTAAATAAGATTAAAAAGATAAATAAATACAAGAATTTTATATAATAATTTCTTAGATGAGACACTCAAGACTGAATCTCCCAAGCCCAGAGTTAAAAAAACATTATTTATATACGTTAGTCAATACTAATTGAAAATAAAGAAACTGAAAATATTTAAATAATTAAGTGTTACATCTCACAATAGTAAATGGAATACTATGAACTAGTTGGTTTAGTGTTTTTTGATATTTCCTTAATAAAAATATTATTCTATAACAATTGTGGATACTAAACCATAGAAACCAACACTAGATCAACTTCTAAATTTATTATAATGTAATACACTCCTCATGACATGGGGAATGGAAACAAAATACAATTTTGAGAACAAATTCACAATATTATAAATAATTAAATTACCCATAGGGGTTATATTATAAGAATTTAAGAAAAAATAAATAAGGAGGGAAATATTTAATAAAAATATCATAGATTCATAAGACCATGTGAAGGTTATAAAAGGGAAAAAGACAATATTTTTATAGTTTGAAACATTTAAAAATAACCGAATAATAAAAATATGAATATAATATTAAATATCCTGAAAAAATTATGAAAAAGTAAGAATAGGAATATAAATAACTTATTTGAATATGAATCACAACCTAATTCCCATCTCATAGAGGGATCAGACTAATAACATGTATAACCTAATTAGGATTTGGATATAACTTTTCTATAGATATAGGATTAGTTAATAAATCGTGTACCTATTTTGGCATGGGATAAAACACATGTACCATTTTATCCTTGGTAATCAACTGGTATACCTCTTTATTCTTGAGCTACATCCCATTAAATTCATTACCCTTGTGAGAAAATTCATGAAACTTCCTCAAATCATGAGATATTAAACAATAACCATTGAATTTTAGGGTGATATAGTACCCCAATAATAAATGATCGCAAAATATGAGTCAAAATAGAAAAAAATTAATATATCACAAATAACCCATTGAAATAAAAAAAGTATTCAAAAAATACCAAAATTGTATCACTAAAATTAACAATCATGGTTATAATGATTTATACCTGAAATTCTGTCACCATGAAAGGGTGATTCATAAGTAAATTTATTGGTTGAACCATGATAGAAATATTATATCTGGGAATAAATTATTTTTGGATAAAGAGTAAAATGGTAGAAAAATCAGAAATTTTATTTAGAAAACATTTTAAACATTATTTCAAAGGAAGAAGTTTCAGAACAGAATAAAAATTCTTTATTTAGAAGTTGAAGTGTTGAATTTGGAAACACAATTTAATAATAATAAATATAAATAAATTATAATCGAAAACACATATATTTTATCAATTTTAAATTGTATTAGAAGATAAAACATTAGAATTTGAAATGATGGAAAATGTTTTTAATATTTTGAAGTACCGTTGTAGAAAATCCACATTATAAAATGAATAAGAAATCATTATTCTAAAAAAATTAAAGGGAAAAATTATTTTCAATAGGGATATATATTATATGTTTTCAAAATATTATAGGATTATATTTTAATGATGGTTAAATATAAATATTGATTAAAATTCATCACTTATAGAGTATGAGATTTATTCAATGAATATTTCAATTTTTTGAAAAATGAATTCATTCATGGAAATATATTTTTATTTGAACTTCATTTCCTCAATGTGATACAAGACATAATATCATATGAATTTGTAAATTTTTGAATATTTAAAATATATAATAAATATGTTCATCCTGAACCCTTATAAGTTGATGAATAAAGTCTGAATCACCAAAATCGCTTATGTACAACATAGTTTGTGAAGTAAGAAAAATGGAATAAGGGTTTTAATAGTAAAAAATGAAAATACCTATAAATATAATTAAAAACACATTATAATAATATCATATGGTATAATTTACTCAACATATGTGATACATGTTAAATAATAACAAATATAACTCATTTAATATTAATTGAGGTAGAAGAAACCCTTACCACATAAAGAGCATTTAAATCAAAAACAATTTTAAGAGGGGGATTTAAATTGAACATAAATTTTCATGAACGAATTGAATATCATGATTTAATATATATATATATATATATATATTATAGTGTATACACCACATAAATGTAAATTTGAAGATAATATAAAACATGTATCTATGAGAGTCATTTTATATGAAAACATTTACATATTTTTTTTAAAATTATGACTGTACAATAATCAATTATATAAAAAATATTTATATCATAATAAACTATTTAATAACTATTTCAGACTTGTAACCATTCATTATATTTCTCTATAATTAATATCAACTTTTATATTTCGTAATTAAACATCTTTTTCCATGTGAGGTGTCTATAATTTTTATCATTTTGACTAGTTTCATAAGAGATATGACAGTATTGATAAAAAAGTATATCATTCCAAGATTCTTATATTTAATAGAGATAATTTTTTGTAAAAAAACATATGATTTTTTAAATTTCATTAATGTGGGTCTGAATATTTATCACCGTTGATGAATTTACAATTAGAAAATTTCAATGATTCTCAATGAATTTATGGGGAATCCATAATTAATAAGATAAGTATTTACATAAACAATAATAATAACAACAATGATAATTATTTAAATATTTATATCATTTTATATTAGTAATTATTACTCCAAAACCATTCATGGTGCAATTTCAATAAATTATTAAAATAGTTGGTTAAACTAACCCAAACACAAGCATACAATAAATAATTGATGATTATGAGGTGGTTATGTTATCATACCATTATATAAGAAACATATTGATATTATTTAGTGTTCAATAAAATGATATATCAAAATATTAAATAAGAATAAGAATGTGATAATTCATATAAATCAATTATATTGGATAAAGAAATTGTTTCCCTCTTGGTATGATCATTTCTTATTATGGAATTTAAGACAATATTTTATTAGTAATATAATTAAAAGTTTCTCGATTTTATGATAAAAACATTAATAATTAAAAAAATATAATATTTACCAATTAATTTTATTCATATAATATTCCATTAATGAAAAAAATATGAGTGTACTAATGCATGGAGGCTGTAGTCCGTAGGTATGCATGGTTGATCTTTTCATTTTACACAGAATGTGAGAGAAGAATAATATGTTTTATCAATTAATAATATGAAATAAGATATATATATATATATAATAATTATTACATATTAAATTTAAAATTTTAACCAGAAATATTAGTTAGTGGAGGAAAATAAACAATATAGTATTTGGAGATGGGTTTTTATAGATACCCATGTTATAATTTTTAATTTTTTCTAACAGAAAGGGTAAAAGGTTATAAATTTTTGTAAAATAATTATAATAACATATGTATATAATAATAATACTAAAATAGTCATTTTATTATGTTGCAACAGAATTTGAGGAAGAATAAGATCACATAAAGAAATATATAAGAGGGTGGAGTGGGTAGATATTTAGACCTCACTACATGTCTTGGCTTCTTTTTGAATGGGGTTAAACCATTGATGGATTTTCTTTATTGATAAAAAACCACATTATGTTATAAAACAGAGTTAAAGAGATGGTTTTCTAGAGTTTTCTTCTGAAATAATAGTGTTATAGTTTGAGGGGAAGTGGGGAGAGGAGAGACACTTTTACAATTAAAAAGTGACTTTCTTTTTTCAAATACTAAAAGAAATTTAATAATGAGAAGCCACTATTAGAAATATGGCTCCAAATTGATTAATAATGGAAGATTAATTGTTATGAAAGATAAATCCTTTCAAAAACCAATTTTTTATCTCTTCTAAACATGTTTTCTAATCTTTATCGTTACTTTTTTCACCCTTACCACATTACCTTTTACTGTATTAATGAGTTTTTACCTGAGGTAAAATATTTTTTATTCTTAAAAAATAAAATGGCATTTATTCAATAATTTGGACCCATGGATGAAAAATTTATAAACCATTTAATTTGATTCCATTTCAAAAATTAATAACAATTATTTTCAAAAAATATTCTTCTAGTATATTAAAAGAGACATTATAGAAAAAGTAACTTCTGTAATAAAATTTAAAAAATATATTTTTATTAGAAATAATATTTTAAAAATATAATATTATATAAATAACACATTGTTTTAAATAATAGTTTTTAAAATTTTATATTTGATATTTATATACTAATAATTCTACAAAACTAATAATATTTTAATAAACGGTATTTTTAATTGTTTAATTAAACATAAATTATTTTTACTAAATTAAAAAACATTTATCTTTATCCAATATGATTATGATTAATCCAAAAAATAGAGTTAAATTTTTCAAATTAAATCTCTAATGTTTCATAATTCAATATTAAAATAAAATTCCAATATATAGTGGGAAACTATTCATATATAAAAATATCCTTTTAGAATGTTATCTATTCGTTATTATTATTTTATATCAATTATAGAATAATTTATTGGTAATATATAATTCTCATTATCAATAAACATATTATTAATTTTATTCATAATATAATGTTTTCCTCATACAAAATATTAATTGTAAAAATAATATTAATTTAGAGTATAAATTGAATTAATTTTTTTTAGATATAACAATTTAATAACAATATTATTAAAATAATTATTCATTTAATTACTAATATATTTATTAATTTTGAAACATATATTCTTACCTATTAGGTTTTAAGTATTATATTTAATATCTTTAAAATATCATGATTTTGTTTTAGTTTAGCATTGCATGTTGAAAAATTCAAATAACACATTTATTTTTAAGGAAAACATATAGTTAAATATCAAGTCATTACATTATATCCACCCTAAATAAATTATTTCATCACAATTTATATTTATAAACACAAACGAGTGAATGATAGCCACTTTTATCTATAAGGAAGACATGTCCAAAGTTGTAATTTCTGAAGGATGTATCAACCATACTGACATATGGAATACATAAAAACTCACCTATAGGTAAAAATTAAAGGCAGAATACCCATCATTATTAATTTAAATAGAGAGTTCCTAATCATAATATCTGTGATAGATAATGACGGTTTGATTTGATTTATGGAATTTGATTTAACCATTTTTGTAATTTAGTTGGAAAATAAATTTATAAACTATATCTAAATTTATCTAAAGGATAAAAGATAAAAAATCCTCCATGGAAAAAATACTCTTATAACTGAGATTTTTATTTAATATCAATTAATTGGAGTGAATATTGAATTCTATTTGAAAACCTATAGGATTTACTATCATTTTAAGAACTTCATAGAAGAGTATAGTTATTTATTAATCATCATGGTCCACATTATTTTCAAGGTCGATGTTATTTGTGGTGATTGTGTAGGATTTGACATCTTGTGTTAAATTATGAGGTTTTGATGTTGTATTCCAGCATTAACCCTTGATTTGGGGAATTTTTGGAATTATACCCATACTCCATAAAAATCATTAATTAGATTGAGGGTTTTATATTAATATGTGAAATACCTATATTAGTATCATTAGTTTTCCTCTTCATATAATTTTTTCTTTGATTCACTATATCAATATCTATTCTACAATTTTAGAACATATATATTCCTTGGATATTAATACCACTATGTTTTGTCCCACATTTTTCATATGTGGAATGATGAATTTTAATTTCTCTATGGTTTTATCACATGAAAACCCATGATATATTTTTTAATTTTCCTATCCAAATAAACATGAGAATAATTTGAGTGTCTAGATTCCATTTATAGCTTAAGTTTACATTGATCAAAATATTTATAGAAATTAGTGTCTTTTATTGAAAATTTATTTGAATGAAATGGTTTTCAAACACAGAATAATAATTTTCCCTTATTTTCTTTGTCAATAATAAAAATAAATCAGTTTCATTGTGAGACATTTGAAGCTTTACTCATAGGGACCAACTGATTCAACCTCTTTTTATTTAAACTCTATAAATTATCAATTTATTCTTTTGTGTTGTTTTGGGGTGAAATATTTAATGAACAATACCGTTTTGAGTTCCATACATTCTATAAAGTCAAATTATTCCTTCTTCTTTTATTCTCAATGAGAGTTCACCATTCACCTGCCACATCATCTATATTATAATAATCTAAAACAGCTTACTCATCCTCTAGTAATTATATAATATAAAATATAAATTCCAACACATTGCTCCATTTCTCAGCAATAAGTTCACTAGAAGAGCCACTGAATGATGGTGTATGTTGTCACATGAAAGACTCGAAAGAATATTTACCCTACCTCGGTGTATTTAAGAGTTCAAAAAGGTTATACTTATTTTACATAAACATACATAACATTCTTAAATAGTATTGTACACAATTTTATTTGGCATTTTGTTTCTTATTAAGATAATAATTTCATGGTTCATCACATCCATTATTAACTCTGTTTCTCCTTTCACTGGCCATTTCTATGAAATGTTAATCACGATTGATCAATATTTACATCTTAAAAGAATAATAAAGAACTCAACCACAAAACGTGTTAATCATTGAATCAATCACTTTATCTTTTACTTCAACATAAATAACTATTTGTTCAATGTATGACACTTTTGGTTTGGTCCTCTCATATTTCTTGACTCAATTCCTTAAACAAATAAATAATTTACAATTTCAGTTTAAGTGGATGTGTTAATCTAAAACATATCCCCCATAATAAAAACCCATGTGTGTATATTTTCCTTTTTTCCATGCCCCAGGTGAGATTTTATTTAATATTTATTATTCCATTTTCATGGTTATTACTCCTAGGAACAATTGTACCAGATCCTGCATCCCCATTTAGTATCTATATAATGATTCTAATTCTAGGAAAACCATGAATCTCTATTTTTCATCAATTCCATGATATTATCATATATATAGACTTATCCCTTACAATTATTCATATGATTTTATCTAGTTGTATCTAATTTTACACCCAAATAAATTATATAATATATCATATAAAAATAAATAAACATTGATTTGATAACTCCTAATACACCTTAGAACCATACACCTGATTAAAGTGCTAAAAACATTATTTACATAATCTCATTGATACTAAGTGAGATGAAACAATCTAAACATGGATAAAATTAAAATAAATTAAATTTCACATCTAATAATAGTTATATAACTCCAAATATCTGATAGGTTAAGTGTATTTTAGATTATTTACATAAATATATTAGTCTCAATACATGTAAACATTACATTAAATTCTCCCCATAACAGATCTTTATTAACATGCATCAAAATATAAGATCATCCTCAAGACCAAGTGAATGGAAACACAGGAAATAGGAGATCTAAAATGTTGAGTAAGAAAAATATTTCTATGAAACATAATGGTTATATCATATGTATTTGGAATTATATTCTAGAATCTTACCTGAAGTGCGATGTACCAATTCCCCATGACGGTGGACACATGGCCTCAAGAACATCTCCCAACAACGTTGAGGATCCTAACCAGTAGAAAGGGCCTTGGGTGGTCTATTGGGAGACTATTCCATCATTAAATAGAGAAGATATAGTTATAAGATACATATTACTACAAAAAAACAGTAGCAAAATGGAAATATCTTGATAAGAGCATAATCTAAAGGAATAAACATAAAAGATAAAGAATTAAAGTATGGAAGATGAATAAATAAACATTATCTACTAGTAATGATAGTATGTTTTGTGGTATACAAAAATGGCCATAAGGGGAATGGTATTCGAGTATATATAGCTTGAAAATAATTTAAACAAACATTTGAAAAACTATTATTCCTATCATTTGAAGAATAATCTCAATCCAAAGATCCCATATCCATCCTAGAAAATTAAATCAATAATTGTAAGATGGAATCTTCCCATTATTTGTACATGAAATCAAAATGTATACTCATGTAAGAAAGGTTACCAAGAAGTATGTGATATATAATTTCTCTATGTCATCACCCACATTGTCTATCCCATTCCATTAAAGGCATTTATAAATAAAAAGTTTTTTATAATAGTGTAAATGCAATATAGAATTAAATAAATAAAAGCATTAAACTGTTTTCCATTTGGAAACCCATCCAACTACCTGCTTTGGCCTCAGATGGTGCATCTGAACCAATGGATCCTATAATGTAATGGTGAGATGTAATGTATCATTGGGTGAGCTTTCCCAAATATTATTCTTATCTTGGTGGATATTTCCCTATATTTATAATACCAGGATTCATTTACCATTTTTCAAATGTTTATTTTCCATTTAAATTTCACTTGAAAACCACTTTTAAATCATACTGATGCTACCAAAGTCCATCATGGAAATTCTAAAAATACATTCCACGTATTTATTGAGGTATCATAACATAACTAATGATAGGAATCCTGCACATGGTAACCCAAATATGATGTTACACATCTCATTCCATGCATGGTGAATTGTCAAATAATATCCTCGGTGTACGTACCAGGTATCATACATAGGGTAATAAGTCTCTATCTAGGCATGTTTCAACCAAACATGCCTTTGATCCCAATAAAGTGGTCTCAACTAGGGAATCCATAACACTCATATGAAGGTAAATAAAAATAATGCTCAGTGAACCCAACCTCAGCATAGCCGTTATAGTCCCCATTGTGTCTACTAAGCATTAACAATTCCAACATAGCGGCATGAGAGTCTGTCCATTGGGTCCATAGGATAAAACCACTTGATTCACATTCATCATAAATAAGAAATCAATAAATAAGAAATTCAATTATAATAAATAAATAATGAGGCCCCATTCCATTTAATTGAAGTAATTAGATCACATTGGGCCCATTAGTCAAATCATTTCATTGTCCATATACACTCAAACACTATTAAATAAGGAATTAACCATTTTTCAATTCATTTAACCGCACCATCTCACTAAGGAATTTTGAATAGGGTCTAAATCATGGAACGACCTTCAATTTCACTAAACATAAGTCTCAAGGTATTATATAAGTGATGACACACAATAAGGAATTTAATTCAAAATAGATAAAAGGGATATTTAGGCTATATAGGTGGAGCACAACCATTGGGATGGCCCATGTCTTGTTAATAAACCATAGATAGGATTATTCACTTCATGGGATCATACTACACATGAGAAACCTCTCCTAATAATTTAGTTAACAATTTATAGGTACCTCTGGAATGGTCTGGAGAGTGGCACAACATTACATTTTATGAAATGCCACAAAACGAAGGAGAAAGTGTTCAACCACCTTCTTAAGCATCATAGAGCCTTCATTAACCTGTTTCAACCATTGATTTGACCCAGATTGCATGAAAATGATGAACCCATCATGTTCCCCAAAAATGGGTTGAAATCCATTGCACCAAAATAGCGAAAATGGATAAAGGAGAAACTTTTAGATATAGGCATGGGGAAGGAGAATCTAACCACTATGGTTATATTGGCCATGACGAAGATGGATGTAGATGAGAAATGGACGCTCTACCTTGATTCATATATTTGAGAGGAAAAGTGTTTCAATGTGAGGGAGGGATGTTTATACACTAGGGAAAATAAGGAGAATTGAGAGAAATATTTTATAATATTTAAAAGGGGAAAACACTAAATTCAACCATTTTTTACATTGTGCATGGTATGGTCGCATGGTTTGGCCCAATTATGAACTAATTATGGACCATTCACTGCTATAAGGATAACATCGCAAGATTCTCTGCATATTTTTACTAAATATGTGGAAATTATGAAAAATATCTCTTTCATATATTGAATATAGCTCACACAACCATGTTATATGGGTCACATGGTTGAACAGAAACCAAGAAGGAAAATTTCCTCTTCATTTTCCAGGGTTTTGGGATCTAAATGTCCATTTCCACAATCAATTCCTCCTTAATGCGATTAAGCATCAAACATAGGGTATTTTAATGAAATTATAAAGAAAAAGTAATATTTTATACCTTTCCAAATTGATGGGACGTTACAATATCCCCTCGATAAGAAAACTCATCCTCGAGTTTCCCTTATAAGGGTATTATAACGTCGTAAGAGATGTGTTCTCACCACTGAGCATATTAATCATCTTCTTTCTCCAATTTCTCATCTGGTACATGTTTGTGCTACCATGGGACCCAGAACAGAGGGAATGACCGACCTCATAGATCCTTCGAGCTCCAATAAATGATATGTATCAAATGATCCTCAACTGACACACCCACTTCCAACTTGATAGCATCATGGAGAAAATAATCTTATGGTTTTTCATGATACGATCGAAGAAAAGATGCATGTAATACATAATGTGTGTAATGATACATCTAATGTAACAAAAAATGATAGGCTACTGACCCAACTCTCTACACAATACCAAAACCCCCAACATATCTCATAGAAAACAATCCATGTCTCTTGATTCATCTGTGACCCAACCTGGGCGATACATTCATAAAGACCCAAAGTCCCACCTCAAACTCAAGAGGTCTCCAAAAAATATATTCATAAGAAATATTCAAGGACTAAGATGTATCCATATGATTCTGAATCAGCTTTACCTTTTCTAAAGTCTCCAAAATGAGATGACGACCGCTTGAGTTGCTTCACCAACCTATAAGAATCACCGAGTTCAATAGAACGTTCTACTATGTAGTGCCTCATATGAGGTCATATAACTTGTTTCTAGATACTTGTTATTGTAGGAAAACTCGACCAAATGAATATTATTTTCTTAATAACTTCAAAATTCAAGGATATAGTACTATAGCATATCCTTTATCTCTTGTATAGTCCACAAAGACATCCCATCGGTCTGAGGGTGATGTGAAGTACTTAGGAGAACAAGTGAAAAGAGTGACTTATGAAACCCTTACTAGAAATGTGAAGTAACATTGGCATATTGATTTGATATGATAGAATGAATCACACTATATAGCCATATTTTCTCTTGGATATGTACCATTTTTATTCATCAACAGAGAAGGTCTATTAGATTGGAATAAAGTGCAATACTTTGGTCAGACTATCGATGATAAACCATTATGAATATCTTCCTTGAGGGAATCTCAATAAGCCTATAAAAAGATCCATGGTGGTGTAATTCCATTTCCACTCCGGAATCAATAGAGGCTGTAGAAGTCATTTAGGCCACTGGTGCTCTATCTTCATGTGCTGACAGGTGGAGCACCGAGTGATGAAGCATATTATTTTCCTCTTTATACCTGGACACCAATACTGACAACACATATCTCTACATATCTTTCTAGAACCTCGATTAACATCCCAAAAGAAGTCATGTAATTCCCTTGTAAACTCTTACCTTATATCCTTATGCACCCATAAACTACCATAGAAGAGTATAGTCTCATTTCCATCAACAACCAAACTAGGAGGTGGTTTCTCTCCTATGACACTCTTTCTTAAGAATAGTCTCATAGAACATGATTCCTTCCACATTCAAATCTAACTAAAATAGAGGAAGTCTCTACAATATATTCTAATAATGGATTATCATTATATTCTTGAACATCTAGATGCATCTCAGAAAAAAAAATCCATTAATTTCCACTCATTTTTTACCTACAAAATGGCTTGCATCTTAGTCTTTCGGATCAGGGCATCATCCATTGCATTTCCCTATCTAGTTTTTTGAGAAATCTCAAATTCAAATGACTACAAGTATTTAAGCCACCTACACTACCTCATATTCAGGTATCGCTATGTAGAGATATATTTAATACTCTTACAGTCAATGTAAATGAGGAAATTATCACACAATAAGTAGTTCATAAAATAGAAAAGATATGAACCATGGATACTAGCTTGAGGTTGTGTATAGTATAGTTCCATTCTTGAGGCCTCAGATGAGGGGATCCATTTTCCACGACTCGATCACCCTGTATCACAACATCACCAAGTTTGATCCCTAAAGCATCATAATATACTTTATAACTTCTACCTAGCTTTGGAAGAATCAAAATTAGGAATAAAGTTAGTCTCCTCTTTAAATCCTGAAAATATATCTCACACGATTTAGTAAATTAGAACATAACAACTTCTTTGCCAAGCTCTCAAGCAGTACTCCCAACCATGAGAAGCCCAAAATGAATCTTCTGTAATATCGAACTATCATATTAAGCTTTTTATGTCAAACACATTCTTAGGATACTCCCAAGAAACCACGGTGTTCACCCTCTCTGGGTAAACTGAAACTACGACTTCAGATATGATATAACCCATGTAGTGGACATTGATGTTCCAAAAGTGGAATTTAATATTTTTTTATATGGCTAGTTCTCTCTTAGTGTAATCAACATAATATCAAGATAATTGGCATGGTAATGTATGGAGTGTGATTAAACCATGATTTCATATATGGAGACTAACAAAAAGGCATCAGGATATGGTTGGAAAGCCTAAACCATAAGATCCATGAAGACTTATAGTGTATTAGTCATAAAAAATGACATAACTAGATTCTCATACAATTTGTACCTACATTTGGATGTTTAACGTGGTTTTTCTGAGGGCCTCACATGAATATGACTGTACCCTGACCACAAATTGATCATTGAGAAAATATTTGTTCCTTGGAGTTGGTCAAATAGGACATCTACGCAAAGAAAATTATAATATTTCTATACCATGAGTTGGATGAACTGCCTATAATACATGCACAATCTGAGGATACCATTCTCTCTCTTGGAAAAAAATATTGGTGAACCACATGGCATTGTTATGGGTCTAATAAACCCTTAGAGTCGAAGTATTCAAGATGATTCTTGAGTTCCTAGATCACTGTGGGTGCCATCCTATATAGAGGAATCGACACTTGTGTTTCACATTGTACAATATTTATGAAGAAATCAATTTTCTTATCAAGAGGTATGTTGGAGAAATCATCGAGGGAGACTTATCTAAAATTATTTGACATAGGAGGAAATTTGGCTAACTGCATCCCCTAATCACTCATAAATAGACTAGCCATATGTTCTTTCACACTTCCCAGTCTAATTTGCTGATTTCCATCTCAACTATCCCAAAGATCAATATTTCATTTATTGATATATGTGTTTCCATTTGGTGATGTGAATGGCCCTTAGTGGAGATAGTAATCCACCTTGCCTTAGTAAAGAACAAGACAGTCTGTATTGATAATGACATCAAATATCATCACTTCAAGGACATAGAAACTTCATAGAAAATGATACCTTCCTAACTCAAGGGGAACTCTGTGCACTATCATATACCCTCTACTCAAACACACAATGGTGTGTCGAGGGTCATAACACCACTATAGTACTCTATCACTAATCCAATAATTCCAATTATGGAAGAATACATAAAAGATTTTGATTCACCTGTATGGAATAAAGAAAATACTAAAGTATAGGTTAATGGAATAGTACCTATAACTATATATGGCCCTATAAAAACCTCCACTATAGTAGGATAATAAACTTAGATATGGCCTAATCCACTACCCTGAGATGATGCCTGATTACCCTGATCATGTCCAGAATGTTGATGATGGTTCTCTAAAGCCTAACTGCCTCGACCTCAACAAAATGATCATCCTTAACAACATGATCGGCCTGAATTACATGTAGAATACCAGGTTTATTCCTGAAGAGGATTCATTGACCCCTCACATGAATGTGGTGCTATCACAGAACCACATTAACATGAAACTATAATAAAGTATTGGCATAAATGGTTTATGTGGCCCATCCTTCCACAATCACAACATTCGATTAGGTTCCTTGTAGTTTGAGTATTTTTTTGAATTTTCTAGATGCATAGGTGACAAAACACATGGTTGTTGATGCATGCCACTTGTTTGGTTTTTCCCCTTGTATATCTTCTAAGAGTTACTTCTTTTAGCCAGATAAACCACTCCTAGTCTTCTTGTAAGCTGAAATTCCCTACTTGAAGTCACCTGATTCCCTCATGTTCTGCTCAAAATAAGGGCGTAGTTCAAGATCTATGAAATGATGGAAACCAAAAAATTCATTCATCTTTTATAAAATGGAAAAATTGATCCCATCATCAAATCACATCAAATTAGTCTGATCATCACCAATAATGGATGGTGAAAAATATTTCATCTCAATGAAGTTATCTTAGTACTACATCATTGACATGTCACCCTGCTCGAGGTGCTTGAATTCTGGAACTCAATCCATTCTCAAGGACTGTGGGATTAATTAGTCAAAGATGGCTGGTTGGAAGTCTACTGAGACCATACCCTGATGTCGACCATCTTGAGTTAGAACATCCTAGCGACTCTTAGCAGATTAATGCGATAGATAGTTCTCAACATCGACCCACCACTCTAGAGGCATTTCAATGCGATCAAATATTGACACCAGAGACTCCAAAAATTATTCATCATCATGAGGTCCACCATCCCAATAGAAGGCGGGAGGACACTACAAAAGAAATTACATGGTTGTCTTTTCCATATAATGTGTTTGTCATGGATCACATTGCACTGATTTCATAAAGCATAGAATGTTATCCCATAACTGGGAAAAACACATAGTGTAAGCTCTGTAGGATGTACCTCAAGTGACACTATAGGTGAAATCATGGGTGGATTGGGTCCCACAACCATTGTAGTATTCTCATCACTGCTTTCCCATTGTAAAACACAAGGTTGCCTTGGTGACATACCTCTAAAATTGTAAAGAGCATGTCTCATACATGATTTATAATAGATAGAAAAATATATAAAGAATGACATGTATAAGACCTCCTATAAGAAAATACAACCCCTAGCTACTCTATGAGCCATTACTAAGTAAGAATAATGATAAGTAGAAATGATCAATTAGACGTGGGCTTCAACCCACTACTAAGGTCGGGTATTGCTAAATATCTCACCACGTACATAAATATTCGATTCATATTTAAGAATGCATTCATTTAAATATATCTGTATACATTCTCAATTGATTGGTCATTTAAATCATGATCCAATTGATTACATCACCAATTCTATTTCATAAGGCACTATACACAATATAAATTAACGTTAGTGCATCAATTATCTTTTTCCTAACCATTAGACCATTTTAAAGTGCGTAATAGGCCTAATGTGATGTTTTGGTTGTGTAAACTACCTTCAACATGCACTATTCAGAAATTTGACGTGGAATACTTTTTCAACTAAACCAATGATTTCATCATTGAAAGAATTAACACACTGCAAGTCATAAGTGAAAGGAAAAAATAGAAATCACATGGATCATAGGAAGTGGATGCATGAAAATAGATATGGTATGTCCTAAATCATGTTAATTTATGTACAAATTTTCCTAGTATGATTAAGGACTCTAGGGTGAAGTCATTTCATTAGGACTGGGCTAAAAACTCAATCAATTAAAATCAAGATTAATATCAATGTAAATAAAGTGATTCATTCTACAGTAAAATCCGATGAAACCCTAACATGTGATTGAAATAAAAGAATTTACCAATCCTAGGTGACTTGGATTTTTTCTCTATGTGTGATCGCTATACCCTAGTAAAATCACTTAACTAAATGACCTTGTCTAAGCCTCCATCTAACCCAAATAGTAAGGACAAAATGGAATGGTTATAATACCAATTTGTAGTGACACATGCCTATTCCCGGAGATGGTGGACCACATGACCTCAAGTGTATCTCCCTAAATGATAGAGGCTACTGACTAAAAGCGACAGGCATAGGTATGTCTGTGGGAATACTGTAAGTCATTGATTAGAGTAGAGTGAAATAGTAGATACATATAATTATATAATAAATAACAGAAGAAATAATAATATCTAGATAATATAATAATCTAAATGCATTAACTTTTAAGGTAATTAATTAAAGTGAAGAACCTAAATAAATAAATAGTAGATATTGATGATTATAGCATATCATGTGTTATACAAAAATGACAAGTAGGGGAAGCGAATAAAAACATATACTACATTATAATAAAATAAAGAAGGAAGAAAACAATTATTTCTAGCATATCGAGAAATGGATCAGTCCTCTACTCCCTCTTATATTCAATAAAAATAAACTAAGAATTGGAATCTAATTGATTCTTGTTATCTTTACCTCACATCATAAAGTCGTATAGGGTACCAAGGGAACCTGAGCAAGGTGTGAAATATAATCTCAATATGTTGACACCTAGAGTGTTTTTGCCTTTTCATTTCATTTAGTAATAAGTAAGCAGTTTTCCATAGTAGTTTAAATGAACGAAAACATTAAAAAAATAAAATCATTGAACCGAGTTTCATTTGGACAACCATCCAACAACCTGCTTTGGCCTAAGTCGGTGTGTCTAAATTTATGGAACCTTCAAGGGTAATGAGAGATGTAATTTGTGCCACATGATAGACTATCCATAATCATGTGATTGGAATGGGAGGGTATGTCTGAACATTTATAATACCATGGTTTATTTCCTATTTACAAAACATTTATTTTCCTTTTAACTACATTTGAAAACCACATAAAAATCAAAGATTGAAACCCAAAGAACATCATTGATAATCTGAAAAGACATTCCATGTTTCTCTCAAGGACTCACCACATAACCAATGAAAAGAATCTCTTACTTGGTAACACTTTCATGAAGGTCGACATATCACTCCAAGTATATTTGAAAGTTAAATATTAGCCATTGATTTCTTACATGTAGTAGCACATAGAGCCCTAAGTCTCTCACTAGGCATGGTTCTACAAAAATGCCTTAAATATCATCCATGGGGTCTCCTCTAGGGAACTGAAATCACTCCTCTGGATGAAAATATAAATAACTCTAGGAAAACCCATCCCAAGAATAGTTGGCTTTATCCCCAGTGTGTCTACTAAGATTCATAAATTCTAACATAGCAGCATGAGAGTCTTTCCAAGGTGAGCATAAGTCAAATCCCCTTTATTCAACCTTAATGATAATTAAAAATCATTAAACAAGAAGATAATTTAAAATAAATCAATAACTAGGTCCCATTTAATTTTATTGATGTAATTAAATCACATTGGCTCCATTATTCAATGCTTGTCATTGGTTACTTCCACCCAAGGAATATTGAATTTTCAATTATCCATTAACCAATTCATTCAATTCTAGAATCTTAATAAGTCTTTTTTCAAATGTTATAACTCATTTCCCAACCATTAATTCCAATGATCAGAAGTATCAAGGTATTAACATTGTGATAAAACATAATAAGGGATTTAAGCTAAATTATAACAAAGGGAAATTTAACACATAAGGGTAGAGAACACCCATTTGGATTGACTATGTGAATGTAATCAACAACAGATGTGATTTTCTGCTTGTAAGGATCATTCTACATGTGAGAAACCACTTGAAAATTTGTAATTAACAATTTGGATCTACCACCAGAATTGTTTGTCAAGCGGCCCAATGACACTATATAAGAAATGAAACGAAACAATGGGAAAGTGGCATGAACACGTACCTTAGTATCATCTAGAATTACTCATCAAGTGTCGTCCTTTAATTCAACATAGAATAGAAATAATTATGAAACCATCAAATTCACTGACTATAGGGTAAAAAGTTTGTACCAAAATAGTGAAATAGATAAGGGAGAAACTTTTAGAACGAGGCATATGGAAGGTGGAGCTCTCCGCTACGGTACCTTTGGTCTTAATGGAGAGAAAAATGGACAAGGGACAGATGCTCCACCTTGATTCTTTGATTTGAGAGGAAAAAGGATTCAATTCAATGGAGGGTTGTTTAGCTACTGAAGAAAATTAGGAGGATTGATAGAAAATTTTTAAACATTTAAAAGTAGAAAAACTATAAATTCACACTTTTTTTCACTGTGCATGGTTTGGCCACACAGTTGCGTGAAACCATACACCAATTGTACATCATTAGATTTATAAGTGAAAAATCACAAGATTCTCCATGGGGTTTTGAAAACTGTGCAAAAAACATGAAAAATTCATCCCCTTGAATTGAAAATATCTCTTATTATCATGCACCGTGAATTTTAGAGTTCCATAAGAATAACGTGGGATGATATGCTCTTCCCTTTTCAAGGATTCAGGCTCCAAAAATCACACGGACTCAAATGAGGTCTTCTTGACATGATTAGGAATCATACATAGGATTTTTACAGGAATTAAACTAAACAAATTAATGTTTTTTACCTTTGTGAGGAGTTGTGATGTTACAAACATTGATATGCAGAAAAAAATTGGATAAAAAGAGTATATAAGTATAAGGCCATGGTAAGGCCTTAAATAAGGAATAAAAACTATATCATACCTATAATTAATATAAAATCAATATCATATCATGGAAACATGAAAAAATTTGGAATATATACAAAAAGGATCAAAAATATTAGAACATGAAGATAAAATCACATTTTTTAGTAAGCATCACTACCTGATTCACATATTATAATGGCCTTGGGATAAAAACCTATATACCCTATATATGAATGGACTATAAACCATATACAAATTTAGGCTTGGGAATCAAATCATTTACCACTTTAGGATTGGTAAATAACTTGTGTACCTTTTTCATATTAGGTTATAACATGTGTACCTCCATATGCTAAAGACAAAACTTGTGAAACATATTCATCTCAAATGAATTTAAAAACTATCAAATTAATTGGGGGAATATATATGTCCCACCACAAAATCATCCCAATATTTGTGAAACACATAAAAATAATAATTCATTATATTATAATTAACCCTTCAAATTATATATTTGTTTCCCAACATTTCTATATGGAATAACCAAAATTGACCTCAAAGATGAAAATAGTTGATATAAAAAATTAATTTTCCCTAAAATATTATTTTATAAGAATATTTACATGGTGATTTAAGAAAAAAATATTTTCCAATGAAATGATTCCTTTTAGTAGAAATTGTATATTGGTAGTGTGACCATAAATGATTTTATCAAAGAAGTTTGTAACATTGTCATAATAGAAGAAGTATCATATCACATTCGAAAGTGATTTTAGAAATTGTGCTCTAAAGAATTTTGAAACCATTTTCTTCAAAAATAATCATTAATAAGAGATAATTTTAATGCTATAATGTATATCTAAATTAATATCAATTGTAATATAAAACATTTGATTTTTAAAGGATCAACAAATCATTTTTTTTGAAATATCTTTATTGAATACAAAAATTATAAAAATAGTAATAAGTCAATATTATAAAAATGGTAAAAATAAATATTATGGTCACATTAGTTTATTTATAATAGTTTTATGAACAATGATAGTAAAAAAAATTCTGGAAGGTTAATCTTAGAAATGGATGAGAAGTCATCACTTAAGAATGATGAGATTTATTCAAATCTTGTTATAATTTTATGAAAAATGAATTCATTCCTGGAATGTAATTTGTATTGAAACAAATTTTACTCATTATAATATATAATGAAACATAAATTTCATAAATATATATTAACTCATAACAGATGAATTCTCATTATATAAAATACAGATCCATCACATAATATAGTAGGTCTAGTATCTTTGGGAACACTTGAACATAAAAAACTAGTAAATAAAATATCTTCTATGTCTCACACTTCTTTATTCCTAACTAGATCCTTTTTAATATATATCATAAAGAATAAAATTCTTAATAATCCAAGTATAGTAACCCTATGAATGAGTGCTATTTGTTGATATGTATGGGAAAATAAGGGATATATTAAATATTTTGTAAGTAAAACATGTAAAAGTGTATGAGAACATGAAATTAACATACAAATACCATTCCCTAAATATAAATTATCTTAATATTGATAATTGGAATAAATATGGGTATTTTATTAGAAATTAATCATAATTGAATAATGGAACACAAACCATGAGAACAACATATTGGACTATTGAAATAATTTGTGGCACACACAAAAGCATATAAAATCATTTTTCTGGTTTTCATGTTTAATAACCCTGACTCTATTAACCCAAATACATTATATTGATTTCTTATATTAGCATAACATACATAAAAACTCATCCTAAGGGATTTACTAGTTTAGCGGTCATAGTAATTATAAACATACACAATTCCATATTATATTTTGATACAAAAATTATAACACATTATCTTTTTCTGGAATAAAATTTTCTATTTTAGAATATCCTTGAATATAATCTATACTATTCTTCATTGATTCCTTTTAAATGAATAAAAGGGTGAGATAAAATCATCTGTATGGGTTAGGTATAGAGGAAGACGTCATGAGTTAATAAGCATAACTATGGAAAGGTAAGTAACTGAACATGTAGGTCATTTAAGTAATTTGACTAACATAATAAGTATGTAAATGTAAATAATTGAGAAGAACTTCCATTTAATGAATTACATGATTATTATGAATGGATAAAGCATAATCAAAGTGGAATGAAAATAACTTAAAATATATACCATTGACGAAATAAACTGGAAATGAAAAGCATCTTGAGGTAATATAATTTCCAAATTATAATGGAAATTATAAATAAATTTACAATGAATGGAATTCATAATTATTAGAAAGCATTATACCTATACACTAAAGACATGTATCAAGAAATATGATAACTACATGGTAAAATAGGATTTCATTTGGCCAACTGATTTGTTTCATAAGACCTATCAATGCATCGAGGAGCTATTTATAACTGGTCACCAACCATATTTGTATGTCCAAATAATTTCTCATATATAGAATAATATAAATTTTTTTTAAATCAATATGTATTATCATAAAATATAAAAAATCATTAAAAGACATAGATTTTTCAATATTTTGGAAATTAATAAAATAACATTCAATGTATACATAGTATGTAAAAATATTATATGTTTTTGGAAATAATAATATCCATAATATAATAATATGGATATTAATGATAAATTTAATGTCCGATTATCATTAGAAAATGGATATTTTAAGGTAAATATAACGACTTATTAAAAGGAACCATTAATGAGAATATAAATACAATAAATGTTCTAAAAGATAGTAATATATATATATATATTAAGAACAAGGATGACAAAAATAAATCATATCCCTAGTGTATTATATATATAAAATAATGTGTTTTTATTATTAAAAAATAAAATAACATAAATACCCCATTATAAATATTTTTTAGGAAAATATTTTTTTATTAATAAAAATCACTTTTTAAAACTGAAAAATTCATAAATATTACAAAAAAAAGTTTTAAAAACCATTTTCAAACATTTTATGTAATATTAAAAGAAATTATTGTTCATGATGGCAGTAAATTCTATAAAAATAATATAAATTAAAACAACATTCCATTCATATTATTAAAAAAGGTATAAAGCTCATCATTCATAAGGTGACAATAATATTCATTACAAGAATTTTGTAAATATAAAAACATGGGTACATTTTAATGTAATAAATATTTTTTTTAATTTTATGATATTTTATAAACAAATCTAAAAAATTGATTTTTAAGAACATGGATTTTCGACTCAGGAGATAAATGAAGTCATATTTAAAAAAATTATCAATCATTTTAATTTCCAATGATTGGAAAATGGTACGATTACATGAAAAAATAATTAATACATATATTAGAATAAAATAAAATTGTTTTATTAACCAGTGATCAAATAATATCCTTCAATGAAAACTCGTGAATAAACAATCCCGATTAAAATGATTTTGTAAGATAAACCCTTATAATTTTAAACAATTGAACTGAGAATTAATCATTAATTGACACACTATGTAAATTATAGATTCAAAAAAATAGTACTAAAACATAATAAAGTAAAAAATTATTACACAAATAATCTATCAAAATCAAAGACAATGAATTAATATAGCCCACTGAAAAGAAATTTAGTTCTGAAATTTGGTACCACTATGTAATTTTCTAAAAAAAAATACAATTAGATGAAATAGATAAAATTGAAATACAAAATACCCTAAATTGTGAAATATTTATGATATTACATGAAAATATGGTTTTTTATACACCAAATAAAATAAATTTGGTGCATAACACTGTAATTTTCCACAATGACGGGAAATTGAGAAGAAGTCCCATTCCTCATGATTACTATAATTTTAACATGATTTAAAATACTATATACTTGTTTTAAGAACGTTATTAATTTATAAAATATCCATATTCATATTTATAACATCATATAATATCCTATTATAATAACTTCTTAATTTTTCGTTATTAATATTTTGTTATTTTCATAGTTTCGGGTGTTAATTGCCTTGTTATCGCATGTTTATTTCTCTGAATATTCTTATTCATGGGTATATGACATACATACGTAATATATTGAATAATATTATAGTTAAATGGTTAATTTTTATTTAGATAAATTTTTATAACCTTTATTGATTTATCAACATGGAAAGTAGATCACATCGCTTCATGGAGACGGTAGGTCGTACATACACATGAGAAAATTTATCATTCCCCCAATTTTAAAAAAGTGTATGGAATTATGAGATAACGTAATATAACATAATCAATATCCTATCATATATATCACATATATTCAATAAATTTCCATTAAAACATTCAATGTAATGTGTAAGTGAAAAAACTAATGGGATCTCTTTATGAGGCAATAGTCCACTGTACACATGAGTATCATCATCATATATTAAATATGATGCAATGTAAGATTATAAATATTATTTTATAATTCCATAAGTATTATAATATAAAAATTATCATATATATATATGTGTTAAATCCATATCTATATCCATCCTTGGATGGCGGTTATGAAAAATGTATTACATCGGTTTGTGATGTGGTAGACCTCCGTACACATGATCAATGATTTCATTTCCAACTTGATAGAAGAGGAAATAAATATTCTTCATTACATTAACAAAAAATATAATTATTTTTGATATACTAAGTATTTACATTATCATGATTATATAGTATTTTATGGATGTGGAAGGAGAAATAAAAACTAAAATGCTCGTTTAGAAATGTTACCTCTTATTCTCGGAACTGATTTTAGTTTTAGCCAAAATACAAAATATAATTTATTAATCATAAAACCGAGAGATATATGATTTTTTAGTGGAGTTATGATTTTAATTATCTGGGTATTTTATGACCCAAAATACTTTGGATGTGTGAATGGGGGAGGAGGCTGGTTATCTTTTATAAGGAGGGGAGAGGACATACATTTAATTTTTTATAAAATCAACTAAAACTAAGTTTTTTATCGGTAATACGGACTATAAAATGGGTTATTATTGGCGAATAATGGTTATAATGTCTATACATGGTCATAAAATTGAGTTTATACTAGTTTTTAGGTTATTTTTACCCTTATCTTATTATTTTAACCCTTGGTAAATCATTTATTACTATAAATACAATAATTAATTATTAATTATTTTAATATATGTAACTGTAGAAAATAATATTTAACATATTAGTTAAAATAAATCTTGATTATTACAAATATAGATTATAAATATCCCAATTTAATCCGTATAAATAGTCAAATCCATGTTAAAAAAATACCCAGAGAAGCATTGAAGAAGAGGGTTTTCATAGGGAACATTCTCATAAGTATAATATGGTTTAACATTAAAATTCATTATTAGATTCATTCCAATGACCTAAAATAGTTAAATTTTAATAAAATTTAATTAAAGTACATTAAAACTAAATTAAATTATATTTTATAATTTTATATTATTTAAACGAAAAGTCATTTATCAATAACAATATTTATTTTTCATTATTAATAAACTAATAAAATATTTCTCAAATTCCGACAAATTCATCCAATGATAATTTTGATATTATGAATTAATTTTTTTAAATTTTATCAGAGAAATTATTGATATGCGGTACAAATTTATTTTATATTATGTGGGAGAAATGATATTAAATCCTCATTTAAAATAATACAATTTTTCCAAAAAATTTATTAATCATTTAAATTATATATATCTTATTTCTCATTAATACATAACTAATGAAATTTTTTTAATTGTTAATCAACATATATTTTAAAAAAATAATTGTACCATTTATACCCACTAATTTAATGGGTAGGTTATAACGGTATACTCTATTACGGTTCATTCAGACTCAGTGTGGCGTGTTCTCCAAGATATCGAATATATTACATTAAAATAAATATATTTTAGGGGTTTTTAAATCATTGTGTTTTGTGTTTCATAATATATTGAATGAAATTTTTATATTTCATAATCTCATTATGTCACATTTTCCAAAACATAAAGAAATATAAATCTCAAAATTCGATCTTTCACTCAATACTAAAGGGTTTGATATTTAGAAATAACATTATTGAAACCCCATGTCCAAAAAAGTTGAAACAAATATCATCTTAATAAGAGAGAAAGAGAGGTTAAAATATCATATTTAATAACACATAACTAGGTTTAATTATGTTATAACATTATTTTAATGTGAGGATATAGTCATAGATGAAAATTTTAACTTATTATAGAGAATAATATTTGTCATTGATCATAAGAAAGTGAATGAAAAATGGAATTATGTGGACCTAAAATCATAAAACAATGCTGATTTGAAAGACCATTTGATTCATTAGATATGAAGGTAATATGATTACATTTTTGTTTCATGATTCATTTTATAAAGGTGACAAATTATTTTACAATATATTAATATAAATAATTATACTTACCAAGTATATTTCTATTTCATAATCACAGTTTCATCTTTTGGTTATTCTTTGATCATTTTCTAATTTATTGGTTAACCCATGACATGAATATAAATAAATTAATTTTTTAGGTTGAAGAGCTAAAAATCACTTTTAACTAGTTAAAAAATCCATTAAAGTGAGAAATGTATTTCTTTCTTTCTATACATATTTTCTTGAGCTAATATATTCAGAAAATTTTATCTAATATAATATGTTAATATGTTAACCTCCACAGAAACTCCACTAGTTCATCATTAATATTTAATTTCAAATTATTTAACTAAAGACACTAAAAAATTAAATATAAAATCAATTATTTCAGTGGTAGGTTATAACCCCATATCATCCTTTGAATATGGATTTGGGCCCCACAACCATTCCAAATGAGATGGGTTGTCACCTATCATGAAGTTTTTCCATTTTAAAAACTATATGAAAATATTTTATATATTGTTCCCAAATTGTGGTTACATATAATTAAAACAACATTAATGATTATAAAACACACAAAGTTTACAGAATATATTATTCTTATATCCAAATAATTACATATATTATTCCTCAAATAAATTTTTTATATACTAAACCAATGGGTGTTATTCCCATACCTATTTTCTAAAGATATCTTTAATCATATTATGTCAACAAAACACAAGTTCTCAAAAGATGTGTTTAAGGCATTGAGATTATGGTCAACCTTCAACTCATAAACCCATGATTGTATGTATAACTATTTGGTTAATGAATACATAACTTCTTATAAAATTGTATATAATCCTTATATTATTCATAATGTTTATAACCAATATACCATTTGTAAAAAACATCAAAAATTTATTTATAAAATCGAATTAAATAAATAATTTATCTATTTTTTTTTAACATTGGTCCTACCTTATTCTATACTAATACTTTAAAAGAGGGTGTAGACATAGATAATCCCCAGGTTCCCCATATTTACAACAATAAACTATAAATGGATACCTATAATAAAATTTATTTCCATATATCATACACCTCATTTTCCCTTAGATACTCATTTCATGATGAACATCATTTCCAAACAAAAAAAGTATTCAAATTCCTTTCTGAAAAATTCCTCAGTGTATCATCCAAATTTCTAACATGAATTAAATAAAGCACTTTTTACTCCACAATCACAATCATTCAGTCTCATAACAAACTCTTTCATTCTCTTCCTCAGTGATTCTGAGAGTTGGTTTTGGTATAGGTTATTAATAATGTTTTGGGACAACCAATTATGGATAATAATTATATATTTCACTCATATCGTCGTCAATTTTTTTCTAATAATCACAACATTTTCCTTCATATTGAATATCAAAATGATTCAATTAGGATCCAACAATTTACATAAACCAAAAAGTACATTGTGAGAAATAATTATCGTAGTGGGAAGACCATATAATCATTTACAGTATGTCAAAATCCTGAAACATTATTTAAGATATAAGTCAACTTAGGATTAAAATAGTTCATTCATTGTAATAATCTATTCACATCCATTATAATTGAGTTACCACCCCTACGTTCATTAGGTCCAAAACTACATTCATATGTAGTATCCGAATAAGGATGTATTTTTAAGAAATATAACATAAACTCAACTTTACCATAACATTAGGATGTTATTATATCCATGTCCTGAAAGTCAATTAGTGGGTTATGTTACCCGATAAATGTTTTCCTACATATAGTTCCCATGATTTCTTCAAAAAATACTTTTATAATAACTATAAAAAACATAACTCTAGTAACCTAGAGCCAGTGTTTTATATTCTAAAATATTTATAATATACAAGGAAATGAATCTTGATGAACTGGATAGTTTAGTAGTCTTCGTAAAATAGATACGTTCAATATTCCCATATTAAATTTGAGTACATAAATTAAAATACAATATTGTTTTATAATATCTTTACTCCCTCTACGATATCATGTCACATAATTCATAGTATACTTCCTAGATTTGTAGTAAAGGATGAAAAATAAGGATGACCTAAAATGCTCAGTAAGGGCCTTTTATAACTGAAGATATCCTGAATCAATAATCCTAATCCTGTAATGGTACAAAACTAAAAAATCATTAAATTTAAATAATTTTACTTCAATAATTTATATGAAAAGACAAATAACAAAAAAAACATTTCATTTAATCAATAATAATACATTCAATACTAGATAAGTCATAATTAATATGGAAAGGTACATAACCAAAACACATTCCATTTAATCAGTAATCTCAGAATAAAATTTATCTAGAGATAATATCATTTAAAAATTATCATGGATAAAAATAATTGAATTTCCATGAAAAGAAAAAATTAATTTCTTGATGTCATGTTTTCAGGCATCAAGATGCCACTAATGTCAAGACCTTTCTCGAGACAATTTATTATCACCAGATATAACCACATCAAATTTAGCCAACTAACTTTTCATATGATACTTATCGATGCATATAGGGGATATATATTACTAGACCTCCCCCTATATCTGTATGTCCAATGTATTCTACATATATTTAATAATTGATTTAATTTATCTATAAATATGTCATATCATCTAAGAACATTATTGAGAAAAGGATATAGGTTTATCAATATTTCAAAAATTAGTCAAATATAATTCAATGAAAATTTTGTATATAAAAATGGAATATGGTTTTGTAAATAATAATATCCACTATATAATAATAATAAAATTTAAGTGAAATTTAATGTCCAATGATAATGGGAATGTGGGTATTTCATTGGAATGATAATGACATCAATACTAAATGAATAAAGTGAATGAAAATACTTTCCATGGTTAAAAAATCATAAACCATTCATAAAAAGAATAAGGATTGTATCAAGACTAAATATCCTCGACATATTATAATTAAAATAAAGAATTATTTCCTTTTATGATTTGAAATATCATAAAAGAACTTTAAAAACATTATTGAGGAAAATATCTTATCAACATTGAAAATAAATTTTTAAAACTAAAACATTAATGAATATTAGGTATTTTTTTTTGAAAAATTATTCTAAAGGAAGATATAAATAAATGAAAGTTTCTTCCAGTAGGATACACATAACATGCCATATTAGTTAAAAACGTTCATTTTACACCGCTTTAAAAAAAGATTAAATGATCCTCCTTCAAAAATAAATTTTACAATTACATGCAATAAAACTTGAAAAATTAAATCATTGGTAAATATATCTTCCATAAATAAATTTTTTAATTTTAAAAAATATCTGAATTTTTTTTATTAAGACATGAATTTTTAAGAAAATGGATTTTTGAATGAAGAGATAAATGTAGGTGGAGTTTATTAAAACAAATTCACAATATTTTTAATTACCAAAGTGTGGAAAATTTAACTATTATATGAAAACATTATTAATTACTATTGGATTATAAAATTACAGGGTTTTATCTTCCAATTATCATATAATTTCCTTAATTAATATTAATTGACAAATAATTCTTATTAAAAAGTGATTAGGAAATAAACTTATTTAATGATCATACCATTGATGTAAGAATTAATAAATTAATCTATTATGAGTATCAAACATTTATCCACAAAAGGGATAAAATAAATATAAGGTATTCAAAATTCATTAAATAAATAACTATTAATATCAAATACAATAAAGAAGTAATATAAACTAATGAAATGAAATTGAGTTCTCAAATTCATTACTATATGGTAATATTCATGTATAAATCCCTGCGAAGAAATAATTATAATAGAAAAATAAAATACTATTTGTTTTTATGGATTAATGATATCTCATAAAAAATGTGATTATATACACCATATAAAATAAATTTTGTGCACAACATTAAAATATTTCTTAATGATGGGAAATTGAGACAAAGTCCGTGACATCATGAATCCTTTTGGTTTGATATGCATTAACTGTAACATCTCGGGTAAATAAATAATATCACATTTTCATTTTTATTAATATTTTTTAAATTAAATATGAATTTTACTTTAAATGGGTTTCTATGTTCGATGGCGTACTAGATATAAAACAACATGTTTCTTTGAAATCTTAAGTTGCACATTAACAATATAATATTATTATTTTAAATGATATTTAACACCTAGCCATTATATTTGAGATAATTAATATAACTAATTAATATATGATAATATATGTTTTTTAAAAGTTTCTTCATTCATCAAATAAAAGTTAGAAGCTTAAAATGTAAATGAATTTAATTTTAAGCATAATTATTTTAAAAGGTCGATTTACCGCCTTTTGATGGAGAACCCTATTAAAATCTAGATTTGGTCACTTTTATATGTTCTATTTGACAAAATAAAATTATTCTATAGAATCATGACATCAAAAGTCACTTTGGGTAAAATATTTGTATTTTTCTGGTAAAATTTATTTTTTATGAATAGTGGTAAATACTTTATTTTAATTAAAAAGTGCATTTTTATCTAATTTATTTAAATGGTTAGATTGTATTTATAATTGGTTTTATAATGTAATTAGATTATAATTTTACCATTTAATCAAATGTTGTTCATTGGAAGCAATTTCATTATGAAAGAGGATAAAAAATAGTATCAATCATTTGATAGTTATTATTTCTTAAAAAACACGCTTTTTGTTTTTACTACGGGAATTAATTTTAAATTAATAACTGCAACTAAGATTTTTTGAATTTGGAAAAATGGATTCCATATTTGGAATCAATTGATCTAAATTTTGTGAATAGGAAAATTTTATTTTTATATATTTTAAAAATTAACTAGAGTAAATTATTTATTTATAATGGTTAAAGGGTAGATCTGGTAAATAGGGTAAAAAATAATATTATAATAATTTTAAATTACCCTAACATGTTTCTTATTACTATTGGTTATTACATGTATGACCATGAGAATCCTTGGGTCGATTTTGGGACTCCATGGAGTCACATGGGAGTGATAATGACACTTTATATTAATTAATGTAAACTAAAGGCAAAAATGACAAACATATATATCTTTTAGTAAATAAGTTTTTACATGGAATTATATAAATTATATTTTTTAATATAATTATTATTTTAAAATATAAAAATATTTTCTACATCATGGTATTTTTTTGGAATTTTTAATAATCAAATAAAGAAAATTATTTATGACACAATGATGATGTAGTGTTTACATCATTAATAAATGATTTAAATAATTAATATTATAAAGATTAAAATAATATCCAAAAACTATCTAATTCTCATTGGATAATATTATTTATACCATGAGTCATATTATATTATTCTTTAATGATTTTTGGATTTTTTAAATAGAAGATATTTTTATAATAAAATAATTCTTTCAAACATTCCTAAAGAGCCCCTCCTCCCACTTATAAAAGGACACCACCTCTAACCAATTCCTCGCACCTATAAAGCCTTTTGGATCATCCATCCACTTCCTAATTAATCTCCTTACATCCCTATAATTTTCCTAGAAGCCTTAACATAATAATAAGTCACTTCAAGAAGTCTTTTTGGTTCTAATCAAAGGGAGTTACCCGAATTAAAGGTAACATATTCTCTTAAATTCTTTTCTTTTATTTTACTCCTCCAACCCATAAAATCTTTTTATTACATTATTTTATAGCAACACTAATTTCCTCAATATATTATGATGTTTTAATTAGAATTATTATAACTACACTTACAGACACCTCTATCTAATGGGTAAAGATCATACTATTTCTATAGACGACGAACTACTACCTCACGAAACGATGAGTGTTCAAATATCTCCTACATCCTGTCATAGTGGCCATTATAAAGGAAATTTATTTATATATGATATATATTATGTTTATATTTTCTCTATTATTTTTTAATTTTTATTTACAAACATACCTTTATTCTTTCCAACATGTGTAAACACGATAATTTAATTTGAGGAAGTGCAGACTACCGCCCCCTCAAGGTGATGCGATTCGTTCATGACTTACATAGAATTTATAAAGGATGGTGTTAATAAAATTATATAAAATATATATCATATCATATTCTACTTTAATTATAATATACATATGTATCTTTATGTTTTCATTCCATTAAATATTAAATAGAAATGAAATTAGCGTTCACGTGTACATACGGCTTACTGTCTCCATGAACGATGTATTTCATTTCATATCTCCAAATGTTATGTACTATAATAAATACAAATATATATTGTATATATATGATATATATGATATATAAATCCTAAATATCATTCTGTAGATAATGGGTTTTTTACCACATTGGCAATTTATAATTATAAGAAGTTCATTTTTGACTCATGTTCCAAACATCGACAAAATGTCCGATATGAACTCATATAATTAAATAATAGTTATTTTAAGGTATTAATTTATATAAAAGGAATAATAAACTAAAAAATGGGTTTTAATAAAGTATAAATTAACTTTAGTTTATTATTCAGGAGATTAAAGAACGAACGGGTCAAGTCAGACTTCTGGTATGGGATTTCTTATCTTACTTTTTATTCCTTGAGATTTTCATTATACGCCACTTATTTATTGCATGTGTTGTATTACGTAATTCCAGTTGATATATATTATCCTGATTCTATTTATATTCATAGTATTTTGTGATTTATTCAGTGGTTATTAACTTTTGGTTATATGACTCTATTGATTATAATGTGGTAAAAGGTTTTTATCTCAATTTTTATTCTCATGAGATTCATGCAATATTTTCCACTATTTCCTTTTGTGTGGTGTACATACATCCCATGATTGTAATATTTGTGAAATATACATCCATTTATGTGTAATTACATCTTCATTGAATGATCCTTCTTTCATGGGGTGTATGTTTCGTAAGTTACCAAATCGGTAAGGGAACCTTTCACCCTCCTCTTTTTAAAGGACTTATTTTTGTTGTGTATTTTAATTTACATATTAGTATGTTGGGATGTGTTGTTCTATATACTTATTATTGTAAATTTTATTTCCATGTTATGATACAACCTTTTATGTCTCATCAACTCATTATCAGAATTGTAAAGTGAGGTTGTTAGGCTGTCGAACATCTGTAAGGGATCTTCTTTACCCAATTTCAATTCTTTGGGTTAAACTTCTACTTCTTTATTATGATGTACTATGAATATGTGTGAATAACCTATTATTTTTTGACACTTAATATGAAATAATATTCGTTGTACTTATATTTTTCACACATAATTATGTAATTTATTTATCCTTAATCTAAGGATACCATCTTTATAAGGGATTTCTTCTCAATTTACATTCTATTGAGACTTCATTATTTTTATGCCCAATTCACTTTAATATGGTTTATATACTGTCCTTTAGCATATTATATCATAAATACCTTTATTCTCCTAATATTATTAAGATTTTATTAAATTTTATTCCTCAATTATTTGTATTAAAGAATCAATCATTTTGTTAAAAATAATTTAACTAAAATATTGTTTTAAATGTTTTGAGGGTTTATTATTCTATATATTTCTCATTAATGGACATGTTCTCAAAATTGTTTAATGATTTATTTATATGGACATTAATGTTATAAAATTTTCATTTTTTTAAAATCTTCAAATTGGTATGGGTCACTTTGATTCAAAAAACTCTTTATTAAATGTTTTGAATGGAATTGAAAATGGTTTGATAAAGCATTGATTATGTCTATATCATGAAATGATATGTTTTGATTGTAATATGGAAATTATATAGTTTTTTTATGCTTGTTTTAAGTGTTAGGAATATTTTATGGTTATTGGGAATTATTTACGTATACGGGTGGTTTCTGTGATAAACTTAGGGCAGGTGAGCCTGAGATAGATCTCCAATGCATTGGGTAACGTGACGAAGGTAAATGTGAATGTTTCTCCTAAGAGATTTAGTGAATATACTATGATGTGTATTCCAAATGTGTCTCCCAATGTTGTTATGATAGCTACAATGTAATTATGTTATCAATGCCATAAGTTACCGTTATTATTTATGATTTCTGTTTGTTATTCATAAATCTTATGATTTTGTAAGGTATGTTATGATTGAAACATATTGGTTTCATTGATTTGAAATTATTGATGGGTTAATGTTTCCTTTCCTTATTTTATAACCCTTACTGAGCTTTTTATTCTCATACCATGTTTTTGAATTGTTTTCCCTAGGACTTAAATTTGAATAGGGTCAAGGATGTGATCAAGGAAAAGTCATGTTGTCTAAAACATGGAACAAGACATGTTTATTTTTAAGAGTTTTAATTTTTTGAAAAATGGATATTGATTTTTAGTGTCTACAAGTAAAATTCAAGTTTTTATGTAATAGTTATGGCCTAATTATCTAAAAATCTTAACCTAAAAATATCCTCAATGTTAATTATTAATTTAATTCAAGATTATGTAATGTTTTAAGGCATGGTCTTTATAGATGGTATCAAAGGTCGGTTTAGAAAACTTTAGGGATTATGAGTCTTTTTAAACACATAGTTAGTCCATGTGTCTATTATTTTAGTTAAATCCTTGCTTTAAAACTTTTTCAGATCATGGAATTTTAGTTATAAGTGAAGGAGGAGGATCTCAAACAACATTCTTATCTCTTCCTGATGACATGCTTGCAATAATTATTGCAAAGTCATGTTCAGATGATTGTGAAATGTTTTCTAGAATACAACCCACGTGAAAGAAGTTGTTTGATATATACAACACTTCCAATATACCACATTATCACCATAGATCATGGGTTGTATTTAAACAAATAATATTTTCACAATATTCTCATATTTTCATGAAAGGTAAATATTATCCACGCATTTTCAAATATTTTTTTTATCATAATATTTTGAAGCGTATTAAGATTTTGAAAAAATTTCTAATGAAGGAGACCCTTGAGAAACCTATTTATTTTTTATTTTACAATATTGTCTCTCATCACATAATTATGGTATTTTAAAAGGACCATTAATTGAATGTTTCAGCTCAAATTTGTTCCGGATGATTTATAAATGTCGTGTTTTGTCATATATTTTTAAAATTACATGTCATACATGAATATTTTCGGCAACTATTGTTCTGCAAACACCCACAGGACCCAAGATATACATGGTGTATTTCGGTGAAGGAAGCAATGGATTTTGAAGGATCTATAAATCATTTTTGTAATGGATAGACCTTATATATAAGTGAATAGGATGAACATGAAATAATGTGGACACCGTGATCATGGTATGATGTTATTCCTTTTGGGAATAGTTCTATTTTATCACAGGAGGTGAAATAAAAAAAATGAAGATATATTAGATGTTGAGGTCTTAATGAATTGGGATGAAAATTATAGGTATAATACAACATCTGATTTTAAAACATGTTTTGGTTATTTTTGTGTTTTATAATAAGGACAACCCATATGATGGGTGACAACCTGTCACGACCGACAAGGCCGCAGGAATTAAACCCACAACTGAAGGGCGATAAGGGTGAATCGCCTACCATAGGACTACGTGAAGTCCCTGGTTAGTATGACTTATTATTTTAGTAAAATGATTTTATGGATCAAGATTATGTTGATTTTGGGAATTTATATTTTATCAAATTGATATCCTTACTATAGAAAAATGATTTTGTGAATAAGTGATAAATGTTGTTTTGGAAGACGTTCTCTCTTTTTAGGAAACACTATATTCCTAAGAAAAAATATACTATGGGATTTCATTTCTGGAATAATGGTTGAAATTTTATTTTAGAAGAATTTATTTTTATGTATATTTGGGTTATTTATGGAAATGATTAAACTATCACAGAGAATATGGGATTTGGTTAATTACACATCAGTCTGAGACATTAGGATTAGACGATGTTATTTGGAGATAAATGATAAGATTTACTGTGGAAGACTATGTTATTAGATTCTTTGAGATTTGGGTTTCAATCTTATATTAGATTATACTTAATAATTTTATGGACCATTGTGTATTGAATGGTTTCTGTTTAACTTTGGGAATTGTTTTTTGAATTTTGGAGATTAAGAGTAGTATTTATTTTTACAAAGGATTATCCTTTTTAGGTATTATCTGATATCGCACTAACCATTTTAGTTTTGGTTGATGTTTAATGATAGGGAAAATATATAGTTTATCTTTGCAGGATTATGTGATACTCTACAAGTTGATTCTAGCACTTTTGACAGTACCAATTTAATTTGAATACTAATCGTTGGGAGAAAAGTTGAGTTTTCTATAGAAACATAGTAAAGGATGGAAGTCTAAATGACAATTACGTTTCCTTATGTTCTTATTCAATCTCATAAATAAATCCTCCAACATTATTGAGAAGAACATAAAACAAAAACTTTGTCTATTTAGTTTTCCTTCTGGGAAACAAATGACCGTTTAACCCATCACACATTTGAGGTTTACTTGTTCTCAACATTCTGTTAATCATGTTTTCTTTCACTCTGCATCAGAATGTGACACTTATTTTTTCCTCTATATCCAAGTTTTCATGGAATCCATGTATGGGTTCTATCGGGTGACCTTTGTACTTATCTTTATTTCTTTTAATGTGATATTTTTATTTACTTTTTTCTGATGTGGGACTATCATTAAAGTTTCCAAGCCCAATTTTAAAATTGTAAGGACACAATTCCCAAAAGGGGGGAAGTATGTAACATCCAAAAAATAAAGAATATGAAATTTTCATTTTTTTAATATTTTGTGAATTAAATATTAATTTTACTTTAAAGGGGTTTCTATGTTCGATGTCATACCCGATACACAACAACGGGTTTCGTTGAAATCATACATTGCACACTAACACTATAATATTTTATTTTATATGGTAGATAACACATAGTCATTTTATTGGGAGGAATTAATAGAAATAACAAATATATGATTATATATTTTTGTTAAATGTTTTTACATTTATCAAATGAAAGTTAGAGGCCTAAAATGTAAATGAATCTAATTTTAAGAATAATTTACTTTAAATGGTTGATTTACCACCTTTTGGTGGAAAATCCTATTTAAATATAGTTTTAGTCACTTTTATAAGTTATATTTGAAAAAATATATTTATTCTTTAGAATCGGGACATCAAAATAAACTTTGGGTAAAAAAATTTATTTTTCTGATAAAATTCATTTTTTGATGAATAGTGAAAAATACAGTTTTTAATTCAAAAGTACATTTGTATCTAATTTATTTATTTGGTTAGATTATATTTTTAATTGGTTTTAAAGTGTAATTAGATTATATTTTTACAATTTAATACAATTTTGTTCATTAGAAGCAATTTCATTTTGAAATTGGATAAAAACAACTGTCAATCTTTTGATAGTTATTATTTTTTTAAACACGTTTTTTGTTTTTACAGCGGGAATTATTTTTTATTTTATTTCTGCCACTTATGTGTTTTGAATATGAAAAAATAGATTCCTTATTTGGAATCAGTAGGTACAAATTGTGTGAATAGGTAAATTTTTTTTAGACATTTTATATATTTACTTCAGTAAATATTTTATTTACAATCGTTAAAGGGTAAATCTGGTAATTATTGTAAAAAATAATACAATAATAATCTTAAATTAACCTAACATGTGTATTATTAATATTGGTCGATACATGTCCGACCATGGGCATCCTTGGGACGATTTTAGGACTCAATGAAGTTACATGGGATTGATAATGACACATTATATTAATTAATTTAATGTAAAGACAAAAATGACACATACATATATCTTTTAGTAAATCAATTTTACATGGGGTTATATAAGTGATATTTTTTGCTATAAATATTATTTATAAATATAAATTCATTTCCTACCTCATAAAATATTATTATAAATTTTAGACATCAAATAAATAAAATTATTTAGGACCCAATGATGATGCAGTGTTAACCTCATTAATAATTGATTTAAATACATAAGATTATAATGATTAAAATAATATCCAAAACCTGTCGAGTTTTTATTGGATAATTTTTTTTGACCATGAGTCATCTTATCTTGAACTTTAATTATTTTTGGACCTTATTAAATTGAATATTAGTTTAAAATAAAATAATTGTTTCAAACATTATTAAAGAGCTCCTCCTCCCCCTTATAAAAAGACACCACTTCTAACCAATTCCTTACACCTCTCAAAACTTTTGGCTCATCCAACCTCTACCCAATTAAGATACCTACCTCCATTTCCTCCATCTAGATGCCTTACTCTAGTCATAAGGCACTTCAAGATGTCGTTTTGGTTCAAACCAAAGGGAGTTACCCCAATTAAATGTAACAGTTTCTCTTAAATTATTTTCATTTATTTTAATTCTCCAACCCATAAACTCTTTTTATACCTTTATTTTATAAAAACAAAAGTATCGTCAATATACTAGGATTTTTTTATGAGAAGTATTCTAACTAAACTTATACACACCTTTATATAATAAGTAAAGAACAGATTGTTTCTGTGGACGACGAACTACAGCCTCATGAAACGATGATTGTTCAAATATCTCCTACCACATCTCATTGTGGCCATTATGATGGCACTGTATTTATATATGATATATATTATGTTTATATTTTCACTATTCTTCTGTAATTTTTATTTAAAAACATTCCTTTATTTTTTCCCATATGTGTAAACACTATTATTTCATTTGACCAAATGCAGACTACCACCCCCTCAAGGTGATGTGATTCGTTCATGACATAAGTGGAATGTATAAAGGATGGAGTTAAGAAATTATGTATCATATAAATCATGTGATATTATACTGGAATTATAATATACCTATTTTTCATTATGTTTTTCTTCCATTACACATGAAATAGAAATAAAAATAGCGTTCATGCGTACATATGGCTTAACGTCTCCATGAACGGTGCATTTCATTTCTTATCTCCAAATTTTATGTACTATTTTAAATACACACACACACACACACATATATATATATACTGGATATATATGATATATATTATATCTAAATTATTAATATAATTTTGGAGATAATATAATTTTGACCACATGGACAATTTATAATTATAACCAGTTCATTTTAAACTCATGTTCTGAACATCGACAAAATGTTCGATATGAACTAAAAAAATTAACTAATTGTTATAGAAAGGTAATAATTGATATAAAATGAATAATAAACTTTAAAAAGGTTCTTATTAAAGTATAAATTAACATTAGTTTATTATTCATAAGATTAAAGAACGAACGGGTCAAGTCAGACACGAGGTAAGGGATTTTTTATCTCGCTTTTTTTCGTGAGATTTCCATTGTACACCACTTATTTATTGCATGTGGTGTATTATTAACTGCCATTTGATATATGTTATCATGATTCAATATATATTCCTAGTATTTTCTGTTTCATTTGGTGGTTATTAACTTTTGGTCATACGACTCGATTGATTATAATGTGGAAATAGGTTTTCATATCACTTTTTAGTCTCGTGAGATTCATGCCATATTTGCCACAATTCCCTTTTGTGTGGTTTATGTACTACCCAAGATTTTAATATTTGTGTAATATACCTTAATTTATGGGTATTTAAATGTTTATTGAATGATCCTTCTTTTAGGGGGTGTATGTTTCGTAAGTTACCAAATGGGAATGCAAACCTTTCACCCTCCTCTTTTTAATGGATTTCTTTTTGTTATGTCTTTTACATTACATATTCTAATGTTGGAATATGTTATTTTATATCATTATTTCTGAAAATTTTATTAACATGTGATGAGATACCCTTTTCTCTCTCATCAACTCTTTATCTGAATTTTAAAGTGACGCTGTTAGGCTGTCGAATTTCTGTAAGGAAACTTATTTACCCAATTTCAATTAATTGGGTTAAAATTATACTTCACGATTATGTCGTACTATGAATATGTGTGAATAAAATCTGATTTTTTACTATTAAAATCCAATCATATTGATTGTATTTATATTTTTCACACATAATTATGTAATTTATTTATCTTTAAGCTAAGGATACCATCTTTATAAGTGATTTCATCTCAATTTACATTCTATTGAGACTCCATTATTTTTATGCACCAATTCACTTTCATATGGTGTATATACGGTCCTTTGGAATATTATATCATAAATAAAATTATTCTCATGATATTATAATTTTTTGATTTAATGTTATTCCTCAATTATGCTTATTAAAGCATCTCTCATTTTGTTAAAAACACTTTAACTAAAATATTGTTTTAAATGTTTTATGAATTTATTATTATAAATATTTCTCATTTATGTTCATGTTTTCATAATAGTTTTAGGATTTATTTATATGGAAATTTTTGTTATAAAATTTTAATTCCTTTAAAATCATCAAAGTGATGTGAGACACTTTGATTCAAAAATATCTTTATTAAATCTTTTAAATGTTTTGGAAAATAGTTTGATAAAGCATTGATAATGTATATATATTGAAATGATATGTTCTTATTAAAATATGGAAATGTTGTCTTTCCTTTATGATTGTTTTATTTGTTATGAATATGTTATGGTTATAGTGCATTGTTTACGTGTACAGGTGGAATCCGTGATAAACCTAGGGCGGGTGACCCCAAGAGAGCTCTCCACTGCATTGGGTAACATGATGGAGGTAAACGTGAATGTTTCTACTAAGATATTTATGGAATATAATGTGATGGGTATTCCAAAAACGTGACTCCCTATGTAGATGTGATACCTACAATGTATGTATGTTATGAATTCCATAAGTTACCTTTATGATTTATTATTTCTGTGTGTTATTCATAAATCTTATGATTTTGTAAGGTATGTTATGATTGGAAAGTATTGGTTTCATTGATTTGTAATTATTGTTTGGTTAATGTTTCCTTTCCTTATTTTATAACCCTTACTGAGATTTTTATGCTCACCCCGTGTTTTTGAATTGTTTTCCATAGGACTTAAAGATGAATAGGGTCAAGGATGTGATCAAGGAAAAGTCCTATTGTCTAAAACATAGAACTAGACATGTTTCATTTTAAGAGTTTTTATTGTATGAAAATGGATACTAATTAGTAGTGTATAAATGTAATATTCATGTTTTTATGTAATAGTTATGGCCTAATTCTCTAAAACCTTAAACCTGAAAAGATCCTCAATGTGAATTATTCATATAATTCAAGATTATGTAATGTTTTAAGGAAAGGTCCCTATATTAACATCCTATATAATGGTCTCAAGAATATTAATTATTTTTATAAGAACCATATTAATATTTATAATATCATGATTTATCCTCTTATAACATTTTATCCCCCGTTCCTTATTAATATTTCAGTCATTTCATTATCCTAGTGTAAATTCCTTTATTTTATCATTCATAATTTATAATAAAAGTTTTGATTTTTAAGTATAGGATATAGATACCTCTTCTCCAAAACGATATTAATATTATCAATATAATTTTTTTATTATATTTATTTTATAAATCATTATTGATATTTTTAAATGCACATTGGATCACAATGCTTAGTTGAGACGGTCTGTTATATGTACACATGAGAAACTTTATATTCCATTAACATATATAAATGTTAAATAAGTGGGGGATATGTTAGTGTTATATTATTTTCTTAATATCATATAGATCACTTATATTCAGTAAACATATCCCTACTACTTTCCATGTAATGAATAAGTGAAAAATTTAATCACTTCGCTTCGTGAGGCGGTAATCCACTATACACCCGAGCGATGTTATCATATTTTAAACGTCATATAAAGTAAGATGGTATATGAGGTATTATAATTTTAAAATTAAAATAATATCTTTAATATCATATACATGTATTAAATCCATAATAATATTTATCCTTGAAATGTAGTAATAGAAAAAAAATTGCATCGGTTTGTGAGGCTATATTCTTCCATACACATGATCTATTATTTTGCTTCTAATTTGATGGAATATGATTTTGATATAGGTTATTAAATTAATATAATAAATAATTATTTTATACAATATACTTGACTTATTATATTATCATTACTATGTATGATTTCATGTTGGTGGAAAAATAAATATAATAAATCACTAGTTTCAGAACATTACATCTTCTTTGGGGAACTTATTTTCATTTTCCCCAAATAACCATTCTAGAAAATATTTATGATAAAAAAATCCTAAGGATGTTGGTAAAGGAGAAATTAAGTTATTTTTCAACAAATGGATGAACCCAGTTTATTTGGAATTGTGAATAAGGGAGGAGAGGGGGTGTCCTTTTCTAAGTGGTGGAGAGGAAAATTGGAATTTTTGAAAATAACCATTTACACCCACATTAGTTTCATGAAACATGCCTATAAAATGGATCCTTCTAAACAATTTGTGGTTATAAGGTAGAAATATATTGGGGAAAATAATTTTTAAAAAAAAAAAATTAGGTCTTTTATAACACTTATCTTCTCAGTTTAACCTCTAGTAAATCAGTTTTTATCGAAGCCATGATAATTAATTTTACATATTTTACCATTCATAATGGTAAAAAAATATTATGATATTTTTAGATAATGAAAATTATTATGATTCCAAATATGGAATCTAATTCTACAAATTCATTTCATAAAAGTGGAAGAATATGATTTAAAATTATACATGTTGATGTGACAAAAAAGATGGTATTCAATGAGAAAATTATCATATCTATAGAAGTCCTTAATATCAAAATTCAAATTTATATTTAATAAAATAACCAATACTTGTTAAACAGTAATATAATTTGACTAATTATTTTAATAATAATTTAAAATCTAATATAACATTGTTAATTTTTAAAATGAGAAGGAACATTTCAATAAAAATAGTTATTTTTATAATTTATCAAAAAATAAAACATTTTAGAAGAAAACAAAAAATTACCATTTGATAATTTTTATATTCATAATTAAAAAATAAAAATATTTTTAAGTAATATTTTTATAAAAGTCTAAAAAAATAATTATGAAATATTTCTACAAACTATAACTGAAAATTCATTTACAAAAATATTGTTTTCATAAAAATGTTTTCTTCTTAAAAAGGTTCTTATATTAATTTTAATAAATATATAACCAAGGAATTTTTTTTACATGTGTTACCCATATAATTTTTATATTTTCTTAGAACTATACATACTGAAAAATTTATGGGATATGTTATATTATTATAGTATATTACTATTCATTTTGACTTTGGGTTTCATTTTACACATGCTATCAAAGAGATTAAGTTTAAATAAATATATTTCTTCTATTGGATAAAATCAGTGTTAAATTTATCATAAAAATTCAAATAAATAATAAATATTTTTTAATTTAAGTATGTTATAGATTGGATATTTGGCATGGATATCATAGTTGATTGGGTTCACTCACAAAAAACTCTTTGTGATAATGGTCAATCCATAATAATATCATGGTGGACAAATTCACTTGCTGAGCTGGGTTCACTCCTCATTCAATCCTTATTTATCTCATGAAATATCAATCCTTACCAAATTCAATTTTTTGGAGATTTAGGATCCATGAATAATTAATTTAAAATCACACATATGTGTTCCATAACATTATAAATCCATAATCATATCATTATCCATGAAATTAAACGAGTGTCATTAAAATTTCATCATAGCATAACCCTTGTAAAAGAATACGGGTTGATAAAAATTTCATCACAGTATAAACAATCAATAAGAAATGAGGTTCTAAAAAATTATGTCATCATATTCATAAAATGTTGTGAGAAATAGTAAATATTTTATCCTTGGATAATATCCCCATTAAATAAAAAGTACGATCAAGGGTTATTGTCACTATTGAATAAAAATTCCATTAACAAATTATTAAAACTTTTTGAAGGAAAATAACTTTAACTTCTTGAAATCTTGTATTAAATATTATTCACATATAAGGTATAAAATATTATTTCAAAATAACCATATATAATTTTAAATATTTTTTCACATAAAAAAGTTAGTCATGGAGGTGGGAAGGTTTTTTTGACCTCTATATATAAAATGAATTACATTCACATTATTTTTAAAAATGTCAATAGTACCTCATTCATTAAATGAAAATAATAACCATTTATATTTTTTTATTAAAAGTTAAAATGTGGGTAAAATTTATTTAATAATTACATCAAATTTGTAAAAACATTCATTAAAATATTTTTAGGAAACATCTAAATGGAAGAAAATGCGTTTTCGAACAAAGAGATAAATGAAGTCTATTTTCAATAAGAACATGTATTTTGTATGTTGAGTATATAATATGAGAAAAAACATTGGAAAAGAATTATTTTATAGAAAAAAAATAGATTAAGATAAGAATAATTAGAGTAATTTATTAATTTTCATCATATGAATAAAGTTTGATAATAAATCATGATACAAAAGGAATTTAAAAGTTAAAACTATTACTTTCTATTGGACATAATTCAAAATTACTCTAACCCCGTGTATTATAAGGACCAGAACATTAAACAGTTCATAATATAGTAAATTCCATTAGAATTAACATCATTGCATTCCAAAATATATTTTCAATTTATATTTTTAGAAATATATGACATAATTCATACATATAAACCCACATGCAAAGAAAGTTGGTACTAAATAATAGTATCAATTTTATTCATAATAAATATGGTTTAATATTGAAACATGGAATATTTTCATGAAAACTCTTCACAACATTCATATTGGCTTCTAATTTTCTCTTACCCATCATTAAACCCTATTAAAAACAATTTAATATTTGGGTTGAGAAGAAAAATATTAGTAAGGTATATTAAAATAAGGAGGTAAATTCTTTTCACATGAATACTTATAAATATATGAAATAATTTTTAGAATGAAATTCTTCTCACCCATATATTCTCATAGACATACTTTGTGAAACCTGATATTTCCATAAAAACATAATTAAAACCCTAGAGATATCATGGAGAATTACTTAATTAATATTGTAACCCTCATAGCAACCTTGTGATTTGTAACCCTCACAACTAGCTTACAATGTGACCCTCACAACTACCATATGGTGTAATCATCGCAGTTACACGTGGAGTAACCATACGACCAACCTTCGACATACAAATACCCGATGAATTGGAGTGACATATTGGTCCCACCATTCATCAAAAAAAATATTTATGACCGTTAACATAATCATAAAACATGAATAATTTTATAAGAACATTTATTTTTAATTTTCAAAAATAAAAAGTTAAAAGACAATTTTTAAAGAAGTGTTCCTTAAAAATCATATAAGTTAACATAGAATGAATATAAAAAAATGAATATGTGTATACACTGTAAAAAAAATATAATAAAACATAATATAAACTGGATTAATTACATTAATAATCTTAGTACCACATAATAAAAAAGTATAAGGTTCACCCAAAGAATGGATTTTACATTATGAGTTCCCATACATTAGGGTATTCTAACTTAAAAGTCATTAAACCACATATATATTGGTTAAAACATTGTTATTAATAATTTTTAGAACCATATTTATGTTTATAAAAAATTATATTATCATTTAATAAAATCATTCGACCAATATATTATTAATATTTTATTTCTATTATTTCATCTTCGTGCATTACATGGTTTCCATGGCATGTTTTTGTTGGATTTTATAATCGTTTTCAAATAAAACTCCAAATGTTGAATGAAATTATATTAATAAGTTTTTTGAATATTAAATTATATAATACATTATTTTTTCATATATGATGATGGATAATCAGTTAAGACATTAATGATATACATTTGGATCATTTTGGTGGCTCTTTGATAATCACAAACTAGTATCATTATATAATTTAATATTAAGTATATATGTCAATTGAATAACATAAAATAAATTATATAATACAGTTTAAAATATTTTTGAAGCATTAAAATGGTTTTTTAAACATCCATGATGGTGGTAATGGAAGTTGAAAACACATCGTCCATGATGTTGGAAAATCGACAAATCACAGACAGTGTTTTTATTTTTAGAATAAGAGGGAGAATAGAAGAAGAATGATGGCGAGTTATCCCACATTAAATATTAAATTTCAGAATAATATATGACACTAGAGTTTTCATGACTCTTGGATAAGGGTAGGTGAATGGAGTACAGAAATATAAAAAGAATCGAAATAAAAATAAAATATAAAACTAAAGAGGATTTTTACACATTGATCTCTTGTCCTTGAGATCCTCCTTAAGGCCCCTGGTATTTGAATTTCAGTGATAAAAAAGGTCTTATATTTGGTTAACAGTATATGAAATGGTATTAGGGAGAATTTGGAAAATTCAAAAAGATTGATAGTGTGAAGAGAAAATGGGGTTGGTGTAGTATTTATAGTGGAGGAGGGGGGTCCATTATTTTAGTCATTATTTTATTATTTTGATCAATAAAAGAAATTGTGTTGGTTATTATGACTAAATATAGTAATTAACAGCTATGAGTTTGAAACAAGGGTGCTTAACTTAGTAAAACATCATCCATGACTCAATAATTCATGTATTTAGCTTATTTTTTAAAATAACATATTTAACTATTAAAAAAATTCAAGTATTTCTGAAATATCCCAAATAATCACCCCAACCATTTTTTGACTCATAGAATTCAATAATGAACTCCATTTTATCAAAGTAATTATATAAATAAAATAAATTTATTTGTTATATAAAATCATAATATATTCCTGAAATAATAATTTTTCCACTTTAACTGATTTTGTAACACCTTGAAACTTAATCAAGGTCTCTTAAATTGTTCTTATAATCATAACCCAAAAAAATAATAATTTACTAATATATATTATAAAAATAAATTTTCATTTAAATTATTAAAGTTATCATAAAATTATAACAAAAACATTATGACTTAATTAATATTTTTTTTTAAAAATATTTATTTACTTATACTATGATTGCATTGTCAGTTATAAGATGAATAAATTTTATTTATACATTCATGGGTGTGGTTACTATTCATTAGTCCAATTTGCTATTCATAAAGGTCATATTACTAGTCTTAAGGATTACATTACTATTCCAAAGGGTCTAGTTACTATTCAATAAAAATTATGTTGATCTTATCAGACTCTGAATATCTTTCTGATTGCAACTATGTATATACATTTTTTGAAATTCAATTAATATATGTGGAAAAATTATGTTTAACGACTAGGTTATAACTATACCTTTTAAATAACTATGTTTTGTTTCACAGAGACACATTTTTTTCATGAATTTCATTATATATTAACTTTGTTTTGTAAATAATTGGGTTTGATACATTCTCTGCAGCTTTTGTAAATTGCATCCCTGTAATTTTTTTATTTACTTATTAAACAAGTGAGGGAATATTTCCCGCATTTCATTTTTAGATTCCAATTTTGCTTCGTCAACCATTTAGATTCGGCATGAAACCTTAACTGGTGGATTGCCTTATTCCGCAATATTTTCACCCTAAGATCAATAATCTGAAGTGTTTTCTCTTTAAAAGAATGTTTATCTACCAACTAATCATTTTATAGGATCATAATATGAGAGGATTCTAGAACATACATTCTCCACATAGAAACAAGAATTTTTTTACCTATGATAAACATGGAGTAAAATATACTCGATAGGTGAAAAGCCCAACTTTCTCCTAGATTTTGTAAGAACCAAAGAACCATGGACTTATCTTCACTATCTTTCAAAAACTCATAACACTTTTATTAGGAGAGATTCTAAGGAAAATATAATCACTATTTTGAATGAAATTTCTTTCCTCAGATTGTCTGTATAATGTTTTTCCTACTATGAGTTATCCTCTTGTGTTGCTTAATCATATTCATTTTCTCATCCACTTCCTATACTAATTCAAGTCACATCAACTTCATTTCCCCTACTACATCCCTAAAATGTAGAGTTTGACATCTTTCCCATATAATTCCTCAAAAGTTTCCATTTTTATACTTCAATGAAATTTTTAATTATAATAAAGTTAAACAAAAAAAATATACTGACACCAAATTCCCTAGTAATCCATTGTACAAGCTCGAAGCATATATTCCAAAGGATTAATTAATTCACTCGGTCTGTCCATTTGATTGAGGATAAAAGGCTATACTAATATCTAATTTTATTCCCAATGATTTCTGATGGCATTTACAAAAGTCATAAGTGAACTTGGGATCATGGTTAGATACAATGGAAAGAGGTTCTCCATGTAACATGCCAATCTCTTTGAGATATTGTTGAAAATGATTATCCAAATACATAGTATCTTAAATAGGATGGAATTGTGATGATTTATTCTGGTGGTTAATAATAAAGAAAATTGAACTGTTACCTCGAGATGTCTTTGGTAGTCTCACCATGAATTCTTTAGATATATTTTCGTATTTCCACTTCGGCACTGAAAAAGTCAAAAGTATCCCCTTCGGTAGTTGTTTCTCTTCTATAACCTTTTCACATGTCAAACATTTCACAATAAAATCTTAAATATCTCCTTTCAATCCATCCCATCATTAATACACCGAAAGGTCATTATACATCTTTATACATGCAGGATAAACTGAAAAAAGAGAATTATGACCTTCACACAAAAATTATTTCTTCATCTGTGAATCACAAGGCACACATAATCTCTTCCCAAATCATAAAACACAAAAATTATCAACATTAAATTCTAGAAATGTATCATTTCTCACAAATTCTACCTTTCTCTAAAACTCATTTTCTTACATATGCGCTTTCTCAATTATCTCTAAGAGAGATGACTACACTGACTCGTGAAACAAAACATAGGAAATTCATTAATCAAAAAATTCCAAGCCAAAATTCATTAAATCCTTAACAAAGGCATCATGTCCAAATGTAGCAAAGTTAATGATTCATGATCCTTCCAACTCAATAAATCAACCAATTTGTTTTATATTCCTGGATAGTAATTGATCCTACAATCATAATCATTTTTTATTTCAGTATATCTTTTTTTCCTCGTGATTAATTCCATCTCAGTGAATATATACTTCTGGCTTGTATATTCAGTATATATTTCACATTTTCCTCTATACAAATGATTCCTTAGAATTTTCAAATATAAGACCACAACTGCTAATTCTAAATCATGTGTTGGGTAATTGGACTCATTAGGTTACATTTTTATTGAATCATAAGCAATTAACTAATCATTATACATTATGAAAAAACCACTTCCCTTCAATTAAGCATCACTATATATGAAAAACACATCACTTCTACAAGGTAGGTCCAAAACTAGAGCATTCACCAATCTCTTCTCTAGTTCCAAAATGTAAACATCACCTTATTCTATCTAAAATATCAAACCACTTTTCTTGTTAACTTATTCAAAGGGTTATGTTACCATGAAATGTTTTTTATAACTCATCTATAATAACCTGTTAATCCATAAAAATTATGAATCATTATAAAAATTTTTGGTCTTGGATATTCTTCAAACACTTATTTTTGGAAGTATCAGCTATTATACCATTCAAATTATCAATGTTACAATGAAAATAAATCTGTTGCAACGAAATAACACATTTTTTAAATTTTCCATATAACTTTTTTTCTTTGAGAGTCTATAAAAAATCATTAAATGCATTTCATGATCCTAATAATTTTTTTAAAGAAATAGTATCATCCATAAGAAAATAACAAAGTTATCCAAATTAAAATGGAATATTCTATCCATAAATTCCTTGAATACATCATGGGAATTTTTCAAAACAAAGGGATTAACAAAATACATGTAATTATCACATATAGTACAAAAAGATATTTTTTCGGATGTCATCATTCTTCACCTTCACCTGATGGCACCTGGATCTCTAGTTAATCATGTCAAAATATAGATCTTCCTGGTGCTGATCAAATAAGTCATCAATATAAGGAAATTGATACTTATTCTTAATAGTAATGTTATTAAAATACATATAATCAATTAATTTTTACATGAAACCATCTTTCTTAACAACGAACAAAATAGGGGAACCACGGTGATGTGCTAGAGTGAATGAATCCTTTATTAAGAATCTCCTATAACTGAATTTTCAATTTAAGAATTTCCACTTGTTCCATTCAATGAAGGGGATTCAAAATTGGATTACCATTAAGAAATAATTAAATATTAAATCTGACCTCTTGATCTGGTATATGATTGAAAAAATATCAGGAATAACATACAGGTATTCGTTTACCACTAATACATCATTTATCTGAATAGTTACCTTGTTTTCAACAATATGGGAATGATAAATTTAATTTCCATCATTTAACAGTTTCTCAACTTCCTGAGATGTTATCAATTGTATGGGTTTATTTTGGTATAGAAACATAATCACTTTTGAAAAAAAAATCTATTTAGCACTTCAATAAATTTTAGCATGATAACCTGAAATCTAATCCATTACAACAATAAAATCATCCTTGGATAAAGGAAACATAAAATGGTTTTTAGGTAATGTATTTTCTTATATAATAATAGGAAGATTCTTAAAATTTCATTTTTTCGATAATATTCAAACCTTATTTTATTCATAAGTTCCAATCCCATATCGTGAGTTGAAATTCCCAATTTAAATAATGTTTCCTAGAATCAAAGGAATGTGTAGACACCGTATCAAACATGACTTCAGAAAAATATATGTAATCAAATGAAGTTCTTGATACCACTTCATAAGATGTCCAAAGATATATAGATGTTATCACATAGGATATCACTCCACCATTCTGCTTTTAATCTATCTTATTTCTATCATTCAAATCTTTCTTTGAGGAAGTATTTACATAATGACCCTTCTCACCACATTTAGAACACATTATCATTTCCATATCATAATTTACCTTATTAACATTTTCATAACAATCTTGGGAAATATTTACAAACTTTCCCCATTGAATACACATCCCAGTTTTAGTATGGCATTCCCAATGGTGCTTTTTACCACAGTTTTCACAAACTGGAAGTTGAACCTTCTTACTTTCATATTTCGTTGATTTATTTTAACCCATTTTTTCCATCTAGGAATCCTCTTCAGATTGTTTTTATTGAAAATTTAATCATACTAAAACATCATTTTTATCCTCTAAGTTCATCATACAAGTTTCTCATTACATTAGAATTCACGAGAAGCCAATTCCCTTAGATATCGTGGCTTCAATCCTGAGTAAAAAATGGATTATTTTTCTATGAATATCCTAAATAATATTTGAATCATACCTTTCCAGTTGGGTGAAGTTTTATGAATTCACATCCACTGAATCCTCATACTTTTTATTTAATTATATTTTTTTAATCCTAACTAAAACCACCTAAAAAAGCACGTAACATATTCATAAATTAAACCCATTCCAAGGCATCAATCTCCTCTCTATCCTTGATATTCTTGACAATCGACCACCACTCGAAAGCTTAACCTTAAAAATGATAGATGAAAAGACTAATATTTTTATTATCCTCACACCTCATGAAATAAAATATATTTTCATGTTATTTAATCCATCCATCAGCTGCCACTGGGTCAGAAGATCTACTTAATGTAATAGGGTGTTTCTTCATAAAATATTCCATTATCATCATGTTTCATTATGGTAACTTTGATTTTTCTCGTACATAGATGATAACACTATTTATTACCTATTTAAAATGATACATTGATATCAAAAACATTTCGTTTCAAATTCCAACCATTCCAGGTTGTAGATTCGGAATGATAACATCTTCTTAGTGCCTTTCCACATCATCTTCCACATTTATTCTACAGAAAACCATTCTGAATAGACATAGCATAGATGAAGAAACCTAGTAATCTACAAATTCTACAAACATAAGGTAAAAATAATCTATGTTATTATATTAATATCATACTAACCACTAATTTAATCTAAACAATTCTCTGATACCAATTATAAGTACTCGACCCTTAAACATTACATAATCTAGTAAATTCTAATATAATTCACTTATTTACATTCCCAAGGATCATTTTGGTTTATATTTTTATAAGGCTATAAAATAAATCATTCATAACATTACAAAACCATACAAAGTTTTTAATAATTAAACATTATCCATTTCATTCATAATACAAATGTTTTAAAATAAAAACATGAAATTTGTTCAAGAAAATTCTTCACGACATTCATCATGGATTCTTCTTTTCTTCTGCTAATCCTTAAACCCTATATATAACATTTTAAAACTAGAGATATATAGGGACCCAATATTGACGTACATGGATATCACATTACTTTTGGGGAATAATTAATACATGACCTAAACAGACACCCAAAAACCATATTAGTTTAGTGTCCTTGGAAACTCGGAACATAATCTTCTAATCATGGTGAAAGATCTTCAACATATCCCATGAATATCTTCCCATTTTTTTCCTACCTAAAAACATTAATTATATCATGGTGAAAAGAAAAAATAAAAAGTGAGAGATAAAATGCTTAGTAAGGGTAAACATGGAAAACATAAATCAAACAATAAATATTTGGACGTAGAAACCTGAACATAAAGTTTAAAAAATCAAAATCTGTAGTCATGAAATAAAACATGGAATTACATACCTCATAGATCAAAAAGGGAAACTAACGATGATAGTGTATAATTGGCATAAAATATGTAATTGTGGAAAAACAATACACACAAATTTTGATCTCTTTAGTAGCCAAGGCATTACTGCCAGGACCATCATAGTGGACAAAGTCCATTAGTGTACTAGGTTTACTTGCCATTATTTCCATGAATTAATTAACTGGATTTACCTACCGTTCCATTCATGTTTATCTCATGAGATAAAAATCTTTACCCAATTCATTGAATGGAGATATAGGTCATACAAATATCATAATTAAACCATTCTTATGTGTGCCATAAAAACATAGATCATATATCGTAACATAACCCATGTAATAAATTGGTATTCTTAAACATCATACCATCAAAACAAAATTCATATAAGAAAAAAGGACTTCATAAAAAAAATCATCATAATATAATCAATTGAAAGTAAAGATAGGGATAGAAACATAACCTTATATTATCTTAGATGGAAAATAATTTTGATAAAACACTTGAACTTAGGTCTTGATAAAAATATCATTTTCTTCTTCAAAAATATTTTATTTTCCCATTATGTAATGAAATTTTAAAAGAAAAGTAGTTAATTTAATATAAACATAAAAACATGAAAAGTAATATTCATGGAAATAATGCTCTGTGAAAGCATAAAAATCCATTCATGCTGTATAAGGTAAAAAAGCATTCTCCTCATACTTTTTGATAAGACAAAAAGTACCTCGTATGGTAAACAAAAGAATGATTCCTTCCATACCATGTGATAAATGTTAACAAAGGGTAAAAATGTCTTTAAAAATACATGGATAAATAGTAAAAATTTTATGAAAACACTTTTAGAAAACATTTACATGGATGATAAATATAACCCCAGTAAATACTTTCGTATAATAAATCTCAGATAAAAACGAGATTTCAAAATTATCCCTTACCTTAGGTAAAATTTCATCTATATGTGTCTCAAACTAATTTATAGTGGGTGTAAAACTATTATTAACTTGTAACAGAACCATAATATTATTTATGATATCATATATGATTCAAATATGATTTTATATTACCCATTCATTTGTCAATTCCATGATAAGAAGCATTTTAGGTAATCATTGTTTCATTTATTATACGTGTTTGGACTTGCTATTATTCATATGATTACATAGATCGTGATTTAATTACTTCTATAATGTAAAAAATGATTTATATATCATATATATTATGTATATAAATGTATATAATATATCAATAAATGGGGTGTAATACACCATTCACGGAGACATTAGGCTGTACGTACGCATAAACGTTGTTTTTGTTTCCTTATTAAATTGAACAAAAGTAAGTAAATGACATACATATATAAATAAGTTAAGTATAATTATTATGTCATATATTTCATTATTTTTTATTATATATAATTTTTAATCATTCTTGAATGGTTAACATGAAGAATGAAACTCATCGTGTTGTGGAGATGGTAAGCTGTATGTACGCATGAGCGACGATATTGTTCCCATTGTTATTGAACGGTATTGAAGTGGATGGTGTATAATATCTCATAATAAGTATAATGTTATAATAATAATATATTGTTATTATTTCCACCATTATACCAATCTATGTAAGATGGTCGTGAAAAACAGGTAACACCATGGCATGGAGACGGTAAGTCGTACGTACGCATGTGCAATAATTTTATTTTTTATAGGATTGATATAAGGTCAAAAAGGGTTGTTTTATATTTATAATAACATATAATTATTTTAGTGACACTTATGTTGTTACATTATAATAAAAAAAATAATGAAGATGAAGTTGAAGACGAAATAAATTTGAAATAATCGATAGAAGAGATTACCTCTTACTTGATGTGCCTCCTTTAAACTTCCTCTTAGGGCACTAGAGATGGCCTTTTGAGAAACCAAGAACCTATATAATGTGACTAGGTAAGTTTATAACTTAAATGGTCAGGGTTTTTCTGAGCTTGAAAGCTCAAAATATAGTAAAGATGAGTGGGAGGAAGTACTCTTTTGTAAGAGAGTAGAGGGGCACTTTAGGAAACACTTCAATTTTTTAATTTATTATAAGTTCAATTTTGACTAAAAATCATCAAAATGTTAATTAATTATAAGATAATATTATTTGCATTCAAATAAATGTCATACAATAATTTTTTGACAAGATTTGAATATTATTTTATAATTATAGTTTTTGGTTTTACCCTATTTTACACTTTGTAATCTTACTATGATATCATTTTATTTACACACTATGGGTTAATGTAATTACCATATCTTGTCAAACGACCCAAAAAAATTTATTTATGAGATATTTGGAATTATATTAAACATTTGGATGAATCATAAATTTTTAGGAATTTAATATTATTAATAAACTATTTTATGTTTTAAGTTGTGATTTATGTCAATTTTGGATACTATTCATACTTGACTTTTTTGAAAATTCATAACAACATTATTATGTAAAAAAAGGCCATAAATAAAAGGTAATATGTTAATATAATCCAAAAAGTTTGTGTATGACATAAAAATAACAAAATAATATTTGTTTTAGTATCTATAAATTCGTTTATTTGAATCTTTCATTAATGATGTAATCACTCAATCACAATTGTGTTAATAATAAATATATTTATCTAATATCTAAAAATTATAAATAAAATAACATAATGTATGAAATATTATTAGATTTATAATTAATATTTATAGACATTATATCTTTTATATAACCCTCTAATAAAATTGATTTAGTAAAACATATATGTTTAGGTTATAATTATCTTTACATTAAATTAATTCTTATAGTGTCATTTTCACATTAAAATGAATCCATGGGGTCCCAAAATTGACCCAAGGATGCCCATGGTTGCCCATATCTTATAAAATAAGATTATTCCATTTGTTAGGGTAATTTAATATTAGTATAATATTACTTTTTTACCCTTATTTACCAGTTTTACCCTTTAACCATCGTAAATAAAATAATTACTGAAGTTACTATTTATAATATCCAAAAATAAAAAATCCCAATTTACAAAATTCTAACCATATGGGTCTAAATATTGATTCCATATTTACGAATTAAAGACACATAAGTTTCAGTAATTAATTTAAAATTAATTCTATTTTTGAAAAAAACCAATTTTTATTTATAACATTAAAAAATATTGAAATGTTTTTTCATATGAATTCATTGTAAAATTAATTAAAATGTCTTAAATTTTCATAAACAATAAAAATATATTATATTAAATATTAAAAAATTAAATAATATATTTTACCCATATAAATTATTTTGACGAATTTTTTTTTTCTCAATTAAAATTTAGCGTATTTTCACTATTCATTAAAATACGAATGTTTTCCGAAAAATATGAAAAAATTTGAAAAGTAAAATTTTATGTCCCTCTTCTTAATAAGAATTTTATATTGTAAAATACAACTTATACAAGTTTCAAAAACAAGATTTCAAATCGATGTATGATCAAAAGGTAGTAAAAATGTAATTTTTTTTAAAAAATTACTTTTTTTATCAGAAAAAATTGATTTTGTTCTCATATCATGTGTAAGATAAATGCTAATGGTATATAAAATTCAAAATGTGGTGAATAATTTTAATAATGGCTAGTTTATATAATATTTTAAAAATATATCATATTTTATTGAAACTCACTATCGTGTACAATGCAAACTATCAAGGAAGGCCACTCTTGCTTGTAACGCAAGCCAAGTCAGTGTTGTGTGTAGTGAAACATTCCTTGGGTGTTGTGTATAATATAATCAAAACATAGTTCATTTATACATTGAAAAAAAATCTATACTCAATGTTTCGTGAAATAAATTCTTTCAAAAGAACTCAAAATTGTGTGCAACACAGGCCATGTATATTGTTACGAATACTGCAGGCTAATACGGTGTTGTTTATAGTGCAATACAATCTTGGTGTAGCGTAAAACACAAGAAATAAATGAAATTAAAAATAATATATCTCATAAAATATCAAGGAGTTATATTCTATCCCCCTTTAAATTAATTTTCCATCAAAATTCATCAGGGTTATAAATGGTTTTCTACTTGAAAGTTTCATTCATGGAACCCCATAGTGTAAAAAGGAATACTAAAACATCATTTTAAAAAGTAAAGTTAGAAACATTATGGTTACCCAATAAAACTTATTAATGGGTTTTCACATATAATAACATAGGTGGGAAGTAAATTCATGGATATGGAAGAGAAATATAACCATCAAGTTCTAATGGATACTGATAAAGTATGGTTTGGAGAAAATTAACAACCAAAAAACCAAAAATATATGATGATTTAAAGGAGCATATGATTCATTAGATAAGAGGGTACTAGGATAACATTTTTTTATTTTCAATATCATTTCCCTAAATTTGAATAATTTTTTCAGAAGGAGAAACACTTACTTGATTTCAGTGTAATATCACCTTTATTCGTTCCCTGAACAATTTCCACTTCATCTCTTATTTAAAGAAATGCAATTGAATTTATCTTTAGTTTAGTGTTTTCAAATCATATGATAGAATGATAGGTCATTCCATCTATCTCAAAAAATGGTTAGAATAGACTATTAAATATGCATAAGTATACCTATAGTGAGATAATACATTAACCAAACAATCCTCAACTAGAATATAAATTATACTGTCCATAAATGGATAACATTAAAATCCTTCCTAAAACTAAAAAAATAAAACTTTAGAAGTAGGAGAACTAAATCGACATAAATTTTTTCTCCCATATCTCATTTGGTAGTTCTTAGTTGTTACATTCCAAACATTTGAATACCTTAATCATGTATTTTCATTAAAAATGAAAATAACATGAATTGTCATAGAACCGTAGTGAAAACATTAATTATTTCAAAAGTTAACTCCTTCCACATAACAAAATTCTAAATATTATATATATTTCAACCAAGATATCAATTTGTAATTATATTATTTATGAGATCATTAATACTATAAAATATCTCATTATATATTTATCCCTACATTATGTGCATATAATGTGCATTCCAAAAATACATGAATAACATTTCAGGGTTACCAGTACCATTCAACATATACTTTCAAATACTTAATTGAAAACAATAGTGTAATAATACATTGATGGTTATTTATTCCATAGTAATATTAAAATAATTTTACAACATTACTCTTGAAAAACATTAAATCATTCCACTACATTCTTAATCCCTTTATTGAGCATTTTCGTTTTATTCCTCAACACTTATTTCACGTAATATATCATTTATAGTCTCCTCATCATCATCAACATAAATACTACGCATATGACCATGCTGATTATCTTCCGGAGGTTTTCCCTTAGGGCATTGAATTTTATAATGCCCATAAATTCCACATTTGAAACATTTCACTATCGTTGATGTCTTAGCAATACCATTATCCTTGTCAATTTTGTTCATTGAACATTTTACTTTGCAATTATTGGATTTGTATCCTTCTTTTCCACACCACAATAATCTTCTAGTTCCTTTGAAACATTCTCCTTAATGCCTCTTCCCGCATGATTTACATGAAGAAAATTGAACATTCTTTCCTCTTTGATCATCAGGAAAATCCATCTTTCTCTTATTAGATGGGCTAGGAGACTTACCAAAGTTTATCTTATTAATCATATTATGACACTGATGATTAGGCAAAATAAGGATGTGTTACTTTCCAAATCTTGTTTCATTTGGTATCTCATTAATAATATCATTCCATTTCCATCATATTATCCATTAACATGAATCCTATTATTTTCACCCCTTTCTAAAACCCAAAAATAATATTGTGAGAGGTGAAAATCATACTTGGAAAACAACATTATAAAGGGGGATTAATTTAAATATCTAAAATCATATTTGAAATACTAGGTTATTCATGGTCGTTACAACAATTCTAGGATTGTAACCTATAATTATACATAACCTTTGGGATGTCTGTAGACATACCTTAGAAATATCTCTAGGGATCTCACTAAAGTTTTTGCATCAAATATTCCAAAGGACGACAAAACCTTCGCTTTGATACAAAATTTAGAGACCCAAGATTGATGTAGATGGAAATTACATTACTTTTGTAGAATACTAAATACATGGCCAAAATAGATTCCCAAATACTATATTAGTTTATTGTCATTGGAATCTAAAAACATAATCTTCTAATCAAGGTGAATGATATTAAACATATCCCATAAAGATATTTCCCAATTGTCTTCCTATATAAAACCTTTCATTATGTCCTGGGGAAAAGAAAACATAAAAAGGGTGAGATCAAATGCTCAGAAACAGTAAACATGGAAAACATAAATCAAACCATAAACATTTGGGCATATAAACATGAACATAAAGTTTAAACAATCAAAATATTTAGTCATGAAATAAATGGATTTACATAAGGCATATATCATAAAGGGACATTAACCATTATAGTATAGCATTAGAATAAAACATTTATTTATGGAAAACTAATATGAACATATTATGATTTACATAGTAGCCAAGTCTTTTATTCCAAGACCATTATAGTAGACAAATTCCATTACTGAACAGGGTTTACAAGCCATTCCAGCCATGTATTACAGAACCAGATTTACCTTCCATTCCAGTAATTTCTATCACATGAGATATAAATATTTAACCAATTCATTTGAGGGATATATATGTCCCATCAATCTCATAATGAAACCATTTTTATGTGTTCCTCAAAAGAATAAATCAAACATTAAAGCATAATCCATGTAATAAAATGGGATTCTTAAACATCATTCCATCATAACATAATCCATATAGGATAAAATGACTTAATAAAAATAATTCAATCATAACATAATCAAATAAATGTAATAATATTGATAGAAACATAACCTTATATCATCTAAGATAGAAACTAATTTTGAAAAAACACTTGAAATTAGTTCTTGAGGAAAATATCATTTCTTCTTCGAAAACATTTACATTTTTCAATATGTCGTAAAATTTTAAAAGAAAAGAAGTTAATTGAAAATAAAATTAAAAACATGTAAAGGAAGCTTCATGGAAATAATGCTCTTTGAAAGTGTAAAAATCTGTTCAAGCCGTAAAAGTTAAAAAAACATTCTCCCCTTACTTTTGGATAAGTCAAAAAGTACCTCGTAGGGTAAACAAACGAAAGATTTCTTCCATACCATGTGGTAAAAGTCAAAAAGGGTAAATATGTATTAAGAAATACATGGAATAATAGTAAACATTTTATGAATTTTTTTTAAAAAAACTGGGACGTGGATGAAAAATATAACCCTAGTAAATACTTACATATAATAAATCTCGGATAAAAATGAGATTGCAAAATTATCCCTTACCTTAGGTCAAATTGCATCCTTATGTGTCTGAAACTCATTTATAGTGGGTTTAAACATGTTATTAACTTGTAAAATAAACATAAAAATATTTATGATATCATATATTATTCACTTACAATTTTATATTACTCGTTCATTTGTTAATTCCATGTTAAAGCATCATTTTAGGTAATAATAGTTTCATTCATCATACGTGTTTGGACTTGTTATTAATCATATGATTACATAGATCATGATTTTAATACTTCAAGAATGTAAAACATTATTTATATATCATATATATTTATTATATAAATATAAATAATATATCGATAAATGGAATAGAATACACCGTTCATGGAGACGGTAGGCCGTACGTACACATGAACGTTGTCTTCGTTTCCTTATTAAATTGAATAGAAGTAAGTAAATGACTTATATATATATATACAAAAATCCAGTATAAATATTTTTTCATAAATTTCATGATTATTTATTATATATAATTAATAATCATTCTTGAATGGTTAACAAGGAGAATGAATCTCATCACGTCGAGGATACAGTAAGCATTACATCGCATGAGCGATGATATTGTTACCATAGTTGTTGAACGGTATTGATGTGGATGTTTTATAATATATCAGAATTAGTATTATGTTATAATAATCATATATAGTTATTATTTCCACTATTATACCATCCTTGTATGGTGGTGGTGAATAACTTATTACACCACGACGTTTTCGCGGTAAGCCATACTTACACACGCGCGGTGATTTCATCTTTCGTAGGATGGATAGAAGGTGAAATATGGTTGTTGAATATTTAAAAAAACATATCATTATATGTGTGATACTGATGTTATTAATTTATAATGAAACAACTAATGAAGAGGATGTTGAAGAAGAAATAAATTTGAAAGAACCGGTAGAAGAGATTACCTCTTCCTTGACGTGCCTCCATTAAATTTCCTCTCAGGGCACAATAGATGGTCTTTTGAAAATACCAAAAACTCTATAAGGTTACTAGGTAATTTATTAGAGAAATGGGAATGGGTTGACCAAGCTTGATGGCTCAAAATGGAGTCAAGAGGAGAGGGAGGAGGTACCCTTTTATAAAAGAGGAGAGGGGCACTTTAGGAAACCATTCAAAATATTAAATTATTATAAATTATGGTTCACTTGATAATCATCCAAAACATATTTAATTATAATATAAGATGATTTTTGTTCTAATACCCATCATTCAGTAATTGTTTGACATGTTTTTGAATGTTTTTTTATCCTTATCTGTTTTGGTTTAACCCTTATTTTACCCTTTTTTGTCTTACTGCGATATCATGTTATTTAAACACTGTGGGTTAATGTAATTACCATATCCTATAAAACGACCTAAAAAAATTATTTATGACATATTTGGACATATATTAACAATTTGGACCAATATTTGATTTTTATGATTTTTAGATCACTTAATAAACTATTTTATGTTTTTGTTATGAATTCTGTGAATTTTGGATACTATTCATAGTTGACCATTTTTAAAATTTATAAGAACCTGCATACTTAGAAAAAATGCATTAAATCAAAGATGAAATGTCAATAGAATCCATAAAATTCTTGGATGACATCAAAATAACCCAATTACAATTGTTTCTATATTTTTAAATTCATTTATTTGAATCATTCATTAATGAGGTTATCACTACATCATAATTATGTCAAAAATAAATATATTTATCTAATGTCTAAAAATTATAAATAATATACCATGATGTAGGAAATATATTTATATTTATAATTAATATTTATAGACATTTTTTTCTATTATATAAACCTCTATTAAAATTGATTTAGTAAAAGATATATGTTTAGGTTATAATTATCTTTATTGTAAATTAATTCTTATAAAATGTCATTTTCACATCCAAGTGAATCCATGAGGTCCCAAAAATCAACCCAATCATTCCAATGGTTAGAAATATCTCATACAATGTGTTATGGAAATTTTAGATCATTATAATATTATTTTTTACCCTTATTTACTAGATTTACCATTTTACCATGTTAAATAAAATAATTACTGAAGTTACTATTCATAATGTCCAAAAATAAAAATTACCTATTTAAAAAATTTGAAACTTTTGATTCAAAATATGTAATAAATATTTTATAATTCATAACACATATGTCACAATAATTAATTAAATATTAATATCGTTGTCAAAAAAACGTGTTTTTATTTAAAGCATTATAAAAGATTGAAATGTCTTTATATATGAATTAAATGTAAACTTAATTACAATTACATACATTGACATAAAATATAAAAATATATTCTATTTATACATTAAAACCATTAAATAATATATTTTTACCTTATAAATTATTTCAATGAAAAAATTTGTTTTCAATTAAAATTTATTGTAATTTCACTATTTTTGAAAATACCAAAGTTATCAGAAAAATAACAAAAATTTATCCAATGTAAAATTTTATGTCTCTATACCAAATAAGAAGTTTATATTGTCAAATATAAATTAAAAAGGTGTTAAAAAAATATTTTAAATTGATGTTCCATCAAAAGCTGGTAAAACAGTATTTTTTTTAAAATTACTTCTTTTATCTGAAACAATTTGATTTTTTTCTAATATCATGTGTAAGATGAATGATAAAGTTATAAAAAATTAAAAATATAGTGAATATTATTCATAATGTTTAGTTTATATAATATTTCAATGATATATCATTGTTTAGTGAAACTCAGTATTGCGTACAACACAATCTATTGAGGAAGGCCTCTCTTATGTGTAACGCAAGCCAAGTAAATGTTGCATGAAGTGAAAGCTTCCTTTGGTGTTTTTTATAACATAATAAAAACATAGATAATTTATACATCGAGAAAAATTTATACTCAATGTTTCCTAAAATCAATTATATCAAATGTCCCTGGAATTTTGTGCAAAGCATGCGAAATATATTGTTGTGTATACTGCAAGCTAAAACGTTGTTGCGTAAAGCACAAGCTAATATTGATGTAGCATAAAACATAGACATCAGTGAATTTAAAAATAATCAATCTCATAAAATCTTAGGGTGTTATAGTATATGCACATAATATTTTTATGGGATATAAAAAGATGGATCAAAACGGTTAATCCATGCATACTTATAAATATATGAAATCATTTTCACAAAGACATAAATCACACCCATAAATTATCATATACTAACTTTTTAAAACATTATATTTCTGTAGAAGTCATAATTTAAACTATAAGATGCCAAAATTTTATTTATACACTTATGGGTGAGGTTACTATTCATTTGGTAGATTTACTAAAGTGTTATATTACAATTCGTAAGTGTAACATTATATTCCACTAGGTCACATTACTATTCAAAAAAAATTATGTCGATCCTATCAGGATATAAATATAATACTGATCATGAATATATATGCAAATTTTTTTAAATTCAATTCATTTAATTGGAAAATTATTTTTAATATCTGGGTTATAACTATCTCCTTTAAATAAAAAATTATTGTTTCAGAAAGACTCATTATGGCATGCATTTCATTCTATATTAAATTTATTTGTAAATACATGGGGGTTTTATATTTATTATAATGTTAAATTTATAATAAATATACATCACATTAAAATTTATACTTATGATATAATATTTTATCTCGTTATAAAATTTTAATATCCCCTTTTATCAATATTTCTTTAATAAAATCGATATTTTTGTGTTTCAACTATTTCGTTTATCATGAATAATTCAGCTCCGTAGTTCTAGTAATTATATATATTTCTAGGAACCATAATCTCCATAATATTAATAATGATATAAATAAAATATATTTTAATTATATACAAATTTGTTGTCATCCATAAATGTTAGAGATAGAAAAATAAATTACACTGTTCATGGAGATGAAAGGTCGTATGTGTGCATGAAAGTTGTTTTCATTGCACGATGGATGGAAGGATATAAAGGAAAATATTAATAAAAATATTAATTTTTATTATTATATCATATGTATCCTATATACTCAACAAATTATTCCTGAATAACTTATATCTAAAATATATGTTAAAATTAAATCACATCACTTCGTGAAGATTGTAGTACATACACACAAATGAATGACATGGTCATTTCCAAAAAGATTTGATGGTAATAAGGTATATGTCATATTATAATTACTAAATAATAATCTTGAAATAAATATCATATATAATAATTATACCCATAATAATACCCATCAATAAAATATTTTGATGATAAATTAATTGTATTGCTACGTGGAGATAGTATTCCACACAAACACAAGAGAGACAATTTCACTTCTCGTTCGATGAGAAAGAGGGTGTATAATTGTTTTTCATAATCATAATGAAATTTATTCATCTTTGGAAAACATAAATTATTATTTTATATAAAATACCATATATTTAGTGTATGTAAATAAGAGTGTCCAATAATGAGATCGGGTAAGGTACATACTTATTCTATGAAATGACTATATTATATCTCCTACAATGGGATCTACTCTATGTCTTTTGGGAAGAACCAAACCACTAGAATTTTTCTAGGGACTTTCTTAAGGTGAAAATTTATATTTTTTAAAGATGTATGGATCAATGTTTTTGGAAATGATATGCGGGATGTTCCAATTTATAATTAATGTGAGGGGCCCTTTTGTAATTTCTCAATATATTAAATTGTAACAAATTAATCATCTAGAAAAGTGCCTTCGGATGACCATGTATTAGAAGCTATGGTATTATAGTGTTGTACTACAATCAACCAAATGAATTTATTTTAGTTTTCATTTGATTTTAAAATGTATCATTTTGTTAAACCCTTGGTTAACAAATTTTAATTTGAAACGTGTAAAAACATTTTCAATATTAAAGGTTTGTAGTTTTTTATTATATGGATAAAATTAGACCATAAATGGAACATTAATGAAATATTATATCATATCATTTCCATATTGTTTGATTTATATATTTTTATGAATTTTAAAAAATTTATTAAAATAATCTAATAATATAATATAATTATCGCCAATTCAAACACAATTTATTTAATTTGACTAAAAAACATAAATAAAAATTCTCAATTATAATATTATATTTTGATAAATCAATAATATATCATAATCACTTATAATTTCCATTCAATACTATAAATATTTCAAATTAAATAACTATTTAAAATTTCAAAATCATTTGTTTTATTATTCAATTTGTTAAGAAAATACTATTTTGGTATTGTGCAAGTATTTAATGTAATTAAATAATACATAAAAATAGTAAATAAATTTATAAAATGAAAATAATTTAATTAATCACAAAATGGAAATTAGTATTCATCGATAACTTTCTTTTTCCCCTAAGTGAACACATAATGGATATTAAATCTAAGAGAGTTACTTTTTATAACTCTAGTTAAATTAAATAATGTATAAATCATTTTCATCGAAAAAATTCGATTAAACTAATTAAATTTGATCTTTAGGTCATAAGGTTTTAATTTGATTTATATTATAATAATTATGAATAAACTTTATGGCCTTATTACTTATTCCATTTCAATATTAACATGATTTTCCATTTATCGAGGTGATAAAATTTAAAATGTTTAATATTCATATTGACCAAAATTAAGATGGGGATATTTACCAAATTGTATCATTCATATTACAAATATGTAATTAATTTTATAATATTCAAAAAATATAAATGAAAGTAATTAATTTTAATTCATGTGCAAAAAATGAGGAAAAAATACTTTATATAGAAAATTGATTTTTAAGAATAAAACTAGATTTATTCTTATCTAATGCCTAGAAAAATATTTTTTTAATATTTAAAACATTTTATCAAGAAAATAATATTTAAATTTCATTAAAATATTTAAAAAATATTATATTTTTATAGTTTTATATAAATATATTTTGTACATAAAAACATTATTTCATTATAATATTTAGTTCTCAATCCAATTTTTTTTAATCTTCACTTATAATAAATTGATCAAAAAAATAATTCATTTTATATATGTATAAAACAAATTCACAATTTATTTATTCATATTAATAAAACCCAATCTATTAGCTATGAGAAAAAGGATATATAATATTTCGAAATTATTGTGTGGTTCGTCTAACATTCTTGTTTCATGTAATTCAAGTTGTCAATGAAATAAAATTATTTAAAGATATAAATTTTGTAAAAATAGTGATGTGTTACATTCTAAAAAAATTTAATATTAATTTATACCACTTAAATTCATTACTCTAATATAAATATATGATGATCATTCTACCTCATCACATCCTTAGGTTCCCACATAGCTTCCCCAAATTCGTATTTTCATCCCAAAACATTGACAAGGCGAGGACTCGTTTTCATAGAACGTTCTCTTTATGGTCTATAATCACCATTGGTTGTTATTACTATGAAATATAATGATATAGTGTTATAAACTCAAAGTTTAGTACATGTTCAACATCATATATTAAATTCCTCTTGAGAGATACATAAAACACACCATGAACCAAAAAGAGATTTAGTGGAAGCACCAATAGATAACCTCTCATTTAAATGCAATAAATTATTTCAAAATGACTGATATACCATAGTGAAAACATGTGTTTCTTTCTAAATATCATCACCCCCTTCTACGGATATTTTCATAGAAATAAATTATCACAAACTTATAGCTCTATATAATCCTAATGATTGTCAGTATAACTTATTCGACCAATTTGAGAAACTCTTTTGTGTTGTTAAAATTATCTAACATTAGCTATCATTTCCTTAGTTAAATTTGGTCCTAATGGATTTATTTATCTAAATTCATTCTATCATGTTGGAGTTATTCATTTTTTACCATCTATAACTTTATAAGGAACCATCTTAAAGCTATATTTAAAGCTATTATTGTATGAAAATTCCATCAAGTGTTGGTTTTGGTCCCAACTTCCTTCAAAATCCATAGGGAAAGAACTCAACAAGTCTTATAGAGATTGAATTATCCTCAAACTTTATACATCTATCTGAGGATGATTATAAGTGATTAAATATCTCTTTTCCTATATTTTTCTAACTACTCTAAAACATTGAGGTAAACCTATGATCCCAATAAGATACAATTGATAGTGGTACAACATGTAGCCTTTATACTTCCTTATTATATTTCTATGTAATTTTATAAAAGAATAAATATTATATAAATGAAATAAAGTGTTTTTACAGTGAAAGGTGGTCAACTACAACCTATTAAACACTATTACTTTTAGATTTTGTGGAGAGTCTGATGGAAAACTCCATGGTGATGTTTCCCCATTCTATTATGTTATGGGTAAAGGATATAAAAACATTAGGATTCTATCTCGTAGACATAACTTTTTAACATTATAAACACCAAGAAACAAAATATACAATATATATCATCATTTCAACTTGGAAAAAATAATCTATTATGTCACTCAATGTCTTAGTACTTCTAGGATGGATATAGAATCAAGTTCTATGAGCTCTATGCAACATCCAAATATTTAAATTTAGTATCAATAGGACACATATACAGTTCCTGAACCATATTATTCTATCATACTCATGTTAAAACTCTATTAAATTTCACACCTTATTTTATAGCGTTGTATCATCAATTTATTCATATTTAATCATCACTTGGATAAAGGGTTAAACAATCATTAGATAATGAAACAATTTCTCCCCTTCCTAGAAGAATTCATGATCCATCAATTTCACCATTAGAAATATTGGATCTAGTATGATCCAAAACATAGATAAGATACCAAGATACTTTTTACTTAGGGCCTCTATAACTATAATCTCTATCCCAGAGAGGAAATTTATTGAGTATTAATATTATTTCAATATCTTTAACAATATTCATTAGGGAGTTTTCATATATTTTTTAGTAAAAATATTCTTTAATTTTTATGATTAGTTTATAAGTCACATTGTTCACTATAGAGATAACTCCACTATATCACTAATGAAAAAATTACAACAGTAAACTATAAATATTTATTTTGGTAATTAATCTAATGGACTATAAATTTCCATGAGGTATAATCTATAAATATATATTTCTACCTATGTATGAAACCTACTCCCTTCATTGATGCATGAAAATAGATTGCAAACCCTTCAATACTCTAGGGTTGTGTAAGAATTGGTGGATTATGTATCCTTCTCATTAGTTTCTTAAAACCATTCCTATATTCTTCTGTATAAATGAACCTAGATCTATTTCGAGTTAATATGGTTACTGGATTCGATTTCTGTGAATCATTATCCACAAATTTCCAATAATAACTAGTCAATCAATATAAACAATAGATCTCAAACATAGTGTATTGTCAAGGACAATGTTTAAAAACTTATATATTTGAAGGGTATATTAATATACCCTCACATGAAATTAAATGGGTAATAAATGAAACTTTCAGAAGATAAAATTCACACTTCATAAAATTTGAAAAAATATTTTCATTTCTTGGGGTCTTTATCACAATACTTATGTGATATTAATTATCTTCCTTTATCTTATAAAATATAATATTATATTCCATGAAGACTACCACAAAATGTTCATGTTAATATATAAATCTCTATTTATTAAATACATGAGGATAGTGGGGAAATTATTATTTCTGAATGGAATAACTATAAATTTATATTGAAATCCCCTTGTATTAAATGTTGTCTTTAGTATATATTCTTTCGTTAACCTTATTTTATGATATATAAAATGAATATATAACATATAAATGTATTTATAACCACATAGTTGTTCAAATAAGAGATCAATATGGTGTATAATATACTTGTTCCTGATAGTTATCGAGTTAGGTTCTTGAAAATCATTGGAGAGTTTCATTGATCAATATTTTTATTAATAAACTTACCATGTGCACCATAAGGTGATTCAATTTGATTAATTATTCCCTTTTCAAGATTCTACTAGATTTTTATCTTCAGTTTTTTGTAACTGAGTTTGCAATATTCTATATAGTTTCGTGGAAATTTGTGTAGCATAAAGTATGAGTTGTATTGAAAACTCAACTTCATGATTCTATGAAGGATGTGACAATCTTCTAGAAAAACATAATTGAGATCCTAAAAATAGTAATATATTTAATGTTTAATTTTTACCTAACCATCTATGATAAAATTCATTTGGAATTGGAATAATAGCCCATATGATGGATGTAATTTCCATCAAAAGTTCAATTTTTCATCATTGTAATTGAAAATCAACGGTTTTTTCAAAATATCAAATGTAACTTCACATCTATGAAAATTAATGTTTAGATATTAAAGATAATTCCAATCCATTCCAAAATAAATATTTAATTCAACTAGTAGAAGAATCATATGATTTAACAAAAATAAATCCCCACAAACATCAACCAGAGCAGAATTAAAGATCTAGGATTAATTTTCATACTTGTTGGATTTTTTACAACTATGTAAATATCTAATTTTTTAGGAGTCACTAAGATACACATAGATAACTATTTACATATAAATGAGTGGGTATATCTAGAATCAAATAATACATTATCATTTCAAGACTCCATGTTAAGCATATATTTCACCATGTTGTTATCAAACGCCTTATCAAGAATATTGATAACATGATATTTTTCTTTTTTCATTGAGATTAAGAGGTTTTTAATATCAATAATCATCATTAGTCTTTAAATTTCAGCACTGGTTATCAGAATATACAACCTCCTTTAATTTAAAACACTTGATTCTGGGTGGTTCATTCTATGAATTTTCCTTTAATTCACATCATTAGATTACTTCTACACATAACCTATACATTCAATTTCTCGTTGAATTTCCTTTCCACACATGAATATTTTACCAGTTCCCTTAATATAATTTCCCTCATTTCTACTTAAACATTTTTATCATAAATTAAATCTCATCTTCTTCCCAATATGTATTTTAATAGTTTCCTTTAAATGAATTTTTTCTTATCTTTTTTCAAAATAAATAGATTTATGTTTATTTAAAATATGCATCTCCATAATTATATGACATCGTGCATTTTCATCATGTCTACATATGTCCATTATGTTAATTCCCATCGAATACTAATTTTTAATCCCTCGAATAATTAGTCAACCATAATATTTGGTTGGATGATAATACAAAATCATACCTCGCAAGTCTAGTGAATTTTTCCTCAATGGTACCAATGGACTCATTATCTATCTATTTCAAATCATGGAATTATTTCTCCATTTTCATGAGATGAATTTTAGTATAGTTATTATTAAAAAATATTGTTTTAAATTCATCCCACTATAAAAATTAAATTCATCTTTTTTCTTTAGTTTTCTTGATAAGTGTCCACCAATGATCTTTTTCACCTTCCAAATGATAAAAAACATAATGGCATTATCATATTATAAAAACTTATGAATGAGAAATATCTATTCAATTGCACTGATATTTTACTCAATGAGTTATGGTTATGTGGAAATAAGGTGTAATTTTACTCATGAATGCCTCAACGGATAATTTTTCCCTCCATTGCTCATTTGGAAGCTCAAAATGATTCGTTTCATGAGAATGTTGTGTGAGCATAAAAATGATATTTTTCATTCAATATACCATTACATTTAGTTTTAGATAATTAAAATCAATAATGTTCTATCATATTTACTATTAAGTTTATTCCTTCATGTTAATTCCATTTAATAAATCCACAAATCATTGTGTGGTCAATAATAATTATAGCGGTAAATCACATAATCTTGAAAATTCATTTATAGGATTTCTAAACTCTTAAACATTCTTCTATGAAAACATAGTTTCAACCTAATTAATTCATGATCATTACCAAAACTATTTTATATTACACTATACATAGACTAATTTATTATACTATTAAATTGTTTCTCATTCTAGATTCCAAAGGATAACTAAACACCTATAAAATATATGCTATAGAAACCCTTACTTTTTATACATAGATATTGAATATTATTAGATTAACATTAGATAACTAACATTTCATCAATGCTACAAACATTTTAGTCTAGAGTCTCAGGAAACATGCATATGTGAACAATTGGTTCATTAAATATCTATATTTTATCTCATTTAATTCCTCATAACTAGCACCCTTCTTAGACATATTATACTTAATATATTCCCTTATAACCTAGGAATAATAAATATAATAATGGGTGATATCTAATGATCAATAAGGGGAAATAAAGAGATAAAAAAATATTATATATTCATAACATACAGACAAGGGTCTGAGAACAAGATATTAATATTTGAAATCCATACCACGAGAATCATATTTCATAATCTTGAGTCATGGAAGAAATCATTGTATTTCATAATACATGAATCATAAGGGAATAAATTAAGATGAACCATTAAATCATGAAAACATCATAGGGCATCAATTTCTAGAAAACATATAATAATAGGAAATCATTTCCTTAGTAATAAAGGTTCATCTCCATGGTTATCATAGTTAAATGGGTTCACTCCCTAAATCATCATAGTAGTCAACGTTAACTTACAAAACTATCATGGTGGGAAAATTCACACAATGAATTGGGCTCACTCCCCATTCCAATCCTATTTATCTAAAAATATATAATTATTTACCTAATTCATTGGTGGGATATATAGATCCCAACAATCATATAATCAAATTAAAATATATGAGTGCCAAAAAATTATAAATCACTCACCGCATTCGAACCCATGAAAATAAATGGATTTCTTATATATTTTGTCATCATATACATAATCTATCGAGAGAAAAAATAAGGATGGTATAATGGTATCATATACCCAATAAATAATATGTGAGGTCATGGGTTGTTTTAATTTATTAATAGAAATCCCATTGAATGATCATTAAAACATTCTTGAGGAAAATGACTATTCCATTTTAAAAATATTTATTAAAAAAATATGAAAATATAAATGAAATAGATATATTTGAAAATAATATTTTAAAAATATAGAGGATTTTTTAAATAAAATATTAGTCATGAGGTAGGTAAATTATTTCATGTTGTATATGTTAAAAAATTATTCCTTTCACACTATTAACAAAAGGTAAAAAATATCGCATTTAGAAAAAAATGAGAATATTACTTTTATACCAATTTTTAAAAATAAAAATATGTGTAAAAAATTTATTGAATAAAAATTATAATTTTTAAAAACCTACATTAAAACATATTTTGAAAAAACATATATGTGAAACTGAACAGAAAAATGAACATAATTTTCTATTAAAAAATAGTTTCGTCTCTTGAGTACATAACCTGAGAAAAATGAAATGAATTTATTTTTGATGAAATAATTATTGGAGGAGATAATAAATAAGTTTCTATAGATTTATATCACTAAATTTAATTATTTTAGGCATATACATAATGAATCCTGATAAAAAAATATATTGAGACATAAAACCCTTAGCTCAAGTTCACCTTGCTGAGAAACAACTCTTAACCCATGTATAGAAAATTTAAATTTACTATAATTCTAAAACATATTAATTTAAGTACTTATAATATAATATATAATCCCTCTATAACATTTAAACACGCCTTTTATTCATAATTCCTCATTAATTTTTCCATTTCTAGTTCCTGACTATTTCATTTATCATGATTATTTCAGCTTAATAGTTCTGGTACATGTAAATATATATTAGTTTCATTATCTCCAAAATATTAATGATGATAAATTTATCACATATATTCTTTATATACATATCTATTTTCATCCATAATAGTTAAATATAGGAAAATGAATTACACCATTCTTGGAGATAGTAGGTTATACTTACACATGTACATTGTTATCAATATGTAATTGATAAAATAAAATAAAGGTTAATATTTATTAAAAATTTTAGGGTTATTTTTATATAAAACATACCATATATATTAATAAAATTATTCCCCATTACCATCCACGTAAAATCTAAATAAAAAATCTTATCGCTTCATGGTGGTGGTGGTCGCCACGTACACACGAATGATGTTACTATTTCCTAATGGATTGGATGACATGTATATAGATGCTATATTATAGTTAAATATGTTTAATTATGTCATAAATATATAATAAAAAACCCATTATGATACTCATACATATAATATGGTGATGAAAAATCAATGGTATCGCTATGTGGACACGGTAAGCAATTTTTACGAATGAGTGATATTTTAACTTCTTGTTTGATGGGACATGATGTGTATAAAGAAGTTATCAATTTGGTAACTATTCATTTAATACTACTTAAAAACATAATTTAACACACCACTAATATATATTATCAACCTATAAAATTAATTTAATAATATAACATACACAATTATGAAACTTTAAATATTTTCAAAATGATTTATTTTATTTTCTGTTTAATTGAATACATATTGTTTTAGCATTGTGAAGGAAATAAATTAGCTATATAATGGATAAAAATAATAAATATCTTACCATAAAGAATTTATTTTAATTATGCATAAATTTAATACTAAAATTCATTCATTTCTAGTTCATTTCCCTATGTGAACACATAACAAATATTTAAAACTAAGAGTGTGGAATATTTTAACTTTATATGAATTAAATAATATATATATATATATATATCATTTTTATTGATAAAAATATATTAAAAACATTAGACTCTACGGTGATTAGGGTATAATTTCCATAATATTTTAAGAATTATTATGAAAATATATGTCTTTTGAACACATATTTATTCAACATTAACCAAATTTACTATTAACCAAGGTGATTACCATGTTCATTATTAATATTGAACAAAAATAATTGGGTTCTATTTACCATATTTAACCCTAGTGATTATAATCATTTTTTCATTTTCTCTAGTTCAACACCAACAAATGGTATAAATAAATTATAATATAAATGTTTATAATGATATTGAAACTGTTTTTTATAGAAAAATAAAATTTTAACCATTAAATATGACTTATTATAATCATATGATTGGAAAACTAATTATTTAATGTTTTAAAAAATTGTCATGTGCATCATATATGGATTTCATTAAAATAATTTACTAATAGTGATTAATTTAATTTATTAATAAAAATGTCTATTATACTATTTTTTAGAAAAAAATACTTTTTATTATAATCTTTTTATTTTAATATATAATCATTTTTATAACCAATGCACAAATTATTATCATATATAAAAAAACATAATTAATTTCAAATATTTCATAAACTAAAATCCAATGTCTAGGTGAAAACATACACAAAATATTTCAATAATGTTTTGTGCCTCATTTAAACCTATCATTGCATTTAATGCAATGTATCAAAGAAATAGAATTAGTTAGTGATAAATATTTCATGAAAATATCAATGTGTTACAATAGTCACAAGAGGGTAAAATATATATTTTAAAATGGAGTGTCATAGAGAACATTAAAGATATAGCCTAAAAAGAAACCTTGTAATTCAATAGAAAAATATTGTGTTACTAAAATACCAAATAGGAAAAATAGTTCATAAATAAGAAACTTTTTTAAAATATTTAATTGATAATAATAAAAATCATGAAAAATAAAAGGGAAAATAGCACATAATAAAATCATTTTTATTATAATGCAACCAATATGTATGAAATAATTTCAATGAGAACTATTACAACTTAATGAATGAGGATAGAATCAACGAAAACAACTAAAAATTATGTACAATTTAAAATAAACCCACTCAAAAGAGGGAGATTTAAATTGAAGTAAATTTCCATAAATTAAATATATATGAAGATATAATATAATGATTAGAAATTATATATAATACATTAATTTAAATAAGTGAAAAATAAAAAACATGTCTCAAATATAAGAATTTAACATGAGATTCATAAATTTATATAAAAAATTCTTGAATAAACTATTAATAAACACCCCAATTTATTTTTGATTTTAAATAACCATACGGTATCTCATATCCTACCATATATGCAACCTCAAATCTAAATGACTCACTATATAATATACCATTGTATCATAAATGATATATTGAAAGGTATGAATTTTATTAACTGTATTTTGATAAATATGTATATTAGAATTAAATAATGTAAAATTATTGATAAATTAGTAATAAATAAATAAATAAATATCAAGAAAGGCATTTTGTACTTCAAGAGTACATTTTTTCAATTGTCGTTTTTATTATATTTTGTGAAATGAAATTATAATTAATTGATACATTATATTGAAATAATATTTTATGGAATCTATATCATTTTTGAAATAAAAATTTCATTAATAAAATTGGGTGAATTTTTATGTTTTTTTCTAAAAGGATTTATTTTTTAGTAAACAGTGAAAAGTACTGATTTTTGTAACATAATAGTATATTTTGATTAAATAAAGTATTTTAAAAGTCTCAATAGGTTTTGAATTTTATATTAACATAAACTAATATTATTTTAATTATAAATTATTTAATTAATTATATAGAAATTATCATTTCATAAGATAGTTATATAACATAAATTTTATTCTTAAAAATATATTTTCTAAAATACTATTTTAATGCATGTAATGTGATTTTATTTTGATAAAAAAATTATTTTTATTTATTATTTTTTAATTATTTTTATAGGTTTGATATTCCATAAAATATTTCAACATTAATTTTATGTTTTTTACACTATAATGAATTGATGTAAATTTATTATTAAGCTGGAAAATGATTTGTTTTCTTCTAATTATCGGTTTCCATTGCGTTTTTCATAGTTATTTTAAATTAACTTCTTCCACATATAAAAAATAAATAAAATAAAATGGATTGAATATATAGGTCCATATGAATTAATAGAATTTATTATTTTAAAACTATGTTTTGGTCGTGATTAATAGTAAAAATCGTATAATTTTTCTACCACTATTAATGTTAAAATGGGTTTACCGAGGGAATATTACTAGGAAAAAATGATATATATTCTAGATAATGTTTTATAATTATTACTAGATTTAGATATGTCAAACTTATATAATATTATAATCTAATTCTTGGCCATTTTATTCCACTTTCACATTAGAGTTATTTTATATATTTGAAATAATTTATGTAATTCCATATGTTCTCATCCCCTCATAAGGAAAAGGGTACCTCGTATCCTATATTAATTTGAAAATTTCATCATCCTAGATCTACCAATACAAACCCTAACCTCTTTATATATTACATAACCTCATCCATTTTTCTATGTTCTTCTCGTAAGACTAATCTTTCATAGGATAACGTGTAATCCAATGGTGGTCCCTCAAATAGAGGTACAAATGAAAAAATATCTTTTAACTTTATTTTCTCATAAATCACCTATAATAAAATTTATTGATAATTAAATTATTATTATAGTATAAATAATATTTATATATTTTTTTATGACTATTTCTCTACCATTTTCCAACTCCTTTTCATCAAATTGGAAATTAATGCGTCTCTTTTATGTGTGTCTGGACTACGACCTCCACATAGTGATATGATTTATTTTAGATCAATAATATAAATTGATGGATATAATGATAGACTTATTTAATATATATGAAATTTATAATATTTTTATGATTCTATAATAATGATATATTATATTTATTTATTTTATTCTTCTCATTAGAAAATGTAAATAGTATCCACCTGTATTTTTCAACCACCATATTCATGAATAGTGTAATTAAGTTTTCTCACTATAACTATTTTGTAGAGATAAAAATATGTATATAATAAATATATATTATTTTGTTGTAATTCATGAAATTTTGGGGATGATGTGTCATGGATCATGTTATAAGGATCAAAATATACTTGATGAAAAGAAATTCTTATCACTTAGAATAGTGATTATAATAAACAATTATTAATGAATGGGTGAAAAAATATTATATATAATTTTTTTTGGTATTATAAGTATAATATAATTATTTTATATAAATTTACTCAATTTTAATTTATCATACATGATTTTAGAAAACTTGCAAAGCAATTCAAACATGAGGAAAGGGTTTTACAATACAATTTATTTCCAACCAGGATTGTGTATGCTTAAATTCCCAATGATGATATTATATAATATATCTACCTTAAATATTATTTCTTTCTATATCCAATGGTTTTTAAATCACATTTTCCATTTCTGTTTCTTATCCTTATGTACTCAAAATAATGAAATAAATTTTTTAATGAAAACTGACCATGTTCTTTTATTTATTCAGGAATATTTTTCTTTTATATAAATATTTTATTTTAAAATTTTCACATTTTTTTCTATTATAAAATAGTTTATTAAAGTCATTTTTCTGAATATATTAACTTTTAATAAGGTTTCTTAAAACAAATATTCATGTCTTTTGCTGAATGAGGTACTTTTTCCAAAGGTAGAAATAGAATATCTATTTTAACAGACATCACATGAAATGATTTTCCATTTATCAAGACTATACATCACTTTAATGATCCTTATATAGATTTCCATTATTCCTATCAATGAAAAAATATTTTTTATTTTTTAAAAAAATTATCTTTTAAAATATTTACATGAAAAGTTAATTTTTATTTTACTCAATAAATATTTTAGTGGAAATTTAATACAATTTTACATCTACGATATCATCCTTTTAAGATACATATAATTAACTAAGGATTTGAAACTTTGAAATTATAACATCTCCTGATCTTTCACTATATCACGTGAATGAAACGAATTAGTTACAAGACCTCAATTATCCCTCCCCATATGCTAGAGGTTACCAACACACATTAGGGGTGTGCTATTTAATGCGGGGAGACTATACACCCTGGATTCAGAAATACAACATAGTGTAAATAAGAAATATAAATAAAGGAATAAATATCAGAGTGCATAAATAATGGAAACAAAATGTTATATTCGAAAACAAACATTATATACAACTGAATAATCAAATAAATAAGAAAGGAATAATTTAATTATATGATGGAATGTAATTAAATATCATACCAAAAATATTAATAATTAAAAAATAAAAAACACATAAGGCCCTAGTCCCCAACCCCATGTCACCCACATCTCTAAACTCTAACCCTGCCATCATGAAATAATTAATAGAAAGGCCATCTTCCCTTCTCTAATCTTACAATCATGTAATATATTTATGTACCAAATTATGTCCCTAATAGGGACTAATTATATCTACGTAGATCGACACCAACGCGTATAAACTTAACCAATCATAGAAAAAGTCTATAGAGTAATTTGATAAACATGTGTATTAATTAATTCCAAAATTAATAAATTATAGAAAATCCCTACTTTTTCACCATTCCACAATAACTATGAGCATGTCTCACAACCATGCCACCATACCAATATAACCATTGTAAACCATTTCCTACTTTGGTTGCATACCGAAATGTCTCTCAGCATGTCTTAAAAACATACCAACTAGAACCATATACCCATGGTATAACAATGAACTAGTCTAAGTCCCCAATATTAAAATATCGGTACATGTTAGGGAATAGCATGGTATACATGCATTAAAATGTGTTCTTGGGCCAATTTAATGTATATAATCATTGTAACTAGAGTGTGGGTCATAGCCCAATATATAAACATTACAATATGTGTCATTGTTAGAACCCAACATATAATATTTGATTCATTTTCTAGGGTCAATGATCTGTGTATAAGCATTACAACGCGTATCAAAAGTACATATTAAAATATCATGCATCCCACAATAAGATCACAAAAGCCCAAAAGGTTAATTATTATAAATATAATTTTTCATTCAGTTTATCCATTACCTCAATTAATCAATAAATACATTTTCCATATTGAATTAAAATATAGGAATCACCAGAAACAAATGTCATTATTAAAATCATAATTCATTTCAAATTCATTATTTTCAAGGTTTCTCTTACCAAATGGTTATCCAAGAGCATGGTCACATCATCAATTGAATCTAAATTAATCTAATGAAGAATCAAACATAGGATTTTCATCATTACATTATATTAATTAATTAGTGTGCACATGTGTTAATGTAATTAAAATATCTCATAAAATTAGAAATTGGGAAATCAAAGAATAGGGTTAATATTTATACCCCATAAATTTAATCGATGATAATTGAAACACTTGAAACGGTAAATTCCAAAAAATGAAAAGGTATAGATGATAACCTGAAGGATCCTAGATCAAAACTGATCAAGATAAAAACAAAAAATGGTTGAGGGTAAGATATTTCACTTCAATGATTATTGAGAAAATTGGAGAAAAGGGAAAACTAAAATAAATGAATTATAATATATTTATTTCCCAAATAAAACATTCATAAAGAGAGGAAAGGATTCCAAAATTTACAACATTCTAAACTAGGGTCCATAAGTGAAGGAATCATGCAAGGTGATTCAAAACATTATTCGCAGGAGACACTCTAACACATGATGTTGAGAAAATACATGGAGTGAAATTTAGTTACACGTTATGTATTTCTTTTTAGAGGTAATTTCCAGAAACCCCATCACCATAGCTGAATATTAATATTTATGGAATATTAATTGAGGTGTAACCCATTTAAACATTGTTTAATTATCTTGCAGATGGTTTTCAGGCCATTTTTATTATCAAAAGACAAAACCACATTAAGGATTCACAATATAATAAGATCCCTTGGTTACAATTTATCCATTTATATCCAGAATCCATTTAATTCAAATAAACATACATCTATGGACTTTAAGTAATTTTCCATATTAGAGCCTCTTTGTGTGGATCCTCTTTGGTTTTCTTAGGTTTACCCACAACCCAGGTCTACGTTAGTATGAAAACAGAGAATTATATAAAGAAAACGAAATCAACACTATAACACCCCAAGATTTCATAGTACGTTATCTCATTAAAGTAATTCAACAGCTTGTGCTACTCATAACACCAAGATTGAGCACACCGAAACACAACAAACTAGCCATTAAAAAAAGCGGTTTTAAATAGTATTAACTGAAATTTAAATTTAACATACTCCATATAATTTTAGAATTCATATTTTCTATCTCTTAGACATAATATAAGGATAAATTCAACTTTTCAGATAAAAGAAGAACTTTACAAAAAAATGCAATTATACCACTTATTTAATAGAGAATACTTTTTAAACAAATATTTGACACTTTTATATACTCCATTTAATGGAATTAAATTACTTTTTAGAATCGTGCCATAAATATTTAGTTTGGATAAATATTTGGTACTTTTCTGATAACTTTCATATTTTGATGAATAGTTAAAAATACTATATTTTAATATAAAACTTTTTTAATAAAAAAATTATAGTATTATTCTATGATTATTAATGGTTTGGAAGTATAATTAGATTATATTTTTATCATTTAATTCAATTTATATCATTATAAGTTATTTCACTTTTAAATATGACATAAACACTTGTAAATCTTTTGGTAGTTTTTACTTTTTTAAACCTTCTTTTTGGTTTTGACAATGGAAAATAATTTTAAATTAATTAATGAAAAATATATGTTTTTATTTTGGTAAAATATAATTCATTTTTGAATTCAGAAAATCAAAATTATCTTAGCGTAATTTTTTTTTGTATTTTTCTAAAAACATTCAATTCTTGATTAATAGTGAAAAACACTACTGTTTAGTTTACAATTGACTTTTTATTTAAATAATTATTGATTTTATTTAAATTTATTTTATATCAAAATAGATATATAGTACCTATTTAAGTTCAATTTAATTCATTGGAGTCAATTTAAAATAAAAGTATATGTATAAATGTTTATTGAATTTTTTACCGCCTTTTACCCACATTCTAGGAGAATTTGAAAATTTGTATAAAACATAATTTTACCACTTCATTGAGTTGAATTTCAAAATTCAAAGAGATTTGGTTAATATTAGTAAGTAAAATGTGGTTCAATAAGATGAAAATAATATTTGGTGAATAGTAACTTTTGACTTTTATTGACCACAGTTAAAAGTAAATAGTGTAATTAACGATAAAAATGATATCATAATTACCCTAACACATGTCCTAATGCTATTATATAAATATAATTCGACCAAAAACGACCTTAGGAATATAATATGACCCTCTTTTTTCCACTTGGATGAGATTAACACATTTATTATTATTTTATTTAAAGAAGAGTTAAAAGAGTTAAATTCAATGTTAAATAACTAAAAAAATTTTAATATAGGGTTAAACAAAATAAAAATTAGACTATAAATATTCATTAGAAAGATAAAACAATTTTATACAAAATTATAATTTATTTATAATTTTTAGAAATTAAATAATTTAATTTATTTATGACACAATGATGATACAATAATTACTTTATTAATGAAATATTAAAATCATTATATTATAAATATCCAAATAAATGTAAATTGAGACTTCTGATTATTTATAATAACATTATAGGTTAATATTATTTTTTAGGGTTGGTTAAAGAAATTTTATTCGAAGTGATAATGTTTTTATGTCTTTTAAAAAAATTCAATACTAAATAGTGTCAAAATTGACATAATTGTGTTTTTAATACATATATTGTATTAAAAATTGATATAACAGTCCTAAAAATATATGGTTTGGAAAATAAGTCTTATATAATAATATATATGACATTAAAAAACTACTTGGGGTTCTACTGGAATTTTATATCAGGTTTATTAACCATATAATATAAAAATACAAAGAGACATGGTAAATGTCATACTATTTAACTAAGAGTTAAATCAAAACGATAAGGTCAATATGATGACCTAAACCTTTCTATAACCTATTGGATGAAATTTTGTTGACCCATAAATACCATAAAATTTGAATAATTCATTTTGGAGCCATTAAAAACTGAAAATTATTTTATTATAAAATAATATTTCAATTTTTTTCTAAAGCGATCCTTACCTCTCTTATAAAAGGGCATTTCGCCTTATCTTAATTTCACACCTCCAAATACTTCTGAATCGGATAACCCCTATCCAAATATCCTCCCAACATTCCTCCCTTAATCCTAGAGGCGTTCCATCGGTCATAAATCCAACGTAAGGAGCCATTTTGATCAAATCAAAAAAACAACCCGAAGAAGAGGTAAATATTTCATCACCTCTTTCAAGTTCATTTTTTTCTTCCACTTCCGCTTTATTTTTTATTTCCATTATAAAATAATAACTCTAGTATCTTTAATATAATGTGATGTTATTATAAAAATGGTACAACCATATTCATTATTTTATCGATCCTATAAATGACAAAGTCACCATACGTGCGTATGTATGGATTACCGGCTCCACGTCGGGGTGTAGTTTGTTATTCAAACATTTCTTTATTTATATGGGTATAATAATGAGTATAACAGATGTAGATAATAAATATAACATTTTAATGATTCTTTATATATGATATACCATAAAATTACATACGATTTCTCCATTAATATAATGATATTGTCGCTTTTCCTACGTACGGATTACCGTCTCCGCAACGCGATGAGATTCTTTTCCACATTCACCATTAAACGATGATTATAAATATATATATATCATTAATAAGTATGTAATATATGACATAATAATTATACTATATATATATATATATATTATTTACTTACATATATCTTATTCACTTTGTTTCGTTCAATACGATATGAAAACGGAAACAACGTTTATTCGTACGTACGGCCTACCGTCTCCATAAACAGTGTTTTTCATTTCATATATATTTATATTGTACATATTTATATTATAAATATATATGATATATAAATAATTTTTTATATTCTGGAATAATTTAAATCATTATCTAAGTTATACAATCAAGAGTAACAAGTTAAAACATGTACCATAATGACATCCATTATTACCCGAAATGTTAATTTAACATGGAAATTATTATTAAATGAGTAGTATAAAGTAATAAATAAATCATGTATGATATCATAAATATGAATATGTTTCTGGTATAATTTAATAACATACTATAATATTTATACATGAGGTTAAACGTACCCTTGACTAAAGGAAGTATAAGGAAAGGGTTAATTTTACATCTCTTTATTATCATATGTTGTTTTAAATTAAGTATATACTCATACATATTTATTATAATTGTCCACGATTAATTAAATAGTTTTCAAAGGGATTATTTTAAGGGACTCTTTTACTACAACATCATTTTAAATGTTTTAAATATTTATTCTCCTCAATAATTCTCATTAATGTCTATGTTTTCAAAATGGTTTTTAATGATTTATTTATATGGACATGAATGTTTTCAAAATGTTAATTCCTATCAAAAGTTTAAAAGTGGAATGGGAAACAACAATTCAAAAATGTATTTAAATTTCTTCATTTCTAAATTGAGTTACTTTTAAATGTTTTCATGAAAAAGAGATATTTATCTCAAAGAGTTTTAAAAATATTTTTCATCTATGTCAACATCCATTGATGGATTTTAATCCTGTTTGAAGTTGATTTATTATGATACAAATATATCATATTGTATTGAAGGTTTTATTTTATGTTTGACTGTGGATGTGTTATTTTTATACCATTCATGGGTTATGAATAAATTATTGACATTTTGTATGCCAGCTTTAAAACGAATGTTTATGTTATGTTTAAACTTTTTCATATGAGGAATGCATTAGACTTAGTAAGAGATGGGTGGACCCCACTATAGATCCTTGATGCATTGGTAGGTCTCATTAGAAAAACTATTGTCTTGGCACAAGGCCTTGACAAAATATTATTTGTAGTCTTGGAACAAGGTCTTTACTATGTGGTTATGAATTCTGGCATTATGCATTCCATCATTATGAAATTGGATATTGATATTACATGTGATTATTCGATGAGTATAATAACCAGGTGAATAATTAAATGACATTATTCGATTTAAATTATCCATATAATGCATTAGTTTATTTTTAAAAGGATTTTGTTTTACTCTAATACATTGCCTTAAATGTTTATTCTTATTTATGGATGTTTTCGCTATATTCTTATCCTTACTGAGCATCTATGCTCCCCCCCTTTCTATGTTTTATTTTTCCTAGGTTGTGAAAAGTATTTTATAGTTGACCTGTAGGGATAGGCTATGGGATACAAATGTGTTCAAAAGGGGACAATGTTTTTGTCTTTTTTCATTTTATATTGTAATGTAAAGTTCATGTATGCAATCTATTTTTGAAGAATACTAACCAGATCGGTCCTTCAGGACTTGATTCCCTGTAATCATGCCAATGTATTAAAATAATGGATTGAATCAGGGTAACTATGGTTCGGGTGTTACAGTTGGTATTAGAGGATGTTTAACAATAACCTTGGAATCTATATTTAGATAAACTATTATTAGAGTACATTAACCTAAGATATACCTTGAGGATTAGTGTAGAAGAACATCCCCGAATTTTGGTAGTGTTGAGATTTTGTGAGTTTTCCAAGCAATACATCCATGTCTGGATACGAGTAGGTAGAGGCAGCTCTAGCACATATGTACCAAGGGGTAAAACCCAAAAATACCTCTTTGGGCTAGACTCGAACGGGAATGGTTGCATGATAACGGGCCTTGCTACACTCTTGGTTACGATAGTCCTGGAGGATATACTTAGGATAATTCGCATTTACTTTCCAAACCATTATGAAGGATTTATGAGTATATATAATTCTTCAAAGAAAACATTTTTATGATTATGGATTATATCCATAAACTATTCAATTTATGTTAACTTTTTTACAAATTTTTAATTATGTATTTTGATTTATAAACTAATCTAGTGTATGCCATTTTTTAGAAATGGCTCCCAATAGATGGAATGAGACCTTCAGTAATAAGTATGATCCAAAGAACAAGAAGGACCAAATATTTCATGTTATTAAGACAACATTTAGAAAGTAAATAGTCTTCCATGTATTATAATCATATGAAGAAATATTATCATGTGTTAATAAGATACTTAAAGAGTCTTATAAGCCCTATGGATTTGAAAGAAAGCCAGATTATAAAATTATGGTAGAGAGAAAGATAGATAAAGGTAAAATGGGAAAGAAGGATTTTCCCATTTGTGATAACTGTGGAGAGAATAACCTTAGTAAATTATTGAAGGTAATGATAGTTTGTTATAATTGTGGGTAAAAAGGACATCATGTACTTGATTTTAAGGGTAAGAAAAAAATTTCAAATGTACAATGCTTCATCTGCAAGGAGTTGGGACACTATGTGAATCAATGTCCAAATCATCAGAGTATACCCCAAATGATGTTATTTGATAATAATAAAGTTATGATAGTACCTAAGATAAAGAGTATTGATTAAGATTTATTATATTGTTTTTAAAGTATTGTGTCATTTGAGTATTGTATTAATTATGTACATGTTATAAGAATTATAGAGTATATAAGGATTGTACTGCAGTATTATTTCAATAATGACTTGAGATTGTGTGGAACTAAGAAAAGTGACTTAATGGATGGTTAATTTTTTTTGGAAAATATATGTTTGAGGTAAAGATAAACCTTAATATGATTCTGATACTGAGGTAGTGATTTTGGAATAAGATATGATTGATTTGGATAAATTATATTGGATATTCTTGACTATCTTGAAACTAATTAATGATTTGTATATTCCATCATTGTTGGAGTTTAAAACATTTTTGGACATAAGGAGTATATCCAGTATTCTATAAGAAATAAGGGAGCATGAATATAATCACTATAGTTATATGATAATTCACGGTGTTATCATGTTTTAAAAGAATACATGATGAAGGTATTTAGATGTTATTACGTAGAAGAAAGTATCTTCATTGTGTTTACCTTCCTTAAAAATTTTGTACTGTGAGTTTGGACAGAAGTATTTTGGATAAGTCTAAAGGTTGTAAGTGATTATGTTTGACATTGGATACAATTTTTAAGGGTAAATCATTTCTTCAAATTATTTTTTGATTGTCATAAAACAGACAAATCGGAGGTCGGGCAATAACTCGTCGCATCCGAAAAGGCCGGGAGACTTGACCCGCAACCAAAGGGCAATAAGGGTGGATCACCTACCACTGGAATACGTGATGTCCTGGTTTGTATTATATAGTTTTTTTAATAGTTGGACAAATGAATTATAAATTCATTATTTTTTGAACCCTATACGATTAAAATAAATAGAATATTTTTGAATTCTATTATCTTTTGGAGTGAAAGATGAGTTTGTGGTAGGAATTAGTTGAAAGATGAAACTCTACATGTCAAATATATATATATATATATATATATATATCCACTTATTCTAGGAATAAATTCATTCTTAAAATATACAGAAGGGATGTTAAAACAAAATATGTGTTATCCTAATGAAATATGTTTTGTTAAACCAATGATATTTTATATCATCTTAGATTGATGTCTTTGAGGCCCTCAATTTTAAACATGTTTGTGATTGATGACCTCAATCACTCCCTATAAATATATTCATTTTTCCTCCAATTATATGTCTCTAATTTACACCAATGTTCTCTTAATCGAGATCATAATTTTGTGGAAACTTTTTCATTCCCTTTCCCTCTTATTATGAATAAATTTTATTTACCCAATTTCTAATGTGGGTTTTCCACAACGGTGTTTTTCTATTTTTAACCTTTTATTTTTAAAGAAAAATTTCAAATTGCGAGGACGTAATTTATTGGAGGGAAAAACGTAACACCCCCGAATTTTGTAGTATGTTATCTCATTAAAGTAATTCGATAGATTATTCTACACAAAACACTGAGATCGAGCGCACCACGACATAACAAACTAGCCGTAACACAAAGAAGTTATGAATAGTATTAACTGAATTTTAAATTTTATATATTCAATATAATTATAAAATTCATATTTTCTTTCTCTTAGACATTATATACAGACAAATTCTATTTTCATATAAAAGATGTATTTTTCAAAAAAAAATGCAATTATACAGTATATTTAATGGACAACACTCTTTAAAACAAATATTTGACACTTTTATATAATCAATTTAATTGAATTAAATTCTTTTTTAGAACCGAGATATAAAAATTTAGTTTGTATAAATTTTTTGTACTTTTCTGTTAACTTTAATATTTTGATGAATTGTGAATAATAATAATTTTTAATTTAAAACAACTTTTTTTAATCGAAAAAATTTATAGCATTAAATTATACATTTGAATGGTTTTTAAGAATAATTATAATATATTTTTATCATTTAATACAATGTAGGTCATTTTAAGTAATTTCACAATTAAATTTGACATAAACACAGGTCAATATTTCGATAGTTTTTACTTTTAAAAAAACTCACTTTTTTGGTTTTGACCATGGGAATTAAATTTAAATTAATTAATGAAACTTATGTATCTTTAATTTGGTAAAATATAATTAATTTTTGAATCCAGAATACCAAAATTATTGTAGGGTAAACTATTGGTATTTTTCTGAAAACATTCAATTTTTGATGAATAGTAGAAAAACACTGCGTTATTGTTTAAATCAAGCATTTTATTTAAATAATTTATTAATTTATTTAAATAAATTTTAGTTCAAAATAAATATATAATATCTATATAAGTTCAATTTAATTCATTGGAATCATTTTGTAATAAAATTAGATGTATAAATCTTCATTGACTTTTTACCGTCTTTTACCCACCTTCTAGGAGCATTTGCAAATTTGTATAAAACATACTTTTAACACTTTTGTAAGTTCAATTTCAAAAATCTGAGAGACATGGTTAATATATATAATTAAAATTTTGTTCAATAATATGGAAACAATTTTTTTGTGAATAATAACTTTTGACTTTTATTTAGCATAGTTAAAAGTAAATAGGGAATTTAAGGGTAAACATTATATCATAATTACCCTAACAGATGTTCTAATTCTATTGGATTAGTATAATTTGACCAAAAACAACCTTAGGAATAAAATATGATCCTCTTGTGTCCAATTCAATGATATTAGGGCATTTATTATTATTTTATTTAAAGAAGAGTCAAAAGGGTTAAATTCAAAGTATAATAACTACACAATTTTTAATATAGGGTTACACAAAATATAAAATCGACTATAAATTTTCATTAAAAAGATAAAAATATTTCCTAAATAATGTTATTTTATATATTATTTTTAGACATTAAATAATTTAATTTATTTATGACACAATGATGATGAAGTAATTACTTTATTAATAAAATATTAAAATAATTGATATTATAAATATCCAAATAAATGTAGATTGATACTTATGATAAATTACACTAATTTTATAGGTTAATATTTCATTTTATGGTTTTTTAAATAAATGTTATTTGAAGGTATAATGTTTTTATGTCTTTTAAAATAAAAAAAAATCTAAATAGTGTCAAAATAGACCTAATTGAGTTTTTAAAAAAAATATTATACTGTAAATTGATATAATTGTCCTAAAAATATAAGTTTCAGAAAAAATACTTATATAATAATATATATGATTTTAATTAGCCACTTGGGGTTATATTGTCATTTTATAGTATGTTTATTAACCATATAATACAAAAACACAAAGAGGCATGGTAAATGTCAAACTATTTAACTAAGAATTAAATATAAAAGAAAAGGTTTATATGATGACCTAAACCTTTATAAAATATATTGGATGAGAGTTTTTCAACCCATACCCACCTTATCATTTAAATAATTTTTTTACAGCCATTATTAACCAAAAATTATTTTATTATAAAATAATATTTCAAGTTTTTTCTAAAGTGACCCTCACCTCTCTTATAAAAGGAAACTTCCCTTCTCTTAATTTCACACCTCCAAAGGCTTTTGGCTCGGCCAAAACCTACCCAAATATCCATCCAACATTCATCCATTCATCCTAGAGGCCTTAATTTGGTCATAAATCCAACCAATGGAGCCCTTTTGATCAAATCAAAAGGAAGAAACCGAAGAAGAGGTAAATATTTCATCACCTCTTTCAAGTTCTTTTCTTCATCCACTTCTTCTTTATTTTTTATTTCCATTAAGAAATAATAACTCCAGTATATTAAATATGTTGTGATGTTATTATAAAAATTGTACAACCATATTAATTATTCAATCCATCCTATAAATGACAAAGTCACCATACGTGCATACGTACGGATTACTGGCTCCACATCGTGGTGTAGTTTTTGTTCAAAAATTTCATTATTTGGATGGGTATAATAATGAGTATAACAGATGTTAATAATAAATATAACATGTTAATGTGACTTTATATATGATATACAATCCAATTACATATGTTTTCTCTGTCAATATAATTATATTGTCGCTCTTGCGTACGTACGGATTACCGTCTACACGACGTGATGAGATTCATTTCCATGTTCATAATTCAACGATGATTATAAAAATTTATATATATTATTAATAAGTATGTAAAAAATGATATAATAATTCTACTGGATATATATATAAATATTTATTTACTTATGTATATATTTTTCACTTAGTTCCGTTCAATATGATATGAAAACGGAAATAACTTTTATGCGTACGTACGGCCTACCAACTCCATAAACGGTGTTTTCCATTTCATATATATGTCTATTATACATATTTATATTCTAAGTATATATGATATATAAATAATTGTTTATATTCTATAAGTATTTAAAACATGATCTATGTGATAGAATCAAGATTAACAAGTAAAAACACGTACAATAAAGAAAGCGATTATTACCCGAAATATTAATTTAACATGGAAATTATTATTAAAATGGTAGTATAAAGTCATAAATGAATCATGTATGATATCATAAATATTAATATGTTTTTGGTATAATTTAATAACATACTACATTCTTTATACAGGAGGTCAAATATACCCTCTACTAAATGAAGTATAAGGTAAGGGTTAATTTCACAATCTCATTATTATCCGAGGTTGTTTTTACTTAAGTATCTATTGGGAAATATTTATTATCCATGTCAAGGTTTCGTGAAAGAGTTTTTAAATGTATTCTTTTAAGGTACTTTTTTACTAAATACAAAACATTAAATGTTTTAAATCTTTATTTTTCTAAATCATTCTCATTAATGTCCATGTTTTCGAAATGGGTTTTAAAGATTTATTTATATAGACATTAATGTTTTTAAAATGTTAATTCCCTTCAAAAGATTCAATGTGGTATGTGACACTTTCATTCCAAAACGTATTTAAATTTTTTTTCCTTTCTAAATTGTGTTACTTTTAAATTTTTTCATGAAAAAGGGATATTTCTCTCAAAGAGTTTTACAAATCATTTTAATCTATGTCAAGATTATTTGATTGATTTTAAACTTGTTTGAAGTTGATTTATTATGATTCAATTCTTCCATATTTTATTGAAGGTTTTTTTGATATGTTTGACTTTGGATGTGTTATTTTTGTACCATTCATGGTTTATGGATAATGTATTTACATTTTGTATGCTAGTTTTAATACGAATGTTTATGCTATGTTTAAACCTTTTCATATGAAGAACGCATCAGACATATTAATTGAAGGGTAGAGCCTGCTATAGATCCTCGAGGAATCATTAGGTCTCATGCGAAAAACTAGTTTCATCATATAAGGACTTGGAAAAATCATATTTGTAGTCTTGGAACAATTCCTTGACAATGTGGTTATGAAGTCTGGCATTATGCATTCCATCATTATGAAATTGGCTATTGATATTACATGTGATTATTCGACTAGTAGAATAACCCTGTGAAAAAATAAATGAAATTATTTGATTTAAATTAGTCATATTATTTAAAAGATTATTTTTAAAAGGTGGTCATTTTAATCTAATACATTACCTTAAATGTTTATGCATATTTATGGAAGTTTCCACTATATTGTTATCCTTACTGAGCATCTGAGCTCACCCCTTTCTATGTTTTATTTTTCCCAGAATGTGAAGAAGTATTTTATGGTTGACCTGTAGGGATAGTCTAAGGGATATGAATGTGTTCAAAAGGGGACAATGTTGTTGTTGTTTTTCATTTTATATTGTAATGTAACGTTCATGTATGCAATCTATTTTCCAAGACTGCTAAACTGATTAGTCCATTGGGACTTGATTCCTTGTAATCATGCCAATGTGTTAAAATAATGCACCATCTTTGGGTAACTAGGGTAAGGGCATTACAACTATAGTTTAAAGATGAGGAAAAACTAAATCAAAATATGTTTAATGAAAAAATCATAGTGTGATGCATCTAGAAAAATATGAGATCTAATAATCTCCCCACCAATTAACTGATCTTCCCTATATTTATCCAAACATAACTATGGTCTCTCGTTGAGAAAGACTAGCCATAGTGCTCACAAATTAGACTACCTCTTTAAGGCCTCCTCTTGAACTCATCCAAGAATCCAATGAACATAATCCAATTGTTTTTTACAACCTTAGTGTAATCTCCCACTATGTTCCACAGCTTGAATCTAATTATCTTTAAAGGATGAATCTACATAAAGCTTGAAATCTTCTACATCTATCACATGAGAAGGGTCTAGATAAAATCTTGAACCTACGAAATGTGAAAAATATATAGCATGGCATTGTAACACTATGTAATGGATAAATAGTATTCTAGTAGACTGTCCATTTTAAATATCTCAAATAGTCTAGAAAACCCGCATGCTATCTTTCCATATTTCATGATATCATGTATCCCAAATCTAGGTGACACCCAATGGAAAACAGGGTGACCAACCTCGAACTACAGAGGTCATCTTCGATGATCATCATTGGAGTTCAGTCTACTATGTTACATTACTAATGTCTTCCTGATCAATTGAACCTTCATAGATGTATCCTATACATTACTAGGTCCAACAACTATTTACTCACCTATATCCAACCAACATTGTGTCGAACAACATAACTATCCAAAAAATCATCTGAGGATTTCATTTTTATAGATTCGAGGAAGCTATTGTTATTTTCAAACTCCATGAGTGCCAAACGTTTCTTAAATGAACAACCAAAATTAAAAACACTAGCTCGAAACATATTTTCAAGAACTAGAATAATTCACTCAAATTGACCATTAGTCAAATAATGATAGTTTGTAAACATAAGAACATATGATCCTAGATATTACTAAACAACATACATGAAGCATGAAATTAATCAAGGTTCTTTTTCATAAATAATTCCTCTAGGAACACCATGACACCAAATGATCGCATACATGTAATCACTACCTAGCTCTTCGATGGTAATGGTCTCCATGATAGACATGAATTGGGAGACCAGTGTATGTTGATCCATAATCACCCATTATACATCATTCTTATGGGTTTTCCAATGTAATCCTTTCACAATATCCATAGTGACATCATCCCATTTCATCTTAGGAATAAGAAGAGGCTATAATATCTTAACTAGTCTCTGTTTCTCATCACTCATCTGATGAAAACTGAACCAAATCATCACAAATCCTACTACCTCCTACTTCCTTTTTTACGAACAGTACTATCTACGGTTACCACAATACACCTTTTTCAAACTAGGGTGTACCACTAATATAAATTTATTAAACTCCCTTATCATCTCCTTTTTCATGCTCATAGGAACACATACATAGCCATAGAACTTAATATCATTAATACTACCAAGGGATCGTCCCAATGGTGTGACCCAACCATATAAGTTGTCTCTCTAAATAAAATCCACTTAAACATATAACTATTTGTTCCTAATCTATTCCAAAATAACATGTATAATATATGTGTAAATCAGATCCACTCATCATTAAGACTCTTGACCAACCAAATGAATGTATACAAACAAGTCCATCATCCACTACTCATCACACGACTCACGCACTGGCTCTTTCTCCATCCCTTATCACAAATAATTGGAAATGAAATTTACCTTTTGCAGTGTATAATAAAGAGTATATGTTGAAATACTATGGGTAATCAACTTACCACATCTAAAAGAGGTTTAGATCTTACGCAGAAAAGATGTATCAGAGGCTTGTATAATCCATGTATGCCACAATTCTCTCACCTATATGATAATTTCCCCAATATATTAGTGAATTTACCACTTCAAATAACTCTAGATCTAGAGTATGGTAATTCCTCTCATATGGTATCATCTTCGTGGAGCCATAAGAAACCACTAAATCCTACTACTTCAGAACTACTCCGTGACCAACTCTAAATGCATCACATTACCTGGTATATTATTTACTTGCACAAGTAATGTGAGTGTAGGCGTAGAGTCTGTATTTACTTTTAGCTCCTATATTTATGTCTCATAATAATTTAATGAAAAAAATCACTCCCTTTTTAGTCATCCCAAAAATTGGTGATTCTAGATTAGAGTAGTCCGGGATAATGCACCGATAATAACTTGTAATCCCCAAAAAACATTGAATCTTGAATACATTGTTGGGATTATATGAAGATACCATGAATGAAATTATCCTCTGGTCCACTGACACCACTAATTCTTAATGTAATATCACACAATGTTCACTTTATAAGTTATGAATCTTCATTTGGTTAGATTGGCATAAATTTTACTCTCTATCAATATACTTCGGATGATGCCATGATTTTGGAAATAATTATCTACTGAGTAAGAGTAAAATAATATATCATTGACAAAAAAACACCACAAAATGATCCAGAAAAGGATGAAATATTTTATTTATCAACGCCATGAATACTATTGGTGAATTAGTCAACCCAAACAGATCACTACGAACTCATACAATCTATACCTTCTCATAAAAGATATCTCAGGCATGTCCGATAGTCTCCCCCATAAATTGTAGTGTATTGATCTCAAATCAATCATGGGGGAGATCTTATCTCCTCTTATCTTCTCAATGAGATCATTGACACATGGAAGGGGATATTATTTTTATTCATTCATCAGCTTCCATCTTCAAAAATCTACACATAAGTGCAAGTTTTCATTAGCCTCTTCAATGATGAAAATTAGAGAACCCTAAAGTGATTAACTTTTCCATATGAAACCATTAGATTCCAGGTCTTATAACCATTAAATTTAAACTCTAAAATCTCTATCGGTGCCATTTTATATGTAATGATAGAAACAATCTCATCTTCTAGCACCAACTTGATCATGAACATGATCTTCCCCTCATGTGTTACGCCAAAAAATACCTTAGAAAAAACATCACGAAAATGATCTAGCACTGGTGGAAAGTAATCATAATACATTCAACCATTTTCTATGTCAAAACTGAATATTTTATCCATGAGAATATACAATTAGTACGAAATTGATCATGCACATCCTAAATAAAGATCCTACTCAGCTTGGAGAGAATATTTTCCTCCTTTTAGAGATCGAATGGAAACTATCCCCCTATAACAATTTATATGATCCTAGTATAAAACTTATTAAATCCATACCAAGAATCAAATTGAAACCTTCATTTCTAGAAAAAATGGTTCCCAACTAAAAATGTAATCACCAATCTCTAAAAGACACATCTTAAAACATTTAGTATTCTTTTAAAGCACTCCCAAATGTGTGACGATGGTCAAAACACCATAAAATATTTCCCCAAAAAAATCCAAAATATTTTCTATATGAGAGGGTAAAAAAAGAAATATTATTCTCCTGTATCATAAAACAAAAAATATGGTAAACTATAAAAGAATTATACCACTGAAAATAGAAGTTCATGTATCCATAATAGCAACAGTAGTCTGCATAATGTGTAAAAAACGTTATCTTATTCCCTTGGATAGAGTATGAAAACCCTGACATATTTCTCATTCCAAGAACTGTTTCTCCAACACTATGGTACCACATCCCCTGCCTTGTTTTGGGTGGACATTAGAACTACACATATCGGCCTACTAAGGGGTAGCTGAGCCCCTTCTAAACTATAGTTTCTGTCCTGATCCACTACCACTTCTCTACTTTGGAAATTTCATATATAATCTCTAAATATGGACAAGTATTCCAATGAAAACTCACTCTAAAATGGGGTAAGGACAATCTGTGGGATTTTATCCAAACCTACCACACTGATATAACTACAATGAATCACCTTACTAAGATGGTTTTCCACTTCCCTGGCTGCAATTTCGACTACTACCTTGGTGAAAACTGTAATAGTGGAACTTCTTTCTACCAGAATAAGAATTAATAGTTTTCCCAGTAGAAATAAATTTGTTACTACTTGGGGATTGTATCTTATATTCCCTTATATAATGAGTTTCTTGTTTATCATGCCCCAAAAAATACTCAAATAAAAAAATCACTTATGAATTGATCTTATAATGAATTTGATAAAAATAAATCACCTTGTATGCATCATTAGCTTCCATAGATTGCCCAATGCATTGAAAATCAGTGAAAATTCCAGTTTAGTTTGGAACTAACATTTCCTCTTATGTAAGATTCATGAAATGAAAATTCTTCTCATCCCTCAATGTATTTGGATAGATGCAGCTCGAGTAATTCTCTTCAAATACATTCCAAGACAAATCCTCTTTCAGCCCATATTCCTCCAAAATGATCCACAAAACTTGGCTAGTCCATGAAGAATATATAGAAAAATGATTTACCCTCTTATCTATGGGTGTCTCAAGGTGATTGAATACCATCTGTAATGACACTATCATGTACTAGGCTACTTGTGGTCCTCCTTTACCAATGAAAATATGTGGATTCTATTGCTAAAACTCTCACATCAACTCATAGATGAGGGTAATTGTATGAAAATACTCCCATTCCATGGATTTAATAACCCTCCATAATTATTCATGTTTCTAAACATCTATATGATCCTTAGAAACTACAACAACCTCTAGATTAATTGTATTAAGGCTCAATTTGAAGATACGAAGGAGGCACTTTCGCTACCTGACAAACTCACACCGTTGAGAAATGGGTATCAACATGGCCATCCTCAAAATTAGAATACAATAGAGAACCACTAACTCCTAGTCTCTCTTAACATGGCATAAAAAATGATCTATCATGACATAATAGTTATTTAATTTAATTTATTAGGTATAAAAATATATATTATCATAATCTACACATGAAATATATCACACATATAAATAAATCCCTTACATGAACCTTGAATGTAAGTTATATCCTTTATTTTATATCATTATTTATGTATAAACATCTCATCCCATACCAAGTAGTGAATAAAAACATCATGAAACAACAACATCACACAACATGTGTTTCACCCATGGAAAAACATGCTTTCCTCCCTATATGCCACATGCTACGGAATATGAGAGAGAGTGGAAAATGTATAGTGGGGAGACATTAATCTTTGTATTCAAAGTTACAATATAGAGACAATATTATATATAAATAAATAAATATCAGAGTGTAAAAATATTAGAAATAAAATGATATAGTAGAAAAAACATCAAAGACATGTGAGTAATCTAGTAAATAATAAAGGAATAATGATATATCATAACAGAATGTTACTAAATTCAATTTTATAAATATTATAAATAAATTAATAGTAGACAGAAAATAACCTAGTCTAGAACCCCATGTTAGTTCCTTCTCCAAACTCCATCCCATCTAATAAGTAATAATCAATAGTATTGTTTTTATTCATTTTCCCATCCTACATCCTTGAAATAACCATATGTACCAAATGGTATCCAAAATAGGTTGTGAGTATAACTCAGTAGGTTGACACCACTAGGTCTAGATATAACTAGTTAGATAAAAAGTGTATGAAATAATATAAAAAAGTGTATTAATTAATTCAAAAATTAATAAAATACAACAATAACCTACTTTGACACCATGCTATGATATCTCTGAGCATGTCTCACAACCACACCATCCATAACCATATAACAATGCTAAACCATAACCATCTTCATAACCTTGATATAATGCCTTTGAGGCTTTTTCACAACCATGCCACCACAACCATATTTCAATGGTATAACAAATCACTATGGTGAGCCCACTATATTGGAATATAAATATATGTCTACGTATATATCAATATATAACAATTATATCACTTGAAATCACATGAACCAAGTTTATAATAGATACAGTATGTTTCAAAGTCAAAACCATATATTTAAGCACTAAATATTTTTTCAGTGTCATAACAAGGTATATATACATTATAGAATGTATCCAAATAAAAAACATGTATATAAGAATTACAACATGTGTCACAAGTACATATTACAATAAAAATAATATCAAAATATGATCTATTTAAAACGAATGGTTAATTTTGATAATTACCATTTGTCCATAAATTTACACATTATCTCAGTTAATAAATTAATCCATTATTCATGGTGTATTTATATCCTAAAATCTTATTAAAATATGCCATTCTAAAAAACATAATAAATCCATTCCCAATTCATTATTTTCAATTGTTCACTCACCCAATGGGTATCTATATGAATGGTCACATCTTCAATTGATGCCATAGGGTTCCAATTAATAATGCAGCAAAGGAAAATAAATTTTCTATTAAATTAATTAATTATTGTTCACATGTGTTACCACAATAAGAAAATTACATATACTTAGAAACTAAGAAATAAAACCATAGGGTTATAATAATAACACTTTACCTTTAACAGATAATGAATGAAATGCTTCCAATGGAAAACACCCATAAATACAAAGTCTCGAATGATCGAAAAAATATCCTTGATACACATTGATAAAGTTGAAAACCAATAACATCCTAGGCTAATAGGTTTCACTACAATGGTCATAGAATAATTTGGTGAAAAGGAATAACCAAAAAAATAATTATTAGAGATTTATTTCACAAACAAAATGTCCAGAAGAGAGAAAAGGCAACCAAAATCAGATGGATGTTTCCCAAGGGTCATGAGGAGAAAGATTCATGTGAGTTGAATTAGAAAATTACTCATATAGAAACCATTAAAATGGTAGGTTAGGTAAATACATGGCTTGTAATTTAGTTACACATTGTGTATTTTTTTTAGAGGTATATGGAGAAAACCCATTATCTCAGATGAATATTAAATTCACCCAAATATTACATGATGAGTAACCCATTTTCATTACGTGTTAATTTCATGAAGATTGTTTCATTCCCATTATATGTTTAAGAACCTGAAATCGATTTAAGGATTCTTGATTTACAATAACCCTTGGTAACGCTTGAACCATTTATACCCATACACCACTTAATTAAAATAAATATATATCTCTGGACTTTAAGACATTTTCTGCTTCAAATTTATATTTTATGGATCTTCACTAGTTTTTCATGTTTCCCCACAACCCATTACTATGTTTTTTCAAAAAAAAGTCATTCATGATGAAAACACAACCACTAAGGTTTAAAAATGACCTAAAAATCAATTTATATAATTTTAACAAAAAAATTCGAGTGTGAAAAATCAAGAAAAAGATGGGATCAAATAGAAACCATCCTTATTTTATCTCTATGTAATTACAGATTATGATGATGAAATATTGATTAATCCTTTTTTCTTTTCCATGGTATATGTTATGGTGAAATCAAATAAAATTAAAGATATTGTGATATATATATGAGTAAATTATGATTATATTAATGGTGGGTTTTTTATATACCTCTAATTAATTGGGTAGAGAGAAATGTTTTATGATCTCAGAAAGGATATAGTAGAGTTAATCCTAGGACTAAATGATAGTAAACTGAATATTATCCCAAGAATAAATTAACTACATAGGTGGTTATCCTAAACCTAACATGTGATGGATATCTTAGTGGGAAGTATTGAAATAATATTATAAGATTATGATTATTCTAGACCTCATGACACTCTTTTATGATGTGATATTATGCCAATTTTATTCTATTTGGGCTCATTTTTTTATTCATTTATGATTAATGTCTTATGAACTATAATTATTTTATAATGACTCATGACTATGATCTATGAAATGATGATTATGAATATGAAGTGTTATTATCATGTTGTTATGCCCTTATTTTCATGTTATTATTTAAAATGGTCATTTATTGATGTTAAAATGCTCTAAACTTATTGGAAATAAGGTCTCACCATCATGTTTGTTTCATTTTACCAATAAAATGATGAAATTTTTCAATAATTATATGTCTAAGATGGGTTCTATTTGTGAAGAAAATACTGGGAGATGATGTTTATCTTTTATATACCAATTTAATTTTGGTATCCATGTTTACAAATAAAATAATAATTTATTATTCTCACATGGATATCATTTTTATGATATTAATATTTATATAATAAGATGTAATATTAATGTGTGAAATGTTTAGGTCACCAAAGATTGTATTAGAGAGAGGATCAGTTTAATTTGGAAAATATAATAAGAATGAATTTTTGAAACTGTTTTAGATAAGCCAATGTGTACGAGAAAATCTAATGTTATGGTAAATAAAATATTCTGGTTTTAAAACAATTACATCCATGACTTCATAATAGCATGTGGATGTGGTTGTATTATATATTCACCTAGAGTAAAAAATTTGACTGGGGAAGATTCAGTATTTACTCAATCATCACTATGGTACAATTATTTGGTATAATAACGAAAACATGGTTGGAGACTCTTGTGGGTTATTTTAATTACACTGAAAACATCATTCAAAAATAATATGATGCATGGAATTCCTCGCATGATAATGAACTTTGAGAGAGAAATGATATAAAATAAGAAAAATTACTTATTTTTGAACATTCAAACATATATATCAAAATGGATGTTGGGAATAGTAATAACTATATTAGGGAAAATATTTACATAGGTTTCAAATGATGTAAATGTATTGATTAATTCACAATGAATATGTTCTCAACTTTTAGTTAAGTTTTTTTATACATCATAAAATATGTTTTCAAAAAAATGTTCTTATTTAATTTCACATAGAGGCATTAAAATATTTATATAAATGTTTTATAATTTATTGAAGGTTTTGAATAACTATTTTGAAATCATCATTTCAATATTATCTTAGGGTTATTTTTTTGATGTTTGTAAAATATGTATTTTTTCATTGAATAGAAAAAATATCAATTTTTGGAAAACAATATTTTAATTTAAATTAAAAAATTAATATAAAAGTATCATTATGTTTTTAATATTTTAATAATGTAAAATAATTATCCATTAAAAATAAATATTTATATTATTTACTAATGTATTATTATTATACAAGATTTTTGTATAAGATCATTTTCATGCCTAATAAAAAATTATTCTAAAAACTCTTTCACAATGTGCTTTTTTTTTATGATAATTAAATATGTAAATGATTATTTATTAGTGGTTTTAGTTAAATATTTGTAATATATTTTTTAATTTTTTACATATCGAATAGAGTTTACAAGGAAAGGAGTAGAAGAAAATTCCTTTTTATTCTTGAAAAAGTATTTATCTAAAGGTGTTTTTGCTACATTTTACAAGATTGTTTAAAATAAAATTATAATAGTTATATAAAAATAATGAATTGAAGTTGATTAGAGAAATTAATCCTAATAATTATTATAATTTTAAATAGTTTAACATTTTTTTGTCATAACGAGTAGTATAAAAAGTAAAATTTTGTTAACGTGGTTAATATAGAAATGGGTTTTTTAGGGGAGGATTAAACAAATAGATAAGGGTATTAATCCCACCCAAAATTTTATAGTTGTTATTTTGTAAAGATATTTAAATCATAAATTATACAATTTTTAATTCAAGCCTATTTTTGTTCATATTCTAATGAAATTTTCATTATATTGTTGAATTATTTCAATAAATTCCATGTATGTCCACCCCTCAATTATAAAATAGAACCTCTTATCCTCTATTATTAATAGTTTTCCAGCCACATTTATCAACATATCCCTAAAAACCTTAATATAATTCTATAATTCCATAAATAAATTTTTTCCTTCTCCTAACACAAATCTTTTAAACATTAAGGTCAATTCAATAGGAGGACACTCAAAAAAGAGTTGTAAATCTTAACATGCTATTTCAGTTCGATTTATTTTTTAAATATTAAATAAAATATTTTTATTCATTAATAAATATTAATATTGTTTCATAAATACATATATATGTTATTATAATTATATATAAAACATTTACCACCACATCTCTATCAAATGGGAAATGAATGTATCACTCATGCATACGTCTAGACTACAACCTATATGAACCTATATGATTTATTATCCATCCCCATCATTAATAGTTGGTTATTATGATGGATTGAATGTTTATTTATTATATTTATGAAATTATTATTCTATTTTAGTTAAAAATACATATAAATCTTTTTAACATCCCATCCATTTAAAAATGATAACATCACTCATGCGTATATGTGGAAACCCACCACCCCAAAGAAATGTGATTAATTTTCAATTTCCCATTTCAATTATTGGTAATAAAGATATATTTAAATAATATTTATGTTAATGTTTTTAAAATTTCATTCTATAATTGTTGTATATCATTTAACATTATATAATTTATTCCATCCAATAGTGAATCATAACTCATGCATACCTACTGATTACCATTTCCACGAAATAATAAAATTCATTTTTCATTACCACTTTATATTTGTTTTTATAAAATTGAAAATAATGACTAAATATGATACTTATGACCTGAATGTTATTATGGATATTTTTTAACCACGATCAATGTGAAATTACATAAACTTCGAGACTAAAATATACATGAAAATGGAAATAGTTATCACCCATAAATAAATATTTTATTAATGAATTATTAAAAATGTCTCTTTAAATGTTATAATTGGGTGATATTTGACATTATAAGTGATTAAATTTTTATATAATATAATAATAATAAATCAAAATTTATTATAAGTGTTTTTCGAGTGATTGTGAGTTAGGTCAGACATAGGTTATGGTTACTTCATCCCAATATTGTTTCTCTAAGACATGTTTGATATTATGCACGTATATATGGTTATGTGGTTTATATACTACTACATAGGCATTTTATATCATTTATCCTCTTAATTAAGTTAATTTAATGTTACAATTCAAACTAAATCATCCATTAGTATTTTATTTAAATGTTACCAATGTGTTAATGGGTTACTATATAAAATTTTCTTCATTGAGAATTTTTTACATTATACACCAATATTTAATTATGATGAGTATCAATAATCCATTTGATATGTAATTTAATTATTATCCTTTTTCCATTAGTATTTAATTTTTCATTTAATTTTATTTCATATATGGTAATTATGACTAAAAATTTACAAAATCCATACAGGTTTTACTACATAATCCAATATTTACATGGATAGATTATGCTTAAATTTAAGATACTGAAATTATATGGTATATATTAAAAAAAATCATTCATTTATTCTATTAATTTTGTATCTATATATAAATTATTTTCATTAGTTCTGTACTCTTTATGTACTCAAGACACCAAAATAATTTTTAAGGAAGATGTATTTTTTTCATTCTTCAGTGTAAAATATTTTTCTTTTTTATTAATATTTTATTTAAAATTATTTCATGAATTCTTTTAACATTCACCAATGATTGTATAATTTCATTTCTTTCTCGAGATTTACGTTATATAAAAAAATTTAATGGAATATTCTTTTTGTTTTTCAAATGGTGTAATTTGGGAATTTTTACAAAAAAGTGAAAAAAATTTATATTTTAATGTATTTTACATTATTTTATTTTCTATCAACCTTGATTTTTCTTTTATTTTAATCTCCCTTTACATGTTTCTATTATTATTTTCTAAAGAAGTACCTAAACAATTATTAAATTTTTAGATTCTAAACATGTAATTTCGAAATGAAAAATTTTTTTCCTCAAAAAATGCTTCATTGATGTTTTAATTATATTTTAATATTTAATAGTATCCATTGATTTTTCTTATTATTTACTCTTAATATTATCCAATTTTACCATCAATATTTTTTCTCGAGATGGTTAATGATTATGATAATAAAATTGAGGAAACAACTTTTATTTTTAATGTGTTTTTAATTGATATATTGATAATTGTTTTTATGGTCTTGTGGAATATAGAGTAATGGATTAGGATTTTGTGACATGTGGATCATAAATAAAAATCAAGTGCATTGGTTAAAGATTTATGTTTTATGAGCTCAAATGGTACATAGGTGGTTATCCCAATCACAAACTACTGTACTTATGGGATTATATCAATCCCAAAATAGAGAACATGGAGGTTATCCTAATCCTAAGAGAGGGTACAAACATGGTTATCCCAAAATTGATGTAGGTAAACGTGTCATTATACTAATCCAAATATGTGATTAATGTATTGGGGTGAAGTATTGACATAATATTATTATAATTATAAATATTCCCAAATTTATGCCACTCTTTTATGACATGATCTTATATGACTTTTATTCACTCATAGATCTTGTACTTTGATTCCGTTATGATTGATGTCTAATGAAATTCAATTAATTTTTCAATGAACCATCATTATATATGTTTTATCATATTTATTACAAATTTTATAATCATGTTCTTGTATATTTATAATTATGATATACATATTTATGACCACTTGTTGATATCTCTATTATTTACCCTTAATAAGAATTTTGTGCTCATCCTTTATTATGTTTCATTTTTCATATTATAAGAATAAATTTTATAATTTTTATATATTTAATATGAGTGTATTTTTTGAAGAAATAAGTAGGGGATGATTTATATCAATTATTTACCAGTTTTTTAGGTATACGTGTTCCCAAATATAGAAATAAATAATGGTTTATAATGATATATAATGAATATTATTATAAATTGATGTAATATTTATAGATGTAGAGTTTAGGTTTCTATATTTGGTATCATTGAAAAGGATAGTTTTTTTGGAAACTATGGAGGGAAAAATTAGTATCAATGCATATAATAAGACATTGTATTGCAGAACATCATACGTTAAGAAAATTAATGAAGTGTGGTTTACCTAAGAAAATATACCTCTTTCGGGATAATATCAAGTGGATATTGGTGTGGCAGAGATGTATATAGTGGTAAGAACATTGAATTGGGTGGATTGAAAATTAACTCAATCACCATCAGTTAATGATGTGTAGGATAAAGATAGAACACCAATCTAGAAACTCTCATGGGATATAATTGAGTTAATAGAAATTTTATTTGTGAACCATTATGATGTATTTTATATGATATTGAACAAAGATGGCCTCTGTTAAAAATCTCATTTCATATATTGAAAATAATATTTCAGGATTTATATATAAAATACATATCATTTCATGATTATTATATTACTAACAATAATTACTCATGCTATACTTTTTATTTTAGGTCATGGTTAGAACTTGGAGGAATCATGTTAACACAAAATGTGATGGGTGATGAAATGATTGTCCTCACAAGAAACGAAATTAAATGGTTTAAGTAATGTTAATTATTTTGATTTTTCTTAACAAGATATCATGAAATATTATTGACAACCTAATCCCTTTTTATTTTCTTGACAACCCTAATAAGAGAACATCATTGTTTAATTAATGTTTTTGTGATAAGGACTATAGAGGAATGAATATTCAATTTCCTCCATGTTCAAAATATAGAATAACGCCCTCATATGAACTTTTTAAAGGAACATGATTTTTTTTGTGTTTTAAAATAATGTGTATATTGTGGAAAATTTCCATGTAAAAAATGAAATGGTTGGTTAACCTTATAGATGAGAATAATGGTTTCCATAAGGTATCATCTACGGTTGAATATTTTAAATGTGGAATGTATAAGAATTATACAAATCAATGTCCTAGGGTAGATTAACTAGAATGGAACAAAAAAGTGTGTATGAGTAAAGGATTTTCTATTAATGATTAAAAGACTATGAATGGCATATGAATGGAAAGAATTTTTAAGAAATAACTTGATGAAGTATAGTTAATGGTTTATTAAGGACATGGATTGAATGTAATATCTATGAATGGTTATTTGTAATTATATTATAGATTTTTTTATAAATTATATTATTGTTATATGAATTTTTAAAAATTTAAGGATTGTTCGACAATAATTTTTAATTTTCAATTTTCATGAACAGGTTGTATTATGCTAATAAAATTTAAACTTGATTTTGTCGTAAGATGAAATTTTTGGAAAACAATTGATTGATGGATTAAAAAAATAATATGGGTTTAATAATGATATAATAATGCTTATATGGCATAAAAAGTTAGTCATATTTTCGATCTAAAGTGGATTTTATTGGTGATTATATATCTAATATCTAATTTGAGGAAAAATTGAATTATGTTTCCATTTATTTTTTTTGAAACTATATATTTTCTTCATTGCGGTTTTATGGTGGTTAAGATAATTGTTATGTTTTGGGTTCACATGTGATCAAGGTATCCACATTTTGTGTTTGTAAAATATAAAGTTACTTTATGTTTTAAGAGGAGTATATTTACGTTGGTATTTTATATTTTTTAATATTTTTATAAAAATTATTTGTTATTAAATTTGGTTAAAAAAATTATCAGTTTTAATGTTTACTATTTATGTAATGGTTTAAGTATAACTTTGGGTTTTATTATTATTATTTAGATATTAATTTTTTATTTCATAAAAAAATGATTTACCCATTCTTAATAACTTACTCTAATCATTTTTTGATTGGTAAATATCTAAACATGGAAGCAAATACATTTAACACATTTATGGATCTTATGTTTATTTCAAAGATAATTTTAGTTCTCCTTACATTAAAAATTCTTCTTGGTCATTCATTTCATAGAAAAATATATCATATATATGTGTTATTTTTACTAAGAACTACCAAAGGATGAAATAATGATTATGAAATCGAATGTAATCATTTAAATAAAATTAATTTTATTCCATTGTAAATTATTTACATAACTATAGGAAATTTTTCTGTGGAAATTTATTTATTTTTAATTATTTATAATGAGTAGAAATTAATTTTCAACCCTCTATATTTTATTGTTATATGGTTAATAAATTTATTATGCCCATGATATATATCACTATATTATTATTTGGACACTTTATTTCCCCATCCATGTAAATATATAAACATCCCACTAATTTCATCCTCATCGTGGAACCCGATTATGGGTTATTTATGGTAACATTTATGTTTCCCACGACATCTTTAAAAGGACATTTTTTATTAATTTATAAAAATATGGTTTTAAATAAAGGTATTATTCAATATTAAACCCTTTAATAACAAGAAAAACAATACAGGTCGAATTTTATTAAGGGGTTAGAATGTAACACCCAACAAAATTAATTTAAAAGAACAATAATATCGATGGTTTTTGTATATGAAAAAATTGACATTTTAGAGAACTATGATATAGAATAAATATTATATAATATATATATATATATGTGTGATTGTTATTTCCTAAAACATTAAATTAGAAAGTATAAATATTTAGAGCAACATCATGAATGATATTTATAGATGTTTCAAATAATGAAAATGTATTGATTAATACTGAATAAATTAGTACAAAATTTTCATTAATTTTTTTTTTAACTTCAAAAAATATGGATTATTCAAAAAGTGGTTTAATTTAATTTTACAGAGAGAAATTATAATTTTTATCTAATATTAAAAAAAATTTATGGTATGAACAAATTATTTTAAATCATCATCTCATTATTATATTAGTTTTAATGTTTTGGATTTTTCTAGAAAAATTTATTTCTCAGTTAATAGTAAAAAAATTTGATTTCTTTTTAACTACCATTCCTTTTCGTTAAATAATTTAATATTAAATCATTATTACTATTTAAATTTGGTAGTAATATAAAATATTTCTCCATTAATTATAAATAATCTAAATAATTACATATTTATTGTCATTATATATTATTTTGGTATAAGGTCATTAAAAAACTAGTTTTCTAAAAACTATATTTATATTTATTTAGTGTTTTTTTCTAAATTAGTATAATAAAACACTATTTATTAGTTATTTAAATGAAATTTATACTATATATGTTTATTAAAATAAATATTTTATTTCCTATCAAATAGTTTTTTTGTGTAAGTAATGGATGTAAATTGAAGTTTGTGTATAAAAATAAATTCATCTGAAACAAGTTATTTGTTACTTTTCCTCCCTTCATAAAATCTAATTACTTATCAAATATAAATGTTATATAGTTAAATGAATAAATTATTTTTCATTATTATGATTAATATAATTTAATAGGCTTATATTAATTTTTATTCATACTGAGTCGTTAAGAATTTCAAAATTTTGTTAACACAGCTAAAGATAAAACTATTTTACTAGGAGTTAATGTAATAAATAGGGCAATAATGACAGAGAACCTGAATAATTATGATTTTATTTTGAAATTTAAATATTATATTAGTATTCAATTAATTCGTGTAAATTTTTATCCACTTTCTCATTTAAGTGATCCTATATCACTTAAATCCTTAATGAAATTCCATGTGTGTCCCTCCCAAAAACAAAAAGGTCACTTATTCTTTTCCATTAATCAAAAAATTTGAGAATTATAGATTAGATATTAACTTACCAAAAAACATTAAAATCTCCTTCAATTAAATATTGATTTTAAAATTATCTTTAGACCAATATTTCAAGGCATATGGTGTAAGACAATGGAGAACTCTCAAAGAAGATGTATAAATATTAACTAATATCATTCAATTTTATTTATTCTCCAACAGTATCTAAACCTATTGTATCTTTACAAACATAATTTATAATCTACCATAAATATACATATATCTTATTATAATAAATTTTCAACCATTTACTAATTATTTTCTATAAAATCGGAAATGAAAATATCACCAATGTGTACATGTAGACTACCGCTTCAATGTAGTGAAATGATTCATCTTCTAACAGCATCACTAATCATTTGTAATTATGATGGATTAAATTTATATATATGATACATAATAATTTATTATCCATATATTATTATAATATAATATATACCTTCAAACCATCCCATCCATTTAAAAATGATATCATCGCTCGTATGTATGGGGGTTACCATATCCCCAAAGTGATATGATTCATTTTTTATTTCCACATTAAATGGATAATATTTTATATAAATATAATTAATATATATGATTTTTATGAGAAAAAAGTATTATTCAATGGTGTATTTCCATTTTACATTGTTATATTTCATTTATCGAAAAGCAAAATCATTACTCATGTGTATGTATAGATTACCATCTCTAGAAAATAATGTAATTCATTTAACACAATCACATTATATAAATTTTTATTTAAGTTTATATAGTGAATAAATATTGTGAATTTGTAATGATTTATATTCTAGAGATCATTTAACTATAATTAATGTTAAAGGGGCATGATCTCCAAATAGAATACATACATCATAACTAAAAATTTTATCACTAGGATATGATGATTTTAATAAGAATTTAATAATAAGTAGGAGTGAAAATGTTATATGTTGATAATATATGATATTATATCTATGTAAATTATAATTTTATAAAATTATAATAATTAATAATATTATAAATAGGATTTTATAGCACATAGGAATCAATTTAGACATAAGGTTATTATTTCTCATCTCAATACTCTTATTGTAACATGTATAATATTATGAACATGTTTATTCTTATGAGGTGTATATACCATGTAGAGACCCGAAGCTTAACGTACATGGACATTACATTACATTTGCGGAATACTTAGTACATAACAAAAAACACACACACAAGGATCGTAATAGTTTAGTGTCTTTGGAAACTCGGAACGTAATCTTCAAATCGTGGTGAAAGATCTTCAATATCTCCCATAAAGATCTTCCCTTATTTTTACCTAAAACCTTTCTTTATATCCTGGGGAAAAGAAAACATAAAAGGGTGAGCTCAAATGCTAAGTAAGGGTAAACAAAAGAAAAATCAATCACATCATATTCATAAGAACATAACTTTTGTATATCTTCACCTGCAAAAGAGATCATAATATCATAACATGGAATAAATCATAGAAGTTAAAATGAGATCCCCCTAATCATAACATAAAACTTGAAACTTTGTGGCATGCAAACATAATCATGGAAAATCATTTCTTATTAGTCATGACTCATTGCCAAGACTATCTTAGCGGACAAAGTCCATTTCTGAACCGAGTTCACTCCTCGTTTCAGTCCTGAATCACTGAACTGAAATAACCTTCCGTTCCAGCCATGTCTATCTCATTAGATATAAATCTTTACCCAATGCATTGGAGGGAGATATAGGTCCCACCCATCTTATAATGAATCCTTTCTTATGTGTGCCACATAATCATAAATCATACATCATCGCATAACACATGTAACAAAAATGGGATTCTTGAAACATCATGACATCATAAAACAAATCATATAAGGTAAATGACTTCATAAAAATAATTCCCTCACAACATAATCAAATCAATGTAATAATAGGGATAAAAATAGAACCCTATATTATCTTAGATGGAAAATAATTTTGATAAAACATTTGAACTCAATTCTTGAGGAAAATATCCTTTCTACTTCAAAACAATTTTCTTTTCTTGATATGTCATACAATTATAAACTAAAATAAGTTGATTAAAAATAAACATGAAAACTTATAAAGTAGGCTTCTTGGAAATAATGTTTTAAAAATCCATTCATGCCGTATAAGTTAAAAAAAACATTCTTCGTACTTTTGTCAGAAAAGTCAAAAAGTACCTCGTACGAAAAACGACAAAAGATTCTTTTCATATCTTTTACAAAAAAAACATACTGAAGGGTAAAATTGGATATAAACAATTGTATAAGGAAGGAAATAATATTACATATTGAGGGAACATTGATGTGGATGATAAAATACACCCCAGTAATTACCAAAGTAAAAACAATCTCGGATAAAAGTGAGATTGTGATATTTCCCTTACCTTAAGTCCGATTTGCTTCGTAAGTGTCCGAACCTCCTGTATAATGATTTAAATAATGTCATTAACTTATTACAGAATCATATTAATTGTTATTATATCATATATGGTTCATTTATGACTTTATATTACCCGTTCTTTTGTAAATTCCATGTTAAAGAAGCGTTTTGGGTAAAATCGTTTCATTTATCGTAGGTGTTTGGACTTGTTGTTCTTGACATTATTATTACTTATATCATGATTTATTTACTTCCAGAATATATAAAATGATTTATATATCATATATATTCAGTATATATAAATAATAGATAGATAAATGAAATGAAACACACCGTTCATGGAGACGGTAGTCCGTACGTACGCATGAACGCTGTTTTCGTTTCCTTATTGAGTTGAACGGAATTAAGTAGATGACATTCATATATATACACATAAATCCAGTATCATTGTTATGTAATATATGTGATTATTACTTATTATATATACTTTATAATCATTCATGAATGGTTTAATGTGGAGAATGAGTCTCATCGCGTCGTGGAGACGGTATTCCGTACGTACGCACGCGCGATTATATCGTTCTCATGATCGTGAACTTGTGTTGATGTGTATGTATACTATTTCAGTATCAATATCAATTTATAATAATCATATATAGTTACTCATTACACCATTATACCCATCCCTGTAAGGTGATGGTGGAAAATAGATTACACCACGGCGTGGAGACGGTATTCCGTACGTACGCACACGCGGTGATTTCATTTTTCCGTAGGATAGATAGAAGGTGAATTAGGGTTGTTTCATATTTATAATAACATATCAGTATGTAAGTAATACTGATGTTATTAGTTTATCATGAAACAACTAAAGAAGTAGAAGTTGAATAAGAAATAAATTGAAAAGATCAGTAATGGATATTACCTCTTCTTTGAAACGCCTCTTTGAATCCTCCACTTAGGGAACTAAGATTGGTCTTTGAAGAAGACAAGGAACTCTAGGATTATTCTAGGGAAGTGGAGAAGGTATTTTGGCAGGGGTTGGCCGAGCTTGAGTGCTCAAATTGGTGTGAGGAGGAGGGGGAGGAGGTGCCCTTTTATAAGGGAGGAGAGGGGCACCTTAGGAATATCTCAAAATATTATTTTATATTAAAGTAAAAATCGGTTTATAATAGTTCCAAAGGGTCTTATTTCGAATATAAAGTAGGTATGGGTCGAAATCATATCAACCAATAGGATTTAGACAAGTTTAGGTTATTATTTTAACCTTATCACTTAGATTTAACTCTAAGTTAAATAATTTAACTCTTACCGTGACTTTTTGTTTTCTTACACTATATGGTTAATACACTTACTATAACATGCCAAACGAACCCCAAGTTGTTTATTATTAATATATATATTCTTATCTAAGTCATTTGGCCGAACCTTAGATTTTTAGGAATAAAATAACAATTAATAATATAATATTTGATTTAAAAACTATTTTTTGTCAATTTTGACACTATTTGATATATGATTTTTGTGGAAGTCATAACAGAATTATATGTTCGAACCAAGTTGATTAAATCAACACTAATATATCATAGTAACCTATAAAATTAGTGGAATTCATAAAAAGTCTCAAATTACATTTATTTTGGTGTTTATAACATCAATTATGTCAATATTTCATTAATAAGATAATTAGTGCATCATCATTGTTTCATAAATATATTAAATTATTTAATGTCTAAAAATTACAAATAAATTACCATTATATAGGAAAGCTTTTTATCTTTCTAATGAATATTTATAGTAGAATTTATCTTATGTATAAACCCATATTAAAAATGTTTTAGTTATTAAACTTTGATTTTAACTATTTTAACTATTCATTAAATAAAATAATATTAAATGTCATAATCTAATCCAAGTGGACCTAAATGGTCATATTATATTCATAAGGTTGTTTTGGGTCGAATTACACTTATCATATAGAATTAGGACATGTGTTAGGGTAATAGTAATATCATATTTACCCTTAGTTACCCTATTTACTATTAACCGCGGTAAAAAAAAGTAAAAAGTTACTATTCACCAAAAATTATTTTCATCTCATTGAACCACATTTTAGTCCTTGATATTAACCGTGTCTCTCGGATTTTCGAAATTCCATTCACAGAAGCGGTAAAATTAAGTTTTATGCAAAATTCATTTTTTAACCTACTACTTAGTGGTTTCACTATTCATCAAAAATTGAAAGTTTTCAGAAAAATACCAAAATTTTACCCTAGGCTAATTTCGATATTCCAAATCCAAAAATGAAGTCCATTTTGAAACATAAAATTTATAAAATTTCAACAAGTGGTTATTACTATTCATAATGGCTAGTTTTAATAATATTCTAATAGCATATCGTTGTTTAGTGAAACTCGGTATTGCATACTACACACGCTATCGAGGAAGGTCGTGATTGCGTGTAATACAAGGCAAGTCAAGGATGCGTGTTGAGCAAGATCCTTTTGGTGTAGCGTACAACACAAGACATTAATGAAATTAAAAAGAATATTTTTCATAAAATCTCGGGGTGTTACATTCTACCCCCCTTAAAATTAATTTCGCCCTCGAAATTCGTCGGGGTTATAAATGGTTTACTACTCCAAAGTTTCTTTAATAGAAACCCACATTGTAAAAAGGAATACCAAAACCAATCTTTAAAAACAAAAGTATGAAACGTAACGGTTACCCAAATTAACTAATCACTGGGTTTCCACATAGGTGAAATTATTAATATGGAAGAGAAATCTAACCATCATGTTCTGATGGAGAGTGGTAGAGAACATGGCTATGGAAAAGCCAACAATCACAAATCCATAAATTTGTGACGATCTAAGGTACCATCTGATTAATCAGATATAAGAGCACTAGGACAACATTTTTGGTTTTCAAGATCGTTTCCCTAAAGTTGAAGAATTTGAATTAGAATAAATACTTACTTTATTTTGGTACAATCTCACTGTTGTTCGTGCCTTGAACAATTTCCACTTCATCTCTTAAATAAATGAAGTTGAATTTGTTATTCGTGAAGTGTTAGAAGATCATGTGATAAAATGACGGGTCATTCCATCTGTCTCAAACAAAAGGTTAGAAAAAGTTAATAAATATACATAAGTCATTCTATAGTGAGATTAATCATATATGGTTCCTAAAATGGACTTATACTTCATATATCATACTGCTTAATATAATAAAACTAGCTTCTACTAAACAGGGACTTCCTGTAGGCCAGTGGTAGGCGATAAAGGCCAGTCGCACTTCGGTTGTGGGTTCGATTTCCACAGCCTTGTCCGATGCGATGGGCTGTCGCCCGTCCTGCTGGTTGTCCTTTTTCTAAAACTATATTACTATAACATCCCATCAATAATATCGAAAAAACTTCTATCCTTAAACAATACTAACTTATGGTTAACATAATCCATTCCAATCTTTAAGCTTATCTAAAATACTTCGGTCCAAGCTCATATTATAAAGAAAATGATAACTTGAAATGTCATCAACCAAGCATGTGAATACCATCATTTATCCCCCATATATCTTGTTGGTCACATTCCAATCATGTGAATACCTTAATCATGTATTCTCTTGAAGAATGAATACCCATTGAACCTTAGTGAAAACATTAATGTAGTTAAAAGTTAACACTTTCCATATACCAAAATCCTCAAAATTCTATATACTCAAACCATGATATCACTTAGTCCTTATATCAATCATGAGCTCATGAATACTGTCAAACATTTCATTTTCTCCTTATCCCTTAATTATGCGCATATCATCTACTTTCCAAAATATTTGAATCACTTTTCATGGTTACCGGTACCTTAAAATTATTGAAAACCACAATAGACCAATACATAAATATTTCAGTACACCATAAAAGTACCTCAACAACATTATTCTTGAATACCAATACATAAACACTTTAGTCCATCCACTTCAATGATTTTCATGGAATAAGTCCTTCCTTGATTTAGAAGTAACTTGTTAGGTCAGGGCATTGAGTTGGGTAATTACCATGTTCTCCACAAATAAGACATTGAACTCCATAACAATCTGTCACTCTATGACCCTTTTCTCCACACAGATAACATCGGTCCCTCCATTTGAGGTATTCCTCAAGGTTCTTCTTCCCTTCTTTAGAAATCTCAATCTTCCTTTCTTTATGCTCCTCAACATGCGAACATGCATAATAGTTTATCTTCCTCTTCTTTGATGAATTAGGCATACCACTAAATTTCACCTTGTTAATCATATATCGCGATGACTGATTTGGCATAATCACAAGATCTTTCTCTCTAGGAATTACACAATTTTTTGCCCATAGTCACCAATTTGTCCATTGGATTCAATGTTAACCGAATTCCTTCTGGTTCCCTCCATTAACTAAAACACAAAAAGAATCTTGTGAGAGGCAAAAATCATGCTAGGGAAAACAACATAGTAAAGGGGGAGTACCCTTAATATCTAACATCTTAGGATAAATTCTAAGATCGTTACCGTAGTTCTAGGACTGTATCTTATACGTATACTTATCCTTAGGGACATCCCTAGACATACCTTAGAAATATCTCTAGGGATCTCACTAACGCTTTCGCATCCTAGTTTCCAAAGGTTGACTAAACCTTTCCTCTGATACCAACTCTAGAGACCCGAAGCTTAATGTACATGGACATTACATTGTATTTTCGGAATACTTAGTACATAACAAAAAAAACACACACAAGGATCGTAATAGTTTAGTGTCTTTGGAAACTCGGAACGTAATCTTCTAATCGTGGTGAAAGATCTTCAATATCTCCCATAAAGATCTTCCCTTTTTTTACCTAAAACATTTCTTTATATCCTGGGGAAAAGAAAACATAAAAGGGTGAGCTCAAATGCTCAGTAGGGGTATACAACAGAAAAATCAATCACATCATATTCATAAGAACATAACTTTTGTAAATCTTCACCTGCAAAAGAGATCATAATATCTTAACATGGAATAAATCATAGAAGTGAAAATGAGATCCCCATAATCATAACATAAAACTTGAAACTTTGTGGCATGGAAACATAATCATGGAAAATCATTTTTTGTTAGTCATGACTCATTGCCAAGACTATCTTAGCGGACAAAGTCCATTTCTGAACCGAGTTCACTCCTCGTTTCAGTCCTGAATCACTGAACCGAAATAACCTTCCATTCCAGCCATGTCTATATCATGAGATATAAATCTTTACCCAATTCATTGGAGGGAGATATAGGTCACACCCATCTTATAATGAATCCTTTCTTATGTGTTCCACATAATAATAAATCATACATCATCGCATAACACATGTAACAAAAATGGGATTCTTGAAACATCATGACATCATAAAAAACATCATATAAGGTAAATGACTTCATAAAAATAATTCCCTCACAACATAATCAAATCAATGTAATAATAGGGATAAAAACAGAACCCTATATTATCTTAGATGGAAAATAATTTTGATAAAACATTTTAACTCCATTCTTCAAGAAAATATCCTTTCTACTTCAAAAACACTTTTCTTTTCTTGACATGTCATACAATTATAAAGTAAAAGAAGTTGATTAAAAATAAACTTGAAAACTTATAAAGGAGGCTTCTTTGAATTAATGTTTTAAAAATCCATTCATGCCGTATAAGTTAAAAAAACATTCTTCGTACTTTTGTCGGAAAAGTCAAAAAGTTCCTCGTACGAAAAACGACAAAATATTCCTTTCATATCTTTTACAAAAAAAACTTACCGAAGGGTAAAATTGGATATAAACTATTTTAGAAGGAAGGAAATAATATTACATATTGAGGGAACATTTATGTGGATGATAAAATACACCCCAGTAATTTCCAAAGTAAAAACAATCTCGGATAAAAGTGAGATTGTGATATTTCCCTTACCTTAAGTCCGATTTGCTTCGTAGGTGTCCGAACCTCCTGTATAATGATTTAAATAATGTCATTAACTTATTACAGAATCATATTCATTGTTATTATATCATATATGGTTCACTTATGACTTTATATTACCCGTTCTTTTGTAAATTCCATGTTAAAGAAACGTTTTGGGTAAAATCGTTTCATTTATCGTAGGTGTTTGGACTTGTTGTTCTTGACATTATTATTACTTATATCATGATTTACTTACTTCCAGAATATAAAACATGGTTTACATATCATATATATTCATCATATATATATAATAGATAGATAAATGAAATGAAACACACCGTTCATGGAGACGGTAGTCCGTACGTACGCATGAACACTGTTTTCGTTTCCTTATTGAGTTGAATGGAATTAAGTAGATGACATTCATATATATACACATAAATCCAGTATCATTGTTATGTAATATATTTCATTATCACTTATTATATATATTTTATAATCATTCATGAATGGTTTAATGTGGAGAATGAATCTCATCGCGTCGTGGAGACGGTATTCCGTACGTACGCACGCGCGATGATATCGTTATCATGATCGTGAACTTGTGTTGATGTGTATGTATACTATTTCAGTATCAATATCAATTTATAATAATCATATATAGTTACTCATTACACCATTATACCAATCCTTGTAATGTGATGGTGGAAAATAGATTACACCACGGCGTGGAGACGGTATTCTGTACGTACGCACGCGCGGTGATTTCATTTTTTCGTAGGATGGATAGAAGGTGAATTAGGGTTGTTTCATATTTATAATAACATATCTGTATGTAAGTAATACTGATGTTATTACATTATCATGAAACAACTAAAGAAGAAGAAGTTGAAGAAGAATGAAATTGAAAAGATCGGTAATGGATATTACCTCTTCTTTGAAACGACTCTTTGAATCCTCCACTTAGGGAAATAAGGTTGGTCTTTGAAGAAGACCAGGACCTCTAGGATTATTCTATGAAAGTGGAGAAGGGATTTTGGCAGGGGTTGGCCGATCTTGAGTGCTCAAATTGGTGTGAGGAGGAGGGGGAGGAGGTGCCCTTTTATAAGGGAGGAGAGGGGCACCTTAGGAATATCTCAAAATATTATTTTATATTAAAGTCAAAACCAGTTTATAATGGTTCCAAAGGGTCTTATTTCGAAGGTAAAGTAGGTATGGGTCGAAATCCTAACAACCAATAGGATTTAGACAAGTTTAGGTTATTATTTTAACCTTATCACTTAGATTTAACTCTAAGTTAAATAATTTAACTCTTACCGTGACTTTTTGTTTTCTTACACTATATGGTTAATACACTTACTATAACATGCCAAACGAACCCCAAGTTGTTTATTATTAATATATATATACTTATCTAAGTAATTTGGCCGAACCTTAGATTTTTAGGAATAAAATAACAATTAATAATATAATATTTGATTTAAAAACTATTTTGTGTCAATTTTGACACAATTTGATATATGATTTTTGTAAAAGTCATAAAAGAATTATATGTTCGAACCAAGTTGATTAAATCAACACTAATATATCATAGTAACCTAGAAAATTAGTGGAATTCATAAAAAGTCTCAAATTACATTTATTTTGGTCTTTATAACATCAATTATGTCAATATTTCATTAATAAGATAATTACTGCATCATCGTTGTGTCATAAATAAATTAATTTATTTAAAGTCTAAAAGTTATAAATAAAATATCATTATGTAGGAAATATTTTTAGCTTTCTAATGAATATTTATAGTCGAATTTATCTTATGTATAACACCATATTAAAAATGTTTTAGTTATTAAACTTTGATTTTAACTATTTTAACTATTCATTAAATAAAATAATATTAAATGTCATAATCTAATCCAAGTGGACCTAAATGGTCATATTATATTCATAAGGTTATTTTTGGTTGAATTACACTTATCCAATAGAATTAGGACATGTGTTAGGGTAATAGTAATATCATATTTACCCTCAGTTACCCTATTTACTATTAACCGCGGTAAAAAAAAGTAAAAAGTTACTATTCACCAAAAATTATTTTCATCTCATTGAACCACATTTTAGTCCTTGATATTAACCGTGTCTCTCGGATTTTCGAAATTCCATTCACAGAAGTGGTAAAATTAAGTTTTATGCAAAATTCATTTTTTAACCTACCACTTAGTGGTTTCACTATTCATCAAAAATTGAAAGTTTTTAAAAAAATACCAAAACTTCACCCTAGGCTAATTTCGATATTCCGAATCCAAAAAAGAAGTCCATTTTGAAAAATAAAATTTATAAAATTTCAAAAAGTGGTTATTACTATTCATAACGGCTAGTTTTAATAATATTTTAATAGCATATCGTTGTTTAGTGAAACTCGGTATTGCATACTACACACGCTATCGAGGAAGGTCGCGATTGCGTGTAATACAAGGCAAGTCAAGGATGTGTGTTGAGCAAGATCCTTTTGGTGTAGCGTACAACACAAGACATTAATTAAATTAAAAAGAATATTTTTCATAAAATCTCGGGGTGTTACATACCTCCCCTTTGAAATTTCATATAATTTATAAATTTTTATTCTTTGTATTTAATATTATGTTTCAAAATATGCAATCGTAGTGTATTTGATTCAAACATTACCAATATATTAGGGGTTTACCATCTCAAATTATTATTATTGGGAAATATGTTATGTTAAAAACCATCCTTCAATTATGAGGTGTATATACTACCCCATATATATGTTTTATAATTAATATCCTTATTCTCAATGTATCTAATTTTTAATTTGATTTTATTTCATTTATTTAAATTAGGAGTCGAATGTTATCAAATAAGTAATTGTTTTCTGTTAAAAAAACATATTTACCAGAATTTTGTTTTCTAAACTTTATGATGAAGAAATTACTTAATCTATATCTCAAAATTAATTTTTATTTTAAACTCATATGGTTATTTATAAAGAGTACATGTTTTCCTTTTACATTCATTTATTTATATAATCAATAAACTAAATGAACGTTTTTAGAGAATCCTTGATTTATTTATCTCTTCATTTGAAAAAATTTTCCTTCCATATCCATATTTTAGTTAATTTTTTTCAATAATTAATTTATTACTCCAAAAAAAATCAATAAATGTTTGTGTAACCATTATTTTATATCAATAATAAAATTTAATATGAATCTTATTATAGTCTTCCAAACAAGGAAGTTATGAATTGTTACTAAAAATATGAAAGAATGTATGTTTTTATATACACCACATTCGTCTATTTTCCCACTATCATAAAGTTTAATTATTTTATTGAAACCATGAGAATATATAGATCCACAATTCTAGATCATGTTCTAAAATTGAAAATTTTTAATACATTAGGAAACATTAGAGGAGAGTGATCTACAAATCCCATTAAGGGATAAACAATGAAAAAATATCATAAATGAACATCATGGATAATACATCAGGAATGATATAATAATACAAACATGAGGACAAGAGGAATAACATGATCATAGGTACATGTAGAATAACATTATCATATGTAAATGACGAACAACATGATCATAATCACATGACGGACAACATGATTATATGTACATTTAGGTATAACTTGAAAATGTGAGTACACTATAAAAAAGACAAATTCCTAAGCATATGACCAAGGATCATCACCATGGTGTAATAAACATTACCAATTCACATTTCCTAGGTTTATGGAACATTCCATCTCTATGGATTAATTCCTTACCCAATGCATCCAAGTACTATTAAGGAGAACCCTACATATATATTAATTATTGTTTACTATATAATTAAAATATACATAAATCCATCATTAATACTGCCATGAACATATTGAAATTAAACTGGTATCCAATAAAAGTAATAAATATCACCATGTAAAAAACCTATAACCAATAATAATTAATTATTGGGTATTTATACTTTGACTACAAATAATTTTTTCCATTTTCCAAAGCCAATTTATGGGTTCCCAGTACCCATACAAACAATCAAAAAAATTCCAAATTTCAGTACATACAGAAATCAGCCAAATTCAAAATTCAAAATCTGATCCAACGATGATCCACCATACACCACGCACTGCACCTCGAGCAGTTATCCCATCACCACACATCACCATCGTTATAAGACATCACCATCTTTGAAGGTACATCAACATCCTTGCAGGTCGCTGGAGAGATCGTCGAGAACAGTCATTGGAACGCCCATAGAAGACTGAACCCCCCTCCACTAGCACTATCGCAGATTAAACAACGCTAACGAGAGCCCATAACATCGTCATCGCGCAAAACATCACCAACACAAAATAACTCAAACACCATTTCTGAAGCTTCGAGCTGAATCATAACACAGAAATAAAAGCATAAACCTTTCAATAAACACTGAATACAATAGGAACAAGAACCAAACAATCAACGTCTTCATCACTGCAAATTAAAAAATTAAACACATCATCTATGGAAAACAACGATGTCGTCCAAAGAAATCCCATTCCGTCATTGTCGTGATATACATCACCAACAAAAAAACATGCCTGAAAAAACTCCACCTCCACGAGAAAAAGCCTTCATGAAATGAGAAACAGGCCCCACCGCTGCCTTCAGAATCGCACCTGAAGACCAATCGACCCAAAACACTCACAGACAACGTGATGTTCGACGACACCCCTAATAGCTGGAAACCTGTACCCTGGTCCACCTTTGGCCCCCTTGAGAAGCAACCCACCAGGGATGATAACGAGCCCAGCAACACAACCATGGTGGAACCGCACCACAAACACATTGAGAGAAGCGTCGATGGGAATAGAAGCTTATCGAAGGCCGGAGAGAGAGAGTGGCGTCGAGGGAAAAACTAGTGTCGTATTGCCCCTTACGGGCTCATCAATGAACTGGTTCTTTAATCACCAATGAGATCCTTTGATGAAGCTGAGATTGATCATCTTCTACCCCCTTATGGGGTATTTATAAAATATTGTATAAATGGTATATTTTTTTTGTCAAATAAAATTCCTTCTAAATTTATTGATGAGTTTCTTGGTAAACACCATTTAATCAGAAAAAGAACAAAAGGTTATCCCCAAGGGAAAGACATTGTATGAAAAGTTATGCATATATGGACAAGGAAACAAAATAAAATTGACATGTAATTCTCAATATATATCTCATTTCCATTATAAATAATTTCATCAAGGTGAAATTGAATTGGTAGAGAAAGGTAATTTCCATGAAAATAATACTGAATAATAGAGGATATGAAAATTTGTTAAAAATTAGGTAGGATAGAATCATGTTCAATTGATTAATTTAGCTATCTATGAGACTAACTAAAAATAAAATCTATAAAATATATGCCATTCAAAATGTAGGGGGTGGTACACTAATTGAATGAATGATAATAAGAAGTGATGGAGGATACATTTGGGTCATTGGGATATATTTGGAATATAAATCCAAATCTCTATCTTCAAATACTTTTTTTTGGTTTATAAATTTATTGTGAATTATCCAATGAGAATAATTTGGGAGTGTCAAACCATGTGAGAAGTAAGGCCTGTATTCATTCAAAATGTGATGATTTAGTCAAAGCCCAATGCACATTTTTTGGGGATACTGCCTCTTTGTAAAAATATTCTAGATTGACATTATGATGACACCTAATCCAGTAGTCTAGATTCATAGGTTTTTTGTATCACATTCGAATAGGATAAATGGAAATTCATCCCAAAGTTCCTTATAGTTTAATAGTCATGGTAATCATTATACATACTAGAATCTCATGTTACAATTGAAAACACCAAATTAAAAAATTATTTTCTTTAAGAAATCCATATTTTCCCTTTGAAAATCCATACATATGAATAAAAAACATCATATAATCCTGCTAAAATAAAAAAGAATATATGGGTGAGATTAGATGCTCTTTAAGGGTATGCATATAGTGGAACATATCATGAATAAAAAATCATTATAAATATGTAATGGTAAATAACATAAACACATTCCTTTTTAAAAACAACAAGATCATAATATGGAAGGGGTAACTGAGGATAAATATAATTCCATATAAAGAATCACATAATATTGAGATATAACCGTGGAAATCATAACTTGTTTATTATACACATCGAACATCAATAACTGATCTCATAATGAGGGAATTAATAACATCGGACTTCTGAAACATACTATCAAGATCATTCATGACATAGATTAATTATATGGGTTAAAAAAATTATTATGTCCAACCTATTTTCCTCATGAGACGTACGAAATCATCAAGTGTCTATTTAATTCTAGTCCCAAACAATCTATTAATATGTCCAATTCTTTCCTCATATGGCGTATGTCTCACAGAAGTAAATGTGTGACAAGAAACATATTCCTTATGCTTAATGTACGTATAATGTTTCCAAACCTTCTATATAATAATATTGGTTTATTATACATATATAGTATAACTACACAAATATATATCAAATCATATAGTATTTTCCAAGAAGATCAAAAGATATGAAAGCCTACTCCTAAGAGAATATATTAAAAAAATGTTAAGTACACAACATAGTATCATAGAGGCGATCAATAAAGATGAGTATAAACCTCAACAAAACAATCAGCCTGAACTAGTCTATTACAAAACTCTGGTAGATCAAAGGACCAACTAGAACACGCCTTTGTAATAGCCCTCTTGGAGAGAGAATCCGAAACTTGATTGGCCTCACCATAAACATGTAAAACTTCAAGTGAGAGTGAGTTTGCAAGCTGGATACATTCCACCCAAACTGATAACATCCTACATGGCACATTCCTTGACCAATCTCTAAAGATTTGAACTACAATAGATGAGTCTGACTTAAGCCATAAGTCATACCAGCCGTAATTAATCACATACCTGATAGCCTTTATCATAGCCCAAAGCTCTTCTTCAATGGAATATGAATGGAAAATAAATTGGAAGAATCATCCATTAACGATCCCCGTATGAGTGCAGAAGACACCACTGCATCTGGAAGGACCTGACACACCAAAATTCACCTCGTCATCATTAAACTTCAACCATCGAGAGATGGGTGGAATCTATCAAACATGATTCATCATCAATGATTTCTTCTCCCTTTCATTAACACCAAGGGACCTCAACAAAACAAGGTAAAAAACATCATTCCTCATGGTACCAGTTTGGATGTTGGAAGCAGTTCGGATTGCACAATGAATCACCATTACCCCAGCATGAAATGAGGGAGCAATGCTGTTAAAAATCAAGGCACTTTTGGCCTTCCATATGAAAGACAACCTACTAGGAATTGCTGTTAAGAGGAGAGAAAGGACCTGATCACTATAATCGGTCATGCAGGTGGATTGCAGTAGCCCTTCAACTGATTCGGAGGGAATACAACAGTGAAAAATCCCCTGCACATAGGTCCATAACCTAGAAACAATCTTGCAGGAGACAAAGACATGATCATAAGTTTCATCCGCCTGAAGGCAGAGCATGTATACTGCAGCCAGGTTGATCCTAGACCACTACAATATAGCCTACAAGGAGAGTCACTTTTTTAGATTTTCCAGATGAGTAGTGAGGAGGACTTGGGTGTGAAGGGTTTTTAAAAATATGTGACACATGATGGGGGATCCAGAGAGGCTCCACACAGTGGTGTGTAGTAGTCCCTTGTGTTGAAAATTCCATTTATGTTTGGCATCCAAACCAGTGTATCACAATCAATATAGCAGTACCTTGTAATTTCCATGCTAACATGAATCTGAATCATGTTGTTGATTGATGAATTGTCATAGAAATATGAAATACATGTCTCCCTTATGAGTGGAGGGATTTTATTATCATCACATATAGGTCGAGATAGCTAGGGAGTAGTCCAGAAGTAATGAGGGGATTTCTTTCACACAATCCATTTCGAGCAAACCATAATTTCAGCATGGGCCTGCTTAACCGCAGGCCAAACATATGATCAAAGATAGTTTTGAATACCCATTATAGAGCTTTCCAATGAACCTGGTTTAAAGAAATTCCACGGAGTCATCATATTTTGAAACTAAATTCTAAGTAATCTTATTGATCAAGGTGTAATTGAATAATCAGATATATTTGACACCCAATCCACCCTTGTGAAATGGTTTGATGTACTCTTTCCACACAACAGTGACCAATTTCTACTCATGAACTGATCCAGTCCAGATAAAATTTCTGATTTTTCTAGTTATCTCCTTAATCGGGATTCGGAGCCATCTATACTGGGAAAAGGAATAAACAAACATCAATGTGATCATGGAATTGACTAGACATATCCTTCCTACTTCAGACATGTTTTTTCCCTTCCAGTTTGCTAACTGATTTTTCATCTTTAGAGAAATGTTATTCAAATGAAACCTTTTATCACTGCCCTAGAAAAGTGGTACACTAAGGTAAATGAATGGAATCACTCCCCTGTTGACAACAAGCTACAGAGCTACCCTACATTGCCTCAATGTGATAATGACTCCACCAAACATAACTAATGATTTCCCCTAATTAATGACCTAACCTGCAACCTCCTCATAGTGTGATAAAATTAACTTGATGAAAGAGACGGTTCCTTTAACCTCTTTCCGAGAAATCTGTATATCCTCACCATAAAAATTATGTTAGGGGGCACACAACTCTCTCCCAATTTTCATCCTTTTATACCATCCAAAATTTGAAAGATCAGTGAGGCACCAGATTAAGTAATCCTCCGCAATATAAAAAATATTCCTAGAGAGAGGGTCTCCTTTCTTGAACCCTCTTGAGCATTGAACGAATCCCCTAGGAGTTCCATTGATAAAAATGGAGATTTTGTAACTTGAATGGATAGAGCTAATAACATCAATGAACTTCTACGAGAACCCATGCATTATGAGAATGGTGAAAAACTAAGATGTATCTGATGGTATCAAAAGCTTTGGAGATATCAATATTCAATGCCATGTTACCATCCTTTACCTTTCTCCTCATGGAATTGACACAATCAGAAGCATTAAAAATACTATTCTGAATGTTCCATTTTGAAACAAATCCATATTGATTACTAGAGATGAGTCCCTTTGCAATACCAACCAATCAATGGGTTATGATCTAGCTAATCATTTTTTGGTACAGAGTTACCAATAGTAACATGCCTGTAATACTTAATGTCAAGGTCATTATCTTTTTTGGGGATTAAATTAATGATGTTGGAATTCATTCCAAATGGAAAATGGGCTGATCTAAAAAAGCATTAACAGCATTTGTGACATCAAGATGGACAATGTCCTAGTAAAACATGAATAATTTATTCATAATGCCATCAAGGCCTACCACACTATCAATATTCAATGAGTAAATTTAATCACATACCTCCCTTTCCTTAAGGATATCAACAAGATTTTTATTTTGATCATCCTCAATTAAAGGATCAAAACACTGAATAATTTTTTCAGAATTGTCTTCACCATGATTTGAGTAAAGATTCTCAAAATAATTAATGGAAACATTTTCAATATCATTCTCAGAGGAGAAGAGGTTCCCCTAAACCTTAAGGGATTGAAGAATTCTCTTGGCCTTTTTATCTCTATTCATGCAATGGAACAACTTTGTGTTTTTGTCTCCATTCTTCAGCCATCTAATATTGAACTGGTTTTGTACCAACTTTCCCTTCACATCTACGAGTTTTTCCAGATTTTTTGTAACCTGAATCTCATACTCAGTTGGAAGGTCCTGAGGAAAGGTATCTTTTTGACAGTTTTATAGAATAGTTTCAGCCTCTCTAATGTCATTATCAATGGAAGCCAAGGAGTATTTTCTCCATTTCATTAGTTTTTCCTTGACAATCCTTAATCTGAAGCAAAGGATGTGAGAAGGGATACCAATGTCTTCATTTTTCCATGCATCCCGGACAATTCCCCTACAACCCTGGATAACCAGCCAAGCATTATTGAACATGAAGGGAAGAGGTACTGACCTCAAAGTTCAAAAACCAACATCAACAAGAATGGGATTGTGATCAGAATTTAATCTCAGAAGAGTTACCCAGAAATACCACTCGTCGCATTCCTATCATCCACATGCACAAAGCATCTTCCTAACTTACATTATTACCTCCCATTAAATGTGTAGTGACTCCATCTAAATTCAGCTCCCGAAATAGGTACCTCAGCAAGACAAAATTTATTAATACAAGCTGAAAGGTCTGAAGTCGAGGCATGACAGAAGTTCTACCCAGTTTTTTCCTTGGGTCTTAGAACTGTGATGAAGTCACCAAGTAAAACCAATCCATTCGACATATTCTCATAGATATCAACTATGTTTCTCCACAGTGCTTGTCTTCTATTTTAGATAATAAATTATACACAAACTTCACTATAAGTGAGGCATTAACAGAACATCATGTGAGAGTAACAGATTGAACATCAGTGAAAACAAAACTACTTAACACACTGTAACACTTGAGCACCCAAAATTGATTCAGAGTTCGCATTGAATTGATTATTTGCAACAAAAGAGTAACCTAGGGAATCCCACTTGAAAGACCTCCAATTTTCAAAATTCATCCTTGGATTGAAAATACCAACCAATAAGGGCATGTTGGTCATAATAAAATGTCTAAGGGACCTGACAGTGGGAGGGTTCCCAATCCCTAGACAATTCCAAAAGAGAATTTTCATTTTTTTATCTGAGCCATCTACTAGTCCCATCATTTGTTTCTGCCACCTTCCTCTTAGTGGGGTCATTACCAGTTCCAATGTGAGCACATGACACATGCTCACCTGAAGCATGTTCATCATCCTATTCAGTATAATCCTCAATATTGAGCAAAGAAAACCTATTTCCAGAGTCAATCGGAACATAAACTAAAATGGCAGGTAATACCCTTTTTGCAATCATAGCCACATGAACATTCAAGAACTCACCTAGATGAGAAGAGACTGTATCAGCACCATGACCACAGTCTACCATAGATTTTCCTCCATGAACTGTATCAGGAATTACAGGGAGATATTGATCAGAATCTGAAATAAAGACTGAAGGATCTATAATAATGTCTTGCACATGTACTGAAACATCAGTAGAGCTTGTGAAAAATTCCTTAATACGGACTGGACACAGATATTGCATAGGAATTTCATCAGGAACAACAGGGTCCAACTCAGGACTAGTGACCAAATCAGAAGGGTGGCCAATATATGCATCTTGCACATGAATATCCTTACTAGACGCCAAGGCAGGGGATAATGAAATATACTCTTCTATGTGAGCATCACAATTCATAGCATCCTCCGTACGTTGAGTATCCTCTTCCACGATCTGAGAGCTCCCACCATTACGCCAACCCTTATCAGTGAGAATCACAAGAGGAGAATACTTAGAGTGAGAAGTCCCAAGATCAGTAGTAGGGGCTAGGCTGGTTTCTTACCCCCCCCCCCCTATTCATTTACAATTCTATTCATCATGCCCTCAGACCTTGGTGAAATTGCACATTTAATTTCTATTAGATTCTGATACAATGTGTCCACAAAAGTGAAAATTCCTTCAGAATTTGGGATTTCATTCATAGAGGATTCCAACGGTGAGGGTGTCATTTTTTGTGGTTAATGCCACTTCCTCCACCAATGTAGTAGACATATAAACCTCCACAAGAATCCTATCATAATGAGAAAATGTGGGGTTTTCAGTTTGACTATAAAGCCTGATAGGATTCCCAACCGAAGAGGCAATATCCTAGAGAATTTTAGGGTGCCAATAAAGAAAATTCAGATTACATACCCTTATACATATTTGTGAATAAGTGTTCTTGACAGAATTGATATCAATGTTCTGGTCCCATTCATGAATACGTAGGTATCCCGGTTTAAGAGGGACTGAACTAAAACACCAGGTATGATGATTGAGCTCATCCAAGGGAAAGAAAATGTGGTAAACCCCCTGACCCATCACTATCAGCATTTGAGAGAGTTTGTCAGCTGTACGCATGAACATTGTTTCCATTTTTCTCAACGGATGGAATGAAAGGAATGTAAATGTAAATTCAGAATTATAGAATCACTATTATTATATATATATATATCATTTATATTAATAAAATCTTTCCTAATTACCATCCATGTAAATATAAAATAAAAACATTCCACATCTCTACATTGAGGCTGATGTCCACATTTATGTATGACAGAAGTTATTGTTTTCCAATGGATTTAAAGATAAGAATTTAAATGTGATATTATATTACATATGTATATTTATACCACAAATATAACATATATTTATCAATTTTAACCTTAATAACTTCCATTTAAATTTTGTGAGATAAACGAGTCGCATCGCTTTTTGAGGCGGCAGTATGTTGTACACATGAGTGACATTATCATATCCCCCAATAGAATGGACAGTAAGAATGTATATATTCTATAATAATGAAATAAAAATAATATTTTCATAGTGATAATATAAATATGTTAAATACATCATTGTATTCTTCCCTGAAAGGCTTTGATGGAGAATGAATTACATTCATTCTCGAGGAGGAAGTCCACCATGCACAATATCGACAGATTCATTTCCCATTTGATTGATGTGGAGATGGGTATTGGTTATAAAATTGAAATAATAAAATCTAATTAAAAATTTAACATTTCTATAATAAATATTCATATATTTAGAATATTTTATTGAGTTAATGTAATAAATAAAACAAATACATTGATTTAATAATTTTACCTCTTCTTCGGAGAGCATATTTTGGTTTTTATCTAGTGTTTTATTATGATTTATTCCTAATAAAAATAAAGAATTTTGGATACGGGGAGGTATTTATAAAAGAAAATTTTGTTGTATTTACTAATTCAAATGGGTTTTAATTTTTTAATAAATGATAAGTGGGTGGACTTTTTAAAGTGGGGGAGTGGACACACATGGAATTTAAAAAATGATAAAGTGATGCCCAAGGTTTTCTCACGCCAAAAGGCCTCCAAATGGATAATTATCGATCCTTATAGGTGATAATGTGTAACTAAGTCTATCCAATATGTTTTGAATAAGTTTTAGAGCATTTTTAATAATAATATTCGAAGTTTAACCCCCTTATAACCCCATTTTTACCTAATTCGTGGAAATTAATTTTAAATATTTTCACTATTCATTATTGTGAAAAAATAGGTTGACCATATTACTTAATTAAAATTATGATTATTAAAAATATAGAAACCCGTTTTTAAAATTCAATCCATAGTATTTCCAAAATTAAATTTAAAATTAAATACATGGATGCATCAGAAAACATTATTTCCAAAGAAAAACATTCAAATGTATAATATGTTTTAATGTAAAACATCGATAATAAATTTGTTACGATGACCCAAATTTCATAAATTTTAATATAATTAAACTAATTTTACATAAGAAATATTTAAAATATAATTTACCCTTGTAAATTTTTTATCAAAAAATGCATATTCTAATAAAAATCATTAGTTTTCATGATTTATTAAAAAATAAAAATTTTCTGAAAAGTCTCGTGAATAATAAAAGGGTAAATTGAACATGTAGAAATTAAAAAATATGTTTATTCAAAAAAATATAAAATTTAGGAAAATTAATTATAAATTTTGTGCACAAAGGGTGACAAAACCATCTTTGAGAAATATATTGTTTTTATAAAAATATCACTTTTCATTTAAATGATTCTTATTTTAATTATAATTAAGATCTATCAATTTAATTTATTTTCTACATGCGTGAACCATATTATTTTGATAATTTATATATTACTATTCACACGCACTAATTTAATTACTAGGTTATTAAGGTTATATATAAATAATAAAATTTTAATTGAGTATATAGTTTATTTCAACCCCAATTTTGCATAAAATGCATGTCATCGAAGAGATTTAATTTATTTAAAAATTAAAGTATTTTAATGTATTAGGTTCTTCAAATCTCTTATAATATTGTTCTTTCATGGCATACATGTTATGGATCATTATGTTCATATTTTAAAATCATGGGGTGTTATATTCTACCATATTAATTAAATTGAATTTTTGTTATTTAATCATGATATCGATAATCAAGGGTTTGAAATTGTTAAATCCACTTATTGGTATCCCAGATAATTAAAAGGATTAAAATTTCCACTTGCAAATAGAATAATTTATGTGAAAGGGTCATCTAGAATAAGAGATAACTAGATATCCCCATAGGAGAACATTGGTTTGACGTGAAAATATAAACATGGACTAAAATCATATATAATTATATAGAGTTATTGATATCATTGATCATAATAAATTTAATGATGATTTAAAAGTTAATGAACTAAAAACCATAGATCATAGATTGTTTAAATTACTATTTTATTTATCAGATATGAAAATAAAAAAGATAAAAAAACAAATTCATGATCATTTTCATAACGTTATGCAATTATTTTATTTTATATTAGTATATGAAAATATACTTAATTAATATATTAATATTTAATAATAAAAATTTCAACCATTTGTTTTCATATGATCAATTTCCATTTCATCTCTTATCCCAAAATGAATATTTTATTCTTGAATCACATATGTCAAATTTTAAAAGATCACACTATCTATGAAAGTGAAAAATATTATTCCTTCAGTCTTTATTATACCCAGAATGGTGAGAAAATATTCATCCAATATAAAAATTTAATCATTACCTCAATTATAACTTCAAGAATTCAGCACAATACATTTCATAACTAGTTAACCTTAACAATCATCCAAAATTTGGTAGACCAAATTCAAATTCCAAAAATTTAGAATGTTACTAAATCATTATTTTGTTTTATAGAAAACATAACGTGGCTATTAATGGCACATTAAAAATATTTTAATACATTAATCACCAAATAAACGTACCAAAATAATTAATTCTTACAAAAATAAAATCTCATATTATAGAATATATTCCCTAAATCCAATAATGTTATAAACGCTATCAGAGAAATTATAAATCATCAAATCACTAACAGATTTCAGTTTCATCAATTATATCTCATTAAAATAACTTTATCATTGTTATCTCAAAAACAAGAAAAATTTAGAGGGTATCTTTCCTCAAGCATGATCCGTACAAAATGACATACTTATCACTGAATCAATTTTCATTTTTATTAGTAATATTTAACATATGTTCTCAAATCCTTTTTTAAAATGTATTATTTTATAATCTGTATAGATTTAAAAATTATTGTAACATAATATCATTTATAAAATACTCATGTAACATATTTATGGAATTCAAAAAAGAAATCATTAATCATTCCATATCATTGTGAAACCATTAACTGGCATTCATAATCTTATTCCTTAATACCTCCTCCCTTTAATATTTAATTTTTAGTTTATTCATCATAAATAGTATAACTATTACTCGTACAAACTTGCTAATTATAATCATGCTATTTACCCCTAAAACATTGATTTTCATAATTCCAATTCTTTCAATATTTAGAATACTAAATCGTCTATAATAACTTATGGAGACCATTATTCTCATCCATTACCTTAACTGGACTTTTTATTTTCCGTAATATATTATGTGGATTGTGTAATTAATTCCCATAAGTTTAACATGTTCATATTCCATTGATACATTCTCTAGGGTGTCTTTCTTCAAATTTCTTCCATGACAGAAATATATCCTTCTTTCATTTATGGTGTCTATTATTCAAGCTCTTAGTGGACGCCATCCTTATCTTATTTGGAGAGTTCTAGAGTTGGTTGAGGTAAAAGTTGTTAATCATGTATCATGATAACTAATTATGAATAAAAACAATATCCATAACCAAAGTAATTATCCCAATTATTTTATTGTCAACACATTTACTATCATACTCAATGTTAACCCAAATTTGTTAATTTGAATCCATTTACAACAATGAAAAATTATAGTGTGTGATAAATTAATTATAGTATGCGACCAAAAATTCATGAAAAATATTTCATAACATATTTAAATTATAACACATTCATTTCAATATAATACAGCATATGATTTATCATAGGTCGGTCATTGTCATTATCTATTCAAAACCGTCATAGTGGTTCGTACGGAAAATATGAATTAGCAAAAAATTATCCCCCATATGTGTCAAAATAGGTGAATAGTAAGGACCTTTGTTATATACTAGATAATGCTTCAGTCAAGCATGTTCGGATGTTTTCAAAATTAAAAACTGTAGGTAAATCTGTTCCAGAACTATTCCCACTAATAGAATCTAGAAGAAGATTTATTTATATGAAAACACACAAAATCTCTACCTTACCAAAACATTATGAGGTTCATTTATACCTATATTCAATGAATATAATAGGTTTTTGTTCCCTAATCCATATATTCATTAATCTAGTTCCCATGTTTTTTTAAAAAACTTCCTATAATACCAACTATAATGACCCTGACTTGAGTATCCCAATGTTTTTGGTTACTTTATTACATTGGAATAAGACACAAGGAATCATATCTCAAAGGACCATATAGTATAGTAGTATTGGTAAACAAGATATATACTCGAATATTTCATTATGACGAAAAAAATAAAAAAAAAATTTTCCTTAAGATTTATTTATTTACCATTATCGTATCTCTATATATCAATCACAAAACCCTTTTTATTATCCTGTGGAAATAAAACATGAGAAAGGGGTGAGCTCCAAAACACCCTTAGATTCTTTGGAGTCTATTTTTCATATAAATTTAATTTTTTTATTTTTTTCATTACAAACAACACTAATTTTATGTTAAATTACACGTAAAACTAATATTTGGTTTCATTACACATAACCCTTAGTATAGCATTTTTTACATGCAATACCAATTTTAAACAAAACATAGCATAACATTAAAATAATATTACTTAAAATGATAGTTATTTGGTAGTCATTTGAAATACTGGTAGAAATAGGATGAACTATATTATGAACATATATGTTTTACACATTAATATATAAAGAATTATTTGGTGACCAATTGATTAGAAATGAAAATAAAACCCATTTGGAAACAATGATATTTTTTTTCTTCAGAAACAAATATTTACACGCACAAACACATTTTATGTCAATAAATTTAAAATAAAAATAATGGTTGTAAAAAAAATATATATTTTTTTATCCAGTTAAAATTCTAACATTCATCATTTTTTACTAGAAAATAGATATGAACATTCAAATTTTACACTTAAAAATTCTATTTTTCTAAAAATTAATACTATCGCGTTATTTTAACTTCTATTAAAATAACATTTTCCACTTTGAAATGCATTATTTGGAAAAAAAATTATTTTTGAAGTCCACAGAAAAATATTATCTTTATTTAAATATTTTAGAAATTTATAATATAAATGTTTCGACAAAATGTGAAAAATATAGGGTTTTTTTGAGAATTATTATTTTTAAATAATTTTAAAACATCCAAATAATATTATGATAGTTATAAAATAAAAACTAATTTAATAATATATTTATTCAATTTAGGTTATTTTAATCAATTTCTTGTTTAATTTGTATTTAAAAACTTTTTACAATTTCGAAAATTCCCCTTTAAAATTTCACTTTTTTATCACAGATACAGAAAAATAAATTAAGTTAAAATTGTACACATATATGTATAAAAATTGGGAAAATAGACTAAATTTTTTTAATAATAATAATTTATATTTGGAAATATTTTCACTAATAAATTTCTACATTATTAATAGTAAAATTACTTAAAATTAATTACCATTGTTAATATGAAAATTGATTTATTCCAGGTTTATCTAAAAAGATAACGAGAAAATGATCCAGATACTCACCCCTCACCAATTTTATAACCATATTTGACCATTATTTTCTATAATGTTCTAAATGGGCCATTATGTAGCCTTGTGGAAAGTTAAAATGAATTTGTACACCTTTTTTCTTCTAAAAAATATACAAGTGTGCCAATCACATCACTTGTAAAAGTAAAGCCCCCTTTATCTCCACTAAAAAATTAAAAACTCCTTTGTTTTAGAAAAAATATTTAATTAAATAATCTTATAATTGAATCCATAATTTTGTTATAAAACCATCCTATGAAGGTTTATTGTTCAAACTAAAATAAATTGTTCTAAAAAAAGTGCAACATCCACAATCAATCTATTTTTTTTCTACTTCCACCTACATAAATTATTATAAAAATATTATTATATATTATAATAATTATATTACATGTAATTATACTTTTTATGTTATTTTTATTACCTAAAACCATTTTTAGTTCTATTAAATTGGAAACCAAATCTGTATTTGTGTGTACGATGATCTACTACCTCGCAAATCGATGTTATTCATTTTCCATCACAGCCACTCACAATTGGATATAATGATGGATTTAATATTAATAAATTATATTTATAATATTTTTATACATATGGAATTATAATTAAACTTATACCTTCTAACCTCTAAAACCATTGGAAAAAATAATGTTTCTCTTTTGTATGGAGGACTACCGCCTCATGAACTGATGGGATGTGTTTTTCATTTCAATTTTACTTGGATGATAATAAAGCTATATTAAGTAAATATATATTATATTTGTAACATATTTACTCTCATATAAATATGATACCCCATATACCTCCTTACATTATGTTTTTTTGAATACAATAATGTTTCCCACATGTACAATAGAATACCACCCCTAGAAGTTGTCGGATTTGTTTATCACATATTCTTTACATGGAAGGTAATAATGAAATATTTAAATAAATATATGTGATATTAATATATATATATATATATGATATAAAAATTAATCTGTATTGTAAATATTTTATTTAAATTTCATTCCTTAAATTAGTTGATAAAATGGAAACAACATTCATGCGTACATAAAACCTACCATCTCCATATACAATGTATTTCATTTTTATTTCAAAATTATTATGAATTAATATTGGTAAATATTTATTGAATATATATTATTTTTTATATCATGAATAATATTATGGAGATTATGGATGAATGATGAAACTAAGAAGTCCAAATATAACAAATCAAAACATACTCTAAAAACAAAGTGGTTATTATCTGAAATGTTTTTTAACAAAAAAATAGTTAATAAATCAGTAATAAAATACATACATAAATAATATATTGTATGATAAATATATATATATATATATTTTTGTTTAGTATATGTATATAATAAAATTATATTTATTATAAAGGAGTTTTGGATGTGTTTGAAATATGTTGAGACTTAAATTATGACTTGTTTGATCTCTCTTTTATTTATGTGATATACATGTAATTTAACTTCTCGTTTCATTTATATGGTTTATATACATAAACTTTGACATCTTATACTGTTTATATCCTTATATTCCAGATATTTTTTGTTTCACTTAATTTTTGACATTATTGGAGATTATGATTCAATGTTAACAAATCGGTAAAGAGTTTATGATACAATCACATAATTTACCTGGATTTTATATATTTATGATTCTAGTGATGAGATATTGTGATACACCTCTCAATAAACTATTAAATTTACTTTTACTATGGTTATTTCATGAATTTAATTGTTTTTCATTAATTTTATTCTCTTCATGTTGTTATTATTTCAATGATATGTTTTTCAGAAAAATTATCTTTATTACTCTTTTCAGTTGAAAAATAGTTTTTCTACTCTAACCCACATGTCCTAAATAGTTTTTCAAATATCATATTAATATTATTAAAATGATTCATTAAAGAAATTTTTTCTGATATTTTGATTTTCAGAAAAAAATTCTTCACGTTGTTTTAAAAACAAGGCCCATTTTTATTTTAATATAAATTTGAATAGAATAAGTGTTTTAATGTTTAAAAAAGTATTAAATTTTCTACTATCCTTACCACTAAAAATTTTAAATTTTCATTTATATAATTTAATGATTATTCCCAATTGTAATTACATTGAAAATGTGTTCAATTGTAAAAAATCATTGAGGAATGGATATTTTAAAAAAGAAATGTTTCAAATGATTTTTTAAATCATCTATTATATATTTTAAATTATTATTTTAAAAACAAGTATTTAAAAAATTTATCATGATATTCTTGTTTTAAATAGTTATTTTTAAATAATTTTTATTTTTCCCCAATAAAATTTCAATTAGATCGTTTGAAATAATATTTCATCTAAGATGATATCCATTGATGTTACTTATTCTTTATTAGGGATTTCAACCAAGGATACCATTCTTATTTTTTTTATTATAGTTTATGATATGTTAACAATATTTTTATTGAACTAATTTCTCATAAAAGGGTTATACAATGATAAAATACTTATGAAACCCTCGTTTCTTCACGGGTTATGCTATGAAGAATTGCGGAAGTCATTATGGAACATCTTACTTTTCCATAGGTTATTTTATGATGAAACTTTTAGGAACACATTTTATTTTTATGAGTTATGATACGATGAATGTTTTATGATATTTTGGAACATGTGTGTTTGATTTTTATTATGTGATTAGGGAGATATATATCTCCCAAAAATTCATTTTGTATATATTAATATTTCATGAGATAAAGGGGACTTGAATTTGAATTGAATCTAGTTCATTATTAGACTCTTTCTACTATAATACTGCTAAGAGTGAACCTTGATAGCTATTATGGATTGGGGATTGAAACCATTCCACTATGATATTATTGTAAATGATCTTTGAAAAACACAGGAGATTAGTTTCTATGATTATGTGTATACCACAAACATATGCCTTATTCATGTGTCATATTTCTATTATTCATGTCCTTTTATTCCATTATGAATCATGCCTTATTAACTACCATGATCTATTCCATGACACAACATTATGATATATGATATGTAGGGTATGGTTTTAAAATTTTATTATCATATTCTATTACTCTTATTCTCCTGATATGTTGATATCTCTTATTTTTATTCTTACTATGAATATAATAGCACTGTTTATTATGTTTTATTTCCCTAGTTTAAGATGATATATATTATATATGATATATTGAAGTTGGGTTCTCGTTATAAAAATCCTAGTGGGAGATATAATAGATCACTTTGTGACCATTTATTTTTTCCATGTTTCCAAAGGCACTAGACCTAAATTATTCTTACGTGGATCATTATGTAATGTAATGAATATTCATCTTCTATGATATAAAATTTATATATGAGATATTTAGTTTTTTTATAATATTTTAATTATATAAAGGGTAAGAGTAAAGTAGAATCTATCATAAATAAGTAATCATAATCAATATATAAATTTAAATAACTGAAATAAATTCCTCATAAATCATAACCTAATAATAATATGTTCATAATAACTGAGCATCAAAATAATTCCATAATAATAGTCACATAATATTGACACATAAACATGGATAATATACCTTATATAACAATAACATGGAACATAAATAACATGTGTAATAATGAGGGAATTCATAATTTCAGACTTCTAAATTATATTGTTAGTAATATTCTTAAGATAGCTTAAATCTATAGGTAAACCCCCATTTAATTTGTCCATATGATTTGGCTCATGAAACCTACTGATGCTTCAATTGGATAATTAATTTTTCCCCACCCATTAATTAATAATTAAAAATCATTCTCCAAAAGTAATGGGTGAAACATAATCAAAATATTTATTCATAATGAAAATATGACATACAATATCTTAATACATACGCCAAATAATAAATATGTTCGTAAAAAATTCTGAGTGATATTGAAATTGGTATATTGATTGTAAATTATAGAAAAACTAATCATAAAACATATATGGAAATATTAAGGATCGAATCAATACAACATATACCCAAGGTATATTAAGAAAAATTAAGGGTGGATGTTTTTGATGAATATAAATACTATATAAATATCCTTTAAAACATTCTCAAGGAAATTAACCATTTCACTTTGAAGGTAACCATTTAAAACTAATAGTTAAAAATAAATTTTGAATATAATTTTCATTTTAATTTTTTTTTCAACCAAATAAATGATGCTTTTAAACATTTATTTGAAATGAATACATAAAATTCTATTCATTTTGTACACATTAAAACACATACTCTTTTTCACATTTTCAGTAAAATACAAATAATATTTATTTGAAAAAAGAATTGAAGATTTATTTCAATAAAAATTAATACATTAAAAAGTGGTTTAAAAATAATTATAAAAAAATTCATAATTTGAAAAGAATTTTGAAGCATTTTCTTAGAAGACATAGATTTTGAAGAAAAAATATTTTCAAACAAAAAGATAAAAAAATGATTCATTTTCTTAAAAAACAAAATTTTCAATAATTTCAAGTACCAATGAGTATAAAATTGTAATAATACATTTAAATATAATGAATAACCATATAATAGGAAAATAGATTATTTTTTATATATAAATATCAAATAATTCCGCCAATGGATATTAAATAAAAAATAAAGTCGAATTATGTTGATATTATGATATAAACCCATACTACTTTAGTAAATTTATAGTCATAGACCCCATGAATTAAATAACATCAAATTAGACTTTAAATACCATTAATATATTTATATTAATGATATATTATATAATAAAGGTCCTTATATGCATCACAAAATGTAAGAGTCGGGAATATGGCATTTGTCTTACAAAAGTGAAAGTGAAATGAGAAACTCTTACCTCAAGATCAACATCCTTTGTATGAGTCCAATGCTCCCGTGAAATAAATATATAATTATTATAAATATTTTACAGAACCATAATATTATATCTCATACCATATATGATTTACTTATATTATTTTATCACTTATTTATTAACATTTTTTTGTTAGAATAAATATTTCATGTGATTGTTGATTTATTTCTCATATATGTTTTGGTTTTGAAATTTGGGTCCTCATATATTGATCATTTTTAAGTAATATAAATAATTTTAACCATTATATGATTATATTATATGTTAATTTTTTATAAAATTAGAGTAATTTATAGAACTTATAGATAGAAAATGGATGACACCATTCATTGAGAGTGTAAGACATACATACACATGAACGTTGTTTACATTTTTCCCTATGGATGGAATGAACGGAAAATAACTTTTAATTAACCATTATATAATTAATAATATTTAATTTATTTAATTTATTTTAATAAATTTTAACCTTATTTCCATCCATGTAAAAAAATTTAACATTTCACGTTGATAAATGGAGGTGGCAGTCAACATGTACAAAAGAGAGATGTTATTGTTTCGTATAGATTGTAAGTTAAGAAGTTATATATGATATTATATTTAACAATTATGTGTAACACCTTGATATTTAATGAGAAATATTATTTTTTAATTTCATTGATTTCTTCTATTGTACACTAAACCAAGATTAACTTGTATTATATGCAACACCGTATTAGCATGTAGTATATGCAACACTATTCTTTTCTCATGTTACACACAATTTCATGTTCGTTTTGTGGAAATTATTCTATGAAACATTAAGTATAGATTTTTTTTAATTTATAAATGAAATATGTTTTGATTATGTTATATGCAACACCAAAGGGAGCTTTCACTATAGGCAGCCCTAACTTGGCTTGCATTACACGCAATCACGACCTTCCTCGATAGCGTGTGTAGTACACAATACCAGTTTTCACTAAACAACGATATATTGTTATAATATTATTATGAACTATCCATTATGAATATTAGTAACTACATTTTGAATTTTATGACATTATAATTCATCTTTCACTTTTTATAGAACATGGTATGTGAACAAAATAATTTTTTTCAGGTAAAATTAGTATTTTTTTAAAAAATGTTGTTTTACCACCATTTGACTGTGCACCCACATTAAATCTAGTTTATGACATGGTTATAAGTTAAATTTGAAAATATAAAATTCTTATTTGGAATCAGGATATATAAATTTACTTTCAATAAATTTTTGATATTTTTCTGATAAGTCTCTTATTTTGATAAATAGTAAAAATAAGATATTTTTTAATTAAAAACAACTTTTTTCATCGAGATAATTTATATTGTTAAATTATAATATTTTATGGATTTAAAGTATAAATATAATATATTTTTACCATTTAATATAATTCATTTCATTACCATTAATTTTATATTGAATTCATAGGTAAAAACTTTTCAATCATTGACAATGTTTTAACTTTTAAAACCCATTTTCTTATCAGTAGGATTAATTTTAAATTATTTACTTCAAATTATCTATTTTGAATTTTGAAAAATGGATTCCATATTTGGATTCAGTGGGTATAAATTATATTATTATGTTACTTTTATTTTCTTTACATTATGAATAGTAACTACAATTATTTTTTATTAACTACAGTTAAAGGTAAATCGAGTAATTAAGGGTAAAAATAAGATTATAAAATTATCTTAACACCTAAAAAAATTCTATTGGATGAATAAAAGTCGACACATATCATCTAAGGGTCAGAATATATTAGTTTCATGGACTATTGACCATGAAAATGATATAATTATAATTAAATCAAATGAAAGTGAGAACATTTCACTCTCTTATATCTTATAAGTGTAATAATTTTAATTTAGTGATAAACATCATAAAAATTAATACATTAATAGTCTCCGAAAAGAAAATAAAATAATCTAAATCATGTGAATTTATTTATCATTTTTAAGGATTAAAAAATTATCATTAATGATGATACAATATTGATGTAGAAACTATTTTATTGATTGAAATATCAAATAATAGATTTTAAAAATATTAAAACAAAAATTATTTGAACTATTTAATATGATAGACGAATTTTCTAGATGAATATGACATATTAGGAATATATTAAATATTTTTGTTCGAATATATCCTCTGTGTAAATTTTATTTAAATTCAAATAAATGAAGAGTGTCAAAATTGACACTATTGTTATTTTATAGAAATAACATATTATAAAACAAATTTAAAATCACAAAAATTTTTAAAAATTGTAAATTTAAATTTATTTGGTCTAAAATGCCATAATGTATCCAAATATGGAAAATTCACAACACACGATTACTTATTTATAATAATTTAAAAACTAAAATATTATTACCACAAATAAAATTAAATATATTAAATAAGGATAAATCAATTTGATATGGTTTAAAATAAATTTAAAACATTTCTAAATATTATTGGTTTATGTGATTACAACCATATATCCTATCATCTTCTAATTGAATCATTTTTTATGTTTTTTAAGTGAGGTTGGAATTTATTATATATTAATATTTCCTATGTTTCCAAAGGTGCCCCTCTCCTCCATTATAAAAGGAGACCTCCTCCATCTCCTCCACAAAACAATTTGAACCTTCAAGCTAGACAAAACCCTGCCCATTTCTCTTCTCAACATATCTTGTTATATCATAGAGGTTCTCATCTTCTCAAAATACCAACTCTAGTGCCTTAAGAGGAAGTTTCAAAGAGGCACGTCAAGGAAGAGGTAATCTCTTCTACAAATTCTTTCAAGTTTATTTCTTCGTAAACATCATCTTATTTATTTTTATCATTATAAAGTAATAATATAAGTATCACTCATACACTGATATGTTATTATAAATATGAAACAACCCTATTTCACCTTCTATCCATCGTATGGAAAATGAAATCACCGCGCGTACGTACGTACAGAATACCGTCTCCATGCCGTGGTGTAATCTATTTTTCCACCACCATCTTACTTGGATGGGTATAATGGTGTAAAGAATAACTATATATGGTTATTATAACATAATACTGATTCTAAGATATTATTTCATCCACTCCAATTATATTCAATAATTATGGGAATGATATCATTGCTCGTGCGTACGTACGGATAACCGTCTCCACGACGCGATGAGATTCATTCTCCATGTTAACCATTCAAGAATGATTATAAAGTATATATATTAAATAATAATGAATTATATGACATAATAATGATACTGGATTTATTTAAATATAGGTTTCATTTAATTAATTCCATTTGATTCAATAAGGAAATGAATACAACGTTCATGCGTATGTATGGCCTACCGTCTCCATGGGCAGTTTATTTCATTATATTTATTTATCTACCATATATATTAATAAGATTAATATATATGTTATATATAAATAATTTTTTACATTCTTTAATTAATTAAATCAGGATATATGTAACAATATCATGAACAACAAGTCCAAACACAAACGATAAATGAAACGATTTTACCCAAAATGCTGCTTTAACATGGAATTGACAAAAGAACGGGTAATATAAAGTCATAAGTGAATCATATATGATATCATAAATATTATTATGGTTCTGTTACAATTTAATAATATGTTTAAAACCACTATACAGGAGTTTCAGACACGTACAGAAGAAATTGGACCTAAGGTAAGGGATAATTTTTCAATCTCATTTTTATCTGACATTGCTTATACGTAAGTATTTACTAGGGTTATATTTTTCATCCATGTCCATAAAATGTTTTTCATAAAGTTTTTACTATTCTACCATGTATGTATAAAGTCATGTTTACCCCTCTTTGACTTTTACTTTGTGTTATGGAAGGAATCTTTCTTTTGTTTACAATAAGTGGTACTTTTTGACTTTTCCATTAAAAGTATGAGGAGAATGTTTTTTTAACTTCTATGGAATGAATGGATTTTAATGGTTTTATAACGCTTTATTTTTATAAATCTTACTATACAATATTTCATGAATAATTTTAACAAAATCCTTTTCATTTTAAATTTCATGGCATTTTGTGAAAAGAAAATGATTTTGAAGAAGAAAGGATATTTTCCTCAAGAATTCATTTCAAGTGTTTTATCAAAACCATTTTCCATCTAAGATGGATTTATTTCATATGTTTATGTTTCAAGTATAATGACTCTATTATTTACATGTTTTCCCTTTTCTTATGATGAAATGATATACATTTGTTTTATATGGATTACGTTATGATGGGATGATGTCTATGAACCCCATTTAATTGTTTGGGTTATGATGAATGATTTATGTTTATTTTGTGGCACTGGTAAGAATGATTTCATTATGAAATGGGTGGGACCTATATCTCCCTCCAATGCATTGGGTAAAGATTTATATCTGATGATATAGACATGGATGGAACAGTAAGTTCATCTGGTTCAGTGATACAGGACTGGAATGAGGAGTTAACTCGATTTAGTAAGGGACTTTGTCCACTAAGATAGTCTTGACAGCAATGCCTTGGCTACTATGGAAATCATACCATGTGCTTAATGGTTTTCCATAATTACATGTTTTATTCCCCATGCTATTTTATCATGATTACTGTTCTTTTTTTGATATATCCCTTATGCACTACCAAGATTTATTTCATTACTCTTGATTTTGAGGTTTTGTGTTCATGTTCTTATGTTCAAATGTTTTGGAACTATTTTATATTCTCCATGTTTAACCATAATGAGCATTTCATCTGAACCATTTTTCTGTTTTATTCTCCCTATGATATAAATAAAGGTTTTCGTTAATAAAATCAAATGGGAAGATCTTTATGGGAGATGTTGAGGATCTTTCACCATGATTAGAATATTGTGTTCCAAGTTTCCAAAGACACTAAACTAATATGGTCTTTGGGCGTCTGTTTTTGTCATGTATTAAGTATTCCGAAAAAGTATTGTAATGTCTATGTATGTCAATATTTGGGTCTCTACATTATTTTTATTTCATAAATATCCCATTTATTTATTAATTTTAACCTTACTACAACCCATATAAAGTGTAAGTGAAAAACGAATCACATCGCTTCGTGAGGCAACAATCCACCATAGAAATGATCGATGTTATTGTGTCCCCAAAAATGGAATGGAAAGTAAGAATTTATATGTTATATAATAAATATTTAAGTATAATAATGTCACAAATCAAATAAAATATTTTAATTCCAACATTATATCATTATTTTAAAGTCGGTGATTTTAAAACAGTTACATCGCTTCACGAGGTTGTTGTCCACTGTACTCACGATCGAAAATTTTGATTTCCATTTGATGGAAGTAGAATTTTATCTATGTTATTATATTAATAAAAAATATCTATGTTTATATTGTATAGTGTTTATGTTATATTATCAAAGTTTAAGAAGATTCTAATAAGGTATAAGTAGAAGAAAAAAAGTGATGCTTATGTATTTTACCTCTTTCTCAAATATCCTGTTTGGGTTTATATAGAAAGATTTATTATGATAGATTACCAAAAAATAGGGCCTGTAATATGTTTTTAGATAATTAACTAAGAAATATTTCCAGTTATTGGATAAACAAAATTATTTTGGAATTATGGAGAGGGGAAGATATGTTGTGGCCTTATATAAACGGGGGTGGGGACCGTAATGGAATTTTTGAAAAGATAATGTGATACCCTACTTTTAACATTATAAAATTATCCAAATGAGGTAATTATCTAACATTAGAGGTTATAATTTTAAAATATTTCCAATAAATGGGTGTTGGATAAGTTTTGTATCATTTTTAACACATATCTTCTTAGTTTAATCCCCTGGTAAACCAATTTTTACATTAACTGCGACAATTAATTTTTATTATTTTTATTATTTAATATGGTTAACAAGAAATTGAACTAATTATTAAATATTAATTATTTTATTCCAAATATTTAATCAATTTTTTCCATATGTAATGTTTATAATTTAAAGAATTTAAGTTACAATTAAACCAGTAGACGCGTCAAAAAAATGGTTTCTCAGAAGAACAAATTTCAAACATTTTGAAAACATTTATAACAAAATTCAATATTAAAATTATAAAAGTGAATTTTTTTTGAATATTTAATATAATTGAACTAATTTTATTTAAAAAATAATTTATAATATAATTTATACTTGTAAATTATATAAACATAAAGGTAATTTTTATTTAAAATATGTATTTTTGGTAATTCATTGGAAAAATAATCATTTCATAAAATTTAAAAAAATTCAATGATGGATAATTTTAATATATTAATTTATTATTTTTTATTTTTTCAAACAAAATCAATGTGTTAAAATTCAAATTTAATTTTTTTACGCAATACATGACTAAACCATCTTCTATAAAAATGTAGTTTCTCAGAAAACATTAATTTTAATTTTAAATGGTTATTTTTTATTTATAATCATTATTTATCCATTTATTTCTTTTCAATATATAATCCACATAATTTTCATAATTTTAGTATATGTATTCATACCCACCAACATAACATCTAGGTTATAATGGTCGTGTTTAAATAATAATATTTTAATTGAGTATTGTTTTTCATTATAACAATGTGTTGTGTGGATCATAAGATATCAAAGAGATTTAATTTATTTAATCATAAATATATTTTAATGTCTCAAGGTACTACATTATCATTTAATCATTGTTTTTCATTACATAAATTAAATCGAGAAATATATTCCTCTTTCAAAATCTCAGGGTGTTAAAGACATCAACTTATATTATCTAAATAAAGATAAGGACTCTAGAAAACCAAACACACTTACTTTCCAAATTTAGGATGGTTTGATGAATATGAGAAACCATTATAATTAAAATAAAAAATGATGGTAGGATAATAATATATAATGGTTATATCTAATTGACAAAATATTAATGGAATTATAATAATTATTCATAAAATAATTTTCCATTGAATCGATAATGAATTACTAAGGGTCCTAAAAGTAATGGTAATATATGGGTAGGGAACCCTTGTTTCTTCATAGTAACATCTTTTGAGAAGTCTATAAGGAAAGATATTAAATAAGACCTCATTTCTAATATATCACACTACAAAAAATATCATTAAGTAATAATCATTTTAGTATAATAAATGAAATTAAAAAAAATTGTAACTCTAACGAATATGAAAATAAAAGAGGGAGATTGAGGAAATCCTATCCTTGGTAAAATGATTTCTAATGAAAGATATGTACTTTTAGAAACATGAACCCACCATGGATATACTCTTAACACATATATTTATAGAGAAAATTTTCTTAACAGCTTTGGTGTAGAAATTGAGTAGGGATATATAATGACCCATGCTTCTAATACATGGATATTACAAATTTTTTTGGGTATTCATTAAATTAAAAAAATACATTCTTGAGGACCATATTATTTTACGTCCTTTTAAATCATGGTACACAATATTCTTTTTTCCTGAATGATCATCAATATCTCTCATTAAAATCTCCCCCTTCAGTGCTTCTACTTAAAATAATTCTTTATAACTTGGGGAATATAAATATAAGAAAGTGAGAGATCATGTAGTTAGTAAGGGTAAATAAGAGAGATACATAAGCATAAAATGTTCATAATGGGATGATAACATGAGAATAATATTTGAAATCCAAACCCTACAAATCAGTGATCATAATCTTGAGTCATGGAATAAATATTGGTAGTTCATAAGACATTCATGATAACGAAATCAATGAACATATTACTATATAGATTGACATTAAAAAGGCCATGGAATCATGATATACACATAATCATAGAAAATGATTTCCATGGTAGTCAATTTTTATTTTTAAAATATATCAACTACTCTATGGGAAGCTACACCTCCTGGGTGGGACACACCACCATCTCGGGTGGGATCCTTTTCCTCATATTAAAATGGGTTCACTCCCCAAACCTTCATAGTAGTCAATGTTCACTCCAAATAAAATTATTATAGAAAAATACTGACCCAATTTCACTCACTATTCTAGTCATGTCTATCTCCTGAGATGTAAATCATTACCAAATTCCTTATAGAGAAATATAAGTCCCAACCTTCTTTGGTCATAACATATTCCCAATCCTTGGTTATAACATAACCACCATAGATGGTTATAATGTAATCACATTCATAGAATTAAAATAATACATATGTGTTCCATAAGATCATAAATCTTTCATAATATCACAACACATGAAATTAAATGGTTTTAAGAAAAACTTCCTCATCTCATAACCTATCAAAAATAAATGAGATTAATAATAATTTCATTTGTTTCATGATCACATAACTCTTGGATTAATAAGTGGGTTTCATAAACATTTTTATATGATAAAAATTTCATTTTATGAACATGAATTCTATCCTTGGTTCATATCCGTAGAAAATAATAAGAAAAAAAATATTTCATCTTAGATATAAAAGGGTATTAAAAGATCATATTGAACATTTATTAAGAAAATAACCATCATTTGAAAATTATTTTTAAACACATAAATCATTTTCAAGTAATGTTCTTTAAAAAACATGAAAAATGTAATGGAATTTATAAAAAGTAATTTAATACATTTCTTAGGGAAATTTTCCCATCTTCTTTAAAAAACACATTTCAAAAAATAAAACATTTTGAAAATCATTTTCATTGAAATAATCCTTCAAACCCAATTTAAGGACCCTTCATAGATAATAATGGTTATAATTGTTGTAAATTAATTTTATAACGTACATGTTAAAAAACCGATTCCTTTTATGTTTTTGGAAAATGAAAAATGGGCGTTGTTTCTTAAAACAATGTGATGATTACATTTAAAACATTTTATAAAAATTAAAACGTGGATAACTATGTATTCATTAAATAATTTTTTTAATGCTAAAAAAATTTAAAATTATTTTGGAAAACATGTTTTTCAATGAAAACATGTTTCTGACTAAAGATATAAATAAAGTCAAATTTCCTTAAAAACATCTTCTCAATTATTTAATGTATCAAATATTGGAATAATCGTACTATTACATGATAATATCATGAATAACAAGAGGAAAATAAAATGAATGAGTTTCAATATAGATTAATCATATGATTTATTATTAAAAAACTTATCATAAAAAATCAAAACCAATGATGATATTTTGACTGAAAATCCTGACCACATTAGTAACATTGAATTGAAAACCATCTGACAAAAAAATAATGCTGAAAATAAAATATCATGATGATTAATAAATTAATGATATTACATGTTAAATGTGGTTTATATAAACCTTGTTATAGTATATTTTTACATAATATAAAATGTTTCTCAATGAAGGAAAATTGAGAAAAATACCGTACAACTTTAGTAATCATTTGAATCATAAACCCCAGGAAATAAAGATCCTCATGTGGATATTTAAATCCAAATAATATTCAAGAGAAGAATCATAAAATTACATCAAAGGTTGTATATAAAATACATAAAAATAGGTGGCTAATATGGAATTTTTCTCATATTAGTAAAAAGAGATACCAAAATCCCAAACCATAAGTCTTGACTTCCTTCGTAGTCGTTCGAACTGCCTCTTTTTTAGCTTTCCTCCCTAGGTTTGCACCAAAATAAATCCTAATAAGGATTTATACCAAAACTAATTTATCTAGGATCTGAGGAGGGAATATGTGGTTGTATTTGGGAAGGTATTTACTAGAACAAAAGTTCATGATGGTGTGAAGAGGAAATGAGAGGGTTTAGCCTTTTATAAGAGAGGTGAGTGGAAGACTTATATTGTTTTGAAGATATTCAGTCATAGTAACATTTCTATCATAGAAAAAGCCTCACAGATGGGCCATTATTGAATCTATAATTTATAGGTTCAAAATATAGAAAAAAATTGGTTTTGGAAAATTTGGTATGTCACTACTAACCCTTATCTTATTAGTTATCTGTTGGTAAATCAATTTTTACCTTAACCACGGTAATTAAATTTTAAAATTTTAATTTTACATTTTCGTACAAATTATTTTTAACTTATTATAAAATGTAAATTTTGATGATTATAAATATGTAATCTATTTTCACAAATTAAATTTAAATTATTGGAAAAATATAAATTAAAATTAATCATTTAGAGCTGAGTAAAAAATATGTTTGTAAAGAGAAAATATCCATAGATTAAATAGATTTATATATCATTATTCTACATGAAAATCATTAAACTGATCTACATTATAATAATAAAAATATAATTGAACTATTATTAATTTAAACCCAATTTATAATATCATTTAACTTCATAAATAAATTAACCGAAATGTTGTTTTCAATTTAAATTCATTATTTTTCATTATACATCAAGAATTGATTTTTTTCTAAAAAATTGAATAAATTCACCCATAGATAATTTTTATAATCAGTTTTAAGAAATTAATTTTATTTTATCAAATTCATTTTATACAACTGTCAATAAAATTTATCTCATTATGTATAAAAACGAATACTTTTTTTGAGAAAATTAGTGTTTTCAAAACATATAACTACATTTATAAAAATTAAATACATTTTTGTCAAGATATATTTTATTTAAAACAAATAAAAATATTATTTAAAAATTAAATATTACAATTAATATCAAAAAAATTAATAGATGGGTTATAAAAATTTTGTTTAAATACCTATATTAATATTATATCACCATTTGTCAAAACTCAATGTCGTGTGTAATGAAAGCCAACCCAGTGTTGAGTATAGTTTAATATTAACTTAGAGTTTAGTATAATACAATATAATATTAGTATTGTCAAATATAATCTTAATTTTTTGTAAAAAAGGTAAAATATATTAATGGAAAATATTTCTTAAAATCTCAGGGTGTTACATTCCACCCTCTTAAAATAAATTTCACCTTAAAAAATTGTTTTCGTCATTATTTGTTTAAATTTTGAAAAATCTTTCATAGAAATCGACATAAAAAAGGTTTAAAAATCCCCTTTATTAAGATAAAGGTGTGTGTGAAATTTATCTAGAATAGAACATACTAGGATTCTAAATCAGATAACATAAGTGGGAAGTGAGAACATGAACATAGAAGAGGAAACATGCCATAAAATATTGATAGAGGGTGATAGAGAATATTGATCACATGAACGTGGTTTATCTAAAGAATGTTAGAGACCACAAAACCATAAAACTAATATGCATGAAAAGGATTATAGATATAATAAAAAATTATGATAGCATGGAAAAATTATATTTCAATACCTATTTTCCAAAAGATGAATAATTTTCATGAGAAGATATACTTATTATATTTCATTCCATTTAATAAGCATAATATCATTTTTTTTCTTAATCAATTTACACTTTATCTATAACTCTAATATTTTAATTTTTCATTTCTAAAGCACTAGATAAATTCTACAAAATAATAATATTTCATTCCATAAATCTCTATAAAAAGAAATAGGTTAACATTGGTTATACAATATAGATAAATCTTCATATAGAAAAGTAATATGTTAATCACTAAAACCTCATATAATGGTAATATTAAACCATTCTATAAATGTTCAACCTTATAACACTTCCTAAGGACTAAAATAAAAGACATTATAAATAAGGTCACTAAATTTCCAAAACTGACTTATCATTATTCCCCCATATACCATAATGTTTCTCTTGATTAACACATACCAAACAGATGAATACCATCATCATGTATTATCCCGAAACATGGTATTAAAATTAATTACCATAAAAATTTATTAAGAACCTAAATGCATCCTTATAACTTAAATAAAACATATATTATTGGATATGTTCCTTAAATCAAAAAATATTGTAAACACTATCAATGATCACTTCACCCAATTTCTCAGAAAATGATTAATCAGTTACAAGGTAATGAGTGATATCTAATTTCTTTATTCATATCCAATATGTTTTTATACTAACAAAATATTCTCAAAATTAGGAACATTTTAATATTTACCTTCCCCTAATAAAAATATAACCTTTAAATTAAATCCCATTTTTTGTCCATCGTCACCATTTATAGTATTCCTGAAAATCATTAATGAAAAACGTCATAAAAAATCCACATATATATATATATTCATATAAAATAATTCTATAATTCCAATACATAAATAGTTTGATTATTCTTCCTCATCTGTAATCGATTAACTAGGCTACAACATCTTATTCTTTAATAACTCTTCCATTTTGTATGCCATTTTTAGTTTCTTCATCTTTATCAGTGTATCCATTACTAATATCACCTTGATAATTATCTTAATTATATTTCACCCTAGGACATTTATTTTAATAATAAAAATAAATTTAAAATTTAAACATTCATCCATTAGTAATACCATAGGAGAACAAATATTACAATCCATTTCAAAAAAATGACATTTTGATTCCATTAGATAATTTGTTGTTATCTTGAATTATTATCCACACATAAAATATCATCGCATTCCTTTAAGATAATCCCCAAAGTTCTACTTCACACATTCATAACATATTAGAAAATGGTTCTTCTTTCCTCAATAGTCTCCACTACATGAAATCTCAACAAACTCTATTATTTTATTATTTAGTGAGTCCAAGAGTTGGTTGAGGTTAAAATTGTTAATCATGTTATGTGATAACTACTTATTCATAATAAAAAATATACTTCACTCCAGTCATCATCCCATTTGGATACTCATAAATTAAATATCCAATGTATTCAATGTTATCCCAGTTCTTTCTATTTACCATCATTGAAATAATTGAAAAAGTACAGCGTGGGAAATACTAATCACTGTGGGAAACCACATAATCTAATAAAATTTACTAATAGGATTTCTAAAGCATAGAAACTTTTTTTTAATATAAGAAACCTAGGATTTATCCTTATTTATTCAAAGTCGTAATAAATTTAAATCAATTATATTTATTTATAATGAGTTTGTGAATTTTTAATGACTATCCTCAAATAGTGTCAAACCATGTGGGCAGCAAGGCCTGTTTTCATCCAACAGCTGATGATTGAGACTTATCATTGAACCCTTTTCGGATTTATTAAAACTATGTACCACTGTTCAAGAAACACATCCACTTGTGGTATCCAGACATAAATTTAATTTCTGGAATGTTAGTCTCTCTATCATTTTTTAGAATTCCAAGAAATTTTCATACACATTGACTCATCCTTAGAATTATCCTTTGAGACATCCCTAGACATATCCTTTGTAAGTACACTAGTTATCTACCTAATGTATTCTAATTATAGTTTCTAATGGTAAACTAAACCAATTATTATGATACCATATATAAATTATCAGGTTTCTCATACATAGATACTACATATTTTTAGATGAATATTCATTACATTACCCATGCACACGCCTATGGACCATAATAATTTAGTGATTTGGGAATCAAGGAACATAATTGTCACGACCTGCCTTCACCGAAAGGAGGGAAGGGACAACAGATTACCAATCCCTTCCTTTTTTAAGTTGAAGGAGAGTTAATAACCCCTGATTCCCGCCTCCAGTAGGCCCCGGAGTGGTGACTAACACCAAAGGTATAACAGTTTCACAATATTGGAGGCATTACCCTTTTTTTAGTTAACCAAGATTGGGAGAATGAATGAGTCAAAACCAAACACCACCAAGTATAGAAAACTTAAGGAAAAAACCAAACTACATGCATGTTTAATAATTAAAATGAATAAAGTAAAAGGACTCAAAAGTACAATACCCAACGGGAAAGGAAAAAGGCTAAGCAGAAACCAACAATGACCAACAGCAACTCCAACATCTTGACTAGTAAAGTCTCGCACAACCTCTGAAGCCCTCCTGGAAACTTGAAAGTAAACGTAGGGTGAGCATACAAAGTATACTCAGTAAGAAAACCTAAATCTCCTGTGCTCAAGTGGGGAGACATCTTAATGTCCCGTGAGAAGCACAAGAAACATCATCTATCAATGAGTCTATCCATCCCACCTCACCGCCCACGCTCACCAAATAACACAAGAAGTAAGATAATAGTGAAGAAAAAAGAACTTGGGTACCCCGCACCAATATTTACCCCACTAGATAGATGCTCATCCCTAAAAAAATGTCATGATGCTACCATGCTCTTCCTGCCCACACACACCTGGGCCTCACAAACATCCACATACCTACCCACAAACACCTGGGACTCACAACCACAACATCCCTGCCCGCACACACCTATGCATCATCTCGAAGACACCTGGGAAAACAAACCGTAACCATAACCCCTACCCGAAAACACCTGGGCCTCAACACACCAGTCAAAACCTACCCGAAGAATCTTGGGTGTAAGGTTGCCTCCAGTCATCACAGCCAAGGGAAGAGGGATTATGAAGAAGTGTAACTAGGGTGAAACACCCTTCCCCATGAGATGGGGTGTCTGACACTAAGTGCCCAATGCGGGTGGGGTGCAACTAAACACAAAATATATAGTTACACATATATACCTACACACAGCCCAACTTATGGCTCCTCAAACAGATACAAGTAGGTCCCCAAGCACTACTGCCTCAGAAAATAGGCACACAACAAACATTTCCCAGTTTCCCTATTCAAGTTATCATTTCATAACAGTTCAGAGTGAGTTAATCCCTTCACTAATGGGTAACTAACATGCACACCCATAGATGAAACAACAATTAATGTAGTAAGGAAAACTATCGAGAAAATTTTATCATTAAAACCTGATTCTATTCTGAAGTCACAACAACTGGGGATCAAGTGAGATCTCTCAATGTACTGGAAACAAAACAAACTTCGAGACACATCCCCATGTCCCCAAAATACAGGAGCCAACGATTTCTCAACAACAGAGGATCCCACCCGAATTCGTGTAATAGTAGAGCAACCACATAGCCTCAGATTCACAATAAGAAAAAGTATAACAATAGGGGATCCCATCCCCACCCATATCAAGAAAACCATAAAGTCACCCACAATAAACCCATGAAAGAAAACAACCAAACCACTACCACCAGCACAAGGGAGGCCCTTGTAGGTATTTTCAGATTTAAAAGATTTAACAAACTCCATGGTTTCAATTCTACTGGGCTTTAACCAGAGTTATCCTAGAAATGGGTTGATCCTGGTGCTTTCAATTTATTTAACAGGGTATACAAAATTAACCAATGCCATGTTACATTTATTTAAACATCCAAGAGCACCCAGGTTCATTAGCTCATAGAGAAAGACCACCAATGGCCATGATTTTCAGTGAGCATAGGCCCGTATAATTCACAACACATATCAACATAAAAGAGTACAACAGAACATCGATCACACCCCCCTTCCTTCTTTATAGGTTCGTTCATTATCTTCATTAAGTTTGGTTTCATCAAATTCCACATGGACAAAAGCATACCCTCCCCGAATGACGCACATAAAGGAGAGATGAAGGTGAAAAAACCCCTACTTGATTGATCAAGGATCGATGTTAAGTCCTCGCATGGAAACTGGAAATCAGGAGTAGCAGGAATTCTAGGGAACACGATCAAGGAAAACTTCGCAGGGGTACAACTCATCCGGAGGAAGGGTATTCCGAGCGCAGGGTGATAGAGAAAAAGGAACTTAGGGAGAAGATATGTATTTATGTTATAAAGGCTGAGATACTGCATCCCTGGGAAGGTTAAAATATGGAGAAAAACACAAAACCATGGAAGAAGCGGGATCGTGGGTTGACCACGTGGCTAGGCCACCCCACACGTCCAACTTAAATGGTCCCCACCCTTCGGGCGGTTAAAACCGACGCACACCTCCTTAACCAAGGAAGGACTCAAGGGATGTTGTAGAGACGTTTCTGAAAATGCAGTTAAAGGAATGAACAAAATGCATGGTTTTCCGTTTAAGTAGGGTACCTCACCAATCATTTAAATTATATACCATTAATGGGCTTTAAAACATGCTTAAAGGGGTAAACACATGTTTTGCTGACCAATTCATGCAAAATGGAGGCGCTACTGGAAAACCTATGGAGAGGTCACCGGTAGGCTAGGTCTACCGGTAGACCAAGCTATCGGTTGGCCGAGGCGACCGGTAGGCCGTGCCACAGGTAGGCCGAGGCAACCAGTAGGCCGAGGCCACCAGTAGGTCGTGCTACCAGTAGGCCGAGCTACCGGTAGGCCAAGGCCACCGGTAGGCCGTGATACAGATAGGCCGGGGCTACTGGTAGGACGAGCTAATGGTAGGTCGGGGCTATCGGTAGGACGGGCTACCGTTAGGAGTCTTAAGCTTCACAGAGAAGCTGGGATGGCCTTGCAGACCACCCAAAACACCCCAAACATCAGATTTTTACCATTTAATGGACGCCAAAACCCCGGGCCATAAATAAGATACTTCTCAAACTATTCTCATCCTCGAGAATATAATAACAAACCAGAAAGGGGGAAAGAGGGGTCCAAACAACCACCCTCTAAAGATAATTCTCAGGGGAAAACCCCTGAGTTGTTTGAAAGCTGGAACAGAACCCCCCTACATCTAGGAATACTCCCCCAAGAGTTATCAATCACAAACATCCACAACCAATACAAGGATCACACTATCCAACACCTAAGTCAGGGAGTACCTTCCTACGTGTCAGGATATTATCCGCTTTGGGCAGCACTGACTCGCCATCACAGGTTTAATCGCATCCACATTAATGTGCCTTGATTAGCAGTCAAGTTTTCCCATCATCACACATTCGGTGTCAAAGACAAGAAGAACAATAATTTCATATATTAAAACATAAGGTAAAACATCACAATAGAACTCAGAACAACAATAATAACAAGGAAGTCAAAAAAGCTTTGGGTACTGAACGCATAACTGGGCCTCCTGCTCCCAAGTGCTCTCTTCCAGGCCACCATGCCTCCAAAACACAAAAAGAAAATGGATGGTTCATCCACGATGCCCTTTATCTTTACAGTCCTCGATCTTGATCGGTCATTCTATGAAGGTCGCATCATTTTCGACATCTAACTCTTCCCAATCGATGGCGTGGGAGTCTTTGTGTAGATATCAACGAAGCTAGAAGACGTGAAAGACGTTGTTAACTTTCTCCAACTGAGGTGGAAACGCCAGCTGATATGCCACCTCACCAACTCGTCCCAACATCTCGAAAGGTATGATGAACCTTGGGGAGATCTTACTCCCCTTCCAAAACCTTTGTTGCCCACGTCGCGGGGAAACCTTAAAGAACACATGATTTCCAACTTCAAAATCGAAGGCCCTCCTCCTACGATCGGCATAAGACTTCTGCCGGTCATGGGCTGCCATTATCCTCTCACGCACAAGCTGAACCTTATCAGTGGTGCCCTGTACCACTTCTGGCCCAAGAATAGCTTCTTCCCCAATCTCTGTCCATCAAACGGTTGATCGACATGACCTTCCATACAAGCCCTCAAATGGTTTCATGGAAATAGTGGAGTGGAAGCTATTGTTATATGAAAACTCTACCAGAGGCAAGTATCATACCCATGATCCCCCAAAATCCAGAACACATGCACACAGTATGTCTTCCAATGTGTGGATCGTTCGTTCTGTTTGCCTATCTTTCTGAGGGTGGAAAGCAGTGATAAGGCATATATGGATGACAAAGGCATGTTGTAATGCACTCATGACTCGTGAGGTAAACTACGCATCTCGATCGGAGATAATAGATCTCATAATCCTGTGCAATCCCACCACCTCATCGATGTACCTCTGGGCTAAGGTGCTCACTGGGCTCGACTACATAATCTTCATGAAGTGTGCAGATTTTGTCAACCGATCCACCACTACCCAGATGGACTCATAGCCTCCCTGGGCCCTAGGTATCCCTGTGATGACGTCCATCGAGATGTCATCCCACTTCCACTCGAGAACATCTAAAGGCAGTAATAACCTTCCAGGAAAACGGTTTTCAGTCTTCACTTGCTCACACACCAGGAAATTATCCACAAACTCTGCCACTGCCCACTTTACCCCGGGCCGCCAAAACTATCCCCCCAGGCCTTCGTAAATCTTTGAGACCCCAGGATATACCTCTAAATCTGATCCATGGAACTCATGGAGAACACATTTATACATCTTCTCCGGAAAAAAAATCCTTCCACGGAAAAGCATCTGATGATGACCATCCTTTGACCATCCCTCAGGAGCATTTCTCTGATAAAAACGATCTCACATCACTTCCACCTTCGAGTCCCCCTACTAAGACTCTTCCACCTGCACCACTAAAGAGGAAACTACAGTCATCTGAAACAGACATCCTCTTCCACCTTCCACCCTTACATCCAAATTCAAGGCAGCTAACTCTTACATCGCTCTACAAGAATCTAAAGATTCCCAAACTACTTCCTTATGCAATTTCCATCTCAGGGCATCAACCACAACATTTCCCTTTACCTCATTATATTAGATCTAGAAGTCATAATCCTAGAGGAGATCAACCCATCTCCACTACCGCATGTTTAGATCCTGCTGGGAAATGACATAATGCAAGCTCTAGTGATCTGAGAAGACCACAAAACACTCTCCGATGAGATAATGCCGCAACAACTTCAATGCAAACACCATGGCCACAAGCTCCAGATTGTGGGTGTCATAGTTACATTCATGCGGACGTAAGTACCTAGACCCATAAGAGATCACTCCTCGATGTTGCATCAGTACACATCCCAACCCAAGGCCAGAAACATCATATAACACTTCAAACAACACACCTTCCTCTAGTTATCTGAGTACTAGAGCACTAACCAGCATCTCCTTTAGGTAGCCAAAAGCGGTCTGGCACTAGTTGCTCCACACAAAGGCCTAGTCCTTCCAAGTCAAAGCTGTCAACGGAGCTACAACTCGAGAGAAGTCGGGAACAAACCTCCGGTAATATCCTTCCAAACCCAGGAAACTATGAACTTCTGCCACATTCTTGGGTGCTTCCCATGAAACGACTGCCTTGACCTTCGACGGGTCTACTCTTATTCCCTTATGAGACACTACGTGTCCAAGGAAATTTACTTATCGCGTTAAGAACATGAACTTAGACAGTTTCCCATAAAGATTGGGGTGTTAAAGGGCTACAAAAACTACCCTAAGATTCTCAAAATTCTCTTCCTCTGATCTTGAGTAGATAAGGATGTCGTCGATGAACACCACAATGAACTGGTCTAGAAACTCTCAAAAGACAGAGTTCATGAGGTTCATGAACATAGCTGGTGCATTTGTAACAAAATACGGCATGACCACAAACTCAAAGTGGCTATATCTGCACCTTATATCCGTCTTTGAGATATCACATTCCTTCACTCTTAACTGGTGGTATCCAGAGTGCAGATTGATCTTAGAGAAACAACCTTGTCCCCTCATCTGGTCGAAAAGATCATCTATCCTCGGGAGGGGGTAACGATTCTTGATTGTCACCTGATTCAACCTGCAGTAGTCTATGCACAGTCGCTGACTACCATCTTCCTTCTTTACGAACAAAACTCGAACCCCCCAAGGTGACACACTAGGTCAAACAAATACCTTCTCCATCAGATCGTCAATCTGAATCCGCAACTTCCACAACTCAGAAGGTCCTATCCGATAAGGATCCATCGAGATCAGATGGGCACCAGGCTATAAGTCTATCCCAAACTCAACATCACATTGAGGGGGTAGAGTAACAACCTCATCGGGAAAGATATCAGGGAATTATCTTACGACCTCTAGGAAATCCATCAATCCAGTATCCACTGACTCCACTGACACCCCATCCAGCATAGAAGAGTGGCTCCACATGTCAACTCCCACCCTGATAACTACGCTCCCCAACAAAAGCCACACACCATCCATCCTCGTTGAAGAAGTCAATCCTTCCCCGATATCAGTCGATGATGTCATGAATGAAGAATAACATGTCTATGCCTAGAATGAAATCGTATTGCTTAATCTGCAGTGAAAGAAGGTCTCCACTAGACTGATGTGGTCCCAAAATCAGTCTACATCTCCATAAAAAGTAAGATACACTAGTCTAACCCCCAATTGGTTTTCTCAAAAGTAGGGGCACAAAAAGTCTCTCGGCATCCAAACCAAGAGCATGTGATAACTCGGGCGTAACAATGGAGTGCAAAGCTCCAGAATCAATCAAGGCAGAAACAAGAGTGATGAATAAACTGATCATACTTCGAATGACCTCTAGTCCTACTGGAGCTAATAACTCTACGGCATGAAACTGTCCATGCCCAGCACCTCTGCCTCGCTGCTATCGACCACCTCGCCGACCATGCCCTAGTCGAGGTCCCTGAGGAGCACCAAGGTGTGGGTCTCCTCCCTTAAGGTCGCCCCTCGGAGGGGCAGGGGCCTGCTGGTGCTACTGGAAAGGCCTCGCCGTCAACGGATTCTGCTGAGGTGGGTGCTGAAACTGCCCACCTCCACCATGTGGAGCTCGAGTCGGACACCTGCTCGGGATGTGCCCGAAAACTACGCAAGAGGAACACTTCAGTCCTGGCCCTATGGAAAAGGAGCGAGGGCCAGAATCCTAGGGCTGGAACGGATGAGGCCTTAACCCTGGTTGTTGAAACCTAGAAGGCCCTATCACTGGAGAAATATTGTTGACCACCTTCCCCTTTTATGAACTCATCTGGTTCCCTTACCGTGGTGTTCCTCCCTTAGAGTTCATCCTCTCTACTATTTCGGCCTTCTTCTGTACTGCTAGGTATGTTGGAAGAGTAAAGGGAGTGACAACGTACTGAAGAGAAGTACGGAGTGCCTCCTCTAACCGTCTCTCCAGAGACTCCTCATCCAGAAAGAGATCATGGGAAAAGTGTAATAGGTCTTTGAACTTGATCCCCAGATCCCTCACTGACATGCTTCCCTGCTGATGAGAGAGAAACTCCTGTCTCTTCTCAGCCTTCGCTGTAGAGGAGAGGAACTCCTCACGAAATTCCTTCTCAAAACCGGCCCATGAATCCTATGCCTCTACCTTCTGTCCTAGGAAAAGCGTCCAACACTGACACGCTGCTCCTCTCAGCTGATTGACTACCAACGGAACCCAGTACTCCCTCAGAGCACAGATCAAAGAGAAGGCGATGGCTAGCTCCTCAAGCCATCCCTCTATTACTGAATCCAAAACAGTACCCTCATACTTCTCGAGGGTTTGTCACTGGAAGGAGCGTAGAGTCCTCTACCAAAATTCGTCCTCCTCATCTCGATCAACCCTCTGCTAGTCAACTACCTCGATCCGCTGGGCCTCAACTACCCGAGTCGCTCGTAGATAACGTCTGGGTGCCATAGCGGCATGGTAAACAAAGAATGCCTAAGCTCGAGTAGCAAGGGAATTGTTATTATTATTATTAAATTTTTATCCCCACGGTGCCCCAAATCAATTAAAAACACAATCTTTATGAATCATGTACCTCCCCTAGGGTCTCAACCCTACAATAAATATAGTCTCACTTGTTCGTTTGATAGGCTCAGAGTCCTTGCATTGGATCACGGGGGGCCCTAAAATCTCATGTCCTAGCCGATCCTCCCCAGTCTATTTCACGAACCAAGATCACCTAACATTGTTGCCCTACCATCTAATTCCATCCTCATTGTGCCTAAATCCAGACTCCATCCTATCCCTCAACCTCGCCTCTGATACCATTCTGTCAATACCCTCCTTCACCGAAAGGAGGGATGGGACAGCAGATTGCCAAGCCCTTCCTTCTTTAAGTTGGTGGAGAGATAATGACCCCCTGAGTCCCGCCTCTAGTAGCCCTGGAGTGGATACTAGCACCAAGGGTATAACATTTTGACAATATGGGAAGCATTACCCTTTTTTTAGTTAACCATGATTGGGAGAAAGAATGAGTCAACTCCAAACACCACCAAGTATAGAAAAATCAACGTAAAAACCAAACTACATGCATGTTTAATAATAAAACTGAACAAAGTACAAGGACTCCAATGTACAATACCCCACACTAAAGGAAAAAATGCTAAGCAGAAACCAACAACAACCAACGACAACTCCAACATCCAGACTAGTAAGGTCCCGCACAGCCTCCTAAGCCCTTATGGAAACCTGAAAGTAAACGTAGGGTGAGCATAAAAAGTATACTCAGTAGGAAATCCTAAAGCTCTCGTGCATAAGTGGGGAGATGTACTAAGGTCCCATGAGAAAAAGAAGAAACATCATCTATCAAGGAGTCTATCCATCCCACCTCACCATCCATGCTCACCAAATAACACATGTAGTAAGATAACATTAAAGAAAAAAAATTTGGGTAACCTTCACAATTATTTCCCCCACTAGCTAGCTGCTCATCCATAATGGAAAACATCCTGATGCTACCACACTCTTCATTCGCGCACACACCTGGGCCTCACAACCATCCACATCCCTTCCCGCACACACATGGGCCTCACAACCACAACATCACTACCCGCACACACCTGGGCTTCATCTTGAAGACACCCGAGAAAACAAATCATAACCTGAACCCCTACCCAAAAACACCAGGGCCTCAATACACCAGTCGAAACCTACCTAACGAATCATGGGTGTAAGGTCGCCTCCAGCCATCACAGCCGAGGGAAGAGGGGGAAAAAAGGAGAGTAACTTGGGGGAAACACCCTTTCCCATGATATGGGGTGTCAGACACTAAGTTCCCAACAAGGGTGGGGTGCGACTAAACACAAAACATACAGTTACATATATATGCTCACACACAACCCAACCAATGGCTCCTCAAACAGATAAATGCAGGTTCCCAAGCACTGCTGCCTCAGAAAATAGCCACACAACAAACAGTTCCCACTTTCCTTATTCATGTTATCATTTCATAAAAGTTCACAGTGAGTTAATCCCTTCACTACTGGGAAACTAACAGGTACAACCACAGATGAAACAAAAATTAAAGAAGTAAGGAAAACTATTGGGAAAATTTAAGCATTGACACCCGGTTCACTTGTGAAGTCACAACAACTAGGGATCAAGTGAGATCCCTCAAAGTACTGGAAACAAAACAAACCCCGAGACACAGCCCCATGTACCCAAAATCCAGGAGCCAATGGTTTCTCAACAACAGAAGATCTCAACCAAATTTGTGTCACATTAAAGCAACCACATAGCCTCAGATTCACAACCAGCGAATGTATAACAATAGGGGATCCCATCCCCACCCATATCAAGAAAACTATAAAGTCACCCACAATCGGCCCGTGAAAGAAAACAACAAAACCTTTACCACCATAACAAGGGAGTCCCTTAAAGGTATTTTCAAATTTAAAAGATTTAACACACTCTATGGTTTCAATTCCACTGGTATTTAACTAGAGTTATCACAGAAAAAGGGTTGATCCTGGTGCTTTAAATTTATTTAACCGGGTATTTGAAATTAACCAATTCCATGTAACATTTATTTAAACATCCAGGAGCACCCATGTTCATTAGTGCACAGAGAAAGACCACCAACAACCATGATTTTTAGTGAGTGTAGGCCAGTATAATTCACAACACATATCAACATAAAAGAGTACAACAGAACATCGATGACACCCCCCCTTTCCTTCATTAGAGATCTATTCATTATCTTCATTAATTTTGGTTTCATCAATTTCCATAGAGACAAAATCATACCCACCCCGCATGATGCACAGAAAGGAGAGACGAAGGAGAAAAAAATACCTACTTGATTGATCAAGGATCGACGTTATGTCCTCGCGTGGAAACTAAAAAATAGGAGTAGCAGGAATTCCACGGAACACGATCAAGGAAAACTTCACGGGGGTACAACTCGTCCGGAGGAAGGGTATTCCGAGCGCAGGGTGATAGAGAAAAAGGATCCTATAGAGAAGATAAGTCTTTAGGTTCTAAAGGCTAAGATACAACATCCCCGAGATGGAAAAAATATGGAGAAAAACTCGAAACCACAGAAGAGGAGGGATCGTGGGTTGACCACGCGGTTGGGCCACCCCACATGTCCAACATAAAATGTCCCCACCCTTTGAGGCGGTTAAAACTTATTCACACCTCCATAACAAAGGATGGACTCACAGGATGCGGTTGAGGCATTTCTTAAAACGTTGTTAAAGGAATGACCAAAATGCAAGGTTTTTCTATTTAATTAGGGTACCTCACCAATAATTTTAATTAAATAACATTAATGGGCTTTAAAATAGGCTTAAAGGGTTCAAAACATGGTTTACAAACCAATTCCCGCAAAAAGGAGGTGCTACTAGAAAAACCGTGGAGAGGTCACTAGTAGGTTAGGTCTACCGGTAGACCAAGCTACTGATTGGCCGAGGCCCCCGGTAGGCCGAGGCCACCTGTAGGGCGAGCTACCAGTAGGTCGAGGCCACCGGTAGGCCGAGATACCGGTAGGCCGAGGCAACTGGTAGGCCGAGCGACCGGTAGGCGGAGGCCACCGGTATGCTGAGCAACAGGTAGGCCGAGGCTACCGATAGGCCGAACTACCGGTAGGCCGAGGCCAATGGTAGGTTGATCTACAGGTAGGCCGGTGCTACCGGTAGGCCGAGCTACCAATAGGCTGAGGCCACCAGTTGGTCGAGCTACCAGTAGGCCGGGCCTACCCGTAGGCCGAGCTACCAGTAGGTCGGGGCTACCGGTAGGCCGAGCTACTGTTTGGAGTCTTAAGCTTCACCGAGAAGCTGGGATGGCCTTCCAGACCTCCAAGAACACACCAACCATCAGATTTTCACCATGTAATGGACCCCAAAACCCCAGCCCATTACAAAAATCTTCTTAGTTCAATAAATATCTTCAATACCTCCAATAATATATTCCCTTTTATCACTCCTATTTAAAAGTAGTCTTCATAACATGGGGAAATGAACCATATGAAATAATGGTATCATAAGATCAATATTGGTAAACAAGGTACATAAAAATGCATAACATGAGTATAATTGTTTGAAAAAGTGAGAATAACATTTGAATGTCATTATTCATAAATAAAATATCATTATCTTGAGTCAGGAAAAAAATATTGGTATTTCATAATATGTAAATATTAAGGAATTTAATGAACATGTTCCCTGATAGAATAACATTATAATAATACATAGAATTTTTTCATACATATGATAATATAAAATCATTTACTTATTATTAAAGGTTTATTTCTATAACATATTACGAACTCCATTGCAGGCTACACCTCCTAAGCAGGACACACCACCATTCCAAGTAGTAGTTATTTCTTCATATTGGAATTCATTTACTACCCAACCCATCATATTAGTCAAATGTCACTCCCAATTACATTATAGTGGACAAATTCTATTATTGAATTGGGTACACTAATTGTTATAATCATATCTATCTCATGAGATATAAATCTCTACCAAATCCATTGGAGGGAGATATAGGTCTTAGCCATATTTTTATATAATGTAACCATTGTCCATTGTTTTAACAAATCAACCATCCTTCATTATAACTTATCTACCATCATATATTTAAAATCATACATATGTTTTTTATATGGTTATAAGAAATTCCTCATATCATAACCTGTGAAATGAAATGTTTTTCATAAACATGTTATCATATCATAACCAATAGAAATGGGATGGGATTCATAAACATTTAATTATTTATTTATAGGATAACCCATGGATGATGAAGAGGGTTCCAAAAACAAATTTTCCTCTTAAAACATTTAGATAATGAAAAATAATTGTATCATTTGTTCAAATACCTATAAAATAATAGGTTACATCGAAGGATGTCGTCTTAGATGTAGGATTACATTAAATGATCACTTGGAAATGTTCTTATGGAAATTATCATTTCTTTTAAAATAAATTTTAAAATCATATAATATTTTGAAAACCATATTCTTTGAAAATAATTTTCAATACATATAAAGAAATATTTAAAAAAATAAGACACTCTTTGAAGAAAATATTCTTTCTACATTGAAAAACACTTTTTGAAACATAATACATTTTAAAAGTATTTTTTTATTAAATTAACAAAGAAAAAATATAAAGAAATATTAAAATAAAATAATGGTCATGACTAAGGGAAAATTCATTAATGATGTTTAATTAAAACAAAGGTTCCTTCAATTTTTATATAAAATCCAAATGAGATTTTTTTTGAAAATGAAAGGATGATTCCTTTTAAAAAATATTGTAAAAATAAAAACATAGGTAAAATTTTCTTCATTAAATAATATTCTTTAATTTTAAAATAATTTTTAAAATACCTTTTATAAAACATTGTTTGGGAAGAAACACATTTTCCAACTAAGGATAGAAATATAGTCATATTTTCATGAAAACTTCTTATCAATTATATTATAAACCAAAGAGTTGGAAAATGGAACTATTACTTGGAAAATATCATGAATAACAAAATGATAGGAAAAATCATGTGATTCATGAGAGATGTATCATATTATATTGTTATTATAAGCATAATCATAAAGAATTCTGATAAATGATGATATTGTGACCGAAAATCATTAACTCTTTGTTAACATTAACTCATATGAAGTACGAAGGAATTACATAATATTAAACATAAAATATCATGAGAATAAATAAATCCATGATATTACATGTGAAAAGTGATGTTTATAAAAATTAGGAAAGAATGGAGGTGCATAAATAACATAATTATTAAATATAGAAAACTGAGACAAGTTCCCTTACCACAATAATAATCATTTAAATCATAAACTCTATGAAAGATAGACCCTCAAATGGATATGTAAATCCAAAGAATTTTCAAGAGACACATCATAAAATAAATTTATGGTTATTATATAGATGACACAATATAAATAGGTGGTGAATATGGAATGTGACTCACATATGTAAAAAGTGAGATGGAAATCCCATATCACAACTCTCAACATGTTTTATACTAATTCGATCATCCTATTCTTACGGTATCTAGTTTATTTTTTCACAAAAGTATTCCTAGATTGGATTTCATCACAAAATAGGGTATCTAAGATGATAAGAGGGAATATTGGAAGTTTTTTTCTAGGTCTTGGAAAAAACAACTGGGTTTTAGGTATGAATAAGAGAAGAGACGCATGGTCTTTTATTAGTGAGGTGATTATCACACTTGAATGGTTCTAAAATGATTCAATCGTACCCACATTTTTATATTTCCACAGGCTTCCATGAAGCACAATTCTCAATCCTATAATAGATAATTTTGAAATATGGTTAGTAAATCTGTGTTGGACAACTTGTAAGGTCTTTTTTAAACATTATAAACTTTTTTTAGCCCACCAATAAATCTATTTTTAACTTTACCATGATAATTAATTTTTATTGTTTTTACAATTTATTTTAGTGAAAAATTATGTTGAAATTATTATAAAATATAAATAATGATGATTCCAAATATTTAATCCATTTTTTTTAAAAAAAATTATATAAGTTGACATATTTGGATAAAACATATCTCATATACATGATGAGAAAACATTTTTTAAGTGATATTGTTCTAAATTTTACAATGTTTTTATATCAATATTCAATATGAAATTGATTCAAATGACCTAAATTATATTAAAGAATTTAAAATTTAACTAATTTTACATTAAAAAAATTAAAATATAATTTAGCTTTGTTAATAAATTGAACAAAATGGGAGTTTTTAATAAAAATTTAGTATTTTCACTATTTATCAATAATGAAATTTTCAAAAAAAAACCCACAATAGATTCACACAAAAATAATTATTAAAATATGATTTCAATAATGAATTTTAAATTACAAAATTAATTTACTAAATATTTAAATAATTAATTTTATTATTGTTAATAAAAATAAATAAAATTCATTTTTTTGAGAAAATATTATTTTTTAAATGCATAAAGATATTTCAAAAATTTATGTAAATTTTTTACCAATAAATTTTATTAATAAAAAATTTAATCTTAATATTTTAAAATAATTTATTAATATTCTTATATCTCTGATTAATAGTTTCGTTATAATGGTCACTTTAAAATTGATATTTTAAAATTATGTAATTGATCTATCAGAACTCAATGTCGTGGGTAACACAAGTTATCACAGTGTTGCATGTAGTGCGAGACTAACCTGGTATTTACTGAAATACAATCTAAACTAAGTAATTCACAAAATAAAGTCAATTTTTTTGTCACTAACAATATAAAAATTTTGAAAGAAAAAATATTTCATAAAAACTCGGGCTGTTATAGAATGGGAGTATCTGTACTCTAGAATTGGTGATTTTAAGGGATTAACTATTTTTTTTATTATACAAGCCAAACATTTGTGGGTGAAATAAATTAAAACAGTTTTCTAGACTATAAAATAATTATTGAGAGATTTTTACATTCTATTTCTTCCAAAACTGGATGTTACCTTCCAAACAACACATTTAATTCTCACAAAGAAAAAAATCTAAAAAAATAATTTCTTGTTATAAAATTTAATATCTACATTTATAAAATAAAATTTAAATTTTTATATAACTAATTATAATTATTATCTTCAATTTTTATTTAGAAAAATATTATAGAAATTTTTGAATTATGTTCATCTAATAATGGTTTCATAAAATCCAAGTGCTCAAAAAACTGTAAATTTAATGTTTTTACTAAAAAATATATAATATTGAGAAATACTCAAAAAACCACCATTGGATAATTTTAATGTGATTAGTTGAAAAATTAAATTTTTTTTATAATAATAATTCTCTAAATATGAAAAATTTTATATATAATTAAGCATGATTATTTTTTAAAATATTGATATTTTACTCAATAATATAAATTATTACCTTTATAAAGAATACATAGTAGGTTGATAAAATATTTTATCATTTAAAAATTAATTTATAAAATTATTTCCTGAAAAAAAAATTATTTAAAACATAAATACTTTACATAAAACATAATATTTTAATAGACCTTATTTATAGTCTCAATAGATAATACAATTTTAATTTTATCATAAAAAAATCCTCAAAGACATTTATTTCATCTACATAAAAAAATAATGGAAAACTGACTTATTGACTAATTTTTATAATAACGATTAACCATATTAGCTCAAACTCATAAAATAAAATGGTCATATTTCCTTATAAATACACCTTTATTCTAGATTCTTCACTCGCTAATATGATTAAAGAGGTTCTTATACATCCTTGGAGAGTGTATAATATTTACCTAATGCATCTCATTATTTTTAAAATATTTATTAAATGTAAATATTAATGGTAGATTCTCAGCCTATGGAGTAACATTTAGTGTGTAGCATCCCATCCTGGATGAATCTAAATGGTACATAGAGATAGTTAACCACATGAACTCAAGCTCACCTCTTAGAATAAAAAGGTAGTCAAATAGTGGTGGGGGACGAGGGTGTGTCCATGTGTAGAATATTCCCTCTTGATAATAGTGAATATTGGAGGTAATTAGTAGTGTTAAGTAGCAGTAATATAAATAAGAAACTATATGTGAGATAAGAATAATAAATCATCCATTATATCCAATAGGTGGAAGCTGAATCAATATTATATACAAAAATTGATGACCATTCCATGATTCTATAAAAAATAATTACACATGATATAGGGAATACGTATATACAGAATGATATACAAATTTAGAAAAACCACAAATATGCCTCTACTAACATCACCAGCAGAGGACCAGTCCTCTTCCCCTATACTTCATCTCCAAACATTTAAATAATCTCTAGAAGTTGGAAGCTTCCCCTTGTCAACACCTGAAATCATGATGCCTGCTGGGTAACAAGGGTGTCCCAAGAACGGTTTTAGATTAACATAGTAGTCCACCACCAATGGTATCTAGAACAATCCAATCTGTGCATATAAAATGAGCAGTGTATATGTATATAATTAAGTAAAGTAAGTAAGTAAATAAACAACATCAGACAAGTTTCTTCCTAGGATAACTGACCAACACTACATGTTCTATCCTAATTCAGATGTCTCTAAACAATGTTGAAGTTTTAATAATGATGCATAGTGTAATTATGGGTCATTATAATAAAATTATCAAGAACGGACCGTATATAAGCATGTTATTTTGTATAGAAGAAGCATCCCTGTGATAACAATTATGAATTATATATTTCTATAAGAAATAAATATTTAGAATTTAACAAGATGAAACATAAGCTCGTACATGTTGAGGTGTAAAAGGAATCTCAAGAATCATTCTAGGAGAACTATCAATATCCAACACTATAAGAGTCAATCCTCGGTGATCTGCGAAAGGAATCCCAAGTATTAATATCGGTATGGTTGAAAGGATAACACTCAGATCCCTACCCAAGTATATCATGTAGGGTATCTATTATCACTCTTGGAATGATATAACCAAATTTCCAATAATCCTATACATGGTGACTCACATAGGGAATCAATATCTCTCATAGGTAGGTAAGTAATCTTCTTTGTGATCCAATCCAAATAATTCTATACAGTATCCATGTATCTCTCTGGAAAAATTTATAATCCATAAAAAAATTATAACTATAAATCATGATGATCCCATACAGTATTTTCCTAAGTCATTACCACTGTATCTCCATTGTATTCTTATAAAGGTATTGCTTAACTATTTATAACCCATACCATTTCAATATGTCATTATTACCATGATTCTTTATTCAAGATGTACAAATCAATTAATTTAATTAATTCAGGCTATGTCATAAAGAAAAAAAAATTCTATCACGTATCCTATCATCTATTTTATCTTAGTTTACAACCAAGTTTTTTTATTACAAGGATAATACACAGTAACCTCGATTTATGGTTTAATTTAATTGAAAATAATGAGGCTTCAAAGACTTTATATAGGGGAACACCATGGGGGTGTATCATATCATGGTATACACCCCAAGAAAAAGGTTTTCATGTCACTAGGTTCTTCTTATATCGTATAATATACATTGATTTCATTGCATATACATTATTGAGGCATCATCATAAATGATCTATACTCAGCACATTAGTGTATTATAAAATGAAAAAAATGATTTGATGGAAACCTACCATATGTTTTTAGATTATCCCAAGTTCATTGTTTCCCATTGAATCAAGATAGAGTGGGAGAAATATAAATAATAGATGAAAAATACGAAAATAGGCCACATGAACTCACACCAAAATAGCATTTAATAATGTGAGATAAGATGAGAAAGAATGAATAATTAGTTGAGAGATTACCGTTTCAGATGAAACACACCTAGTAAGAAAGAAAATAGAGTTCAGATGAAGAGATGGCTTCAAATACTAATGAGATGAAGAGGATAGGCTTCACATTTCTAGCTGATAGTGAAAAAAATTTTATGAAGTAGTTTATATTTTTAAATAGAAAAGGTCAAAATTACCATTTCACACACTTTTTATAGTGGCACATAGTATGGCTACACAGTTGGCCAAAACATGAACCTACTATGTTCCAGTTACTATCCAAGGACTACTGTTGAATGGGCTTCGTAAAAATTTTGACTAACTATGCATATCTTATTTGAATTACTCTTCCACAATTCTGAGAAAAGTCAAACAACCAAAAAGGTTGGGAACGTGGTTAGGGAAAACCATGTGGCCCACAACTGTATACTGGAATCCCCCACACTATTTTCTCTAATAGTGTGGAATGAGAGGAATGGTTTCTACTTAACATGTGGCCCAATGTTTTCCTCCAAAACCCAAGGATCCAAGCTCAAAACAAGTCCCATATTCTATGATTTCTACCCACAACATCATTAGGATTATCAAATGGAAAAAACTAAGGAATTAGAAATAATAATAATGCTTTCGTACCTCAATGAAAATTTTGGGATATTACTAACACCCCTTTATAAAATAATACACCATTGGGTTTCCCTTTTGAGGGTGGTGTACCATCTCCTCTGAAAATTACTGGCCAGTAAGAACAAAAATCATCCTCTCTCCCAGGTCTCATCCAATACATGGTTGTCCTACAATAGCACATGTACTATAAGTAATGAACTACCCTAGAGAACCTTCAGGCTCCGATCAATGATACAGAACTGATGCTCTAAAAATTATGCATCTACCCCAAGATCAATATCATTAGAATCAAATGAATATGATGGATTATAATGATGACATCAAATGTTCTAATGTGGATGATTTCATGCATGGCTTGTTACTTCTAAGTTAAAACCAATTTATATGCAATTACCCTGACTCACTCAATGATCTCTAAAGGCCCAACATAACAAGGTGATGGATCTCACAATCTTCAAATCATTATATGATAGAATCTTTTCGAAACATGCATAAATAAAAAATGCCCCACCTTGAACTCTAGAGGTCATCGGTGATGTTCGATATAAGTCATCTACATTGACTAACTTGTATGTATACACTTATGAATCATCTAGACCTACTTTGAAGTCTCCTAAATGATATGAGGAACCAATAGTTTTACCTCACCTACCACTAAATGTCCTAGGGTTGAACACTATTTCCTATAGTATTGCGATTCATATAGATCCATCTGAATCATCGACTAGAAACTATTAATATTGGGAGACATAACATGAGGTAAATTTTTCTCCCAGGAAGATCCAAAATCTTGGAATCTTGCCCATAGAATTTCCTATAACATGAATATCATCCACTCAAACTATCCATCAAATTGATGGTTATTTTTTTATTCAATAGAACCTATGAACACATTTATTTTCATAACCCCTTCTAGAAACATAATTTAAATTGGGAATCTCAGTCTAATATGTAAAAATGGGAACCATTGTGTAGGTGTAAAATATCCCAAATGTTAATCCCCCCAAGCTCACCAACTGATGAGGTCTCTTGGATACATAGGAACCTTGTGATCTAATTCAACCTGTTGAGGGCCACCCATACTACATCACTTCCTTGAATGGATCACAACAAACCCATCACAAAATCCATAATGACGTCATCTCATATCCACTCGATAATGGTCATATGTTGTAGAATTCTAGCTGCACACTAGTGATCATCCATCACCTATTGAAAAGTTGAGCACCATGTGATAAATACTACAATCTTCAACTTCACACTCGACCACCAATATTGATGAAATTTATCGTGCTATAACTTGGTATACCTAGGTTATACTTCCCAAACAGATGCATAATAATCACAAATCAAATCCTCTCACATTTTTATATAGTTACCCATACACTCATTTTTAATAGAATAACCTCATGATCTTAAAAAATCCAACCATGTTGTTGGTTCACACCTGAGATTCTATCCCTCAATATGAGGCCCTCAGGATCTGAAATTTTTCTCATATGTACCCATTTTAAAAATAGAGGATGTCGCTACTTATGCTGCAAAAATTTGTTTCCCAGGACAATCCTAAACCTCCAAAAGCATCTCAAAAAACATGTAAATCAATTTATACTCATCACTAGCCTCCTTAATGATCTTTTTCTAGGTTGTCTAGATCACGTCATTATATACTACAATATACTTTCCTCGTGTATATAAAATATAAATGTTGAATGATTGAAGGTAATCAAACCACCTAAGATACACAAGATTCATGTCATGTTGTGTGGAAATGTATTACAATATTTTGTGATCTATATAAATAATTAATAACTGACATAAAAGATAATTTCTCTAATAGTGAAGTGAATGAACCACATATGTTATCTCGATATTTTTTGTATTGTGATTCCACTAATGAGTTCTAAACTGGAAGGGCCAATACACTAACACTCAATCTCCCTGCATCAATAGTGCTCGAAGCCCTGTTCTTTAAGCATCAACATAAAATGTATAAATTCATTTTTTATCTTATAGAATCAAGATCGTTGTTGAGGTCATTGTTTTTTTAACTCATGGAAATATATCATACAGGTTTCTAACCAGATGAACTACACACCCTTTTTAGTAAAACTTGTTTAATTTTCTTCCATTCATGAGAAGTCCTGAATTAATTTTTTTAATAGCCATCGAGGCCCAACTAAAAACATATTTCAAAATAATATTGTATGATTCATATAAAATATGAAGATCACCTTATTTGGGTCAAAAAAACTCTTACATAGTATATAATATGACCCAAGCAGTGAACCATACTGATCCAAAAGTCGTATATGGGAAACCTAGCATATATGTGGTTCTCTCATATGGTATTAAGTACGATATTAAGATGCTTTAAATGGTTACATTGAGTTTGAGAATGCAAAAGTGTGTATTCCATCAAGACTACAACAAATTAATCTTGATACGGGTGGAAAATTAGATTCATCAAGGCCATGAAAATGGAAGGTAGATTATTAAGGACAAAATGACATAAGGTGGTACAAATGCAAGTTGTATCTACTCTGAAACAGTGTATATGGTATTTTTGATGCTCTCACATGAACCTAATAGTATCATAACCACAAATTGATCTTTGATAAAACCATTTATCCTTAGAGCTTGTCAAATAGGTCATCTTGAGAAGGTAGTAGATACCAGTTTTATATTGTAAGCTAGTTCATCCATTAGTAATCCAAACACAATCTGAGGGTACCACCCACCTTCAGGAAAATAATTATGGATGAACCCCATTGTGAAGTACTAGGTCACATTAAACCCTTCACTTCTATGTATTCTCGATTCTTCCTAAGTTCCTGGATCTCTATAGGTTCCATTATATATAGAAAAATAGACATGGTTTCCACTCTTGGAATAATCTCAATAGTGAACTATGCCTCTCTAAGAGTAGGTATCCCAAAAAATTCATCAGGGAAGAAATATCTAAAATGATCGACCATAGAATGGATGTTAGCAAGACACATTATTGGTTTACTCATAATGAGACTAGACATCTAGTTTATCACTCTAAATAGCCCTTGATTCTCGGTTCTAGCTTCAATATCTTGGAAATTTCATTCATCCTTATGAATATAATCATTTCTATTGGGTGATGTTAAATAAATTCTCGGTATTATAAATCAACATAGGTATGGAATAGAACGAACCAGTTTATCATAATAATGGAATCAAAAAAATTCATGTTGAGGAAAATAAATTTTCCCATGAATTAGTACACAACTATCTCAAAGGGGAACTGTTTTCATTACCATAAACTCTATGATAGAATTCCTAGTGGTGTGTCAAGATCCATCATCCAATATATGCACACCATTTCTAGGGCTATAATCTCCATAGATCTTATATATTTAAAAGATTGTAAATAACATATATGAAAATAATGAAGAAACTAATGTAGAGGATACTATCATAGTACATATAATAGTAGAATTCCATTGATTGTACTCCTCTAGTATAAGCTTTATTTCATAAATATGATCTGGTTTTTTGGTCTATGTTGCAACCTGACTAGCCTGTGTATATCTATTATACCTGTGCTGATCCTCAATAGTATGAATACCTTGTCCATATACACATGTTTTACCTTATCATCTGACTATAGAATAGATCCCAACCTGATCCTAAGATATATATCACGTACCTGAATGTGGGGTTGGCATAGCTCCCTCCTCAGTAGGATCTGATGGGAAATTTCATCTTAAGTACTAAATTTGATTCATCTTTCTACAAGATCGAAGCCTTATTGGATTCCTCATACACTAGGTATTATCATGGAATGTCCTACCACACTGGTGACTCACCACATAATTGTCACTATGTGTCGTCTTGATGAAACTATCCTTATGCAACATATTCGTGGAGAGAGACAAACTATCTCCTATCATCAAACTCAAACAAAATATCTCCCATTTTCAACATCCCTCAGGTTCTTAGTAGTGACGAGGGCATGTTTCGCTATCTTTGAAATGGTGCTAAGGTGGAAAACATTCATGTATCACCCCCTGAATCAGGTAATTAACGGAATATTTTTGAATTTTAAATATATAAAGTTAGTGCGTTATGTTTGGGAATGTTTTTTTGGTGTTTGGGAATGTTTTTTTCTCTTTAATAGAGGTTCATTAAATGAGAAAAATTAGTAGAAACTATGTAGAACCTTCCAAAGACCCTGCTACTGAAATAATGAGAACATGGTAGTCACATGGTTAGGCACAATATTTCACCAGAATGGTTGGCCACCCAGTAGAAACTATGTGACATTAGACATAGGGGTTTAGCATGGTTGGTGAATGGTTTGTCTAATTGTGTGTGATAACTGTTAAAGGGGTTTTTGGAAAAAATGTCTAGTACACAGTCATCAAATGAGTTTCATAACCACACGCCATAACCATTCTACATTAGAAATAAGATTTGGGTTTTGTAGAACTAACTCAGTTTACCCCCTTAATGCCTTATTTTCCATTAATCGGGCCCCAATTTGAATTCAACTCCTTCTAATGTTTGGGGAGAGTCTGACTCTTGGTGCATGAGAAATCCGTTGGTGATTCTAATTACGTTGGGTGCCTAGTTTCTTTGGTATGTGAACTTCCATTGTGTTTTTCCTTAGTTTACTTCTTCTTATTACCTATTTTGGATTCATGGATCTAATCTTTCGGGGATATATTAATGTTGTTTTATTACAATCATTGTGATTTAAAAAAATTTATATCATAGGGAAAACGATCTAATGTGGGTTTTGTAAGTTTTAATCCATGTTTTTGGAGTATTGTGACTTTTTTTATTCTATGTTCACAAGATATGTGGCTTCACTCTCGAATCCTCTTAGTTAGAAAATTAATTCCTGAATTCAAATTTATTTAATTTCATGATTTTTAATTCTGAATTTTTTGTGAAAGTTTTTGATGTAAACCATCTTTTGTGATGGTTTGTAAAATTATATAAAGTGGTTATTTTTTGATGTTCAATTCATTTCATAATTTTAAAATGATGAATTTAAAATTATTCTTGGGTTTGATGCATGGAAAAAGAATTTGGAAATTTTTTTAATAAATGAATTGTTTTACTTAAATAGAAATGAATTTATTGTTTGGCATTGTATTTAGAATACATGGGTGGTGTGATTTTATTTCATTGATGTGACTATCACAACTCGCCCTAATGGAGCGCATGCCATGACTCCCTAATCCTACCTTTAATAGTCTAGGGGCTAAAAACTTGCATCGAGTAGGTATATCACTGACATAGGAGGCCATATCTTAAGTACATGTACACATGAACATATCTCCAAGCCTAAATAATGCTTAAATGTAAAAAACCAGAACAACCATGCATACATACATCTAAATCCACCAACTAGAGTACGGTGAGAAGTAATGTAAACAAGTCAAAATACAAGACCACCACAAAGAGTCGAAAAAAATTCAAGAAAACGATCAAAACGTTGTAGGAACGCACGTCGGTCTATCTGGTCACACTATGAACTATCTGGTCTTGGTCCCTTAGGACTCTTTCAAAAGGAAAATCATATGTACAAGACACGACACGTGGAAAAAAATCTCATGAATGGGTGAGTATATCAATACATAGTAAAACACCATAGAAACAAAAATCATACAAAATAATAAATATAGTAAGCTCTCTAAAGGTATATTTATACAACACATATAAAACTAATATCAATATATACTCAAAAAAGACACATAATAAAATGGTAAGTCGCAATAATTGTATACTAGTGAATGATTCCATATCAAAGATTCCATAAATCACTTATCTTTGAGAACAAACTCTTGAGTCTGATAGCACTAATTATGTCCATCCAAAAGGTAGTGTTTGTTGGGTCTCATCATGAGAACTAAATGCTTATTGACCAATGAGAATATGATACACATTTGATGTTCACTACAAATAAAAAAATTAATTTATATTAATTGACTATGTGGAGGATCATAACCCACATAGTGTTGCTCATGATGATACCAAGAACTCCACTTAGGGTACAAAGAGGAATAAAGGATCTAACTTTGGGGGCCATGGAGGGATTCCAATGACTCTGTCCAAGAAGTACTAATGAAGGGTTCATTTCCCTATGAGTAGGAGATGATTCTATAAGAACCATCAAAAAAGGATATGGGGAACACACCCTAATGAAATCTATCTAAGATTCAAAGGAAAATGGATCTAATCCCTGAATAATAAAGTACACAACTTGTATAACATGGTCACATCATGTGTCCTTTGACCTAGGGTCATGCCCATTCTAATGGACCATGTCTCAAATCATGTCTGTCTATAAGTACATGGTGGGTAGGATAGCTATGTAGTCGACCAGTATTCTAGTACATAACATCATCTTGTGTACATGTTCCTATGTACCAGTAAATGTCTTAGATCATGTACGTGGTCCATTCCATGTTTGTGTTGGGGAGTACACGACATGTAGGATTCAATTTTAGTCCACCCCATGTCTGTGTACCCTTTCAGTGACATTCTAAGTCTCCTAGGAGAGAAAACATGTCGTGTCACAGGGGTCACACATCATGTGATACTTTACTCTCTTCTAAATCACTAGTCACTACAAAGGGGTGACGATATGTTTTGGTGATCCATATTGCACACAGTGTTTCATGATATTTCAAAAAATTCCATATTAATGCTCTAGTCATCTTATTCTTTGATTTTCCCTCCAATATATCCATTTCTTGCCGAAAAACTCAATGAAATGCCTTGTACGAGCCTTTCTATTATCAAAAAATTAGTTTTGGCCATCAAATTCACTCATAAACTGGATCTAAGTGTCATTATTTGTGGAATAATGAATAATACCGACGAATATGAAATTAGGTATCCATTGTTGTTTGAGTCTTCACTTCATCCATTATCACGCCATTATCATGTCATTCCGATAACAGATCTATAATATCAGATAGTTGCACACAGAAATGGGTATGAAATGATTGATTGATCGAGATATGTCAGGCCATGGGACAAACGAAGAACACCCATAATGAACATAGAATTGGTGGATAAAAGAACCAAAACAATGTAGAATAACCAATCTCAATCGATGATCATGTCGATCTCGATCTATTTCCATTAGAACAAAATATGATGAATCAAAAAATTGAATCATGACGAAATTATCTCTAAATAAACCCATCCAAGAATTCTGAATGATCCATGGATTAATCTTTTGGCCAATTGATATATGACTATCATAGGAATCTAGAAGAAGGAAAAAAACAATTCAAACAACCATCTTACCTTGATTCGGATCGATCACTAGCATAGAAAAAAGTTGTTTCCCATTGATTTGAGATATCATTCGATTCCACCATAAATTAGTTTTTTATCTTTGATCTGGTCATTATTCAACTACAGTATGAACTCCAATGGCTCTAATGTATCTCTTTAATTTATAGGGTTATATAGCTAACCCAATTAATTATCCATAAGTGCATATTTAATTAGGGTGGTTTTAGACCACTGCATCAAAAAATAAAATAAAATAATTTCCTTAATTATTTTATTCATTTTACTCATTTTACTCCCAAGATGGTGTTTTCCAAAAAAATCACACTGACCAAGGTTAGGTTGCAACTTTGGTAAAACCTAATTTCAGAACGTAATGGTGACCTTAGATTTTTAATATGGGCACCAATTTATATGTTATTCCACTTTTTAAGGAAAACTAAATGTTATTGAAATTTAATATTTTTTATATATTTCAAACATTTAATTTGGGTACACTGAGCCTCAGAATCACACACTGTTACAGTACCTTGTATAAAACATTATCTATACGATATCCAAAAATAATACATCAAAAATATGAGTCATTTAATTCAACCCACAATAGAGATTTATGTCCCTAAAAATCCAAAACAATGGTTAGTCAAAAATATGTTGTTATGGAGTGTGAATCTAACCCCCCATCCCATGTTTTCTCCTAAATATTCAAATTCTTCCACTGGACACCCTCCAAATGGATCAATCCCCCATGAAGGATCATCTCCTTCCAATGATCAATTGTTATTAGGTACTCAACAAAGGAATCACTATTCTCGATGTCCATATCTCACCCATTGATAATGTGTTCTATATCATGAACGTACCTCCTATTATGCAACACATGGATTATGTTGTATACCCAATATAACAATGGAGGTTGAGCTATGTAGGAAACCACCTCGTCATCTCTAAGATGTATCAGAATAGTTCAAAGGAACCTCAGATATAGATTGTCGCACAATCCAAATATCTAAAATCAACGTCAAGGTGAATGTTGTAGGAACATACATTATCCTTCCTAAAACATCAATGTCCTATGTCATATATCATCATAAGACTTATGTAGGTTCTATGTAGTCTTTATCAGCTCCTGGAAGATCTGCACCTTCTCCATAGTTTCTTACACATACTCCATGTCCATGAGTGCTAACTCTCCTGGGTCAATATAACAAAGTGGTGACCTATAGTTATTCCCATAGAAAGACAAAAATGGTGTCATGTAGATATTGGAATGGTAGTTATTGTTTTACAAAAACTCCACCGGTGGAAGGTGAACTCCCAATTATAGCCATTGTCCAACATGAATGTTCATAGCATGTCCTATAAAATATAAATGGTTTGCTTATTCTAGATGTCAATTTGGGGTTGAAATTTTGTTCTCAATCATAAATTATTATCAAATTCCTCCTATAATTCCGTCCACATCCAGGATGTGAAGAGAACTTAATAGTTAGAAAAGATCATCAATGGAATTTCGTGAAGATAGACTATATTTTGAAAGTAGAGGGGTCCCAATCTCTTCACTTAAATCTTCTCTCTTATAGCTATGAAGTGAGGAAACTTGGTGGGTATATCTGCAATCACCTAGATAGAATAATTTCCCATATAATTATTTGGTAAACTTGTCACAACATCCATGGATATCTCATCCCACATCAAATTTCGATCATCAAGGGGTTTAGCTAAACTGACTAGAACATGGTGCTCATCCTTAACATTCTGACAAGTAAGCTACCAAGATACAAACTTAGCAACTCATTTCATTATCCATGGCCTCCAAAACTGAATTAGGAGGTCATGGTACATCTTTGACACTCCTGGATATACCACCAAAGAAGACATATGAAGCTCTCTCGTAACCTCCTCTTGCAATGTCACAAATAACATTATGCATCCTTTGAAAAAAATGACCTTCTACCCACCTATAAAAAATCCGTATGAATAAATCCCTATAAATATCCTGGTATACGGGGTATCATAGTCAATATCATCTGTTTGTACCTCCCTAACTGACTAAAATAGATGAGGGCTGGCAACTGTTGATTGGGGGTAACCTACTCTATCTCTATTCCCAACAGATAACTACAATGAGGCCAACTACTATATTTCCTCATTCAATAACTGTGAAAAATATCACTTGCTGATATAATAGGATACCATGTTCTTCATCAAACACGTATAAACAATATAAATGTTATATTATATTAATAACTCAATCCATTTCATCAATCTCAGCTTAATATCCTTCTGAGATAGGATATACATGAGACTGTTTTTATCAGAGTAGATGATAAACCACGTTCCCCTCCAGTATTGTCACCACATCATTTTTCCAAAGACTAATACATCTAATTCCATATTTTGATCCATTTAGTTACTCTTATATTGTTTCAAATGTCAATAACCATAGGTAGTCACCACATTCCTATGCATCAGAACACAACCAATCCTATTTGTTAATGCATCACAGAACACTATATACTCGACACCATCCTCTGGACATATCGAGATTGGAGTTCTCATCAAAATATACCTCAATTACTGAAAATCCTTCTCACAACTCTAAATCCATACAAAAGTTTATCCCTTTTGAGTCAAATAAATAATGGGTGCTGATACTATTTAGAAATGAGGTATGAATCTACGGTAACATCAAACTATCCCAAGGAATCTCTTCACCTCTATCATGCTCTTAGGTGGCTACCAAGCAAACTCCACCTCTACCATGGTTAGGACAACTATAATCCATATAATGATATAACATTTCCCAAAAATTGGAGCACCTAAATTTATAGAATTCACATCTTGAGCTTCTTGTAAATATTGTGATCTCAGAGTATGGCTAGAACTATCCTCTAGTGTCTCATGTGCTACTCCTCGGACACTGAGTGCACACAAATTTATTTGATGAAGAATACCGAAATATAATCTAGGTATGTTTGAAATATTTAGTTCATGTTTCCCATGAACACTAATCTATCATTCATCATGAGAAAGGGAATCACCATGTACTCATAGTGGTCATAGAAAAATATAAATGTCATCTTCGATAAATATTCATCTTGTACCCATGGATGGTGATAGCCTGGAACGATTTCATCTTCCAGGAACCATCACACTCTTATCAATTGATCAAATATTTCATTGATACTTGGACGTGGATACTTTCTCATCATAGTAATCTGGTTCAAGAACCAGTAGTCCACACATAGTCTCAAGATCCAATCTGCCTTCCTAGAAACAAAAACTAGGGATTCCCAGGGTGAAAGTCTCTCTCTAACAAATATTTTTCTCTATATGGTCCCCAACTGAACCGTCATCTCATGAGGATCTATGGGATCCATCTGATATATCAGAAGAACTATCGATGTTTTCCCGGGGTTTAGATCAATGCAAAATTCTATCTCTTGGAGGGGAGGTAAAATTGGAACATCCTCATGAAATAAATCTCTATACTAAAATGCCAGTACATGAAACTGGGAACACATAACATCCACTACACCAGTATTTAGGCTATCCATTTGTGGAGTAATCAATTTCACCCTCTAATGCCTGAGTTTATCCTAAACCGGAAGGATTTCCCTTTCAGCGAAAATGGAAAACCCTCTTCCATCACAACAAAAACACCACATACTTCCCCTAAAACATTCAATTTGGGAATGACCTATAGATAACCAGTCCATACCAAGAATTATTTCATAAGGCCTCGACACTGCTACTAAGAGATTCCAACTGAAATTCTCACCTCCAATAATGAGTTCTCATTATCGGAACAAGCGTGTGATAACTGATTCCTCTCTAGTAGTAGTCTCCATGTGTAAGGGTCAAGTTGAAGGTTCAATAAAAATATATAATTCTCATACAAGTAACGTGGAAATAAAGAAATTACTCATGCCTAGGTCTATAAAAACTGCATCTAAGGAAGAAAATAATATTTATCATACCTCAAATCATTCCTAAAGCCTCATTTTTATAAGCTTCGATCACCTACAGTTGTCTGTGCTCCTATATGATAGCTTCCTAAGCCTCTAGTGGACCACCTGGGGGTGTTGATGGTAACAGGTCAAAGCATCGACCACCTCTAACTGCTCTCCCATATCTTCAATCGCATCCACTGCCTTGTGAACCCATATTCTCTTGCCAACGCCACTGCCCTGGCAGCCCATATAAAATATCTCCATCTACTATATGGTGGGTTTGGAAATATCATGCATGATGTATCCTTCCATCATAGGTGTAGCACTGCCTCTATCTGGGATGACTAGACCCACACTGTGAGCGCTAAATTGAAGAGCCTATATTGTGGGACCTCCTCCTCAAATGTCTAGCATAACTTGGTTACTTAGACAAACATCATCTACTTGCATCTAAGGTCGACTCTCCTTCTTTACCCAAACTGAAAACCATCAGTTGTATCTTCTATTCCAAGTAAATATCAACCGCAAAATCTCACTCTATTACCCCATTATAGGTAGGAATGCATTGAAGGATAACACTATATTAGATTTTTCTATGAAAAAACATCTCGAATGTATGAGCTCAGATGAATTAGTCACGAACCATATGCATAGAGTACCAAGAAAGGATCATAATATTCAATGAGTACTTAGATCCTATAATTCTTCCCTACTGGTGATTAATAATCTCATCGATACGTACTACCCTCAACATAGGTGGTGGGGACTCTTCTCTAAAAATTACCTTGATCATTGTCAACAAAAATGTCACCACATAGTAATACTATGTCAGTAAACCCCACCATCACCCAACTGAGCCATAAAGAAGTCTCACCACCAAGAAAACCATATAATCTACTAGTGTCTTGACTAGATGTGAAACTAAGGTCACCACCTAAACCTAGTCCTCATCCACCTATTGGTTGGGATCACCTCAAAACATAAGGGGTATCTCTCATTCAAACTCATGAAGCACGATCATCCTACAAATATCATTTACAAGTATTATTGGTTCCACATATTTCTCTTAAGGTGGTGGTATATCTAGAACACTACATGGAGGTAACACCTTAGGAACTAGTCCCTATATTAACACATCATCATTAAGGGGATCATCCTCATGATCATTCTACTGAATCATAGTTGGCATACATCATGGAGTTATCCAGAAATAAAAAAGATATAGCATGGACAATGAGTGTTTATAGAGAGATGACTCATGATGGACATGGAAAACAATACATGATCCAATATGATGCAGGTACTATTGTTTTTCCTATAACTGTTTTTATCATATACCAAGATGCATTGTAGGTGATCATAGTCCGGGTGTATGGAAATATCATCTACGAAAGAAACTCAAGAGGCGTTGTCCTAAAAGACAATCTTGAAACACATAACACTGTTTCCCAAAACCAATCTCTTCAACTCTCAATCCAAAGTTAGAAATGATTGGCTATAATACCACCTTATCAAGACCTAACCTAGTGGGTCCTGTGAAATAACACCACAATCCCACCTCTATTAGGATAGGGTCCAATGACTGGTGCTGAGTAGTTATATCACTAACATCATAGGTCTTATCCTAATTACTTTTACACACACACACAAATCCCCAATCCTATAAAATTTTGAAATGAATAAATAACTGACCAAATATACATGCATTTATCTAGATCCCATAATTAGAGTACGAAAACAAGTAAACGAAGGTAAATATGTCAAAAAACAATCCTACCACAAAGGGTCTGAAACACCAGTCCAACTAAAAGTATGTATTGGGACTACTTTCAGAATGGCATCAAAACACAACTCAGCCTTTCTAGTATCACTATGTACCTTCTATTATTGATCCACTTAAGACTTTTTAAAAATATCTATAATCTCCACAAGACACTACACCTACCGAAAAATCATGTTTAGCGGTTAGTATAACAATACTCAATTGGGCACCGTAAAACCAAAAATCATACAATAGATGAAATACATTCTCCTCTACATTAGTATATTTCTAGAGAAAATATAATAATAATATCCAAATATACTCATAAAATACATGTGGTCTAATGTTAATTCTCAACCTTATTATACCATCCTAGGATTCCAGCACAAATATTCCACAAAGAACTCATCTTGTAGAAAACACTCATGTGTCTGGTAGAACTGACGAAGTTTGTTTGAGAGGTATTTTCTGTCAGGTCTCATCATGATATGTACACGCTAATAGTATAAATATAATATGATACATAGATGATGATAACTTTTAAGCCCATGGAGTGAACCAAGAAAACAATCTAGATTAACTATTTATGTAGAGTACACCCCCATAGTTTTGGTCATGATGATAAAAAGAACTCCACTTAAAGAATGAATATGGATAGTGGATCTCAATTCAGGCCTCACATAGGTATTCCAATAACTCTATCCACAAATTCATGTTAAAGGGATTATTTTCCTCAGACAATGAGATGATTCCATACCAACCCTTATGTAAATGATATGGTTAACATATCCTAATGAAATTTTTACAAGATAAAGAGGAAAAGGGCTCTATTCCATGTATAAAAATTCATAAACCATGTAGAATGGGTCACACACTATGCCCCTTGACCACAGGTGTAGCCAACGTAAATGAATATTGTCTCAAAATGTGTCTGTGTAGAAGTACATGGTGTTTAGGCTTCTTGTGTGGTATAACCATTTTCATGTAAATGATTTCAGCCCATGTACATGTGCTCATGTACAAGAACATGACTTATCCCATGTACTTTGTACAGGTCTTGTTTATGTGGGGAGTACACAGTGTGTAGGTTTCCCATATAGTTCACTCTATGTTTGTGTACCCTATGAGGTACATGCCAAGTCACTTAGGAGAGACCACATGATGTGTTATAGGGGTCACATGACATGTGATACTTAACATTCTTATGAAATCCTATCCACCACAAAGGTATCCCCACATAGTATGTAGATCTAGATTAAAAGTTGCGCATCACATGATTTTATAGAATCTCAAATTTGTGCTCCAGTCTTATTCTTCATTGACCCCACCTAAGATCTAGACATGGGTTTTTAGAAAACTCAATGAAATTCCTCATCCATGATTTTACACCAAAAATAAACAAGTTTCATCAATAAAATATACTCAAAAAGTGGGTCTAAAAGTCTTTATTCACTGCACTCTGAAGGACGTTGAAGAATGTGAAATCGAGTATCCACTGTCACATGATTCACCATAATTTCCATCATTGAACAACTTTAAATTCATGATGCTACTTGGTATATGATATATGATCATTTTCCCAAGAAACTTTTGTGTAATTACGGATTAATCTAGATATTTTGAACTATGGGACAAATGAAGAACACCCATGATGAACAAAGAATCATGTGAGAAAAGTGCAAGAACAATATAGAGGAATGAACCTTGCTCAATGTTTGGGTCGATCTCGATCTATTTCTATTATAATGACAAATAAAGAATAAAAAATTGGAATAGCTAAAATAAATTCCCAAAATATCTCCCCAAATATTCCCATCTCGCAATTACATAATGTCCTTGGGTCAATATTTTGTTCCTTTGATTCATTTTCATCATATGAATCACGAATGGGGAAATGAATAATACAAAAAAACCATAACTCGATTAATATCGATCATCGATGAATAATAAAGTTGTATTATGTTCATTAGAGGGATCCATCAATTTTTGCCCACTCTGGATGTTAATCCATGATCCTGTCGTTGTCCACCAATGATATCTCCCCTAACAGATCCAGTGGATCTTGTCAATTCACAGTGTTATGTGGATAACTGTAAAATTTTTCTATAATCACTTATTTAACGTGGAAGGTGTCTGGTAACAATATTTCTATGTCAAAAAACAAAATAATGTAATTTTACAAATTATTTTTTTTCATTTTATTCTTGTGATGGTTTATTCCACAAATGACTCACACTAACCAAGGTTAAGTTGCGTATATGTTAAAACCTGCATTCTAAACTCAATTGTGCCCTCATATTTTTGATCAAGTAATCCGGTTAAGAGTTATAGCATTTTTTGGTCATATTTTTTATAATTACTATTTTATATATTTAATATATACCAAACATTTATTCTGATCATAGAAGGCCTCAGAATCAAATGATGTCTTAGCACTTAGTCTCTAAAATAATCCATACTATATACAAAAATAATACCTTGAAAACAAAATTTATTACAGTGACCCTAGGTAAAGGGTGTGTACTATTGTGTTATAAGGTAAAGATCCAATGTAATGGTTGTGTTCAATTGGGGAACTTGGAATATGGTTACCTTTTCAAGACTCAATATATTCATGAGAGACTGCCCCTAGTTACAGAATGTCCCATTGAAAATGAATTCATGTGTGTGTGTGTGAATTATAGGATGGTTATTAAAAATAAAAACAAGAATGGATTTAAATAATTTTTTGGTTTATTTTCATGGGAAACATTTTTGGGTTTGAAAAATGGATTTGAATTTAATATAAACTACATTAATTTTTGAAAACTATTATATATAATTTTTCTAACATGTTTTATCTTAGTGGTATGAGATTTGAATTCACTGGGGAAATAATACAGTGTTTTATTATCACCACCAACTTGGAAATTTTGGTACATGTGGAGATATTTTATGTTAAGTCATGAGAAAAAAACGCATATCATTTCTTTGTTGATGCATCATAATACCATGGGGATGGTTTGTGGAGTTGGATCGTGGAATATGTTGGGAGTTTTTGTGTTAGTGTTTTTGAAGAAATTGAGTTTTATTTGGTTTCTACTTTGTACTCATATATTATTTCTGGTTTCTATATTGTACTCTATGGTATTTTGGTATGGTTTGTTTCTATTTGAGTTGTATTATGTATTTCTAATGCATCATATAGTGGTTGTTTGGTTATGGTTATATTGGTATAGTTGATTCATTTCAAAAGGTAAAATCATCCAACAATTTTTCATGGACCCCTTGATATTTATTACAATCTATTAGTATCTTGGGGATTTCACCTATGTCAAGTAACAGTTCCACCTCTTCCCAAGACAATGGGTTAGGGGAGCTATGTAACGCCCCGACCCCAGTTACCCAGAGTTGGTGCATTATTACATAACATTGGCATGATCACAAGAAAGATAAAGTCCCAAAAGACCGATTAGTTTAGTAGCCTTGGAATAACTAGATACATTAATAAAGTTTACATTACATAATAAACTGAAAACAACAACAACATAGTCTCCATAGTCCACAATCATACTATCCCTGCAGGTCATTCATAATTTACTTCTTCACAATCCTGGGAAAAATTAAAACATTGAAAGGGGTGAGCTCAGATGCTCAGTAAGGATAACATTATAGCAGAAGCTTTCATAGATAAGCATAAACACTTAAGGCAATTCATAATTAAAACAAAAGCCTTTTAAACTTGAACTTTAGCATAATATGGAAAAGATAAAATGAAATAATGTCATTTACTTATTCACATGGATATTCTACTAGTCGAATAATCACATGCAATATCAATAACCACTTTCATAATGATGGAATGCATAATGCCATACTATCATAACCACATAGCCGAGGCCTCATGCGAAGACTACAAATAAGATTTTGCCAAGGCCTTGTTCCAAGACACTAATTTGTCTCATGAGACCTACCGATGCATCGAGGAGCTATAGCGGGCTCCACCCATCACTTATTAAGTCCAATGCATTCCTCATATGAACAAGTTTAAACATAACATAAACATTCATATTAAAACTAGCATACGAAATGTCAATAATTTTACCACAAACCATGAATGGTATAAAAATAGCACATCCACAGTCAAACATAACTCATTCGATACAATATGGAAGATTGTATTGTATCACATTAACCTCAATCAAGAATAATGAAGGATGTTGACATAGATGAAAATAATCATCAAAACTATTTGAGAAAAATATTCCCCTTTTCTTGAAAACATTTAAAAGTCACACCATTTGTCAAGAAGCCATTTAAAAATAGATTTTTGAATCAAAGTGTCCCATACCACTTTGAAAATTTTAAAAGGAGTTTTAATTTTAAAACTTTAATGTCCATTTAAATAAATCCTTAAAACCATTTTTTAAAACATTGACATTAATGAGAAAGATTTATAAGAATAAGTCTTTAAAACATTTAAAAATGGTATTTTAGTTAGAGATTCTAACCAAAATAGCGACAATTGAATAATAATAATTGAGGTAATCAAAACATTGTAATATCATGAGAATAAAGGGATTCATGATATACTATGTCAAAGTACATTATATACACCACATAAAAGTGATTTGGTGTATAACAACAAAGAAGTCTCAATGGAATTTAAATTGAGATGAAATCTCTCATAGAGGTTGTATCCTTAGGTTAAGGATAAATCAACAACATAATTATGTGTGAAAAATATAAATACACTCAATATGATTGGATATTTAGTGTAAATCAATCAGATGACATTCACACATATTCTTGTAAAAACAACATCAATGAATTGGATATTTAACTCAACAAATGGATATTGAGTTAAAATTACTCTTATCAAGTTCATACCGATCACTTGAGAATTTATCAATGGAGTGATTATGTGTATCAAAAGTATATCCACAGAAAGGGGAGTGGAAAATATGACATAAGAAAATGAATAGTAATTCCACACATAATCTTGGAGTAAAATAATCAATGAAGTATGCGTAAAGCCGAATGAGTGGAAATTGAAATATCAAATTCCCTTATCAATTTGGTAACATACGAAACATAAACCCATGAAATAAGGATCATACAATGATGATGTAAATATCCATAAATTAGATTATATTACACAATTAATACAATCATGGGCAGTACACACACCACATGCAATAAATAAGTGGTGAATAATGGAAATCTCACGAAATTAAAAGTGAGATTAGAAACCCCTTACTTTGTACCTTTTCCTTTGTCGAAGGTAGGTTAACCTCCTTTATAATGGTGAAATAATTTTTATTTAATTATAAAAGAATCAATTACTTTAATATTATATCATATATGATCTTTTAACATTGATTTGTTAATAATATCTTAGAATTATCATCATTTCGGGTGTTAACGGGTTCATTTTACATTATATTCTTTGTTATGTGAGCCATATTCATTATTAATGGGATGTATATTATTCATATCCAGAATGATATCAAGTCATTAGATACTATTTTTAAATCATATAATTATAAATATACTTGAATGGATATGATGGAGAATGAATCTCATCGCATTCGTGGAGACGGTAGTCCGTATGTACGCACGAGCGACAATATCATTCTTTTGATATTAAAATAATATATAATTGGATGGTATATCATATATACAGAATCATTATCATGTTATATTTATTATTTAAATGAGTTACACATCATTATTATACCCATCCAAATAATAATATATTGAATAACAATTACACCACGACGTGGAGACGGTAAGCCGTACGTACGCACGTATGGTGACATGTTATTCAAAGGATGGATAGAATACTGAATATGGATGTACCATATTTATAATAAAATCACAGTATATATATAATACTGGAGTTATTATTTTATAATGTTAATATAAAAGAAAGAAGAAGTGGAAGAAGAAAGAAACTTGAAAAGGGGTGGTGAAAACATTACCTCTTCTTCGGGTTCTTCCTTTTGATTTGATCAAAAGGGATCCTTAGGTTGGCTTTCGTATCAAAATAATGCCTCTAGGTTGTACTGAGGGATGTTGAGAGAGTATTTTGGTAGGGTTTGGCCGAACCAAAAGGCTTTGGAGGTGTGAAGAAATGAGAAGGAGGAGTGCCCGTTTATAAGAGGGGTGAGGCGCACCTTTGGAAAAGCTAGAAATATTAATTTATAATAAATTCATATTCGGTTTCTAATGGCTCCAAAGTTTATTATTAAAAAGTTATGGTGGGGATAGGTTGCAAAAAATTCAGCCAATATAATTTAGATAGGTTTGGGTCACTATATTAACCTTATATTTTATTTTTAACTCTTAGTTAATTAGTTTGACATTTACCATGTCACTTTGTATTTTTATATTATATAGTTAATAAACATACTATATACATCCAAGAGACCCTTAAGTGGTCAAATAATGATATACCTATCATGATATAAGTCTTTTGGCCGAACCTTACATTTTTAGGAATTTAATATTAATTAATAATATAATATTTGTTTTAAAAACTCTTTTATGTCAATTTTGACACTATTCAATAGTTGATTTATGTGAAACGCATAACAGAATGATTACTTCAAAAAACGTTAATTAAATCAATACTAATATGTCATATTAACCTAGAAAATTAGTGTAATTCAATAAATGTTTCAAATTATATTTATTTGGGTATTTATAATATCAATTATTCTAATTTTTCACTATTATGGTAATTACTGCATCACCATTATGTCATAAATAAATTAACATATATAATGTCTAAAAATTATAAATAAAATATAATTATGTAGGAAATATTTATATCTTTCTAATGAATATTTATAATCTAAAATCCAACATATATAACCCTATGTAACAATTTTGTTTCTATAAGATATATTCTTGTGTCATTTTTGTATTTATTTTAACTTAATTAAAATAAAGTGTCATTATCACTTACAAGTGGATCCATAGGGTCCCAAAATCTACCCAAAGGTGCCCATGGTAGACCATGTATTAACCAATAGGGTTAAGACACGTTTCAGGGTAATTTAGTATTATTATAATATTATTTTTAAACCCTTGTTTTCCGGATTTACCCTTTAACCTTGGTAAATAAAATATTTACCGAAGTAATTATCCAAAATGTCTAAAAATAAAAGTTACCTATTTACACAATTTGGACATCCTGATTCCAAATATGGAATCCATTTTTTCAAATTCAAAACACTGAAGTGGCAGAAATTAATTTAAAATGACTTCTCGTTGTTAAAACAAAAAGCGTGTTTTTAAGAGATAATAACTATCAAAAGATTGGCACTTGTTTATGTCTGGTTTAAATGTGAAATTATGTTCAATGACCCACATTGTATTACATGGTAAAAATATATTCTAAATATACTTTAAAACCACTCAAATTCATAATTTATCACTATTAATTATTTTGATTAAAAAAGTTGTTTTTAATTAAAATTTAGTAATTTTCACTATTCATCAAAATATGAAAGTTATCCGAAAAGTACCAAAATTTCACCCTAGGATAATTTAGATATTATGAATCCAAAAATGAAGTCCATTTTGAGAGATAGAATTTATAAAATTTCAAAATGTAGGTATTACTATTCATAACGGCTAGTTTGATTGGTTGTGGTGTGCTAAAATCTCGAAGTTGTGTACAATGCACGCCATTGAATTATTCGAAGGGAAACATACCATGGAAGCTTGGGGTGTTACATTCTCCCCTCCTTCAATAAATTGGGTCCTCACAATTTTTAAAATTGTGCTTGGGAATATAATGGAAAGTCCCACATCGGAAAAAGAGTCAATAAAACTATCACTTTAAAAGAAAGAAAGAGAGGTATAAAGGTCATCCAAGATAACCCATACTAGGATTACATGTAGGAAAACATTGATATGGATGATAAACTAAGTGTCAAGTTCTGATGGAGAGGAATAGAAATCATGACCAGGAGAAAGTTAACAATAAAAAAACCACAAACTTGTGTTGGGACAAACGGCCATTAGTCTCCTAGTAGGAAAGTAAACGGACAACATTTTTTTTGTTTTAAGTTACATTACATAAGGACGAGGAATTCGTTTATGATATTGACTAAGAACATAAAGATATATAATTAATTTTTAAGTAGAGTTTCATTATTTAATAACATTTTACTACTAAATTATTTTTTTTGAACAATGAGTATTCAAGAAGACTTGGTCACAATAAAAGAGCTAGAATAAACTTCTATTGAAATACATGATCCATGTTGGATAAACTATATATTTAAATTCTCTTTATAGATTATTCAAAACCAAAATGGTTAGTATAAGATCTGATGATCCCCAAAATGTATATTCCATTAGAGAAAAAAAATACTAATCTTAATTTCTAAAATTAAACCAACAATACCCCAAAGTTAAATAAATACCATTCAATAATAAATTTTCCTTAAAATCATTCAATATAATCCAAACTAATATTGAAACCCAAAACATAAAAGAATGTAGTCTTCCACATTAAATTTTATCTCCAAATGGAATCATCTACTCTTAAAGTCACATACTTAAAAGTAATTAACCGAATCACATATTCTTTATTATAGGTTAATAATTTCCATAAATAACCCAAATCACTATAGATCCACAATAAAAACATAGATAAAAATCCACCAATACTCCTCTAATGACATCCCATAGTATTCTATTTTCCTTGGACATATAGTGTTCCCAACAATGTGAACATGTTCCAAAATAACATTTATCACTTAATCACTAAATCATTTTCCTACACTAAGGGTATTCATTTAATAAGACATAAGAACCCAAATAAACATATTATTGATCCATAAAATCATTTAACTAAAAAAATAATCACACTAACCAGGGACATCACGTAGTCCAGTGGTAGGCGATAAATCCAAATCACACTTTGGTTGTGGGTTCGATTCCCACAGCTTTGTCCGATGCGACGGGTTGTCACACGGTCTACGTGTTGTCCTTTTTCAAAAAACTATATTTTATAATATTACCAAAATGAGATAAATTCCTCAAAATAACATAATTTGACCACAAATTTTATATCATACCTTGTATTTTTATCCCAAATTATAATAACTTATAATTATCTCAAACCCCAATGATCATATACAACCAAATGGTTATTTATACCTATATCCACAAGAGAAGAGACAATTCTTTCTCAAATATCATTCTCACATGGAAAACTGCGGGGTTACAAATACAAATGAAAATTATTCCAATGTAAACCCATTAACAAGAAGCGCTAATACTTTTTAAACATTTCCCCAACCATTTATTTCCACATAGCTTCTTCTTTGACCAAGAAAATATCCTATAGAACAGGACATTCACTCGGGTAATGGCCAGGTCCCTACATTTACAGTAAATGACTGTAAATAGACTCTTGGGACCATTTTTATCTTCTTCAATAGTACTCTTCATTTTTCTTCAGCAATTCTTCACTTTATGTCCTTCCTTCCCACACGTAAAGCATTTCGTTGTCCCATTAAGACACTTTCCTGGGTGTCTCCTTCCATATTTCTTGCATGATGAAAATTGAGGGTTCTTTTCTCCATGGCCTCCATTGCTGGATCTCTTATCATTCATCAACTTTCTCTTCCTTGTTGAGTCAGGGAGTTGGTCAATATATATGTTGTTGATCATATTTTTGGAAAACTGATTTGGCATAAAGACGATATCTTTAACACCTACCAACATTACATTTTTTTTGCTCATTGCCACCACCATTCCCACCTTGTACATCATTCTCAAAGTCACTATGACTTCCTTGGAATCCAGCTTTTGACTAAAACTATAAAGCATTGTGTGAGTAACAGTAGTCGTAAAATCATTTAGAGATTAACATGTCACCATATTCTCAATTTGAAATATATTAGGATTAACCAAGGTCATTTACTCTCATCTTATATATATTACTTAAATCAGTTTGAAATGAAAATGTAAATTACCCTTAGAATATCCCTCGGGAGTGTCGAAACCAAGAGTGCAGCAAGGCCCATTGTCGTGCACCAGTTCCCATTCGAGTCTATCTCAAAGCGGTGTTTTGGGGTTTTACCTCTAGGTACATCTGTGCCAGAGCCACCTCTACCTGCTCGTATCCAGACAGGGATGTATTGCTCGGAAAACTCACAAAATCTCTACAATACCAAAATTCTAGGAAGCTCTTCTATACTAATCCTCAAAGTTCATCTTAGGTCTACGTGCTCTAATCAGAGTTTATCTAAATCTTGCTTCCAAGGTTTGTACTAAACCTCCCTCTGATACCAACTATAACGCCCCGACCCCAGTTACCCAGAGTCGGTGCATTATTACATAACACTGGCATGATCACAATAATGATCAAGTCTCGAAATACTGATTAGTTTAGTAGGCTTGGAATAACTAGATTCATTAATAAAGTTTACATTACATCATAAACTGAAAACAACAACAAAATAGTCTCTATAGTCCACACTCATACTATCCCTGCCGGTCATTCATAATTTACTTCTTTACAATTCTGGGAAAAATTAAAACATTGAAAGGGGTGAGCTCAGATGCTCAGTAAGGATAACATTATAGCAGAAGCTTTCATAGATAAGCATAAACACTTAAGGAAATTTATAATTAAAACAAAATCCTTTTAAACTTGAAATTCACCATAATATGGAAAAGATAAAATGAAATAATGTCATTTACTTATTCACATGGATATTCTACTAGTCGAACAATCACATGCAATATCAATAACCACTTTCATAATGATGGAATGCATAATGCCAGACTATCATAACCACATAGCCAAGGCCTCGTGCCAAGACTACAAATAAGATTTTTCCAAGGCCTTGTGCCAAGAAACTAATTTGTCTCATGAGACCTACCGATGCATCGAGGAGCTATAGTGGGCTCCACCCGTCACTTATTATGTCCAATGCATTCCTCATATGAACTGGTTTAAACATAATATAAACATTCGTATTAAAACTAGCATACGAAATGTCAATACTTTAACACAAACCATGAATGGTATAAAAATACCACATCCACATTCAAACATAACTCATTCGATACAATATGGAAGATTGTATTGTATCACATTAACCTCAATCAATAATAATGAAGGATGTTTACATAGATGAAAATAATCATCAAAACTATTTGAGAGAAATATCCCCCTTTTCTTGAAAACATTTAAAAGTCACACTATTTTTCAAGAAGCCATTTAAAAATAGATTTTTGAATAAAAGTGTCCCATACCACTTTGAAACTTTTAAAAGGAGTTTTAATTTTAAAACTTTAATGTCCATATAAATAAATCCTTAAAACCATTTTTTAAAACATGGACATTAATGAGAAATATTTAGAAGAATAAGTCTTTAAAAAATTTAAAAATGGTATTTTAGTTAGAGATTCTAACCAAAAGAGCGACACTTGAATACAAATAATTGAGGTAATAAAAACGTTGTAATATCATGAGAATAATGGGATCCATGATATACTATGTCAAAGTACATTATATACACCACATAAAAGTGATTTGGTGTATAACAACAAAGAAGTCTCAATAGAATTTAAATTGAGATGAAATATCTCATAAAGCTCGTATCCTTAGGTTAAGGATAAATCAACGAAATAATTATATGTTAAAAATATAAATACACTCAATATGATTGGATATTTAGTTTAAATCAATCAGATGACATTCACACATATTCTTGTAAAAACAACACCAACAAATTGGATATTTAACTCAACAAATGGAGATTGAGTTAAAATTACTCTTATCAAGTTCATACCGATCACTCAAGAATTTATCAATGGAGTGATTGTGTGTATCAAAAGTATATCAATAGAAAGGGGAGTGGAAAATATGACATAAGAAAATGAATAGTAATTCCACACATAATCTTGGAGTAAAATAATCAATGAAGTATGCGTAAAGCTGAATGAGTGGAAATTGAAATATCAAATTCTTTTATCAATTTGGTAACTTACGAAACATACACCCATGAAAGAAGGATCATAAAATGATGATTTAAATATCCATAAATTATAGTATATTACACAATTTATACAATCATGGGCAGTACACACATCACATGCAATAAATAAGTGGTGAATAATGGAAATCTCACGAAATTAAAAGTGAGATTAGAAACCCCTTACTTTGTACTTTTTCCTTGGTCGACGGTAGGTTAACCTCCTGTATAATGGTGAAATAATTGTTATTTAATTAAACAAGAATCATTTACTTTAATATGATATCATATATTATCTTTTAACATTGATTTGTTAATAATATCTTAGAATTATCGTCATTTCGGGTGTTAACGAGTTCATTTTACTTTATATTCTTTGTTATGTGAGCCATATTCGTTATTAATGGGATGTATATTATTAATATCCAGAATGATATCAAGTCCTTAGATAATATTTTTAAATCATCAAATTATAATTATACTTTAATGGATATGATGGAGAATGAATCTCATCGCGTTCGTGGAGACGGTAGTCCGTACATACGCACGAGTGACAATATCATTATTTTTATATTAAAATAATATATAATTGGATGTTATATCATATATACAGAATCATTATCATGTTATATTGATTATTTACATGAGTTACACATCATTATTATACCCATCCAAATAATAATATATTGAATAACAATTACACCACGACGTGGAGACGGTAAGCCGTACGTACGCACGTATGGTGACATGTTATTCAAAGGATGGATAGAATACTGAATATGGTTGTACCATATTTATAATAACATCAAAGTATATATATTATACTGGAGTTATTATTTTATAATGGTAATAACAAAGAAAGAAGATGTGGAAGAAGAACGGAACTTGAAAAGCGGTGGTAAAACATTACCTCTTCTTCGGGTTCTTCCTTTTGATTTGATCAAAATGGCTCATTAGGATGGCCTTATGATCAAAATAAGGGCTCTAGGTTGTAGTGAGGGAAGTTTAGAGAGTATTTGGTCAGATTTTGTCTGAACCAAAAGGCTTTGAAGGTGTGAAGAAATGAGAAGGAAGAGTTCCCTTTTATAAGAGGGGTGAGGGGCACCTTTGGAAAAGCTAGAAATATTAATTTATAATAAATTCATATTCGGTTTAAAATGGCTACAAAGGTGATTATTCAAAGGTTAAGTTAGGTATTGGTCTAAAACCATTCATCCAATAGAATTTAGACAGGTTTGGGTCACTATATTAACCTTATCTTTTAGTTTTAACTCTTAGTTAATTAGTTTGACATTTACCATGTCACTTTGTATTTTTATATTATATAGTTAATAAACTTACTATATACATCCAAGAGACCCCCAAAGGGTCAATTAATGATATACCTATCATGATATAAGTCTCTTGGAAGAACCTTATATTTTTAAGAATTTAATATGAATTAATAATATAATATTTTTTTTAAAAACTCTTTTATGTCAATTTTGACACTATTCAATAGTTGATTTTTGTGAAACACATAACAGAATGATTACTTCGAAAAAAGTTTATTACATCAATACTAATATGTCATATTAACCTATAAAATTATTGTAATTCAATAAAAGTCGAAAATTATATTTATTTGGGTATTTATAATATCAATTATTCTAATTTTTTACTATTATGGTAATTACTGCATCACCATTGTGTCATAAATAAATTAACATATTTAATGTCTAAAAATTATAAAAAAAATATCATTATGTTGGAAATAGTTTTAGATTTGTAATGAATATTTATAGTCTAAAATCCAACATATATAACCCTATGTAACAATTGTTTTTCTAAAAGATATATGCTCTTGTCATTTTTGAATTTATTTTAACTTAATTAAAATAAAGTGTCATTATCACTTACTAGTGGATCCATGGGGTCCCAAAATCGACCCAAATGTGCCCATGGTCGACCATGTATTAACCAATAGTGTTAAGACACGTTTTAGGGTAATTTAGTATTATTATAATATTATTTTGTAACTCTTATTTTCCGGATTTACCCTTTAACCATGGTAAATAAAATATTTACCGAAGTAATTATCCAAAATGACTAAAAATACAAGTTACCTATTTACAAAATTTGAACATCGTAATTCCAAATATGGAATCCATTTTTCCAAATTCAAAACACATAAGTGGCAGAAATTAATTTAAAATTAATTCCAGTTGTTAAAACAAAAAGCGTGTTTTTAAGAGATAATAACTATCAAAAGATTGGCACTTGTTTATGTCTGGTTTAAATGTGAAATTATGTTCAATGACCCAAATTTTATTACATGGTAAAAATATATTATAAATATACTTTAAAACCACTCAAATTAATAATTTATAACTATTAATTATTTTGATTAAAATAGTTGTTTTTAATTAAAATTTAGTAATTTTCACTATTCATCAAAATATAAAAGTTATCCGAAAAGTACCAAAATTTCACCCTAGGATAATTTCGATGTTCCGAATCCAAAAATGAAGTCCATTTTGAGAAATAAAATTTATAAAATTTCAAAAAGTATTTATTACTATTCATAACGGCTAGTTTGATTGGTTGTGGTGTGTTGAAATCTCGAAGTTGCGTACAATGCACGCCATTGCATTATTCAAAGGGAAAAGTACCGTGGAATCTTGGGGTGTCACAAGATATGTTATATATGGTATCATTTTGTTCATTCATAGAGTTGATAAATCATTCGGGTTTAGTGCTTGAGTCGGATTGGTAGTATAGAGATAGGATTTTCAGAGCATTAAATATATAGCATAAATAGGTGTATCTACTGTATTGGTTTTTATCTTCAAGTAACTAGGGAGTTTGGGTACAAGAGTGTTTTGAGACACTTCTCTGAGTTTTATCCTCATTTTCACATCTTTAGATAATAGGAAGATAATGACAATCATCATGAGAAGTGACTTCCATTTATGAATTCAAATTTCTTTTTGGTTTTTAATTTTTAATTTGGATGTGTCTGAAAAATGATGAAAATGGTTTCTTTTTCGAAGAGAATGGTAGAATTATAAAAAATGTTTTGAAAATGGAAAAATGATGAATTTTGGATAGCCTTAGTGTGACATGTATGATGTGGTAAATTTGAATTTGTTAATCCTTAAATATCTAATGAGTGATGGTAAATAGAGTTTTGTTTTATCTATATAAAATGGCACTTGGTAGGAATTTTGAAAACTATCTGGAAGAGGATGTTGAAAATGTTGTTTCACCTGAGGCACATGTTAACCTATATTTGGTTCAACGTATTTTTCCTGCTTTTCTAGTTTTGAATAAAGAGAATAGAATGTATGAACCAAGACCAATGGATCAATCCATTATGTTATAGAAGAATAATCCACCCATATTATAGGGTGATTCAAAACTAGAAAAATTAGAGGTGTGGGAGAATAGGATGTTTCAAATATTTTATTCTCTAAGAACATCAGTTGATCTAAAATTAATGTTTATAACATACATGTTGAAATATCTAGAACACCATTAGTGTGATTTCAAAGTTTAGGATAATTTACATAATGGAATTTCATGGTATTATTTCAAAAAAATTGTTCAAAAAATAATTATATCCCCACACAATCACAATCACTAGAATAATTTAATTTTTCATCTTAAAGTACGATAATCTATCAATTATATATTACATTACCGGATTCATGAATTTAGTTCACCTTCCACCTAAAATTGTTTTATGTGAATACTTTAAGACATTCATTTTTTTGAATTGGGGATGACGAAATAGATTACCTAAAATATTATCGTGCTTTATATAATGGATTATACAGATATTGTAAATAGAGAAATAGTGGGAGAAAGAGAAAATCTGGAACTATATATAGAGGAAGTATATTGATACCTATGTGAAATGGTGGAGACTCTAATTCTAAGAATAAGTAGAAGATGTACATTTATTTCCAAGGAAGTGGAATGACATAGAACTAGAGGGTGCGATTACTGAATCGTCCTCCAAAACCATCATATATGATGGGATGTTTTCAATGTGGTTCATTCGATAACATGAAGGGAGAGTATATATAAAAAAACTAGTGATTTCCATAATTGTAACCAGATAGGTAATTTTTAATTCATTTTTCAAAGTTTTCTGAGGTTGGGTGTCCAATACATGTCTATTGTTTTGAAGATTTAGTATGATTTGATGATACAAGGGAAACTAATTTATCCATAAAAACTAATGTAACCATGGAGATTCTCGGAATACCATTACTCCTCAAAAAGTGAAATCTCAACATGGTAATAGAGACCAATGTGAATGAGTAAGGAATTATATCGAGTTATGAAAGCGATTTTAGATGATCAATTGGGACCATCATAGGGAGTGGTACGATTCTTTTAAATTCTACCCTTTTAAATTCTTTTTTTGATAAGGGGAAACCCATTCATTTATTTCTTATCGTGTCATTGATCTTCTGTATATGCATGTTGAGATTATTTCTTCAACATTGGTGATTAGAATTCTTTTTGGTCAAAGAGAATGTTAAGAATATGTGTAAAATGAATTTTCTATAATTGTTTATGGGGAAGACTTGATATGGGACATATATATGATTGAGATGGATGTCTATTACATAATAATAGGAATGGATTTGTAGAAAATCTGAAAATCTCACATAGACTGTCATATCTAGAGTATTTGTTTTAGGACCGTTGATGGAATCCATCATCTCTGTAGAAGAGATTATAATATAAATGTCTTTTTAAAGGGATTTTTGGTAGTAATAGTTGGAACTATCTAATACCAATTGGTAGCTTTAACATTGGCATTAGTTGATGATGTTGGGTAGTGGTTTTCCAACAATTTTTTACCAGTTTCTGGATGTTTTTCCCTTGAATTTCTTAAGGTTTACACCCACAAGACAAGGGGATATATTGAATTATCTCTTACTATTAACTATTCTTATATTACATATATATTATTATATCAAACTAACAAAATTATGTTAATTGAAAGTTCAATCAGAAGAGGTTTAAATAAAATGGTTATTTAAGCCTAGTAAATATCTGTGGGAAGTACCGACCTTGTTTGAGTATAATTTAGATATAATTATTCTAGATTTTTTGGATTATCATATTCTTAACTAAGGTATAGTAAACAATTCGGTTCATATTCCATGAATTTATGAATTATCCTCTCAATTTAGGGGACCTAATAGGTTCTATAAAATTGACTTTCATTTAAGACATCACTAGTTCTGTGTTCGGAAGTAGGATATTCTAAATACAGCTTTTTGGAGTAGAAATGGACATTATAAGTATATAGTTATGCCTTTAGGTATTCTAAATTCACCACCTTTATTATGGAATTAATTAATCGTATATTTCAAATGTATCAGGATTCATTTATGGTTGTGTTTTTTGATGACATACTGGTGTATTATAGAAGAAATGTTGGGCATGAGAAAAACTTGGTGATAGTGTTGGGTAAATTATGGATCATCTAATATATTCCAAACAATAAATCTATGATTTTTTGGTACTATAGTTGCATTTCAATATATATTTAATATCAAAAAAATTAATTGGTAATATAGAAAAGGTAGAGGTTGAGATATCTTGACAACTACCAATGAATTTCATTAAGATGTGCAGTTTTCATAGCATAGTTTTTAATTTCAAACAATTTTTTCATGATTTTTCACAACTAGATTCACCTTTGACAACTTTTACAAGGAAAAATTTACCGTTCCAATGGTTTTATGAATCTTTTGATTATTTTAAAGTGATTAAAGTTCACCTTATATTATCAAAAATCATGATATTTCAGGAATCATGACAAAGTTAGGTAGTGTATTATGATGCTTTAGGATTGGGTTTGTGATGTTTTATCATAAAGTGAGATCATATTATTTATTATGGATAAGGATAGTTATAGTTTCATGAAAAGAAGTACCCAAAATATTATTTTGAATTAAGTGATGTAGTCCATCATTTAACGACATGGAATCATTACCTCTTTGGTAAGAAATTTAGAGATTTTTATATCGTAATAAATTGAAATTTATTTTATCAAAAATATATTGGAATCCTATACAATTAAAATGGGTGGATTATCATTAGGATTTTTACATAAATTTAATGTATACACTCGGTAAAAAAATTATAGGGAAAATTCAGTATGTAAGAATTCATATAGGTAGTTAGAAAAAGATTCCTCAGATGAGTGGCAGTTGATGTCTGTAATGCTGGATATGAAGATAGATTATGATGATAGAGGTGGTTTTGTGATATCCTTCTACTTAATTGGGATCTTGATTTGGTTTAGAATGTTAAATAGGAAAGGACATCTGATTCAAAATGTGTTTCTATGAGGTCAAGAATCAATGGTTGGGAGACAATTGAGGGATGGAATCTTGAAAGTGGATTAGTGTTCTTTTTTCATGATCGGATTGTCGTACCTATAAATTTTTAGGAATCAATTATTACTTCTTAAAACTATTCAAGATAATTTGTTCATCCTAGAATAAATAATATTTAAAAGAAACTGAAATCACAATTTTTGTGGGTTGATATGAAAATAGATGTGTACGAGTTGGTTTTGACATCCCCACATGTCATAAGGTAAATACCGAGCACCAACTAATATTAGGTTTTTTGTAGTCTTTACATATTCCTATTTGGAAATGGGTACATATCACTATGAATTTTATGATAGGTCTCCAACGTCTGGTTCATAAACGCAAGCCTTTATGGGTGAGAGTGAATTATCTCACAAATTCTGCCCATTTCTCCCCAAATTATGAATCTCATATGGTGTAGGGATTGTATAAAATCTATATCCAATAAATTTTAACGTGGCATAGAATACCAGTTCTGATAGTTTCCAACTGAGATCCATGGTCTATGAGTTATATTTGGAAATCAATAAAACAAGCCCTTGGAATTAATTTGACTATGAGCCTAGAATATCATCCTCAGATAGATTGAAAATATGAGTGGATGATAAAATCATTGTAAGACAATCTTAACGCTTGTGTAATTGATTTTGGTGGCTTATGGGAAGACAAAATACCAATAGTGGAGTTACTGTAAAATAATAGTAATCAGGCCTAGATAAATATATCTCTTTTTGAATAATTGTATGGGATTTCTTAAAATTCTCTGATTTGTTGGGTTTAAATTGATGAAACTATACTAGTTGGGCCAAACATTATGCAAGAGACAACAAAGAAGATCTAGTTGATTAGGAAGAGTATGGAGACCACTTAGAGTCCTCAGAAATCATTTTCAATCATCATTGATGCCCATTTTCTTTTGATGTGAGTGATCATGTTCTCTTGAAAATCTATCATAGGATTAGAAATCATCGTTTTTTGAAGAATGGAATGTTATATTCTAGAAACAGATACCCTTTGAGATGCTTTAATTGGTTGGAAAGTTGGAATATCAGTTGGATTTTCTACCAAGGTTCAGTTTAGTGCATAATTTATTTCTATATCTCAATTTAAGAAGTATCAACAAGATCCTAACCATGTGATTTAATGGGATCACATTAACCTATATCTAGATTCAATATTAGATCATGTTCTAGTGTACATTGTGGATAGGTAAGGTAATGTTTTGAATGGAAAAACCATTGATCAATTGTAGGTTTTCTGGAAACATGTTCAGATTCTGGATGAATCATTGGAGCAGTTGAATGAAATGTTGGAGAAGTGGCCTGAGTTCTTTCAATAAAATTATGGTCTACAACTTCTCTATGAAAGAATTACCAATATTTGGAATAATTTAACACCCCTTGATGTTATGAAATTAACCATGTATTTATGTATGTTAATTATAAATTGCGATTGGGTAAATTTTGGAATGGTTTGATGTAGTTTTTGAAAAAAAAATTGGATTATCTAGGGGGTTCATGGTTTGAGTATTATTAGTCTAAACCTTGAAATTTTATCCAAGACACTATGAAAATTAAATAGTGCTCACTGGTTAGCCGCACAGTTATGCATATGGTTGGAAAAATTGTGCGGCCACCAATGAAAAACTATGTGATGTTCACAGAGGGTTTTAGATTAGATGGTGTATTCGTCGTATAACTCTGTGATCTAATTATTCAATCAGTGTTTGGTGACAGTGGCTAGAACATAGTTGGCACATGGTTTTCCTATCCTTGGGCCCTAACCATGAAATGTTAAAAATAAGATCTGTATTTTGTGGATATAACTCATTTTTTCCACATAATGGAATATTTTTGGAATAATCTATACATAACATGAATTTTACTCCACCCAATCTCTTTAAAGAGCCTTCCTCTTTATTTGAGATTAATAATTTTGAAATTATATGTTTGTTTGGGGCCCAAATTCCATCTTAAGTGCTCATTCATGGTGGATTTATAATGTTTTCTTATTCTTCCCTATCATCTTCTTCCCACTCATGGATTCATGGATTTAATAAATTATGGATAGATTATTTTTTTATGTCAAAAAAGGGTGTTATAGTTGTTTGGATGATAGGGAACAAGATCAAAGGTGGGTTTGGGAAGATTAAAGACATGTTTTGTGAAGTTTTTTCCTATTCTTTGTTTTCTCTTAAGCTTGTGAGGTTGGTGAATTCTGTCTCGACTCTTCCATGTTAGTAATTGAAATCATAATTTATAGTTGATTGAATTGATGGATTTTAATTGGGATATTAATGAAAAATATTTTTATGTATCATGATTTCATGGGCATAATTTGTGGATTTTGATCCTGGAGTAGGTTGGCAGTTGATATGTTCATGTTTTTGGAGTCATTGAGTTTTATTGGTTTTGGTTTCCACTTGGTACTCTAATATTAGTCATTATATTCTCATTATAATAGGACGTAGTCTGGTTTATTTTGTTTTTCTTTTAATTTTATTATAATTAACTCATTCATAATATAGTGGTGTTTTGGTAATGGTTATCATGGAAAGGTTGTTTCATTTCAAAAGGAAAAAAATCCACAAATTCTTTATGAATCCATTTGAATTAATTTTCATCCATTGGTGTTTTGTGGATGTCACCAAAGGCCATTAACACTTCCACCTATTCCAAATGAAATCGGTGAGGGTGTTATGTTACAATTCACCTCTGATCAGATAGCATACACAAGCCCATACTCAAACTGTCTCACATTCTACGACTCATCACCTGTTAGTGTCAATGAGAAATGATAATCCTCAATAAATTTAGTATAATATTCCATCATTGACATACCGCCCTAAAATAAGTGCATAAACCCTCTTTTCATGTCCTATATCAATGTTTGTAGGAAGTTATAGTCATTGAAGGCTCTTTAGAAGTCTGCCTAAACCATACCCCGATGACGGTCTTCTTGTTAGATGACATACCACCAGTGCTTGGACGATCCATGGGCAATATAGGTTGCAATATTTACCCTCTTCTCTATAAGAATATATATATTGTTGAAGATTGATAACATAGACTTTATTCACGTATAAGAATCCTTAGGACCACTATCCCATTAAAAGGTGGGAGGATGCTTCTGTTGGAATTCATGCATCAACTCTTCCAGAGTAGTGGCAGTTTATAGAGAACACTTTATGGACTACATAAAGTGAACAATGAAATCTCAAAACTAAGAATCAGAACCCTATGGAACATCAATAGGTGGTGGGTCTAGTGTTACTATAGGAGGTAGTATTGGTGGAACAGGGGGAACCACGTCTATATAAATGTTGTTTCCACCCTCTTCGAACACGAATCAAGGAAATCATGTTGACATAGCCCTAAAATTTATAAACTCATGCCATAGATATGATTTTAAAACAAAAGGATTAATGATAAAAAATAGATAGGTACACTGCCTTCCAATGAAGATTCATTGCTCTCTTCATACTCCTAGGGATAGTTTTAGGTTATAGGAATGTTCTCATAAGCTAAAAGAGGAACTTTCTACTCCACAATAATAAGGCCACGTTATGGTCAAGGTCTCACATAACAAATCTGAGGTCTTAGTATTTAGACTTTTAGTTACAAGGTATGGGGGGAAATCTAATTACATTGAAATTAGAATCCGCATTTAGCAATTAATATTTAATTTATGTTTCATATATACTTGATTTCATAATTATTTATATGATTTTTTATTACTTTATAGCTAGATGATTCACCATTCTTAATCTATAATGGCGTATTCATTTTTATAGTTGCAATTGGAATGTCATGTAACACAAACCTAACAATTTCATCTGGTATCAAATATAAAAAGTCACGTGAAATGATTTTTTAAAATTTACAATCATTCCCACATTATAGAGGCACATGATTCATAAATTATAATTTTCATTCATGTAACCAAAATCATATAAAATTTTATCCCATAGAACCCATGGCTTATGGATCAAACATGGAATAATTGGTTAATTAAGTTTTCATTATCAATATATACTGGAAAAACTTTTTATATTTATATAGGAACATTCATTAATTCAATTTTTCAGTCCATTTATGAAACATTAGAACGTTCCTTTATATAATAACTATGTCACTCACTAAAATCACATTCAATACATGCAATACACGAAATTCATGTTGTAATATAAATATGGCATGGGACATTCCATTACATATGAATCCTAACGTTCATAATATTATATATGCGATGATACCTCCTTGTGAAATTAGTGCAAAAAAATCTATAATAAAAATAAAATCAACAATAATAATGTCCCCAAACATATGTGTCGCCCAATGTCCAAATTAGTACAATGATAACAGCCCCAAACCAACAACAACAATGACCCGCACTATATAATTTGCTGATTCCCTATACAGGGATTAACTACTCCAAAAAGTAGGCTCATTAAAAAATTTCATACATCATAGTCTCATGTCTAATACAGAAATAGGAAGACAAACATAAAAAATAGATCCAAACCCATAGTGTATCATCCCTCCTCAGAAGCTATAAAGTGGTTCCTCGAGATGGTTGGCAGCATAACCTCAAGCACACCTCCCCATAAGCCACAGGATACTAACAAAAAGTGACGTTCTATTATGTGTGTATGGGTAGACTATTCCCCCTTGATCATATTTTAGCATAATGGTAAATAATATTTCTATGCAATGATAAAAGAAATAAATTATCCCCAATCAAATATGAATAATAAATAATCCAATATAACTAGCTGGAAAAAGCTGAATCAATATCATATACAAATAATGATTATCATTCTATGATTATAAATCTAGGGTATGTACATGGTATATAAGAAATAACAATATAAAAAATTTTATACCAAAATACCAAAAGGAAAAATTGTACCTCTATAAGAATCATGGGCATAGGTTTGGTCCTCTGCTCCCATAAAGTATTCATGTAATTAGAACCAAACATTTAAAGTTGATGCTTCCCCTTTTCCATACATGAATTCATGAAGTGTATTCGGGACCATGGGTGGTGAGATAAGGGTTTGAGATATACTTAGTACAAAACATCTAATGATGTCCATAAAAATCTAATCTATGCATATAAAATGAGCATTATGCAGGAACATATTAATTGTAAGGATGTAAATAAATAAACCACATCAGACTCGGTTTCTATTAGGATTCCAAACCAAGATTATTTGGCCTAAGTTTTATGTATCTAAACCTAGTTTAACCATTAAAGATATGATATTGTGTAATAATGGGTCCTCATAAGAAAGTTCTAAGAATGGATCAATCCTAAGAATGTCTCTTGTCTTAGGATATGAATTCCTTGGATGATAGTTGAGCATTCTTAGTTTTGATATAAAATAAATCCTTATAAGTTTATAAGAATAAAATTAATCCCATCAAAAGAAATCATTAAAAGGAATCCCAAGTATCTCACTAAGAGAACTATAAATACCCAACACTATAAGAGTCTATCTAAGGTGATCCATAAACAGAATCCCAAGTATTACTCTTGACATGGTGTAATTTATAACATTGTTAGCCTATCCCAAGTATCTCACATAGGTGACTATGTATCACTTGTGGTATGTTATAACCATCATACCACTAATCCCTTCTAAGATGACCCCCCTAGGGAACTTGTATCGCTCATGTATAGGTATGTAATCAGACTGATGATCTCGTTCGAGGAATTCTATAAATAATACAACTATCTATCCTGACATATTTACATTCTATAAAAAATTATAAAGAATGAGTATCCCAACGAAGGAATCCTTACATTGGGACCCTTGTATCTATCTCAGACATTAAAAATGGTATGGTATAACTGTTGATAACTCATACCAGTTCAGTCAGTCATTATAACCATAACACATTATTCAGGTTATCCAAATCATTTAATTAAAATAATTCAACTATGGCCTAAAAGACAATGAAATTTCATATAGCCTATAATCTCATTTAGGTAATTTTACATCCCATTATATTTTTTCGAATGAAAATACACGTGAACCTTTATTGGTGGGTTAATATAATTTCCAATCATGAGGATTCAAATCCTTTAAGGATGGGAATACCCATGGGGTGGATCATATCAATGTAAACACACAATTATAATGATTCACAAGTCACTATGACTCATTAAATGTGAAATGAAATTTTATTTTAAATAATAAAAAAATTATGATGAATTTTTAAAGAATTATGGCACATGGAACATTGGAAGATTATATAATGAAACTAATTTTTGAGGAAATTAAGTAGACCACCTACCTAGGATTCATAGATAACCCCTCAACCATTTTATGCCTTTGAATCTATCTAAAATGGGAGAAATCCAAAGAATATATGAAACCCCTGAATATAGTACATATGATATCACACCAAAATAGAATATAATAAAGAAAGATATACCAAAAATGAATGTAATCAGATTTGAGAGATTACCATTGCAGATCCAATGCTACTATTGGTGAAGAAAAAGAAGTCTGGATGAGGAGATGAATTCAAAGACTATTAAGAGGATAAGGAGGAGATTCATAGAACTGACTTCAAATGAAAAATTTATGATGAGAAAGAATTTATGTTTTTATAGAGAAAAGTTAAATATTATCATTTCACCCACATTTTAAATGGGTTCAAATTTTAGCAGCATGTTTGGCCAAACCATGCACCAATCGTGCACTAGTTACTACACAAGGACACCCCTCTTATAGACTAGGTGCACGGTATGAGTAACCATGTGTAGGCCATGTTAAATTACTCTATTACTTCTATAAGACTAGTAACAAGGAATTATGGATTGGTTCTCCTAGTTGAGTCAAACAGTTTTTCCTTTAGGTACGCACTATATTTCCCCAAACGATTAAATGAAAACATATAGACTAGGAAGAACGGTTTCAATTAACCATGCGGCCCACTACTTTATGACGAAACCTAGGGAATTGACCTCATAGAAATCCCCAGACACCCTTTTCTAATCCAAAAACTCATAAGGAACTATAATAAGAACAAAACCAAGGAATTATACTAAAATATAATGGTTTTTTACCTCAATGAAAAAGTCAGTGCATTATATAGTGATTATACTATTATTCAATGTTTATATCCCATTAAAATTATTATTTGTAATATTCTATATTGATGAATAATTTTTATTGGAATGTAAAATTATTTTTATGTTTTTTTATTTTATGATATTCATTATAAAATGTGAACTAATCAGTTCATAACATAATGAAAGTTTTAGGTTTATACATTCTACACTGTTAGGAATTTGTTTCCTTCTCATTTTACTGGTGGAATAAAATTTCCTAAATCCAAATATTATCATAAATTTTATATTTATAAATTATTAATTAGGAATACTAAGGTTATTTTAATCTTACAAGGTCATACTATTTATATATAACCCAATATACTAGTGAAAATTGCAATCTATATAAGGAACTATACCCAAATATTCTGAATTTCAATTCCTAAAAATAAACCATCCCTTATCTGATATGAAATGAGACACCCCAGACCCACACTTCTAGATCTAGTGATAAATATGCATAATTTTTAATATATCATATGAATTACAACAAACATTGAAGATCAAAATTTTTGTGTCTTTGGAAACTACATGATCTTAAAACAATACAAATGGTTCAAAACACATTTCACCCACAAATATTCTCCACACATGTAATATAATTATACAAATAAACTCAATTTTAATTTCTAGGTAAATGGGGAACTAAAAGAAACATGTGATCCATAAATCCTAGTAAGGGTTAAATAATGGAAATAGAGAATAAATCAACATTAAGGTTAATATATTTTTCATGATATAAGAACATAAACATGAGAAAAAGATTAATATATAGATTATATGTTAATGAGGAATGACATGATAACAATTATACGAACCATAAAATGATCATAAGTACATAACACATAGTAACATACCTATCCTAGTGGAAATTATAGGGTTCCTTGATCTGGGTCATCAAATGATCTTAGCCACACCTTCCCATACACCAGAGGTTTCCCACTAGTAGTGCGGGTCCCTGAATGAACATTGGGGAGACTATACCCACATTATAGAGTAAGGAATAGAAGAAAATAATATCAACAGATATAATAACCAGAAGAAAAAAAATTCATAGAAAACAAGAGACATTCCCAAGAAGTAACCGAGTAACAAATTCTATAACAAGATGTTTAATACTTTATAGGACAATAATTCATACAAAATAAACCAAATATAAAACTACAAAAAGTCAATACACTTAGACCAGAGTTAATAACCAGTCTTAAGCCTGAACCTGATCTTGACATCCCATGCCCCAACCAAAACAACTCATTCATGAACCACACATGATGTCCATGTCTTGAAATTTTACCAGAAAACAAGTAGCATCTACTCAGGTACCAAGGTTACATTGAGACAAGAGTAGGGTGTTAGTACAACTCAGTAGGCCACCACTTATGGTATCTATGTAATAACCAGTCTATACAACAATGTATTCAGATAATCAAGTGTAAAAATAAAACAAGGTAACAAGAAATCATTTACATAATTACTAATAACGATTTAATTCATTATATTCACTAGAGTCATCCAATCTGCTAAACTAACACCAATTAAACTATTGGCCTAAGAAAAATTATAGGGGTGCACATAAATTCAATCACACATGGCATTCATTAATAAAATATTAGTATAAAGTTATTAATTAAAAATATTCACTTTAACTATTAACATAATTATTTGCAAATCTTCAACAATATAGTCATCATCCCTATGTTTATTTTCATCACTTGTTCATGAGATAGGAATTTACTTCATTTAAATTATAGCATAATCTGGTCAATTACCATGAATAAGGGAATTAATCAAGTTTACGATATTACTATGAAATAAAATTTCAATAATAAATACATCACACATACCTTTGAGCCTCTATCTATGTAGTCTCGTAAATTGAAATTGATAGGGGAATAGAGTTGTGATCCCATTACCTAACACATTCATTATGGGGTGGGGTTTAGAGCCTCATTCTCACCCAACCCATGGGTATAGATCCTCATGTCCAATACCCCACAGAAGCTAAGTCATGTAAAAATTATTATTTATCCATTTACAACATATACCATATTAGAAACCATGCATAATCAATAAAAAGAACAAAAACATTTAACATTTGATTTAACACAGAATTCATCCTTATAAAATACCCATTAACACATTTACCGCTTATTTATCATAGCCCATATAACTCATTTCCCTTTCCCATTCCTCAACCTATTAATCATATTTTACCATTTCCATAGATTATTACATATAGAATATTAAATAAATCATAAGTCACTTATCATAATGACTTTATTCCATTCAACACTTTTTACATTATTCTAAACACACCCTTATTCTAATTATTCAAATAAGAACCTCCATAATTTGGTTCATCTCATTATCATGTTAACATGACAAACTACTAGTTATGGGTTCAATTTCACAAAACCTTACATTCTTTCAATCATTATGGTCCCACAAAGACTTTTAAACTACATCATGGAATATAACGCAATTTAATAAACATTTAAAATCATTTTGAATCCAACCCTTAAAACAAGGGTTTTTCTCTTTAGAAAACTAAAGCATTCCCCAATGTTATCACTTCCATTTTCAACCATTCAAAACAATCATTAATCATTTTCACAAGAAATGGGAGATGAACCACCATTTCAAATCATCATTTTAAATCAATTAATAAAACCCCATTTTTAAAATCATTTGAGGTAAAAAAATGTAACACCCTAAGCTTCCACGGTACATTTCCCTTTGAATAATGCAATAGATTGCATTGTATGCAATTTCGAGATTCTAACACACTGTGACCCATCAAACTAGCTGTTATGAATAGTAATTCCCACTTTTTGAAATTTTATAAATTTTATCTCTCAAAATGGACTTCATTTTTAGATTTGTAATATCGAAATTATCCTAGGGTGAAATTTTGGTACTTTTTGGATAACTTTTATATTTTGATGAATAGTGAAACTTACTAAATTTTAATTAAAAAAATCATTTTTAATCAAAATAATTAATAGTGATAAATTATAAATTTGAATGGTTTTAAAGTATATTTAGAATATTTATTTTACCATTTAATAAAATTTTGGTCATTGGACATAATTTCACAATTAAACCAGACATAAACAAGTGTCAATCATTTGATAGTAATTATTTCTTAAAAACACGCATTTTGTTTTGACAACGGGAATTAATTTTAAATTAATTTCTTCCACTTCGGTGTTTTGAATTTGAAAAAATGGATACAATATTTGGAATCATGATGTCCAAATTGTGTAAATAGGTAACTTTTATTTTTATACATTTTGAATAATTACTTTGGTAAATATTTTATTTATCATGGTTAAAGGGTAAATCCGGCAAAGAAAGGTAACAAAATAATATAATAATAATAATAATAAATTACCCTAAAACGTGTCCAAAAATTATTGGTTGATACATTGACGACCATGAAAATCTTTGGGTTGATTTTGGGACCCCATGGAGCCACTTGTAGGTGATAAGGACACTTTATATTAATTATGTTAAAGTAAATACAAAAATGACATAAGCATATATCATTTAGCAAAACAATTTTTACATAGGGTTATATATGTTATATTTTAGACTATAAAAATTAATTAGAAATCAAAGAAGATTTCATACATAATAGTATTTTATTTATAATTTTTAGATATTTAATATTTAAATTTATTTATGACACAATAATAATGCAGTATTTTCCTTATTAATGAAAGAATCAAATAATTGGTATTATAAAAGTTAAACTAAATATAATTTGAAAGTTTTGATGCCATCCACGAATTTTATTGGTTAATATGTCATGTTAGGATTTCTTAAATGAATTTTTTTTGTATTAATAAAGTTGTTAAGACTTTAACAAAAATTAATTATTAAATATTGTCAAAATTGACATAAATGAGTTTTTAAAATAAGTATTATATTATTAACTGATATTATATTCATAAAAATCTATGGTTCTCTAAAAGGAATTATATCATGATAGATGTATCATTAATGGACCACATGGGGGTCTCTTGTATGTATATATTATGTTTATTAACTATATAATATAAAAATACAAAGTGACATGGTTAATGTCAATCTAATTAACTATGAGTTTAAACTAAAAGATAAGGTTAATATAATGATCCAAAACTATATAAAATCTATTTTTTCAAATTATTTCTAATCATTCCTGTCTTATAATTTTAATAATACACTTTTGAGCCATTAGAAACCGAATATTACTTTATTATAAATTAATACTTTAAGTTTTTCCTAAAGATCCCCTCCTCCCCCTTATAAAAGTACATAAATTATAACCAATTATTCACACCTTCAAACCTTTCAGTTCGTCCATACCCTACCCAAATACTCTCTATAATTTCCTAAATTCAACCTAGAGGCCTTAGTTTGATCAGAAAGCCAACCTATGGAGCCCTTTTGATCAAATGAAAATGAAGAACTCGAAGAAGAGGTAATTTTTCACCACCCTTTTTCAAGTTCCTTTCTTCTTCTACTTCTTATTTATTTGTTATTTACATTTTAAAATAATAACTCCAGTATCTTCTATATACTGTGATGTTATTATAAATATCGTACAACCATATCCATTATTCTATCCATCCTTTAATTGACATGTCACCATACGTGCGTACGTACGGCTTACCGTCTCCAAGTCGTGGTGTAATTGTTATTCAAAAACATCATTATTTGGATGGGTATGATAATGATATGTAATTGATGTCAATAATAAATATAACATGATTATTATTCAGTATTTATGATATAAAATCCAATTATATATTATTTTAATATCAAAATAATGATATTGTCACTCGTGCGTACGTATGGACTACATTCTCCACGAACGCGATGGGATTCACTCCCCATCGTATTCGTGCAATTATAATTCTCATTTGATGATTAAAAATAATGTTTAAGGACTTTATATCATTCTGGATATGAATAAGATACAACCTATCCATAACAAACATGACTTATGTAACAAAATATATAAAATAAAACGAGTAAGTTAACACCCGAAACGATGATAATATTAAGATATTATTAACAAAGCAATGTTAAAAGATCATATATGATATAATATTAATGTATATGGTTCTTGTAGAATTTAATAACAATTATTTCACTATTATACAGAATTTTAACCTACCCTCAACCAAAGAAAAGTACAAGGTAAGGTTTTATTTCACAGTCTCTTCATTATCCGAGGCTGTTTATAAGTAAATATCTACTGGGACCTCTTTATCATCCACATCCATGTTTCATAAAAATGTATTTCAAATCATTCTTAGTATTTTACATACTATGGGTTAAATATATTTATACCCTTGTTGACTTTCTATAAGAATTATATGAATGAATCTTTCTATTATTTTCCAAACAAGGTCCTTTTTAACCTTTTCGACAGAATTAAGGTAAGAAAGTATTTTTGAAAATTATACAGAGGGTGCGACTATTTTCCACTATTATAAAATCGTCGAAGCTTCCCTTACAATATTATAAGAATATTTTCAATGTAAATGTTTTATTTTATAATTATGTGACTTTTAAATGATTTCAAAAAAGAGATATTTCTCTCAAATAGTTTTGATTTCATCTATGTCAACAACCTTTGATGGATTTTAAGCTTATTTGATGTTTATTTACTATGATACAAAACGTCTATATTGTATTGAAGGTTTTTTGATATGTTTGACTGTGCATGTGTTATTTTTATACCATTCATGGTTTATGGAGAAATTATTGACATTTCGTATTCTAGTTTTAATACGAATGTTTATGTTATGTTTAAACCTGTTAATAACATGAATGTATTTGACTTAATAAGTGACGGGTGGAGCCCGATATAGCTCCTAGATGCATCATTAGGTCTCATGAGACAAACTAGTGTCTTGGCACGAGGCCTTGACAAAATATTATTTTTAGTCTTGGCACGATGCCTTGACTACGTGGTTATGACAGTCTGGCATTATGCATTCAATCATTGTTAAAGTGGTTATTGATATTGCATGTGATTATTAGACTAGTAGAATATCCATGTGAATATGTAAATAGAATTATTTCATTTCATTTTTTCCATATTATTACGAAGTTCAAATTTAAAAGGCTTTTTTTAGTTATACATTGCCTTAACTGTTTATGTTTATTTATGAAAGTTTTTGCTTTATTGTTATCCTTACTGAGCATCTGAGCTCACCCCTTTCTTTGTTTTATTTTTCCTAGGATGTGAAGTTATATTTTATGACTGACCTACAAGGATAGTCTGAAGGGGATATGAGTGTGGACTACGAAGACTATGTTATTGTAGTTTTTCACTATATGATGTAATATAATACTTATGAATATATCTAGTGTTTCCAAGGCTACTAAACTAATCGGTCATTCGCGACTTGATCTTTTGTGATCATGAAAATGTTCTGTAATAATGCACTGACTCTAGGTAACTAGGGTTAGGGCGTTACAGTTGGTATCAGGGGATGTTTATTACAAACATTGGATACTAGATTTAGATAAACTCTGATTAGAGCACATAGAGCTAAGATGGACTTTGAGGATTAGTATAGAAGAACTTCCTAGAATTTTGGTATTGTAGAGATTTTGTGAGTTTTCCGAGAAATACATCCCTGTCTGGATACGAGCAGGTACAGGTGATTTTGGCACAAATGTACCTAGGGGTAAAAACCCAAAAACACCGCTTTGAGCTAGGCTCGAATGGGAACTGGTTCACGACAATGGGCCTTGTTTCACTCTTGGTTTCGATACTCCTGGGGGATATGCTTAGGATAATTCGATTTTCTTTAAAATCCATTATAAAGGGTTTATGAGTATATAATTCCTCAAAGAAAACATTTTTTTATGATTATGGATTATATCCATAAATAGTTCGATTTATGTTAAGTGTTTTACAAGTATATAATTATGTATTTTGATTCATAAACTGATCTAGTTTATGACATTGTTTAGAAAGGGAACCTAGTGGAAGGAATGGAAACCATATCAATACACACACTCCATGTAGGGATTTCCCTCCTGCTCAAGATAATTATAGTGGATCTGGTGATGCAACTGGTGCGGATCAGCTAATCACCATACTGGGACAACTCACTCATGTTATGAATAATAACCTTACCCGTATGGAGCACCTTGATCCGAAATGTGGAGGATCAATGCTAGATCTCTTAATGAGGAAGCAACCGCCAACATTCAATGGGAGTACAAATCCATTAGTAGCTGAGCAATGGATAAGTTCCATAGAGAAAATATGTCAGGATTTGGGGAGTAGTGAAGGGAAAAAAGTTATCATGGTAGTTTGTCGCCTCACTGGAGATGCTGATCAGTGGTGGTCATTCATACAAAACATGAAGGAAGATGATGAAGTATCAAATATGGAATGGAGGGAGTTCAAAGAGCTTTTCTTAGAAAAATACTTTCCTCGTGACCATTGAGCAGATATGGAAAGTTAATTTTTGAGTCTGAGGAAAAAGGAGGATGAGAATGTCGCAAAGTATGAGGCTAACTTCACGAGGTTAGTGAGGCATGCAGTAGATTATATATGTAACCCAAGAAGTAAGATTGATCATTTATTTTATGGGTTAAAACCATTTCTCTATTGTGCATTAGTCTCAAAATCTTTCTCGCCGCATGAAGATATTGTCTCATGTGCTATCAAGACAGAAAATTAATTCTCTAAGTCTTATGACTTTAAGGAAAAGTAAGAGAAGAAGAGATCGTCTGACCACTCTAGAAATGGAAATAAAAGGAAGAAGGGAAATGTTGATTATCACATCCTACAGTAAATGTGGGAAGAAGCACCCCGGTACTTGCTTGAAGGGAATGATAGTCTGTTACAAGTGTGGTGAAAAAGGCCACCAAGCTCATGATTTCAATGGAAAAAGAGTTGTTGTCAACGTAGAATGCTATAATTGTATAACGATGGGACATTATGAAAATGAATTTCCTAAGAATTAGGGGAACTTACCTTAGATAAGGCCAAGGGATCAAGGCCAAGTTTACGCTATCACTACTGCTGATGTAGAAGCTCTGAAAGACATGGTGGCAGGTAATTTAATGGTATCCTCAGGTTTATAAAATGCTTTATCTGATTTTAGATCATTGCATTGTTTCATATATCCCCAGTTTTCTATGAAAATTAGATATTTCCAATTTTATTTAACAAGGGAGTTGTCAGTTAAAACTCTTAAGGGAAGTATCATTGCAACAAAGTTTTGTGAATCATTCCCCATTAGAGCACATAAATGTTCTTTATCCACTGATCTCATCATCATACCTATGATTGAGTTTGATATAATCCTCGGTATGGATTGGATTTCGGACCATGATGCAAAGATTTATTGTAAGAAAGAGGAGGTTATGATTTTTGATGATGATGATAAGGAACACCTTATCTTTAGAGAAGAATCATCACCACCTAATTCTTATCTATATCCACCCCCAGTAGCTCAACTAAATTCAATTATTGGGGAGGAATATAATGAAATTACTGTGGTTGAGGAAAGCAATGTTCAAATAGAGAATGTACCTATTTTGAAAGAATATGTAGATGTTTTTTCGGAAGATTACCTCTACATCCTCTAGAACGAGAAGTTGAGTTTTCCATTGATTTAATTCCTGTATCAAGGCCTATATCAAAGACCCCATATATAGTGTCCACTGTAGAGTTATTTGAACTAAATAAACAACTAGAGGAATTGATTGATAAGGGATTTATTACCCCTAGTGTTTCTCAATGGGGAGACCATGTTCTTTTTGTTAAAATGAAATATGGATCTAGGAGGTTAGGTATCGACTACATGAAGATCAATTCTATAACAATAAAAAACAAGTATCCCCTAACTCACATTGATTATCTATTTGACCAACTGCATGGAGATCAATACTTTTCAAAGATTGACCTTCGATCTGAATACCATCTGTTGTGTGTGAAGAAGGAAGACATTCCGAAGACAGCATTTCGAACCAGGTACGAGCATTACGAGTTTACAGTAATGCCTTTTGGGAAAAATAATGCACCCTCTGTTTTCATGGATCTAATGAACAGAGTTTTCAAAGAATATCTTGATTATTTTGTAGTGGTATTTATTGATGATATCATGGTATACTCTAAAATCTATGAATATCATGAAAATCACCTGCGTAATATCCTAAAGACTCTAAGAAGACATTAATTATATGGGATGTTTATCATGTTTGAATTCTGTCTTCAAGAGATTTCTTTTCTTGGCCATATTGTCTCTAAGGATGGAATCTCTGTTGATCCTTCTAAGATAAGAGCAATCCAACAATTGTCAGCACCAACGAGTATAACTAAGGTATGTAGTTTTATTCGTTTAGCAGATTATTATAGGAGTTTCGTCCAGATTATTGCCTGATTGGCTAACCCATTAACAAAGCTCACACATAAAGGGGTTAAATTTGTTTGGACAAAAGTGTGTGAAGAATGTTTTGAAGAACTGAAGAGAAGATTAGTCAATTCCCCTATATTGACACTACCATCGGGGAATGATGGGTTTGTTGTTTATAGTGATGCATCGAAGAAAGGACTTGGTTGTGTCCTTATGCAAAATGATAGGGTTATTTCCTATGCATCACGACACCTAAAAATTCTTGAGAAAAACTATCCTACTCATGATCTTGAGTTAGCTGCTGTAATCTTTTCATTGAAGATATGGAGATATTATCTCTATGGTGAAACATGTGATATATATACCAATCACAAGAGTTTGAATTATATTTTCTCACAGAATGAACTCCACATGAGGCACAGGAGATGGCTTGAACTACTTAAGGATTTTGATTACATGATACACTACCACCCGGGGAAGGAAAATAAGGTGGAAGATGCTTTGAGCAGAAAGGATAATGGATTTTTGAACGTGATGAGAATTTAAATGGATCCTATTTTCATGGATCTAGTGAAGATGGATATGGGAATTAACATGGGAGGTGAAACATCGATACTTTTTCAAATGGTTTCCAAACCATATTTACTAGAAAGGATAAAGAGTTCTCAGACTGATGATGAAGAATTTCAAAAGAAGATTAAAGTTGTGAATGATGGGAGATTGAGTAACATTGTGTATGAAGATGGAATTTTGAAATTTGGGAAGAGACTTTGTGTTACCAATATACTAGATCTAAAAAGGGAATTGTTGGATGATGTGCATAGTTCTAATTTCTATATACACCCTGGGAGCACCAAAATGTATATAGATTTGAAAAAACATTTTTGGTGGGAGAACATGAAGAGGGATATTGCTAATTTTGTGTCAAGATGTATGGTTTTTCAACATGTGAAAGCTGGAAGGAAACATCCTGGAGGTGTCATGAAACTTCTTCCCATACCTGAGTGGAAATGGGATAATATTACGATAGACTTCGTCATGGGACTACCAAAGACTCCTAGAAGGAACGATGCAATATGGGTCATTGTTGATCATCTTACCAAGTCAGCACATTTTCTTGCTATAAGTGATGATTTACCACTTGAACGTCTAGTAAGGATATATATTAATGATGTTGTGAGAATTCATGGAGTACCCCTATCGATTGTTTCTGATCTTGATCCTCGTTTTACTTTAAGATTCTAGAAGAGTCTTCAGAAGGCCTTAGATACTAAACTTCGTTTGAGCACTGCCTACCACCCTCAAACAGATGGACAATCAGAACGGACTATTCAAACCTTAGAAGACATGTTGAGATCATGCTCACTTGACTTTCAGGGTATGTGGGATCAATATTTACCTCTGGTGGAATTTTCCTATAATAATAGCTTCCATTCAAGTATTCAAATGGCACCATATAAAGCGTTATATGGAAGGAGATGTCACACACCAACCTATTGGGATGAAATTGGGGAGAGAAAACTTGTAGGCCCAAAATTGGTGGAGGAAATTATGGAAAAGGTAAAGGTAATCCAAAACCACATCAAAGAAGCTCAAAGTAGGTAGAAGAGCTATGCAGATAACTGAAGGAAGGATTTGGAATTTCATGTAGGAGATCATGTTTTCTTGAAGGTATCTCCATGGAAGGGAGTTATATGTTTCGATAAGAAAGGTAAATTGATCCCTAGGTACATCGGATCTTTCGAAATTCTAGAACGAATTGGGGTTGTAGCATACCGTTTGGCAATGCCGCCAAATCTCTCCAATGTTCACGATGTATTCTACGTATCATTGTTGAGAAAATAAATTCCTGACCCCACGCATGTACTCAACTATGAGGAATTAGAACTGGCACCTGATTTTTCTAATTTCAAAGAGCCCATCAGGATTATTGATACAAGAGATCAAGTGCTAAGAAACAGGATGACTCATCTGGTAAAAGTTTTATGGAGAAACCATAAGATGGAAGAGGCAACGTGGGAACCTGAGGAACATATGATGAAGAACCACCTGAGTCTTTTTAAGAAATAATATTCTTGAAATTTTGAAGATATAATTATTTAAAGTAGGGGATAATGTAACACCTCATTCTTCCACGGTACCCTTCCCTTTGAATAATGCAATAGCTTGCATTGTACGCAATTTCTAGATTCTAACACATCGTGACCAATCAAACTAACCGTTATGAATAGTAATACCCACTTTTTGGAATTTTATAAATTTTATCTATCAAAATGGACTTCATTTTTGGATTTGGAATATCGAAATTAGCATAGGGTGAAATTTTGGTACTTTTCGGATAACTTTTATATTTTGATGAATAGTGAAAATTACTAAATTTTAATTAAAAACAACTTTTTTAATCAAAATAATTAATAGTGATAAATTATAAATTTTAATGGTTTCAAATTATATTTAGAATATATTGTTTCCATTTAATACAATTTTGGTCATTGGAAATAATTTTACAATTAAACCGGACATAAACAAGTGTCCATCTTTTGATAGTTATTATTTCTTAAAGACTTCCTTTTTTATTTTGACAGTGGAAATTAATTTTAAATTAATTTCTGCCACTTCTGTGTTTTGAATTTGAAAAAATGGGTTCAATATTTGGAATCAGGATGTCCAAATTATGTAAATAGGTAACTTTTATTTTTAGACATTTTGAATAATTACTTCGGTAAATATTTTATTTACCATGGTTAAAGGGTAAATCTGGTAAATAAGGGTAAAAAATTATATTATAATAATAATAAATTACCCTAAAACATGTTCTAACCTTATTGGTTGATACATGTTCGACCATGGGCATATATGGGTTGATTTTGGGACCCCATGGAGCCACTTGTAGGTGATAAGGACACTTTATATTAATTACGTTAAAGTAAAAACAAAAATGACATAAGCATATATCATTTAGAAAAAATAATTTTTACATTGGGTTATATATGTTATGTTTTCGACTATAAATATTCATTATAAATCTAAAAATATTTCCTACGTAATCGTATTTTATTTTTAATTTTTAGAAATTTAATAATAAAATTTATTTATGACACAATAATGATGCAATATTTTCCTTATTAATGAAAGAAACAATTAATTGGTATTATAAAAGTTAAAATAAATATGATTTGAATGTTTTGATGACATACACACATTTTATTGGTTAATATGACATGTTATAATTTCTTAAATGAATTTTTTTCGAATGAATAAATTTGTTAAGACTTTAACAAAAATCAATTATTAAATATTATCAAAATTGACATAAATGAGTTTTTAAAATAAGTATTATATTATTAGCTGATATTATATTCCTAAAAATCTAAGGATCGGAAAAGGGATGTATATCATGATAGGTGTATCATTAAGGGAACACTTGGGGGTCTCTTAGATTTATATAGTAAGTTTATAAACTATATAATAAAAAAATACAGAGTGACTTGGTTAATTTCAATCTAATTAACTAAGAGTTAAAACTAAAAGATAAGGTCAATATAATGACCCAAACGTGTCTAAAATCTATTGGTTGAAAGGATTTCTACCCATCCCACCTTATACTTCGAATAATCCACTTTGGATCCCTTATAAACAGAATATAAATAAATTATAAATTAATACTTTATGTTTTTTCTAAAGAGCCCCTCCTCCCCCTTATAAAAGGACACCACTTCTAACCAATTCTTAACACCTTAAAAAATTTTGGTTCGGACAAAACCTGCCCAAATTCTTTCTCAACATCCGTCACTTCATCCTAGAGGCCTTATTTTGATCAGAAAACCAACTTATGGAGCCCTTTTGATCAAATCAAAAGGAACAACCCGAAGAAAAGGTAATGTTTTCACCACCCTTTTTCAAGTTCCTTTCTTCTTCAACTTCTTCTTTCTTTGTAATTTACTTTATAAAATAATAACTCCATTATCTTATATATACTGTAATGTTATTTTAAATATGTTACAACCATATTCAGTATTCTATCCATCCTTTGAATGACATGTCACCATACGTGCGTACGTATGGCTTACCGTCTCCACGTCGTGGTGTTATTGTTATTCAAAAACATTATTATTTGGATGGGTATGATAATGATATGTAATTGATGTAAATAATAAATATAACATGATAATGATTATTTATATATGATATACCATCTAATTATATATAAATTTAATATCAAAATAATGATAATGTCGCTCGTGCGTACATACGGACTACCATCTCCACGAACGTGATGAGATTCATTCCCCATCATATCCATGAAATTATAATCATCATTTGATGATTGGAAATAATGTTTATGGACTTTATATCATTTTGTATATGTATAAGATACAACCTATCCATAATAAACACGGCTTATGTAACAAAATATATAACAGAAAATGAGTAAGTTAACACCTGAAATAATCATAATACTAAGATATTATTAAAAAAGCAATGTTAAAAGATAATATATGATATCAAATTAATGTATAGGGTTCTTGTATAATTTAATAAAAATTATTTCACCATTATACAGGATGTTAACCTACCCTCAACCAAGTAAAAGTACAAGGTAAGGGTTTATTTCACAATCTCTTCATTATCTAAGGTTGTTTATACGTAATTTTCTACTGGGACCTCTTTATCATCCACATCCATAGTTCATAAAAATGTATTTAAAATCATTATTAATATTTTAAAGACTATGATTTAAATTAATTTATACCTTTGTTGTCTTTTTATAAGAAGTATATAACGGATTCATTCTATCATTTTCCAAACAAGGTCCTTTTTATCCTTTTCTACAGAATTATGGTAAGAATGTCTTTTTTAACTTATTCGGCTGGTGCGGCTATTTTCCGCCATTATAAAATCTTCGTAGCTTCCCTCACATGCTTATAAGAATATTTTCAAAGTAAATGTTTTATTTTATAATTATTTGACTTTTAAATGATTTCAAAAAAGTGATATTTCTCTCAAATAGTTTTGATTTTATCTATGTCAACATCCTTTGATAGATTTTATGCTTATTTTATGTTTATTTATTATGATACAAAACTTCCATATTGTATTGAATGTTTTCTGATTTTTTTGATTGTTGATGTGTTATTTTATAACATTCATCATTTATGGAGAAAGTATTGAAATTTCGTATACTAGTTTTAATACGAATGTTTATGTTATGTTTAAACCTATTCATATGATGAATGCATTGGACTTAATAAGTGACTGGTGGAGCCCACTATAGCTCCTCGATGCATCGGTAGGTCTCATGAGACAAACTACTGTCTTGGAATCAAGCCTTGACAAAATTATATTTGCAGTCTTGGCACGAGGCCTTGACTACGTGGTTATGATAGTCTGGCATTATGCATTCCATCATTATGAAAGTGGTTATTGATATTGCATGTGATTATTCGACTAGTATAATGTCCATGTGAATGTGTAAATGGCATTATTTCATTTTATTTTTTCCATATTATGCAGAAGTTCAATTTTAAAAGGGTTTTGTTTTAGTTATACATTTCCTTAAATGTATATGTTTATTTATGAACGTTTCTGATATATTTTTATCCTTATTGAGCATCTGAGCTCACCCCTTTCTATGATTTATTTTTCCCAGGATGTGAATAAATATTTTATGACTGACCTACAAGGATATTCTGAAGGGGATATGAGTGTGGACTATGGAGACTATGTTATTGTATTTTTTCACATTATGATGTAATGTAAGACTTATGAATATATCTAGTGTTTCCAAGGCTACTAATCTAATCGGTCTTTCATGACTTGATCTTTTGTAGTCATGCCAATGTTATGTAATAATGCACCGACTCTGGGTAACTAGGCGTTACAAAAAACCCTATTCAAAACATTACACACATTCAATCATAATTTTCATTAAATAAATCCATAATCAGTTCAAATCCCCAAAACACACCCTAAATCCCATTTCAATATATCCTATGAATTTAAAAGAGCCAATATATTGTTTTCTAACTAACCCACTAGATATACCCATGCATACTAATTCACATTACTACATATCCTCTTTCAGAATTCCCCGTTACAAATTTTTACAAATTTGATTCACTATTTTAGAGGTTTTGGATCACACTTTGGGTAACCCTAGGTTTTATCTCACCCACCAATGAACACATTGGGGTATGTGAAGGACTTATCATCTAAAACTAAGGCCGAAATCATTTTCCAAAATCAAACAAAAAGTACCACAACAAGGAAACACATTAGCACAACAATATACACATATTAAATATCACGATAATGGGTAAAATCTTAAAGACCAACTACCTCATTATCCTAGATGATTACTAGTCTAAACACATCCATTGAGTTGAACTCTTACACAATTTAAATTCCCAACTTATGATCTTCTTGAAAAGTTCTGGTCTCGGGCCTCATAAGAAGAGGACAGATTCTACAAGCCCTAATCTATAAAATAGAACAAAGAGGAGTGTAAGAATCGCTCAAATCCTTGATTCTCACCCTAACACACTCCAAATGCATAAGAATCGAGGGAGACACACATATTGTAAGCCTTGTAGGGTTTTTTTCATCACCCATGCTACAGGTGGTACAATATAGTGAAACATTTGGGAGGAAATAAATTGATTCTATAGGGAAAACGATACAAACACATATTTTAAAAGACTCACATGTTGGTTGCATGGTTTTCCAAACTATATGCCAAATGTGAGGGTCCCTATGTATAAGAGTGGAAAACCAGCAGGGTTTCCATGGAAATCCCACTTAGTTTGGAACATCGTACAATACATGTTCTCTAGAACCTACCTAAAATTGTCTCCAAGACAAACGATTTCCTAACCTATGCATACTGTTTTTACTAACCATGTGCCTTACACTATTTGACCTCTTTCACCCTATTTTTATGTCCCAAAACCATCATACCCACAAAATGTGTCACACAACCAAGATCCAATACAGTATCCAAAAAAGAGGTCTAACCAAAATTTAAACAAGGACATACCTTCATAATAGTTTGGGATCTTTCAACCTCCCCACATTATAAAAACATATCCTCAAGTTGTACCTCCAAAACATACTGATCCTCCAAGACCATTGGTCAGGACATGGGGCCCACATGAAAACATTATTTTCCTAAACCTTATACAAGACACAACCACTCCACCACCACATTTGGAACAAGGATATAATCATGCCCTGAAGAGACATACCTTTCTGTACTCCACAACTACAAGTCGACGCTTCTCAAGGATGAAACTTCCTCAACTCATTATTACCAAAGTAAACACAAGGAAACGGTAGGGGTAATATAAATGGACCACAATACAGAAATATACTGAAAAGGCATTAAATTACCTAGAGATAGCCATCTAAAACACACTTAGTCTGATCCTCTCCACATTTCATGTTCTAAAACACATGACGACGTCATACATGGTTTTAAAAAGTCTATCAGTAAATGAAACTTGTGTGTCAATAATGGGATATATAGATTCTGACCGCACTTCTAGACCTAACCTAGTCTTCAACATGAGGTCAAATGGCCTCACCCCATTTCCAAACCTAATACGTACACCCATGCATAACCTTCATCTCATGGAACACAACCAGTCAAAACACTTTCCAACACCCGTCACAAACCCCCTTCACCAAGATATATCCTACTTGTGTCCTTATAACCCATACTACCTATCACATCATCAACTAACCACATTCCCTCTATAGTGACCCACACTATATAATTTAGTGCTCCACTACCATCACCTTGTTTCGGTCAACTCCGTCATAACTACATGGTCCCAAAAATCCCAAACTCTTCTTTTTCAACATACCCAATACATTTTCCACCAAACCATGCCAAAAAATACTTTTAAACATTAACCCACACTGGATCCCAACTTTTTTATCAATAAAATATATATTATTCAGACCTCTTTCATCCTTATCTCAACCGAAGATAGCGTGGTTTATCCTCAAAACCCATTCCTGTACTAGAGCTCACATAACATCACATCATGAACCGAAGGTGGATTATATCCCACCATATTTGTTCCCTTTTTACCCAATTGATTAGGTCCATCCCAGAAACACACTAAATTGGCAACCAACTTCCACTTTTGTAATGTCATCCTTTATTGGACATGATGAATTCTCCCTTAAGGCATGTCTCATCTTCTGTGCACTCCTACCGATGTCCATTTCCAACATCTGATGGAACTATCCACCATAGCATCTGCTAATTCATGAACTATGGTCGGTTCTATGGAACTCAACAATTTGTCTCCAATAAAATAATTTATTATCCTCTAAAATCATAGAGAGTCCAAATCCATCATTTGATGTGATCTAACACTATATGTGCGGCCCACCTGGCCTTCCACAAATAATCTAAAATTTCCCTTACATACTTCTCATTAGAATATTGATGTCACCAAATCCAGTTCATGGTATTCTCCATACATCCATGATTGACATACCACTCCCCACCTTGGGAGTATTGTTCTTACTAATTTATTAATGACATTTAAACCTCCACATATCATGGTTCGATCAAATGATGAACCTTGAATTTGGACGTAGCTATCCATCCATTCCAAAATTAGGAAACCAACCTAAACTTATTTTCATTATAGACTTCCACAAATGGTAGCCATGGAATTTTTTGACCTTTGGACTATCCTAAGGACCTTTATCAAAATTGGTATCTGTTGTTATCTCCACCGCACGACTTCCCCTATTCCACCTCGAGAGCTTAGATCTAATGGTGTCCCATTCCCAACTGAAACAAATTAATGTTACTAGACCTATATCATAATACATATCAACATACCTAGAATGGTGTCAAGATATTGTAAGTTATCATCACTAATAAAACCTATTCTAAGAAGTTGTTGATATACAGCACTAGAAACTACCCATCACTGATATCACCTCCCACTATAGGGGCACCTTAACCTACCATAATCATCGATCTTCCCTTCTTTCCAGCATCTCATACACATTCAAAAACCATAACCCAAAAGGGGAATTCCATCCAAAACATACTACCTATTCACAAACTTCTAAAATGTATTCGAAACCCATCATTTCCCTTGGAACCAATTTTGTTACCCAACTTCAGTTCTTCTAGCACAACTCGGGTGATTTATAAATAATTCATTAACCACTAAACTAAACCACAACCCAACTGATTCATGTATAACCTACACCTCCCAATGTGGAAACAGAGTAATTTAATAATAATTTATCCTAGGACCTCTGAACATTCATCTCAATGGAATCACACCTTTCTAAAATAATACCACATCTGGATATATTCAAAGTCCTCTTGGTATTTCACTATCCTATGACCAAACTGATCCTGACTCTAAATCACATGGACCACACATCACTAGAGCTATTCCCATTGCCCACCTACTCATCGAAACATGAATCATGAACTGTTGGCCTCATTGGGCTAGAGGAATTCTCCAAATTCTCATCCAACCATCCAAACACCATAGAATCATAACTAGTTGTGTGACCACCACCACCTCGGGTGTCACATTCTCACCAAAAACATCAATCCATTCCTTGGTCATCATTGTTTTTCTTACCATGATCAACATTGATTCTGGTATCATCATCCATAAGTTCTATAATGTAAGAGTTCTAAAAACTATGCCTCTTCCCAAAAATGACCTCACAACCAACCACAAGCACTCAAACACCCTCTGAGAAAGGGACTAATGTATAACCATAAACTTTTACCACACATAGAGACACCAAACAAGCATCAATTACACTTATAAAGAATCCACTCATGCTTCACATCTCAAGGAACCTTCAACACTAGGAAAAAATTCCTTGAGGCTACCCTATATCTATATAACATTCAACTCATAACCACCACTTGAGTCGCATTCCCCAAAAACATTTAACTTTCCTTCTATACCTATAAGTTAAACCCACACATGGGAACACTGTTTGTGTGACACTTCCAAGGTCTAAAATGTATGCTTGTGTCATAAACAGCTAAAATAAATAATAACCCACCTAACTACTTTAACATTTCATCATCAAATATCAAATGGTACCAACTAACTCAACTAGATTCACATCAAGAAAAGTTCAATGGATCCCTCTATGAGCCATAAACACCAAATAACAACAAAATAGCTTCTCATAGAGACACTTTTTCCCCAGTCCAAAACATAATGTTTCTAACACACTGCATTAGACATTTACTCTATTCCTCATACCTAGAACACCCACACACAAATGTCTACACAATTACATAAACACCCAACCTAGGGTCTAAGACAAAGCTCACATGATTAAAAACCCTAAGAGTTACTGCATCCATATAACGGAAAAAAAACTCATATCCCAAGAACACAACCTCCTTGAGGGTATATTAAAAATGTCACTTTTACAATTCAATAATACCCAATAAAGTCCCCTTCCCCAAAACTATGGTCTCAAACTATAGTACAGTTGCTACCAAATCTTCCCATACATGGGGTTTGACCAAAACACTTTGGATACCTATTTCAAAAATTCCTAACAATTCCATCATGTTTCATCTCCCTTCCTAATAAAATATTACCAATTAAAACCATTGTTTTCTCATTTCAAAAAATTTTATTTTCAAAACCCCAAGGATTTACACTTTCCAAAACCTATTTATTTACCCAAAATTTCAAAAATATAATATTTATTCAAAGTTACATTTAAAAAAAATTATTTTTCAAATATTTCAATGGAAAAACCAAATGAAAATATTAACTAGGATAAAATTATACTACACGCAAATGAATCCCAATATATTATCAATCATAACCAACATGTAGATGACCTACCAATCATATGTGCCTAGCATGATTCATGAACTCATACACACTCTCTTTCCATACCGAGTGAAGATATAAAACTCATAAATTGATACCATCACATCCAAGTTCTCTACTGAAGGAGGAAATTATAATAATCAACAAAATCACAAAATCAAACCCCATTTCCCACCCATAGAACATGAATTTTCCCTCTTACATGGGGCTGTAGACACCCAGCCACAAGCTCATTATGAGTCCCTAAAAAGATCTCAGTCCCTTTTCTACCATGTCCCAAATAGTAAGCCCAAATACCTCCTCTAATACCACAATGTAATGTCCTTAACCTAGTGGCCACTATTCGGTTCCCCGAACCAGGTCATCACATGACCTCAAGCATGCCTCCCTTTTTACTAGAGGTTGACAACTAGCAGCGTGGGTCTATAATAGAATGTTGGGGAGACTATACCAACTTTTTAGAGTAATCCAAATTAGATAATAATATCAACAGGTATAATAACCATCAGAAACATATAAATAGACAACATGAAACATTCCAAAATGTAACCAAGTAGTACTTCCTACAGTAACAAGATAAATACTCTACATGCAAGATAGTCATTCAAATAAACCAATGATATAACTACCAAATTTCTCTGAACTCATACTCAAGACCCATCTCTGTTCTAACATCACATGATCCAACCAAACATCCCATGAAATAACCACATGTTAGGCCCCGATCCCGAACCTATACTTGAAAACAAGTATAATTTTCTCGGTTACACATGTCCCAAGGTACCCGGAGTAGGGTGAGAGTAAAACGCAGTGTTCTGACTCCAACAGTGTCTATGAAATAACCATTCTGTACAACAGTGTGTGCAGATAACCAGGTGCAACAATAAAATAGGGTAATAGTGAAATAATTTAACTAATTAAAAATAATCATTTAATTCATTATGTACTCTAGAGTCAACCAATATACTAAACTAACTCTAGTTACACCAAGGGCTTAAGACATATTATAGGTGTACACATACATTCAATCATGAAGGTAATTAATTAATCATAAATTATTACAGACTTGATAGTTAACAATATTCATTTTAAATATTACCAAAATGATTTCCAATTATTTACATATACCATAATCATCACTAATTTCATTTTCATCACATGTTCATCAGTTAGACATTCACACCATTTACATTATAGACTAATCTAGAAAATTACCACACATAAGGTAATAAATCAAGTTTCCAATCTCACTAAGAAATAAAATTTCAAAAACATATACATCACACTTACCTTGGAGCCTTAGTCTAGGTAGTCTCATCAAATGAAACTATTACGGGAATAGAGCCTCAGTCCCCTTCCCCAACATATGCATTATTGGGTGTGTTCCAAAGCCTTATTTTAACATGACTCATGTGCGTAGATCCTCAAGTCCAGTAACCCATAACAACTGATCCATGTGCACATGATTATTTAACTATTAACTACATATACCATATCACTAACCTTACATAATCAATAAACAATGACATACACATTTCACATTTAATTTATCACATAATTCATCCTTATGCCTTTACCCATTAATTCATTTACCGCTTATTGGGCATTAACCATCTAACCCATTTCAATTTACCATTACTTAACCTATTAAGAATATTCGATAATTTTTATATATTGTCCCATGTATAATATTAAATAATTCATAAGCCACTTAGCATAATCACTTTTCCCCCTTTAACCCTTTTTACATCATGATAAACACTCCAATATATTATATCTTAAAGTAAACACATTCATGATTTGGTTTGTCTCGTAATCATGTTAACATGACAACCTAATTTTTATGGGTTCTATGTCACTGACCCTGGAGTTTTTTTTATTTCTATGGTCTTATTGGCCCTTTTAACCTTTTTCATAGAATAAAAAACTATTTAATAATAATTTGAAATTATTTATAAGCAACCCCTTAAAACATGATTTTTACTCTTTAGAAAACTAAAGCACACCCCAAGGCTTTCATTTCCAATTTCAACCATTCAATAAATCATTAATAATTTCACAAGGAATGGGGGCCACACCTCTCATTTCAAATCATCATTTAAAATAAATTAATAAAACCCCCATTGAAAAACAATTTTGGTCAACCCCTCCTTTTAAAACATTACTAAATTTCAAACATTATTTTCCTTAAATAAATCCATAATCATGTCAAAGCCCCAAAACACATTATAAAACAAATTTTAACACATCCTTTCCATTTTGAAACTGTCCCTATTGTCATTCCAACAAACCCACTAAGAATACCCACATATCATAATTCACATTACTACCCATCCACTCTTATAATTCCCCTTTCTCAATGTTTATGAGTTTTATTCACCATTTCTAATGGTTCAGATCACCCCAGGGGTAAACATAAGATCATTGTAACTCAAAAATAGACCCAACATGGGTATACGAAGGGTTTCACACCCCATACAAAGGCCCAAATCATTCTCCAAAATCAGACACAAATGAATCCAATTAGAAAATGCATTAGCACAACCAAATAATTATATTAAACATTGAGGATGTGGGAAAAATCTTATATACCACTCACTTCATGGTCCGAGATGATTTCAAGCTCAAATTAATCCCTTGAATCAAACTCAAACACCCTTTAAATCCCAAACGAATAATCTTCTATAAAAGTGTGGGGTTTATGGTTTCAGAATAAGAGATGATTTACTAAAATTACTAATCCAGAAAGTATAGTAAACTTTAGTGTTAGACTCATCTAGATATTCAATTCTCACCCAAACACACTCCAAATGCATAATAATTCAAGAAAAGACACCTTTTGTAAGCCTTGGAGTGTTTGGTTCATCATCCAGGATTTAGGGGGTCAAATGGGAAAAATTGAGGAATAGAAAAATAGATTCAGTTGGGAAAATAGTAAAACCCTACTTTTTAGTCACTGAATAGATTTCCAACTCCTGTTCCAACTGTGCTCCCCCTCCTTCCAAGAGGGGACAAGATGCATGGTTTATTGGGTTCACCTTCATGGTTTCAAAAAACGTGCAGTAGCAGTGCACTAGCTTCTTCTTGAATGTGTCTCCATGTTTTATGGTTTCCTATTCCAAGAACACAGATTTCACTAGCAATGAACCAACCATGCACGCCACACTAATTGAACTTTTTCCCTCTCTTTTAGTGTCCCTAACCCCTTTTATACCCCCAAAACATGTCATACATCCAAGAGACGCATTATTAGAAAAATATCTTCAACCCAAATTTAAATAAGGGCATACCTTTTAGAAAGGTCGAGATATTTCACGCCTGAAATGTTCATATGTACATGAGGCATAATATGGAAATGTGTCTACCCCATAAATATGACACGTTCATAAAAATATCTCCAATTTTCTTCACCAACATGTCATAAAATATTAACAAGGAATACATAAAAGGTATCACAGACATGTCATCTATGGAGATTAGTTTTATACCCAATACATTGGATTGTTATTAGGGTGTACCCTTCATATGTATTAATATATGTTATAACAATAAGGAAAACATATATAAATATTTCATTAATAATAGCCTAATATAGTGGGAAAAAATCAATAATCCAATGAAATTAAGACATATATCAATATAAATAACCTTTAACCAAGAAAATGAATTATGAGGTATTTATTCCATATATCATAAATATTACAAGGTATTTTCAATAAATTTTCCATACAATTATTTTTTTATTTTCTAGGTCAATACAGTTTAATATAAAGAAGCACACAATGGAATGGATTTGGATGAATCAATATTTGTAGATGGTGATAAGTAAAGACACAAACAATGATGGGTCATTATCAATAGAGATCTCATTTGAAGAAATAAATGTTCATAGAGACATTGAAATGGTGGATAAAGATAGTGTACATGAACATGATGGAGACTAATAGATAAATTTACCATTGGTTACAAATTATGTGGGATGGAATCCCCTTTAAAATATTTATGTAGATATATGGGTGACTTTCCAACAATAAACAATAGAAACAATAGGTAATCCACAATGTTGATGGGTGTACCCCAATTTAAGGATTGATAATAATATTTTATTAGAATACATTCATATCATTGGTATATAATATAAATTTAAATCCAAATCCATATATTATGATCCTTATTTATGGTTTATAAATACAAGTGAATTATCTAAATAAAATCCACTAGGAGTGAAAAAATAGGTGTGCAGTAAGGCCCATTTTCATGAATATATGGATGATAAATTCAGAGTCTAATGATTAATTTATTATGGTCATTACCCCTTGGAATGAAAATTCTAGAGCCTCATCCATAAGTTGTCTCCATATAGGGTTTTCGTTGCATGGAAAACCACACATTCATTTCCTAACCAAGTTTAGGATTGTTTTATGGACATGATAATCTTTTATCATTAAAAAAATATATAAAGGTGGTATATTAATATGGAATGTGGGTATATAATTGATAAAAAAGTTAGTATTTTATTACAATGATGTAGAATAATATTTTCCATTTAAATAAGAATGAATTAGTAAGACTCACATGTGTAATAGGAAAGGAGGTGTTGGGAACCATTATCTCAATATAGTAATGGATTAGGGGAAGGATATAATTTGAGGGGATAAATAAAATCTCATTTAAGAAACCACATGGAATATAATACAATAGAATATCAATCATTTAAATTTTAGAAATAAATAGTTAAAAATTAAATATTGAAAATATAATTAACCTCAAAATGAAAAAGGGGTGTTGAGGAAAACTATACCTTGGGATGATGATTCGTAAATTTAAATAGGTACTTATTAATACCTTATAACCAACATAAAGATAATATCAAGAAGTATATTATGAGATGAAACATGATCAAAGGAATTGGTGTTGAAATAAAGGTGGGAATGTACATATTTATACTTTAGGAGGAGTGATTTTAAGGGATTAATTATTAGTTATTTTGTTATATAATTCAACCACATGTGGGTGAAATGAATTATAACTTATTTTAAGGACAATTAATGAGTGATATGGGGTGTATGGGAATTATAATAATTCTAAAATAGTAACTTATGTTCCAACCAACCCCTTTAATGAATGCAATTTAAAAAAAATATCTAAAAAAATTCATTTTTTGGTTCCAAAATGTAAGGTAAAAATTTATATATTAAAATTAAGACTCTAAATATATGTTTATAATTATTAAATTGAATTATAATTGAAATAAATTTATAAAAAATTTTATAATCATGTTCAAATGTCAATGATTTAATAAATATGTCATCCTTGTATAAAGGAAGTTTCCACTTTCTCTTCAAAAACACAATTTTTGTTGAAAATTCACAATAATTCACCCATGATAATTTATATGTGGTGAGTAAAAAAAATATAAAACAAAAAAAAATTATATATATGATTATATTAAATTTAAATAAAATAAATTATTTATTGAAATTTAGAAATTTTATTTAAAAATAAACATTCTAGCTATTATAAAATTTACCTTAGACTTCATTAAAATATATTATAATTTATAAAGTGATTAATTATATTATTATATGAAAATAAATTATATTTATAACTTATAAATTTGTAGGAAAATGTTTTTTTAATAATATATATATATACTCACTATAAGTAATATAATATTAATTACATCATAAAGTAATCCTGTTGGTCACTTAAGTGCAACTTCATAACTAACAATAATAATGAAAAAATATATTATTCACTAAGAATCATAATTCCAATTAACCGTATTGGTAGAAAATCATAAAGTAAATTGATCTTATTTCCTAAAAATTACACATTTATTTTCAATTCTCCACTCACTACCTGTAATGGTTTTACAAATCATTTGGAAGTGTCTATTATTTTCTTAACAATTTACTTTCTTTTTACACTCAATATTAGAGAGGAAATATTCTTATTGTATTTTAATACTATGATGTTTATTTTAGAGAATGTACTATTCTTAAATCATTATATCCGATTATTATTTGAGGTAGTACTAGTCTATATTTACACATAATGGGTAATAAAATCTAAAATTATTTCTATGTGCTTTAGTTGTAAATGAAAATTATAAAATAAGAATTATTTTTATTAATAACATAAAAGAATTTTTGGATTATTACAATTTTTAAATTTATTCCATGACTCTTTTCAATTAAAAAATTCCTTATTATTATGAAATTTTTTATATTTTAAATTAATTATTTCAAAAATAAAAAGGTTTTTTCACATGATTTTTATGTGATATTTTAAAGTAATTCTCATATTTTATAACATACATTGATGGTTAATATGATTTAATGGGAATATTATGAAATGTTTTCATCTTTATTATTTATCTAGATGATTTGGAATTATTATTATAAAATATTAATGAAAATAAATTTCATTCCATGGGTTAAAAATTGATATAATTATAATGTTTTTAAAAATATTTTAACATATATATGAATTTATTATGATTATTTGATGGCTGTATCCATTTTATACCTTCAATGAATTATGTAGAGAATAATTTTTTATGAGATCAACGGGTACAATAGAGGTTATCCCAATCCAACTATAGGGTACACAAATTGTTATCCATATTAAAAAATATAGTACATTGGAGGTTATCCCAAGCCCAAGAGAGGGTAAACAGGAAGTTATACCCAGAATGAAGTAGGTACATGGTCGGATAGCCAAATCCTGAGTTGTAATGAGTGTCTTTGTGGGTATCTTTGAAATAATAGTTCTATTGTTATGATTATTTTTTATCTTATGGAACTCTTTTATTACATGATCTTATGAAAACATTGTGATCCTATGGATCATGTTCTTTGATTACATTATAATTCATGTTCTATGAACTTATAATCTTGGTTCCATGAATTATGATTATATGAATTGTTGGGTATGAATTTTAAATATTAATATTGTGTTCTAAAACCCATATTCTAATTATTTTCTTATACATGAACATTGATTGATATCTCCCTCTCTTACCCTTACTGAGTCTCTGAGCTCACCTTTTTTTTTGTTTCCTTTTTCACAAGATATTAAATTTTGTTTTAAGAATGATAGCTCTATGAATAGTGAATGTTGTGAAGAACTAAGTGGGAGATGATGTATACAAAATTTTTACTAGTTATTTATGTATCAAATTTTTGAAATCAATTTAACTATAATATTTTTTTTGGATATTAATTATATATAAATAATATTCATATAAAATTATTTAAAATTTATTTATATAATGTTTGGATTTCTATAATATAATTGGGATAATTCATATTTTCATTATAATGCATTATGAGTGATATGAATAGATAATGTCCATGGTTTTCAAAGGTTAACCAAATTTTTATAACATTAAAAATGAGTCATTATATAGATATCTTGTAAATTATATTCCTGATTATTTGTTTTACCACTATGATTTTTATTAATCATATTATATATTTTAGTGTTATTCAATGGATTTAACTAGAAAATCCATGTTAACAATAAATGTGATAGAAAATGATGAGATTATCCTCAGGAGAAACTTAATATTATTGGTGTTAGAATGGAAAATCTTATCCCTATTCATAAACTAAATTCAAAATCCATGAATCATTTTTAGCTTTTAAATGTTAAAATGAGGGAATAACTGATGGCAGAGTCTGTCATGGGGAAACATCCACCTTATTTTAGTTGTTATGTTGATCAACTAATTAAATACAAATGGATCACTATCCTATAATGTATATTTTTTGTACTATAATATGAAAAATTTTATTTTCTTTGTTTATAATTTGAAAGGAGATGTAGATTAATGGTAGAATCTTATCATGAATACGATTCAATGGGAAATATTTAATCCATAGATCGATATGATTTTTGAAGGTTAGTTTTAAATATTTACTTTTCTAGTATTATTTTAATGAAAATAGGGAAGGAGTTACTTGAGTTAAAGTAGATAGAATAAGATTCCCTTGTTACATATGGGGAATATTTTACAAGACATGTGAGGTATGCTTCTAGAATAATCATTGAACCAAAAAGTAAGATTGACGAATTCTTAGTGAAATAAAAAGTTTTTATGGGATGTTAATCATAATATGATTCAATGTCATTAAAAAAATCATTTGATTATCATGGTTCAAAATTATATTAGAGTCAACTTTCAATTTATTTGTTTTGATAAGAAATGAAATATGGAATTAAAAGTAAATTATTATTGAAAAACCTTAAAGGGAGGAATATTTTTATTATTTTATGCCCGATGTGTGGAATGATAAATGACGGAAAATTTATAAAGGTGAATATTAGATTCATTATATTTAGAAAGGAAGTTTATCTGGAAATTGAATTCCAATTTAATGGGAAGATTTTCCCTTATTATGTAAATTTAGAGAAATATACATAGAATGCACCACCCAAATACTGATGATAACAATAAAAGGAGTTCAATAATTATACTAACCAATGTTGAAATCTAAGTGCTGTGGATGTTGATTGATGTCAGGAACCTCTTATTCATAGATATAAAGGTAAATCTAAATTTATCACTATATAGAATGTTGGGTATACTTATAAATTGTTGAAAGGTACACTTACCATCCAATCTAGCATGATTAATATATTATTTTATTCTTGTTCTACCCAAACTTTTCTATCTAATGAATTATGTAGGGGTATAACATTACCACCATAGTGGATATATATTGAGTTATCATTTAAACTCTTAATGGTATGATGACCTCATATTATGTCTATAAATCTTGTATGATATATTTTTGTGCGAATGTGCTTCCTAAAAATCATTTCATTCTCTTTATAGTTAAATTTGATGTCATTTTAGGCCTAGATAGTATAATATTATATAAATACCATTAAATATCCAATAAATGGATGTAAAATTTCATTATTTAAGTAAACATGTGATTGTTTATTGATGCATGGATTAATAAGGATAAATAATGAAAATCACATACATTTTAGGGTTCCTGATTCCTATTTATAAGGGGTATTTTGTTAGATAGTTTGGAAAAGAAACATCATTGATATGCCTTTTATTTTAGATTTTTTTGAGGTATTTTTAGAAGAGATTACTAGTATTACCCTGATTAGTTAAGTTTATTTTTACATATAACTCATACATGGTGTTGCAAAAAATTCAAAGTGTCTTATTTTTTTCCTTTGTTGAGTTACATGAATTGATGTAGAGGATCCATGAGAATATTTATAAGGGATTTATTCTACCACATATGTCACCACAGGGTGATTTTTTAATTTTTTTTATAGAATATGGATCACTGAGACCCTCCATTTATTATTACAAAATTAAAAAGATCACAATCATGAAAAAGTATCATTGACCTCATATTGATGATTTGTTTTATCAATTGTGAAGTGATTTATATTTTTAAAAAATTTATATTCGATCTACATACTATCAATTAGTGGTCAAAATTAAAAATATACCCAAGACTTCCTTCCATATGACTTATTGACACTCCATGTTTATAATGATGACATTTTGTATTACTAAACACCCCAATATCATCGTGGATTTAAGGGTTTATGTCTTCAAACATTACATTGATAAATTTTTGGTAGACTCTATTTAAGATATAATTATATATTATATGACCAAGTATGGGATACAAGATAACATAAGTATTTTTTTTGATGTTTCTAATAAAGGATAAAAATTATGTATCATTTTAAAGGGAGAATTTCTACTATAGAATGATTCATTTTTTTGGTCATTTATTCTCAATAGATGGTATATTGGTGGATCCATCAAAAAATGGAGTGATTGGACATTGTCCCAGACTAACCACTTTTATTGATATCCCTAGTTTTTATTAAATAGATTTATATTTATTGAAACTGTTATAATACTTTATCATGGATATCTAATCCACTCACAATGTTTTCCTATAATGGATTCATGTTCCTTTAGAATATGAATATGAATAAAACCTAAAGAAACTAAAGAGAACATTGGTTAGTATACATGTACCAACTCTACCCTTTAATAGGGAAATGTTTCTGATTTATAGTGATTCGTTGAGAACAATGATATGATATGTTTTATGTAGAATTGTACAATGATAGTTTATATTGTATACCAATTGAAGGATCATGAAAAAATTACCCATATCCTAATTTATAGATTATAATGGTAATATTTGTGTTAATTATTTGGAGGTATAATTTTTTTCATGAATGGTGTGAAAAATATTCTTGCCATAAAATTTTAATTACATATTCACCTATTAATAATTGAGTATTCACCATAGAATATGGTTTTATTTATTTAATGAATATGACATCTCACTATATTACCACCTTGGGAAAGTGACAATGGTGGTTGATTCTTTGAGTAAAATGGATCATTCGAATGTATCTATGTTTAGGATCAAAAAAGCTAAAAAATTATGGACTATAAAAGAATGGTCCTTGATATATTGATGGAAGTGGAGAAATATCATCTTGATCAAATGAGTGTTCAACCATATATCTATGTATAGATTAGAAAGGCATCAAATGTGGATTTACAGATAAAAATGAAGGTGGGAAATGTTCCTATGTTTAAACTTGAGTATGAATGAATGATAAGGTTTCTTGAATATATTATGTGTCTCATAAATAACATAAATGAAGAAGGAGCTACTAGAAGAAGCTCATAGCTCCTCATTCACAATTTTTTAGTATGTATGAAGACATATAGATATCTAATAAGTTATTCTTAGTTGGACAACAAGGGGAGATTTATTACTGAGTAGATATCTCTGTGTTTTTTATTTTATAAATTTATGGTTGAGTGACTCACTTCTGAGGTTATGTTTCAACCACTACCCATTCAATAATGGAAATGGTAAATAATAAGTAGGTATTTCATCATCAGAATCACCAAAACATATAAGGGTCATAATACTATTTAGGATATAATTTAATTCATTATAAATTTATTACCATTAATTTTTTTCAATCAGGATTCCAATCTTGATCATATTTCAATTATATATATTAAAATGGTGGTAATGTTTAATGAAGTGCCACATTTTATTTTATCATATCAAGATCTAAGGTTTACATTAATGTTCTAATTATTTCTCCAGAAAGATCTGGATTCTAATTTGTGATTTACTACTATATATCATCCTTGGATAGATTTACAATCTAAGAGGTTCATTTAAACCCTGGATTTTATGCCAATATCTTTTTCTATATAATTGATTGGTGTTTTGGAACAACGCCTTCCTCTAGTAAAATTATCTAATAACAATAGCTTCTACTAGAGTATTCATATGTCCCAATATGAATCCCTATATTGAAATAAGATTAAAAGTAAATCATTATATGATAATTTTATATAAAAAATCCATTTTAACCTTAACTGTATAAAGAAATGTCAGAGAAGGTTAGACCCATTCAACATCAAATTAAGGAATTTCAAATTTGGCTAAAGAGTTATGTTTAAAATCATCAAAGATATTTATAATTTTATTTTCTTGAGATGTTATTCTATTGAATTCCTCCCTGGAATAAGATTATAATATTTGGAATTAAGTGATTATGAGATATAATATTTTTGGTCTCCTCAAGATTCATTGTAAAGTAGTGATGGTTGTTTATCACTTAGCAATTCTAAAAAAAATCACTCATATTATTAGTGTGTTCCATATATATATCTAGGGGGAGGACATAACTCATCCAAAACATTTATTAAAGTCATATATTTTATTGATTGAGTGTGAACTTTCTCATGAAGTAAATTATGAAGAAATCTTGTATTGTATAGATAAAGGGATTTCTAATAAGGTCACTCACCAAGATAAATTTCTCAGGATGAATCAAAAATTCAAAAAAGTAATATTGGAACTAGAGGATATGATGAAGAAAATATAGTCTACTTATTTCTATGTGATGTAATTGTTTAGGTGAAATTCATTTTATGTGTTTTATAATGTAAAACCCCTGGATTTTTTATGTATTTCATTTGAAATAAACGTGGGGTATTTGATAGATTTCCATACATGGAACCTCTAGTCCAAATGAAGTATACAAAAGTATATTGTTATAAAAAAGAAAATAACTATGAATATTTTAATATAAAAAACCACATTATTTAATAATTCATAATTATTAAGTTGTACATTTTTGGTAAATTCATTTTATGCTTCAAAAATAGTTTCTTCAAAAATAGTTATTACATTTTAATCATGAAGAGTATATTTATTGAATTCTATTTTTATAATTTTTCTATGATGGAATGAATTGTATTTTTTAAATCATAATGTCGATATTATCATAGGGTTAATTTGTTGTTTTTTTCTTGATGTTTTGTTTTTTAGTGAATGGTTAAAATACATGTTATTTTAATAAGTGTCAATTTTTTATAATAAATCTTGTCAATTAAAAGTATTATTTTTATAAATTAGATAAGAAAATTAACATAAATATTATTTAATTGGAACTAATATAATTAATTACATAGTAATCATAATTATTAATTATGTTGGTATAATATCTTTTTTCGGTATAAAAACACATTTTAAAAATACATTTTTTAAGCGTGTTTTGTGTTTTTATCTTAATAAATTAGATTAATATATATTAATTAATTGTTTTGAGAAAATTTATTGATTATATATTCTAAAAAATATTTTAACATTGAATACATTTATTTTACCAGAAAAATAATAGAAGTAAAATCAGTTTTATGCTTAAAAATGATTTTTTTTTTCTAAAAATCATTTTTTCATTCTGTGTTTTAAGATTTTTTAAATTTAAATTCCAAAAAATATAGATATTTAGTATTTTAAAAAATTCATCCATTTTTTTAAACATCTTAATTATTATATTTTAATTGATACAAAATAATTGTTTTCATAATGAATAGTAAAAACAATAAATATTTTTATCACGGTTAAGCTTAAAATGGTTGTACCATGAGTAAAACATAGATATAATCGTAGAAATAACATATAAATTCTGTTATTTATTATTGTTTGAAGTTATTTCAAACATAAACTATATAATACTCTTGTATTTTTAATTTTTTTACATTCTCAAGAATTTGAAAATATATTATTGAAATATTATTAGTAATTCCTTGTCTCTCCCACCTCTCAATTGTAATAGGGAAACTCTTCTCCTACCATATTCAATCAGTTATAGACTTCAATATTAGAGAATATATACCCCAAAATATCATTATATTATATACCCTAATCATTTATCCCATGTTCATCTTCTAATACCAATCTTTCAAGTCTTTAAGTGGAAGCCAAAGGTGGCCTCTCAAAGAAGTGATATATATCATAATTAAGATCGTTGAATTTTATTTCTTCACATATATCCTATAAACCTAATTTATATATAATGAAATGATTAATATATTATCATAAATACACTGAGATGTTATTATTATTTTTTATAACCATTTTGAACCTCTTTTCCATTAAATGAAAATTGAAAATATCGCTCGTACGTACATGTGTACTACCACCTCCAAGTAGTGATATTATTAATATTCCATCACATATTTAGATTTATTTATTTATTAATTATATATGATATATATGATATTATTATTATTATATAATGTAAAAATACAATATGTCATTATTTCCTTCTTTTCAATATAAAAATAAAATAATGATCATGTGTTCGTACAAACTACAATCTCCATGAATGGTATAATTAATTTTTCAACGTCTAAATTTTGTTGATAGTTAGAAATATGTATTTAATTAAAATATATTTTATTTATATCATGAATAAAATTATTTTTATAATCAATCCAAGATCATAATTAAGGTGAAATAATGGATGTATAAAAACAAACATTAAAAAAATACATAGTTATCTATAAGAAAATTAATTTTAATAAATCAGTTTTATAGAATGAGTGAAAATATTTTATAAGTAAACCATGTATTATATTTTATATATATATTAATAAGGTTTTGGTAGATAATTATTTTAAATTTAAATATATTATACTTAAGGATATATCACTTTTGAAGAAATTAAAACCTGAGGTAAGGGTTTGACATTACAATCTCATTTTTATTGAGAATATTTTGATAAAACTTCCAATGTTGATGTTATATAATCTATATCTATTAAATATTATTTTTATTAATTTTATAAGTCACTTGTTATACTTTTATTTTCCTTTCACTAAGTACTCCAAATTCCACAATCTTTTTTTAAGGAAAGTAGGCCTTGTTTGTCTCTTCGTTCGGGAATCATTTTCTTCTATGTCAATATTTTCATTAAATTTTTTTCAATAATATTTTAAATATTATTCAATGGTTTATTAATTTAAACTTTATCACCTATTTAATTAGTACTTTTGTAATCATTTATTCCATTTTCCAGAGGAGAAAATCTTTTATCAATAGTGTGCACATAATCATTGTCTTAACATACACTACGTGAGCATATTTCCCAACTATCATCACTGTGAATCACATTGGATATTATATAAAAAACTACCAAGTTTTATTTCAAATTAAAATTTAAAATTTATATTTTTAAAAATTTTATATAGTAAATATTATATTTCAAAATAAAAAATGGTATTCTCCTTAAAAAATATTCTATTAAACGTTAAAGAAAATATTAATCATTGATAACATCCTTTGATGTTACATATTAATTACTTGGAATATTATCCTATGATACTATTCATATCAATTCCCTAGATTGACTATTATTATGATGATGAAATATTATTGAAACTCCTTTAATTTTCCATGGGATCTATTATAATTAAATGATGAATGTTTTCATGATCAATTTTTATAAAAATCATTGAATTTAGATTATGTGAATAGAAATTCCATTATAGTCCTCATATTAATTTGATAAATAATAATGATTTATGAGCTCAGAAAGGGTATATAGGAAGTTATCCCATTCGAAAAATAGGGTGCAAATAAGGTTACCGCCGTCCCAAAATAGGTACATGGGTAGTTATCAAAAGACTAACATATGAAGAGTATCATATAGTGTATCCATGAAATAAATTTTATCTAATTATGATTATGACACAATTCATTACACTCATTTATGACATCATATTTTGCCAATGTTATGCACTCATAGATTATAATCTTTAATTGATTTATGATTAATTTCTTATGAACATCTATATATTATATCATGAATTGTGATTTTGATATATGAATTATGGGGTATGATATTACTGTTTTTGTTTCTTTAAAAACCATTATTCTCATGTTATGATTAAAAATAGTCATTTGTTGATATCTCCCTTCTTTAGCCATACTAAGCATCTGATATCACACATTATTTTGTTTATTTTTTCCCAAGACATTAAGAGATTATGTATGTATGATATATATAATAAGGATACTAGTTGTAAAGAACATAACAGGAGTGAATATATATATATATATATATATTATGTACTATATTTTTATGTATCTATGTTTCCTAATACACACATACTTTTTGGTTATGGAGTGGATTATAATTATATGTCATGAATATTATTTTAATGATAGGTAGCATTTATATATTGAATGTTTTTTTCACCTAACTAACCTCTTGTAAATCAAACATAGCTATACTAATTAATTATTTCAAAAATAAATTCAAACCTATACCTATTTATGATCCTTATTTATAATCGATTTGTAAATTTTTTTGTTAGTTTTTAAAAATTTCCCTACATCGGTAGTTACAATTTTTATCATTTTTATAATATTATAAGTTAGGGGTTGGTATTTATCTAAATTTTATCTTTTCTAGATTTATAAAGTCACTGTAATTGATTTTTTAAATTATTTTTGATGTTTCAAATTCTTTTCATTTGGGTTTTGTAATTTATGCTTGAAAATTAAATAAATTGTATGTTTCAGGGATTACTATTGAATAAAAGGTGTTTCTATATTTAATGCTTTAAATATTTACATAACGCTTAAAAATTTATTTAAATATTTAAATCAATTTATAGTAATAATTATGTTACCATAATCAACCATTTTATAATTTCATAGTATTTTCATTTTTGTGGTTAAATAGACACAAAAGTTAATATACCATGATTAATGGATGGATATAATGTGTTTTAATTGTCATATCTATATAAAAAATCCTCATTATATTATTTAAAATTAAGTATGGTGATATATCAAAATTTTATAGATGTATAATAATAATGTAATTCATATAAATCTACTGTTGATAACAAATAGATTATCATCCTCTTAGTATGATCATGTTCAATGGTAGAATTTTTTACTATCATTTACTACTCATATCATTAATAATTTATATAATTTTTCATACCATAACCATAATTGTTTCATAAAAAATATTTAACATTTTAATTAACTACAATTACAATCCATTAATGGCCGTATTGAAAAGTGTAATGTTATATTCAGTGGATACAATAGTCTACACGCACACATGGATGATGTTTTCATATTTCATAGAATGAGTGAGTGGAATAATATGGTATATAAATTAATAATCTTATACATTATCTATATGTAATAATTATAAATTATATTATATTTTTTATCTATCTATTTTAGTTCGTTATATAAAAATCACATTACTTCACAGAGGAGGTATTCTACAGATACACACATTTCATGTTTTTATTTTTCCTTATTGAAGAGGAAAAATGCGGTTATTTATTTTTACATAATTATTAAAACAAATAATTATTCTAGTGATAATTATTTTATCTTCTTATGATTTCATAAATTAATTTCTTATATATGATATGCTTAAGAAGAAATAGAGAACATAAAGGATTAGTTATAAATTTATGCCTCACTACTTGGATTATATCCATTATTAAGGGGGATACACCTATAAGTGATAGTCTAATAAGAGTAATAGAACTTATTTTAGGTTTATAGTAGTGTTAAGGACTGATTTTGGTTATTTTTTGCAATTTTTTTTGTTTTTATGTGAGGGTAAGTGATGAGAATAGAGAACCTTTTATAAGTGGCAAGAGATGACATTTTGGTAAATTCTCATAACATATTAATAATAGGAAGTAACTCTCAATTAATATTTTTATAAAATTGATAAATAAAGGAGATTGGAAGTGATAATTTTCATAAATACCTTAAAAACTCATTTATAAATATGTTTTAATCAATTATTCAACTCTTTTTTACAAGATATTTCAATTTACCCATATTATATTTTATAGTAGTAACTAGTTTTTACCTGTGGTGAATTATAGATTTTACACAAAAAATGTACTTATTACATACTATAGACCTGTGGATTTAAAATTGTAAATACATTTTTGATTTATTCCATTTATAAAAGTGATAAAAATAAAATTTTTTAAAAAATAATTATGAAATATATTGAAAACTATTTCAATGATAAAGTAACATATGTTCTAAAAGATAAAATACAGATTTGTAAATAATAAATTAAATTTTAGAACATATAATTTTACATAAAACCATATATTTTTTCATATATGAGATTTCATATAAATATATTTAATGTTAATATATTAATAATGTCATAAAATATATGGTAATTGTAAAAATGGTAATTTCATTATTCAAAAAAACATAATTTTTAAAAATAAAAAATATTAATCATAAGATTATATAATTATATTAATAAAAAATATATGTTCATTGTGTAAAATTGAATTTATAAAATTTGATAATTCAATATTTAATTAAAATCCCAAAATAAATTGGTAACCAATCCATGTATGAAATTTTATTTTTAAATTATTAAATATTATTTTTTATTATTTACTATCAACTACTAATTTATTTATTTTTAATATAATATTAATATTAAAAATATATATTATTATTATTTAGTCATAAAATAATATATTTCATTAAATGAAACATTGATTTTTTAAATATAATATTTTAGGTAGAAATTTAATTTTCTTACTTATTTTAGATATATTAATTAAATATCACTAATGTTAAAAGTATAATGTATTATTATTATAAAAATATTTATTGATGTGGTTAGTCTTATTCATACTTACTAATTTAATGCACATGTTTTAAGGGAGATATTTAATATCTAAAAAATATTTTTGTTTCATTTTTTCTCAACATTGTGTGTAGTTTAACCTATAAAAACATTGATTATTTATAGAAAATATACAAATAAATCTTAGGTAGTCTCACTAGATCCATACACCTAGAGAGAATAGATCATATTTTTGGGGGTCATTTGATTTTTCAAAAAATCATTATGTCTATTTACCTTTTATTATATTACTTTTCATAATATATATAATAGTGTGCAAAGAGATTAACCGATTGACATTTATTTAGGCCAACATTGATATGTTTCTATCATACTGATTTTTTCCACTTTATCTATAGTTTATAATATTATAGTTCTGGAAAACTGATTCATGTAATTTATAGTATAGAATCTTGGATTAAATGGGCTCTTAATAGTTTAAGTTATTTTAGATTGGTCTAAAGTATCAGACTATGAATGATTTTTATACATAAGGCATGATTTATTTTTGGAAGTCCATTTTACAAGTACAAAATGAAATATGACCTAACATTAATGGGGAGTGATTCCTGAATTTTTTGTGAATGATCATTCTAAATAAGGAAAAGGGTGATGATGTAAACGTAATTGGGTGGTTTAGAGTGAGTAATGAGTGTTCATAAAAATTGGATATCAATTTGTTTTAATGGAATTCATAAAATAAAAATTCACAAAAGTCGTATATATTTTTATTTTCTTAACACAAGGATGATGTATTAGGTCAATCATGACTTAGTATATCTGAATCAAAGATAATGGAAAGACGATATATGGGAATAGGTTGACCATTAGAAATTGAAATAACACAATAACATCATTGATATTGTTATATGGAACTCATGAGACCCGCCTTTGTGAGCACGATTATTAAATAGGCATGTTACCTAACATCTATTTGGATGTTCTACAATTCCCCAAACCGAGGGGGCCTGTTAAAATGATTATGTCAACCTATTACTAATAGTTTGGGGAGTTTTATGATCATTAAATAATTAAATTCTTCATATAGGTTTGATAAAATATAAAATCCAAAAATGTTGTTCAAAATAATTTTCTGTTCTACACCTTTGTTTAGTGTAGGATATTTTGGAAAATTTATCATAACTCATGTATAATATTCAACGGGACAAGACCATAATATAATAACTTGTTAAATTAAACTAACTATGAAATTGTGTGAAACCTTAACATTGGATGGATGACCATTTATATAAGTATTATAAAACCATATATGTGTAAACATGGGGTATACTAATATGAGTGAGGTTAAATCAAATATAAATCACTAAGAGGTTAGAAACTAAGGTTCATAAATAGGGGTATTTTGGATCGAACCAATTAGGGGACCTAAAAATTACTATATATTCTATTAGACTATGAATCAAACTGCAGATATTTCTAAAATTAAATTTAATATGGGATTAGAGAAATGGATCTTTTGGAAGGGTATGTTAGTATAAACCGAATATAAATGATTTAATATATTGTTCTATAGTATTACTAAAAACATAATGGTGAGAAAATTATAAATTAGGCATGATAAAATATTTAGGATATTCTATATATCAATTTTGAACTAACTTCAATCCATATGATGTAATCTAAAATGGGGAAAAATTCATAGAGGTTAAGTAACCACAAAACTTGTGAAACTGGATTTGGATACTAATATATCAATTAGCTCTAGAAAAAATTGATTTTCTATAAATCGAATTTTTATATTAGGTGGGTTGAATAATTTTAAATTCATATAAACAAAATAGTGTCGTAAAATTTATGTGCTTGTGATACAAAAGATTACCATATAATTTTACATAAATTTGTTTGGTCAATGAACAACAATGAAATATCTGAGATTATGTTTTTTATTGAAAATATTTCTAGCTCCCTAGACTAAGTGAGAGTAGATAAAATTTTGATGAGGGGTCATTTTTGTTTCCAATGATTCCTTTTTCACTTTATTTTATACCCGATAACTTACCCATTTCATCATGATTTTAAGCCTATTAAGAAATTACATTACCATTTCTTCATCCTCCTTATTTAGAATGTTAGGAAAGGGAAATTAAGGGAAGAGGGTTTCATTTAGATTAATGTTATAAAACATATATCATGTCATGATTCATTGTATCATTTCATAGAATGTGGACTATTATTCATTCATTTTATGATATTACAAAATTAATTATTTCTTAATAGGAAGTTCAATTTTCCAGTCATCAATGGGAATACATTCCATGAATCAAGAAAAAATGTAGCACTAATTTGGATGAATAGTTACAGAAATGATGGACTCTATTCCATATAAAACCAAAAATGAAAGGATCTAAGTCTAAGATCATAATGAGTAATGAAAATGAAAAGGAAAATTAATATTATTTTCACAAATAATGTATATCATAGTATCTTTAGATATCGTTTTTGAATAGGAAAAATAAAAAATTGTTTTTGTAAAAGGAGATACACTCTTCTATGGAAAGGGTAAATTGAACTTGGCCTAAATTACTATGATCAAAACATAGTGAGGATTTAAGAAAAAATTTTAACAGGTTTCTAAACCTTTCCAAGAGAAAATGGGATGACACAACAAGGTTTGGATTAATATATGATTACATAGAAAATAAGCACTTATATAAGAATACTGGGGGTTTTATAGTTTAATATAGTATAGAATGTAGGGTAGATCAGTTAATTTATAATTTAATGAAAACAAAAAAAATTAGTTTTTAGTTTGATGTTTTATGATAAGTATAGATACTTGTAAATTAATAAAATTTGAGAATGAAAAAATTTTCTATATTAAAAGATCATGCAACAAACACCATATTTTATACTATTTTGGTTTATTTGGTGAGGAACTCTTATCAAGCATGAATTTTCATAACATTTACTACATAGAGAAAATTTTATTTGTGCGAGACATAATATTCTCTCTATTTTAGAATATAAATGAGTGTTATCCATTATAGTTGAATTTATGAATGATATATATCCATTACCTATTAGATAAAATTATTGGTGACGCTTCTCAAGTATAATCAGTTTTTTGAAATTTAACATCAAATATTAATTAATAAATAACTAAAATTATACTTTCTTATTAAATGCACGTGTTCGGTGATATTGGTGAATCTAATGGTTATATAATAAAACTATTCATTATAGTCTCTATGATTATCTAGGAAAACATGAAACTATCTTCTCAGTGAATTATTCATAAATGATCGTCTATATTGATGGTACATCAATCTTAATGTGTAAGAGAACTTTATTTCTATAAATTATGGAATATTGGTTTTCATGAGATTTGGTTTGTGTATCAGCATGATAGGAAAAAGTTGTTCTAAATGTCTTGATATTACATTTCTTCATTATGTTACATATTATAATTTTTTTTAAATGTACTTCGGTTTACTGAAGGCCTCTATATATCAACCGCAACCCACTACTACAGAAAAATTGTATTTTAGCGGTGGTTTTTTCACATTGATTTTGAAAAGTAACAGTAAATGTTTTTCAATCAAAAAATACACATTTATTTTTTAGTAGTGTTTTTAAAAACCGGAATTAAATTTTTTTTATAATTTTATTATTTGTTTTTTTTATTTCAATTATTTTCAACGGTGGTTTTTTTTAAAAAATGTTGTTTAATATCAGTGATTTTTTCAAAACAGCCGCTAAATTGATGAAAAAAATATAGAAATATATATTTTCTAATTAATTATTATTATTAATTTTTTATTTAAAATCACATATAGTTTGTTATTTATAATTTTAATTTATTAAAATGTGTTAATCACTAAATATTTATAATTATTAATTAATAATAATGTGTAACTTAAAACCAATCTAAAAAATATGAAAACTAGATTTCGACCTCAATTAACTATAACTTCTAATATGGGAGCCCATTTTAGCTTCACAACAAGTTAAATAAAAACTTTTAAAATGAGTTAAAACTAAGTGAGATTTAAATCATGCGATAATAAAATGAATAATATATATTTAAATTTCAAAAGGTTGAAAATCGAACTATAAATTGAAGCGACCATAACTTTTATTCCGGGTGTCCATTTGGACTCTACCACACATGAAATCGAAGCTTACAATGACCTATATGCTTATTAGGTATTCTAATTGATTTTTTGGCATTGTACCCATCTTTTTTCCAGAAAGTGCCAGAAGGCCTCTGAAATAGAGGTTTTAATTGTTGAACAATATTTCTAAAAAAATCAAACTGTTATAACCATAGATCCTCGAGTCTGTTCGGCTTATACCACATATTTTATCAAATATCATTTCATTATCTTTAGTTTTATAGGTTGTGGCACTAAAAAATTAGTCTTAAATCATAATTTATGGTGATTTTAATGTTTTTAGGGATTTTAGTGGTTCTTAACGTTTTATGAATTATTTATTTGGTTATTTATTTATTTTTTATGTATTTATTTATTTATTTAATATTTATTCATTTACTAATTAATGGTTATTTACTTACATAGTTAATTAATTATCTATTATCTATTATTTATTATTTATTTATTTACTTATTTATTTATTTAGTAAATATTTAATATTTAATATTTATTTATTTATTTATTATTTAGATATATGTACCCATTAATTATTAATTAATTAATAATTTATTAATTAATAATTACTTTTATATTTATTATTAGTTTATGATTCCTTTATTATTTATTTATTTATTATTTATTCATTATTTATTAAATACTTTTTAATTACTTATTTATTATTGATTAATTACTAAATATAGAATTTGAAATAATAATTGTTGATTATTAAATATTAATTAATAATTAAGAATTATTATTTATGAATTATAATTATTATTTATCATTTATTATTTATTATTTATTATTTATAAAATATAAAATATAAAATATAATTTTTTTTTATTATTCATTATTTATTTATTTATTTATTTATTTATCTATTTATTTATTTATTAACACTTTATTATTTATTATTTATTCTTTATTTTTTATTCTCTATTATTTATTTTCTATTAAATTATTTTTAATTATTAATATATTTATTTATTATTAGTTTATTATTCATTTATTATTTATTCATTTATTCATTATTTATGTATTCAATATTCATTATTTATTAATTATGAATTATTTATATATTAATAATTTTATAAATATTTATAAATTTATAAATTTTATTTATTAATTCTTAATTCTTAATTCTTAATGATCAGTTATAGTTTATTAGTTATTGTTAATTATTTATTAGTTATTAATAATTTTTTATTTTTTATTGTTGATTGATTGATAGATTTATTTATTTATTATCTATTGATTTATTCAATAATCAATTGTGCATTTATTCATTCATTTATTATTTATTATTTATTAATTTATAGTTTATTTATTAATTATTTATTTATTATTAGTTTATTATTAAGTCAATCTTTATGTATTTATAAATTTTTTATTTTTTTTAATAATTTATGAATATTCAATTATTAATTAAGTTTTTATTATATTTTAATTATTTATTAATTATATATTTATTATTTATTTATTCATATTTTATTATTTATTATTCATTATTTATTATTTATTATCTATTATTTATTGATTTATTATTCATTTATTATTTATTTTTCATATATTTGTTTATTTTTTAGTTAATTTATTATTTATACATTACTCGTATAATATATAATATATATTATATTAGATATATAATATATAATATATAATATATAATATATAATATATAATATATAATATATAATATATAATATATAATATATAATATATAATATATAATATTTTTTGTATTATGTATTATATATTATATATTGTCTATTAGCTGTTTGTTATGTGTTATTTATATTTCAAATTAATATATATATATATATGAGTATATTAATTTAAATTTGTTGACCACATGACGAGTTTGTTGGAGTGGTAATGTATTTGGAGAATATGAAAGAGGTAAATGTTATAAATCTCACCGAAATAAGAATTTCTACATACGGTATGGGCATGTTCATGGACATGGGCATATCCATGGATATGAGAATGAGCATGGTAATAATTAAAAAGAAATTTAATTATAAAAATAAGAAAATAATAATTTTAATTAATTAATTACAATAGAAAATAGATAAATAACAAATAAATAAATAAATAAATGATTAAATAAGTAAATAAACAAATAAATAAATAAAAACTTATAATAAATATAATTAATTAATTAATTAACAACTTACTTACAATAATGAAAATAATTAATTTTTTAATTGTGATGATAAAAAATAAAAAAAATAAAAAAAATTATAATACTAAAAAACAATTTAGCGATGGTTTAAATTACTGCAAAATCATTCTCCAACAGTTTTATAAAAATAGTCGCTAATTGATTATCGACACACGATTTAGCAACAGTTTTTCAAAACCATCACCGAATTATTTTATGGTGGTTTAAGACGCCACTAAATGATAATGTTGACATAGTTCACATGATATGTTGATGATTTTTTGGCAATATATTTTATATTGAATAACTATTTCTCAAACTGTACCATTAGATGTATGAAGCATTATTTTTTAGGGTGATATATGGAAGTAGATGTCTACTAATCATATTTTATTTAAAATTATTTATCATGAAATTCATTCTAACAACAAAGGGGGGAAATTTTTTTAACCATTTTTAAATGAAGCAAATGGCAGTGGGAATTAACATAAACTATTAAATTGACACTAGAGTGCATTCAACCGATATATCAATTCCCCTTTTAGTAAATGACTAGAATTTTTTTATCATGTTGTATCTCGGGAGGACAGTGAATAAATTTATATAAAAATTAGAATTATTGAAAATTCGTTATGAACTCAAGGAATTTATACACCATCTAAGGCTAAAATTACATAAGAATATTCATCTGAAAGGATAGAATGTTTCCAAACTAATGGGGACAATATATTCAAGCACAAAATTCTTTTGAAAACTTAAGTTTCACTTCATTTAAATCACTTTTTGTGTACACTATCAAGGTCTTTCTTATAGTGAATAATTAAGGACTTCAGGCTATCATGTTGGGTAATGTTCACTGATAATCTAAAAAACTACTCCCAATAATCTAATCCTTATGGAAAACCTCTATTCTATGTAGATTTTACTAATAGATATATCTAGTGTAATAAGTATTTGATATCATGGAAGGGGATGCTTCCTATAAAATAGTGGATTCAATTTCATCAACATAATCTATATCTGTTTAGAAGAAATGAGTCATTGCACTTGGATCTACACTATGTACAATATATTCATCTTAAAATGGATGAATAAGAGTAATGGATAGAGTTTCTATTACACCCTCTTTGGAATTATTTAACCATAAGACATATGAAAATCTAGCAAAGTAGGGAAGAATATAATAAACTCTCATGCATGTTCATATTTTGTGAACCTTTCCTCCTTAGTGGAATGTATTATGCTATTCTTTTAATTACAAACTCTAATTCATTCATTAAATAAATTCATTAAATCATGAGGTTTTAATCTAAAAATATTCATATAACTCTATCCTAGTATTTTACATCATTGATAGAATAACCTGATAAAATAATAATGTCATATAGAAATAGTAATAGTATGAGAGACACAATGATAACTTCATATATGGCCCTACTAAAAATAGGGTCCTAAAGTCTTTTTTAGGTGATTTTTAGGATATAACAAAAAAAATTAAAAAATTTTGAGAGCATTTATTGAGATAGAATACCTCCTTGTGAAAATTGAAATTCCCGTATTAAAATAATTGACTATTAGATAAAGTTCAATAATGTATGTCCACAGCTACCCTTTTCATTCATTCATTGATAAAGATAAAATTTCAACCTTCTATAAGACTATAACCCATCACTATATTATGTAATCCAAAATAGATAACTTGAGCATTTACATCAATAGATAAATGTGGGAGGCTATGTGGACTTCATGACACCACAAATAATGATGAAATCCTTTATTAAAAACATCATATCAAGGTAATTCTTCTCAAATCGAGAATATCTAGTATCAAAATCATATATTTTTTATTTGGGATGGACCAATATAGTTTCCATAACATTAAATTTATTTTATGAAATGATTATGATAGGATATCACTCCTTGGAAGCGATATATAAAAAGAAGGGTTTTCCTTTTGTGGGTTGAATCTAGACGTGAAGGTGTAAAATGTAATGCTTGAGTTAATAAAATGAATTTTGGAAATCCATTTCCAAATAATAGTTCAAAAAATTTATTCATCTACTTCAAAAAATGAATAAAATAATATAGATGTTCATAAATATTTTCCATATGTAAGAAAGGTTTCATTAATGTTGAAAAAATTATGAGAGGTTCTGAAAAGGGTACATGTCAACAATCACTTTTTTCTAATGTTTAACTATAATAATGTGATAATATACATAAAATCAATAAAAGTCATCTTATGTGACCCAAATTACACATTCTATAAAAAAATTAATTATGCCACATTATCAGAGCCAAGTGAACATCACATCCAGAATGGGAAAATTGCCACAATAGTAACAAGATTTATTAAGAAACTAATCCAAATAACACTCCACATTTTATCCAAGTATAAATATAAATATATGTTACATCTGCCTTTGGAAGGTGAATCTATCATTTTTCAAGGGAAATTAATCTCCTAAAAATTGTACAAACGTTGGAGTTCCTGAATTTTTTTGAAAAATTAACTATTAGGTGACATAAAATCTGTATTGTATCTGAAATAAATGTATTTTAAATTAATTGATCTGAACCCATCACTTTAAATAAAAAAATCATGAACGATTCTACAAAATCATCCATTACACAATGTTTTTGATAACTTTAATGTCTATAAAAACCCTAATACATTAGTTATTTAACTTATCATTGATGTTATTAGCGAGGAGTGGATTGTATGCGCCCGTAAAGGGCTCTCGACCTAGGGTTTCCTCTCGTCGCAAACAGATCCTTCGCTATGGACGGCGTGATGCTTCCTTCCCATGCTCGGTGGGTTGGTGGTGGATCTCCACTGCAGTGGCGTCTTAGTGGTCTTCTCTCCGGTTGTGGAGATGATCTACGGGCCTCTGGGGTTGTTGGTTCAGATCTGCGGGTGTAAGACCAGTTCTTATTGACAGCATACTCTTCAGAGCACTCCTGGCTCTGATTTCAGCTGCTCACTGTTGTCCCAGGGTGTTTTCGCATTGGAGGGTCATGCTTATGCATTGGTGGTTTTTTGGGTTCTACCTCCTCTCAGGTGAGTTCGCTAGGGTTTCATTGTGCTGGATGCAGTTTATTTGTCTGGTGGCGGCGGGATCTTCAGTTCTTTGGCTCTGTTTTTCTTCTTCATCGTGGTGAATCTGTTGACGCGGGTTGAAGGTGGTGTTGTGATGGAGCGACGACGATGATGTTTATCAGGGGGAAACTCCTTGGATGATTTTTCTATTGATTTTCAGTTTTTCGTTGGTTGGTTTGTTGAATTTTCTATCTCGTTTGAATTTTTTTACGGTATTTCTGGAGTTCTTTGGGCTGGTGACCCTGTTTATCAGCATCGATGGTTGTTCTCAGTAGTAAGGTGGGGATATGTTTTGACGATGGACACCATGAAATCTCACCGGTGATCCGGTGATGTGGATAGGCTGATGTACATGGCGTGTCAGGTCTGATGGTGGTTCGGCGCTCGAGGCGGTGCAGGCCCACGGCTCGAGGCGGTGTGGCGGTGGTTTTGAATTTTGAATTTCCATTTTGAAATGTGGTATGTGGTTTTGGGTTCATGCTGTATGGGTCCCGGGAACCCACAATCTGGCTTTCTAAAATGAAATAAAGTGATTTGCCTGATGTTATTAGTGAGCATTCAAGGGTATTGTACCTCATGGATTATATAGTGTACGATTAGATCAACAACTTAAATCTACACCACTTTATCATAATATGAATAAATATATATATATATCATTTTTACATATTCATGTTATTTAAAAAAATTATGATCTAGAAGTAACCTTCCAGGTTTTCAAATATAGAGAAAAGATAGAAATTCCCAAAATGTAATGATTCTTGAAATGGTGTATCGAGAACTAAGGAGGCCATGTACCCAATACATCCATAAAATCTCTATAATAATATATATATATAACATTATGTAATGAAATAACTGAGAAAAAAGATAAAATCATATAGAATTAAACCTTTATATTTAACATGATATGGGAAATTCCATATTCCTTATGTAAAAGAAAATAGATTTTTAAATGGAAGAAGAATAGAAACCCAATGAGTTATAGGTTCCCACAATACTATAATAAGGAAAAAATAATCACATAAATATTACACCATATATTCCATTTCTTGGTAACCCTAGCGAATTATTTTAAGTTGATCCATTCTTGTTATTTTAGGTTCCACTTCCATTCTTGAAGTTAACTCCTCCATACAAATCGTTGATTCCTATAAGTGATATCCCTTTGATAAAGCTCGTCACTAGAAATCTAATGTGAACAATTATCCACATTGGGATCTCATCCATGTTTTATTTTTAATTATATGTTCTAGAAAAACCAATCACACCATTTTCTATAGCCACTAAAATTTCTCTTATTCTATAAGAATTGATCTAGAATATTTCCTTTTGAAATGAAAAGTTAAAAAATCCAAAAAAAATATTCCCATATAAAATCACAACATCATACCTATAAAATCCAAACATAATTTGTAATAAAATTATTCATATTAGTTATCTATTTGAACTTTTGAAATCTCCCTTCTATAATAGAGGATTCTAATAAGGAGTAGGGGTCTACGATGTCATCTTGGGGAAGCTGTATCCTCATATCAAAGTAAACTACAAACAAATAATGAAAAAATGTCTCCATTTTAATAACAAAAGTATAAATAAAAAAATATATCACTTCAATGTAAAATTTTATATTTTCATACAAAAAAATCCCAACTAGTTATATACAAGGATGACTATGTATATAAAAATAATACAAATAAAAAATACTTTGTGGCTCCACTACAATCCCAAAGCCTCATCCCATTCTTATCTCCTCACTCTATCCAATATATCCAAATTATTGATATAATATAGGGTCTCAACCATACCCAAACCAAAAAATCATAATTTATTATTTTATACTACCATTTCATGGAATATTTACCTTGGAGTGAGTACAACATACTAGTCCACCACTAATAGTGTCAATAACAAAACAAATGAATCTTTTTACGAACAAGTGGTGCAAAAAATAAAATAAATACATTGCAGATGTAATAATAAAATAATAACTACTATTTCTGGGGTTTTAATGTGTCAGCGGGTATTATCCATACTAAAATTTGCCCATTCCAAATATCTCTATGAATATAAAAAACAACAACATAGCGGACTGCATCCTCCCCAAGAACCAATACCCAAATATTATACTAGTTTTTTCTAGTTTATGGTTTCTCAATGTATAACACAACACTCTAGGTAAAATAATGTCTAGATCTAAAAAAACATGTAAAACACATGTGTAACCTCATACTAAATCAGATCTATGAGAATATCATGTACCCAGGGGACCCATGTCCATCCTTAAACTATTCATACATTCATCCACCTAGGGGTATATTCCCTACCAAGAACCTGTATATATTCATCAATTTGGGGTTTTTATATTCTATATATAATAAACATATATCCAAAAAGAATGGGTTCATAGCTCATATGGATCCATCATCGACATAGGGTCATAACTCACCTAGAATCATCATATTCTACTAATTAGGATACATGCACAACCTTGAAATCATTAAAATTGTATCCAAGGGGTGTCCTAATAAGGTTAACTATAAGTAGAAACTCAATGGAACATACTCTCTCTATGGGACATTTATATATCATACATATATTGGGTCACATTACCTACACAAAATAGGTATTAAGACATCACCACTCAAGAGACTTATCTAGACTGTGAAACCTAAAACCTCATTTACATACCACACGTGAATATATACAAATATATATTAAAAAAATTATATATGGAACATACTACCTTGAAAACTATGTCATATCACATGTGTTTTCCACAGAAATAACTCCACACATATATCAAAGGATTTAATCTAAAAAAAATTCATCCCAAACATATCACATGAGGCCTATTGAATTCCTCAAATCACATATCATCATCCAACCAACCCTTTCCTGCAAATTTCTTTCAAGATCATACTACTCACACATGAAAATCATTCCAAACCCATCACAAACATCCTAATTCATACATGATTTTTTTCTTGTCTTCCAATTATATCCAAGTCATAATATCCATTTATGGTTCACAACATCAATACATGGATTTTAAGGTGATACCTGAGTTCAATAATATACACATCCTCACAAAAACCCTATGCAGGGTCAATATAACACCAGGGAACACATTGTGGTTCCCAGGGTTATAGCCTTTTAAAAAACCATATGTTGGATCTTAATTATCATTCCAAATCCTAGAACACATTCATGTTAATCATATTGAAATATTTCCCCCATAACCACTACAAATAAAATCATTAACTGATCAGAATAATAGGAAAACCCAAACCCATGTCACTCTAAAGGTTTAGAATAAATCCTACCTCCCTTCTCAAGTAAACCAAGGATATACCGCACAATACCAATCATTCCATAGCTCTACATGTGTAAAACGCAACCAAAAACTATCATATCAATTTGGTACAAACACTATCCCCACTGTCAAGTAAAATTGACTAAAGGCTGTAAGGAACCCAAATGTTTTTATATTTCCCAACCCTAGAGTACATGTTTCAATACATTACACTTCCCAACATATATGGAACCCCGAGAACTTGTGTGTAGCTATAATTTTTTTTTAAGAATTTCATTAAATTTATACAACTCTTGGTTACAGGCACCTCATAAAATATTTTTATAATTAAACCAAACCTATTGACAGTCGAGTAATGATGATATTTTTCAATGGTCTATCACGAACCTTATTAATTATTACTCCAAATGTAAGAATTAATTTAAATAAAATTTAATTAAAGCATAAAATTCTAATATTTAATGAGACCGTAAATCTCATTAGAGAAAAATAATATTCATAAACCATAGTTGTCTGTTCTGGGACCACCTAATTAATATATAAATTCATTCCCCTCAATTAGACCTTATTCACCACCACATGATCTCATTAAGAATAATTAAGGTTTTTAACAACTCCAAATAAACTACCTCATTACATAACATCCAATATAATTAAAAAATAAATTTTATAAATTATTTTACAATTTAGTTAATTAAGGAAACATTCTCCAAAAAACACTAAATCCACTGATGAAAATGAAACCCCAACCAACCACACCCAGATATTCCTTAGTGGAACCCCAATTCCATTTTGATAAAATCCCTAACACATGCCATTGAATTATCATTTCATCTCATTCAATTTAATATAAAATCCTTCAAACTTTTATAGAAAAATATATATCTAGAAAAAAATATGATATATTGTGTGATCGTCCTCTAAAGTCATACCTTATCCTCGAAGATTAATATCCCCTTCATTCTTGAATTAGTCAGCAGTGTTGTGGTGGAATCATGAATAAAAAAAATGTTAATGTAAATAGAATTTGTGTAAAATTAATGGTAATATAAGTAAGAAGAATGATAAAGGTAGTACCTTCAATAATATATGAATAACTATAAAGAACACAACTTATTTCAAGTGGGATTTGAGTAAGTGTTGTGAGAAAGAACACAATTTATTCTTTTTTGAGAGGGAAGGGAGAATAGGGAGGGGGATTTATAAAATAAATAAGGAAAATTGTATTTTTACCTTTCTTCCTAATTTTTTTGTAACCTCGTGGTTTGGAAACATGGTAATCCAAACTTTCATTCATATTGAGTATCTCAAATATTCATAATCCCCACCCCATTAAGTGATTTGACACACAATTTTCCAAATAATGAATTAATCATGAAATATGATCTAAGGTATACCATCAAAGCACAATGTTTTAATAAATTATTATATATTATTTTTTACATACATGTAGCACACCCCATATTACAACAAATTTAGTTAAAACTCTATAATTAATGATTTATTCCAAAAATATACACATAATAAAATCCCAAAATGTCAAAATGAAAAGTGTATTTTGTTAACTAGAAACATAACATCATATCATAAAATAGGGATAGAATAACATTATTTAAAACTCTTCAACATGATATTTAAATCCATCAATCCAGTAATACCAAAAGGGATAACCATGGAAAATACGTAATAAATTGGTGAGATATAAGCCTAGTAAGGTAATAATCAAAGAATAACATTGCTAAGTAATAACTATTAGTCAAGAAGCATACCAATGTCGTATAATAGTGGTGAGAATCAGAATAATTAACATCGAATCATGATATAAAATGATAACATTAGGGAAACATTGGAATATAGTAACCACATAAAACATGCCTTCAAAATAAAATGTAATTTTTAACCACTATGACTTAATAACATTTTTTTCTTAGAATAACCTCCAATGAGCCATACATGTTATATCATGAGATAAAACATTACCAAATTCATTGGAGTTCGTTATTTTTTTGGGCCAACCAACCACATTTAGATTATATACATGCATTGGTGTTCCACATAGATCCTACAACATAAAGATATTGTTCATCACTATTAATCCCATGATCATAGAGTATGGGTTACATACATAGGATTCCTAATAAATTAAATACAGGATAATTTAGGTGAATTATTTTTAGTGTAAATGGGGATAGTTATACACGACTAAAAAAAATTATATGGAAGGTTTCAATAAATATGAATGTAAAAAAATCATTAATTGTGAATGATAACAATGGTTAATGCCTATGTTAAAACATATTCTGGAAAAAAAATGTGAATTCAAAAGTTCGAACACAAACAAATTGATTGAGTAAATTGGAGGAGGGTTGAATCCACTTTCAATGAGAAGAAACATCTAAAATATTTGGATGTGCTTCTAAACATATTGGGAACACCTTGGGAGGGAATTAGAAAGGGATATAGAAAGTAAATTCATACTAAAAGGGTTTTGAATGAAGTATAGTGGTTGGTTGGGTTGTTATTTATAGTGAAATAGAGGAAAATTATTTATTAAATTCTATTCGTAGGTTTTTGACTCTATAAGATAAAATAATCAAAACCACAAACCTTCTAATTATTTCTTCCCATGGTTTACAAAAAATATGGGTTTCATTAAATATTATACAATTCCATGAATTGAATGTCTTAAAATGATACCATTGGGGATGTGGAAGTTATTCTTGTTCATAATGAATACATTTTAAAACCTTATAATATAATATTGGTTATAGAGGAGTCATTATATGACTTCAAAATTAATTAAATAGCATAAAAAATTATTACTCTAAATTAAAAACTTATATGTGTTCATGGATTATATTTTAGAGTTTATTATACCACTTTTGGGCTATTATGTTGTCATAATGTATAACATATATTTGTACCATATTTATTTTTTACCCAGAAATTCAACATTCTGATGAAATTATGAAAAAACACTTAATTTTCTTATCTTGATGTCCTCAAATATACAATAAAATATATTTTATCAAAATAATTTCTTTTTTTAATTTCTATTTTAATTAAAAAATATTATTTACAAAAATACTATTTTTTAGAGTACCAACAACTTTTGAATCTTATAAAAATTATATTAGACTTCACAGAATTTTATAATAATTTATATTTATATAAATATTATATATTATTTTATTAAATTAACATTAATTAAAAAATCTAATTTATCAATATATTGTCCTAATTAAGACTACATATTTTTCAAAAGAAAAATTGTAGTTTATTTGTATCAATATCTATTTTTATTATACTTATTATATAATTATTTATAAAATGATAAAAAATAGAAAAATATAAATATAATTTTTTAAGAAAAAAATTATCCTCATATCACTATGGTATAGATACATAACCCTTTATTACCCAAATATTTTCCATAAGGTTAAAGGGTGTGATTATGGTTATTTCATTGGGTGGTTCGAGGAACATGAGTTGGGACGTGGTCTCGATAATCCCGAAATTCTACCATAAATGTCTTTTCTTGATCATTAGTTAGTGAATCATTGATTGAGATAGGTTATGGAAAAATCCCATTGATGTCATCTCCCTTGGAAGCATTCATAAATGGACATATTATGGTTTGATCCTACTAGTTGAGGCTATCGAATCATCCACCTATTTCTATTGGACTTTATCATAACCCAAAATATATAAAAATCATAATATTCAATGTATCACTAAAATATTATCAATTGTTATGATTATTTATGTTCAATGAAATTCAATAATCTATATTTTAAAATAGTCCAAAATTATAGATTTAGTGAATGTGTTTTCTACAATTTATTACTTAATAAGGAATTTATTCAGTCAAAATAGAATTTCACTTATAAAATTTTATGGCATTACATTCTTCCCCCATTTGGAAATTTGACACTCTAAATTTCAAGTCCTACACTAAAAATGATGAGGGTACATCTATTTTATCACCTCTTATAGTTCCCAAGTTGCTTCTTAAAACTTATAATTACACCAAAACACTTCTACCAGGTGATTTCTCTGGTTTCATATAACATTGCCTCAACAATCTAAGATATTAACCAGTTTCTCTTCATATGAATAATTTTTATCCAATGGTGCCACCTATGGATTCATAACATGTGAGGGTTTTTTATGTACATACTTTAGAGGGAAACATGGAAAACATAATTTATAGTGTGTAGGTTAGGTTATAGTTCTATTTTATAGAATAAAACTTCAAATGTGATCAAGGATCTCAAAGAAGATGTTGTCTCATGGAATAAGATTTCTTTTCATCAGAAACCACATTACATTCTCCCATGGATATATATTATGGAACACCATACCTCCAACCTCAAACTGCAAGTCTCATCCCTGATTTCTTATATAACATTTTTATCAATGTTTTGGTTTTTTCATATGAATTCTAATTTTTTAAACTTTCTCTAACATATCATATATAAGATTAGATGACATAAGACTCATATATGTAACCCTATCCTATATTATTGGTGAATGATACCTATTATCATACAGAGCTGCATAAGGTTCCATTTTAATTGTAAAATGAAAACTGCTATATATGACAAATCGAATAGGGGAATGTTCATATCCCAAAATCCTTAGATATCTATTAATTGTGATCACACCTTTTTTCCAGAGTTTAAATGTTTCCCTTAAATGAATAATATGTATTAGTGTGATACATAGTATTTAACCATTATTCTATATCCATATCTTGATGATGGATTCTACAAGAACTCGTGGTCAACCAAAAATATCAATTAGACACAATAGAGAGTGGAACTCGATGTTTTCTTTACATGTTCATTATATATATCTTTTTGTTTTTGTTGAGTGGTAAATATTCCATGACAGTAATATAATTTGATAAATTTTTAAGTTGATAGACTACCACACATATGGTTTTATTATATTAATATTTCCTTGGAAGTATAATGATTAAATCCTTATTTATATTTTACCATTTCTATCCTGATGTGGGATATAGCTGAATCACACCATTATACTTATTTCATTAAACCTAGACATGTTGGAATACTAAGCATCATCAAAAAAATTACAATCTCCTCTTCATTGTATCGAACCAGAATATCTTCTTCAGATTTCTATATATCTTAGTTCTTCCTTGATTTATTGAGAACGATGATCTATTTAAATCACCTAGATATTCCCTCTAAATATATAATTTTGATGGGACACATATTTGGGGTCCAACCCTTATAAATTCATCATTAGTAAAGTTCAACCACAAAATATTCTCTAGATTTTCCAATAGCTCGATATCATCTTTCTTAGGTCCCCTTAATCCTCTCATGAATGGATGTTTGAGTATTTTTTAGCACAATATGGAAAATTTCATTTTATTATTCTCATTTCAACCATTTTCTTATCCAATAAGTATGGATCCCATTCAATCCTCTTCATAGTTAGGGTTTCAGTATCTTTTCTACTTAGAGAATCTACCACATAGTTCAGCTTTCTATGACGGTAATATTTTATGAAATCATAATCATTGATCCCCCCTAATTAAAATCATTGGCACATGTTGATCTTCTTTTGGGTGAATATATACTTGATGATTTTATGATCCGTGTATATGTAACATTATCACCCATAGAGATAATATTGAAAAATCATTAACTTGATGTTCACTACAGCAAATTATGGATCATTTGATTGTTATTTATCCCCATGAATGTTTTATTTTTGAATGGAATATACTATCATATTTTCTCCTTTTCTGTTTACACAACCTAATTCCTTTTTGAAAACTCAACTATTATTTCTTCCCTACTTGTGGGTAATGTGATCATATTTTTTGTGATTAGACTCTTATTTAACTATTTAGATGTCTCCTTGTATTAATCAGTAAAAAAATTCACTCCATTCTGATATATCCTGGTTAGTGATCCGGAAAATCCTAAGTATTTTCTCACACATTGATAATAGTGCTCATCCAGTCCATGTAAACTATGGATCACCATCTTATATTATAGTATGAAACATCATTCAAATGAATCTATTTGTTATTTATCCACATATATTTCATTGATATAGATAACATTCCCCGAGAATGTTACATTCTATATCCAAAACTCACATTTACAATACATCACACATAACTTTTCATTCCATGTGGTCTTATGTAAAACATTCAAATTATACTAATTTTCACTTTTCTTTTTTATTATAAAAGAATATCATCAATAAATAAGAAAAATTATCAATTTAATCCATCAATATTATATTAATTTTATCTATGAATATTTCTATAGAATTATTGACTTAACTTTAATCACAATGAACCTGTGATACATCTACCTTGTATGAAAATTATTCATATGGATGTCCTCCATATACAAAGTTACTTGATAAAATCCAAACCAATTATCCATGTAAGAGTAGTAATTGGATCCACATAACTTATCAAAAATTTCATCAATACATTTGTTCATTGCCATGATCTTGTTGATATTTTAATAATTAATGAAAAGGTGTATTCACCCGTAATTCTTATTGATGAATAGGATCATCACACCCCATGGTCAAACACATGGGATTATAGACCCTTAATATATATTCTCATGTAGTTTCTTCTTCATCTCATAGAGGCAAGTAGTTTTAATTATATATGAAATCTTGCATATTGGGAAAAACTATGTGTATAATCTGAATTGATACCTCAACCCATGTCATTGAAGAAGACCATCAAATTTATAGGGTATTATGTGATCATATTCCCTTACAATAGAAATTGCATCAAGGATGATCTTTTCATTTGTATCAATCATTTAATGTAGCTATAATTTCTCATATGTCAATAATATCTATACATGTGATCATGATAACAAAGGAGACTCATCCTCCACCACTAACCTCTAAGGTAATAATATACTGATTCGTGATATGGAGGGAAATTCCCTTATCATGATAATTTAACATTATCAATATAAGTATAGACAAAACAAACACAAAATTAGATCAAATTTTTTTAAATTTAGTATCTCAAGGTTCAATGGGAAGTTCATATCGAAAATATGGACATGGGAGATATTATATACATTGGATGCAATAATTGAACCATTTTCTCACTAATAGCTCCTATTCCATGTTTTTAAGGGTGTCTGGATAGTTCAAATAAACTTTTGTGATATGAAATAAAGAGTAGAGATAGAATAAAATAGTATATTCAATATTATTGAATGAATAACTTTCATTCCGACAATCATGTCATTTTAAGCATCCACCACAATTGTTTTGATAGAATAAGCTCACCCGTGACCTCTATGCCTTGGATTTTGTTAATTTTAGTTATCATCGAAAACACTTAAATTAATGAATTTATTTTTGTATTTACATTTTTCCATGTGGATGAAACCTTTGGAAATAGTATAATGGTTGACTGGAGAATTCATTTCCTCTATCATATTAGTGGTTCTCTCCCATCATCATTTTATATCTTCATTCCCTTCCATCACCAACTCAATTCATTTCCAATTCCCCTTCAAGAAATTTTTTGGATGCTTCTTCCCATACTTTTGATAAGTTGGATATTGGATGATCTTATTACCATGATATTTCTCTATAACTCTACTAGAATTAAAATCTATTATATAATTTCTCTCTCTTGACCCTTGGGATTCAATAAACACTATTTTTACTTTGATGGCACATAAAAAAATTCTCAAACCTATCAATGTCTTGAATCACCAAATATATTCATAGATTCTACCATACCACACTAAATAAGTGGTCAAATTTAATCTTATGGCCAATGAAAATGGTGTAGGTGTATCATAAAAGTCATTTTAATTTTTCTTCATTTGACCTATGGGATTCATCATCTATTTCTGACAGATAGGGATCACACTCTCCATTTCGAGTTAGAGAGTGCGAGGTAGATATATATAAACAAATTTTGGATTTTTTTCACTTCAATGCTTCAATATCATCCTTATGCATATTATTTTTGATCAACAGCCACCATTGATCAAAATCAACATCTTATCAATAAAAATCTAACACGATCATATATTATATAGAAAATTGAAGGAGTGAGAATATCATTTAAATGGATTTATTCCTTTATTTGGTGATTAATGGATTGGAAGATCCATTCAATATCGAAGTCCTTTTTTATATAAAGGTGAAAGTTTCAACATGATATTTAATAGAGGGATAAATTTTTTCCCCTTATACAATATTCTATTTAGGACATGATTTAATTATTTTAGTATTTTTATGATGTTCATTACTCCTATTTCAATTAGGTTAGTCTTACCATTTGGGAATTTCCCGTCACAATTTTTGTGGACTTAATTCCTTATATTTCTATCTATTGAAAAAAATAATCGGAATATTATGTATGATAATTATTAATCTATTAAGTACATAAAGTTGAAACTATTAACATTGAAATGATAAATGATAAACTAAATACATTACATAACCATGGAAAACTTTTTGTTCTAATATATGTTATCCATTATTTATTTTAAAACCTGAAATTTCTTGGGTATTTTTTATTCACATAATAATCATTCATATAAATCATATAAATTTAAAAATTCATATTGAAAACATTTGTATATCAAAGACATTATATCAGGCATCAAGTGATGATCAAGTCAATTCTTAATACACCATTTTTGGGGTTATTAGCTTCAGTAAAACTATATTAGTTTCATGTCTAATGTTAGTATCTAGAAAGAGATTTTTTTAGAAACCGATGGATCTAAACTTTATAATAATTTATAGATTTTTTTTAGATATTTATTCTTATCCCAAAGGCTTTCACTAATGTTTTGTAATCCTAATCCCCATAAATAACTAGAAATTTCTTTTATACCAACTATGTTAACCATTATATTTAATACACCATAATTCCTGATTTATTATTTAAGGATAAACATAATAAAATCATAAAATATCAAAAGTACTAGTTTAATTGGGTAATTGGATACATAAAATCATAACTATAAACACGGAAACAATAATATAATTTTATACTCCCCATCATTATCTTAAAATCTATCGATCTTATAATACTGCGTGCCATAATCTGGGGACATAATAAAGAAAGGGGTGAGCTATAAATACCAATAAGGGAATAATCAATGAATAACAATATGAATGTAATAAATGTTTGTCTTGGGTAATATCAAGTGTAATAAAGGGGAGAGAATAATAAATATAAACATCAATTCATAATATAGAAGATAACATCAAGGTTATATTGAATTTTTGCAACAACATAAATGATTCCATCATAACCATAATTAAAGGATAATAAAAAAGAAATCATAAAATAGTGTCCCTTGGATAACCTCCGATGTACTATAGATATTATCTTAGGAGGTAAAAACACTACCCATTCCATTGGAGGACTATAAAATTCATGACCCACCCTTTACATTTATATCATTTACATTCATTAGTGTTCCACATTGATCATAGAAAATAATGATATATTAAAAAAAATTAGTCCTGAAATTAATGACATTGGGTTACATATGTGGGAGTCCGAAATAAATAAATGAAATTTACAAGCAGTTAAATAAAATTTAGTGGAAATGGGTATGGATATATAGAACACGAATTGTTTGTATGAATAATAACATGATAGTTTCAGTAACATAATAGTTGTATAGAGTGGTTTATGTAAGGGTTTATTGAGAGTTAATGGTGGTATATCCTTACATTCGAATCATTAGAAACATAAAGGGATGCTTAAAAATATTTTAAAAATTGAAAAATTGGAAAACAAAATGGATAACTCAAAGAATGATATTGAATAAGAAGAATTATACAATCCACTAAACTAGAGTGGATGCTCATAAAAGACTTGGAGGATCTCATAAAGAAAATGATAAAACTATAATGGAGACATAACGATTTATAGATATATTACATTCATTATAAATGGGTTCTGAGTGAAGTGGTTTTGGGGGTTGGGTAGGAATTTATAGCCCAAGATTGTGGATTTCATTACTAATTTCTAAACATTAATTTTGGACTCCATATGATAAAATAATCAAAAACAAAATACATATCATAGTGTTTTCCCATGGTTTAAATCAATTTGGAGTAGTGTTCAGTAATTTATAAGTTTGAGAAAATAAAATATTAAAATAATTCTATTGGTGATGTGGAAGTGATTCATTTTCATAATTACTTTATTTTAAAACCAGAAAATATAATATATATTTTTGAGGATTAATTAATGTATGGTAAAATTTCTTCAATAACATAATAATTATTTTATATGGGAACCCATTATTTTTTCATGTATTCAAATTATATCATATATTACATCACCTACAAGCTATTATGATGTCACAATAAAGACCGAATGTTTATTGCATATTGAATTTTTACCCAAACAAATTGGATGATAAAAAAATTATAAAATAATGACCAAATTGATAATTTTTAGATAATGATTCTTAAAGATTTATTTAATTTATCCAATTTATTTAATGGGTATGAATGTTTTCACTTTTAAATTAAAATCTATTTTTACTTCAAAATAATTATTTTTTTCGAACTAAAAAATTTATGACCCATATAAAAATTACATTTGACTTCATTTAATTATCATAACATTTGAATTTAAATAAATATTATTTTAAAATAATTAGAAAAACATTCATTTATAGGATTCGTGAATTTATCATTATTGTGTCTTTATTAATACTATATATTTATATAAAAAAAATAATTTCTTCAGATTAAAATCTATTTTTTATTAAACCGATCATATATTTATTTTTATTGTAATAAAAAGGGATAAATATAATCATTATTTTATTATTAAAAAAATGAAAAAAATCATATTATTATGTTCTTGATATATATAACCTTATTACATCAGTGTATTCCTTAAGGTTATGGTGTGCAATCGTAGAGATTTCTTGGTGTGGTTCAATGAACAAGTTTTAGGTCAGGATATCAATAAACTTAGACTTCTCCAATAAATTTTTTTCATAAGATTCGGTTTTTAAATATAAGCATGATATATATTAATGAAAAATTAGAATGATTCATTTTCCATTGGAAACTATGATAAATGGGTTTCATAGGGTTTTATCATACTAGTCTAGGAAACTACTTATTCCATCTATGTTAATTGTATTTTTCATAACCCTTAATATATACTAATCTTTATAGTCCTTTTACAATGGATACATTATCAATGGTTATGATGTTTAATGGTCATGTAATTATAAAAGTATATATTTTATAATGGTCTAAAGTAATAAAATTACAACACATGATTCCAATAACTATTTTAATTAATAAGTAATTTCTTAATTCAAAAATGGTATTTCATATATAAATATTTGGTCTCTTACACTAAATAATAAACCTCACCATGCAGGATTTTCCTTGTTCACCAACATCATTTTCCCTAAAAATATAGTGATTATGGATAGGGGTAAAACCCTTCCAAAAATTAATAATTCAATCCAAATTGTCCTAACCATTATGTAATTTCATGTTACCTCCCCCAAACAGAAACCCATTCCCAAAAATATCTTTTCAAGGTGCCACAACTCTTGAAATTTAATCTCGATTCCCTATACTCCAAACGACCCCTCCTTTGGAAGACAAAATCAAAATCTATATGAATTTCAGAAGCTATCTCAACATGAATTTTAATAATATACCAATCATCCAACATTTCATCCATATGAATCCTTGTGTGAATTCGATAATTAGTTCTAACGTACCATGGTTATCAATTCACCTACAACTCTATATTTAAAATCCTAAAAAATTAAATGTGGTTTCATTACACATCACTGTATGTAAGGTTTCAACATTCATCCCAAATTAAGATACACACTCATCAATATCTCCAAAAATAAGACAGTGCTCAAACATATGCTTCTATCCTGATATTTTAATATATCATCAGTAGATTCATCCATAGAACGATTATTCTACACAATGGAACAATCCACTAATAAATGTAGATTCTAATTCACTATTCTCACCACATAATGAATCTGGTACCAAAAAATCATTCTTATTGACACATCAAAATCCTTAGTTCCACTTCCACCTCACAGATCTCAATTATATGAAAAAAATACATTTTTGACCTCCACATAACATCCTTTCATTAAAATGATTGGCAACACTGGATAAAACCCAATATCATCACCTAATCATGATGTGTGAATTCCATTGAGGAATCAGGATAAGATCTATAGAACCCTAAAAACATCTAACCTATTTGGATATTGTAATTATATATTTGGATCTCCAACCACCTATATAATTCTTCATGCTCTCACCCATATTTTCATGCATATCTCATTTGACTAACATTTGTATCGTGTCATATTCTATCCTATACATAAATTAAATAAAAAAACTCTATCAAAAAATGAATTTTAATTTTAATTATTTTATTCACTGAGTAACCCAATAAAATTAAATTAGTCTCATACGCTGGTATTCCACTTCTATCTCAAACATCTACACACTTGTCTCTTTGAATCCTTAACCAGATCAACAAGAATTTCATTCATCTATGGATGATGAGATACCCCGATTCACTAGAGTATCATTATCATCACCAACTAAATGAATATTGTAATCTCCATAACCCACTCATCATAAATTAATACACATAATGGTAAGATGGGGTAATCCCTCTTATAGTCGATCGTCAATGAGAAATGCCAATCGATTCCCATTCTTGGCACAGAAGAAACATAATAATCTATATCCATCAAAATTTAATCCACAGTGATGGTAACACCTGAAATCTTATAATGGATATCTCTATATAATATGACATTCCTTACACCACTCCTAGAGAACCTACTCCTATAGGTCTCAACATCACACCTTTGAAACACCTCTTAGTCCATGCTCACACATTATGTTAACCCCTCACACCATTCATTCACAATATTACTTGTACTCTATAACAATCACCTACCATTATAATCTAACACCCATGATAATAATTATTGTGAATTTTAAATCATTAATATCAGTTATCAAACCATACATTAGTACTCATTAACAAAAAATTATGTAATTCCCAAAAGCAGTGCAGAATTTACCTCCTACATCAATTCATTTACATTGAAAACCCACACCAACACCACTCTCCTATTTTTGAGGTAGATTAAACCCCTATGAAGACTGTCATATGTTTATACCCATGATATTACTCAATATAAATTGTACCAATGGGTGTATGTACTCATAACATCTATTCGAGAAACACGATTATCACTCATGTGAGTCATGTCTCATCAAACATAGGCTCACATTCCTAAAAGAACGAACAAGCATCACAACATCTCAATTTCATATAGAATGAATCACCACCTTTTATACTTTCAAAAAATATTTACTTCTCAATCATATATTGAAATACATCATGTTCAACCTCCACCTATGTATTTTTCTAAAATAAAAGGCATCTACCCATTCAATATTCATATAATATTCACCCATCTCAGATCGTGTTCTACAATCCCATCAAAGACTGTACCCAAAATATAAAGGCTATGAAATCATAAAAATCCTACCCTAAAAATCTGTCCCCAATACTAAAATTTATTGGACTGATTTTAATACCCCATAAATTTACTTTAAAATAATATTAAACATGATATTTTACTAAAAATGAAACAGTCAGCTTTAAATAAACCATAATATACTATAAATGTGTCCATTATGATCATCATGTTAAATTGATGATATAGATAATAATAAACAGATTATGAAAATAAGTTTTATTGTTTTTATATAATTCATATTTTTTAATTTATTTAAATATATACTCAATTTTCAATAAAGTCATTTTATGCTTCCAACATAGGTTTTCATTGGATGTGGTTTTCACTTCTTTTTGTGAAAAGTCATTATAATAAATGTTTACATATCTTATAAATTTTATTTTTTGACTTTAATTTTATTTTTAATTATAAATTCAAAAATTATATTAATTTATTTTTATTAGATTTTCCAAAAAAAATTCATTTTTTTGTGAATAGTTAAAATACCAATTTTACAAAAAAATCATATTTTTTTACAATGTAATGATACAAGAATAACCTAAAAGAACAAAAAATAATTTCTCTATAAAAAATTATTTTCATTTTTTAGTATTATTCATATATAAATATATTTTTGAACTTAGAAATATATGTTTAATAATTTAAAAGTGTATGTAATTGTTTTTCAAATAAATTTTTTTTATTTTATATTATACATGAATTTAAATGGATAATTTCATTTTTTTAAATAAAAATAACATTCCATTTATCTAGTAAAATCCAGATAATTCTATTTTAATTAACATTATACTCTATTTTATTGTAAAATCCTTGTAATGCTTAAAATAAAAAAATTTCAAAGAATCCTTTTGGTTTTATTTTGAAAATATATATTAAAATAAACGTTTTATGTTTCTAAAAATTGAATCATGAAAAAAAAATTAAAATATTTTAATCATTAAAAAAATATTATTTAATAATTTATTCATATTTTTCTGCCATAATTTAAAGTAAAAATGGTAAAACAATACCATGGTTGGGTTAAAACGGGTTTACCATGGGTTAAACTAATATATAAGGTTAAAATTACCAATAAAACTTGTCTATATACTATTATATTTTCATATATAGACCATATATCAAATAATATTCAATGATGAGACATTTTTGAGCCATTTTCCTCTTGTAATAAACAAATATATTTTAGGATTTTGAAACATTCCATGTCTGTGGTCTCCCACCGTTTTATATGGAAAAACATATCCTCCCTTCCTCAAGCATAAATATCCTCATATTTAATTAAATAACATCACAAATACCTTAATAATCACCATACCAATGATATATAAGTCATTTATTGATTAAAATACTTACCTTATAAGGCTTATGTAACCCTAAAAATGGGATTTTCCGAAGAAGTGGAATAACTCTTGACAAATTGTTTTCATTTTATTTATTATTATAACTCCATTAAGTTTATGATATTGAATATTATATCTAATAATATAATTATCTTCATATATTGAAATATTATTATGTGGATTCAAAAACCTATTTTCATGTCATTCTTTATCAAATTGGGAATGAAAGTGTCGTCCATGCATAATTGTGGACTACCGCCTCAGGAAGTCATGAGTTTCATTTGTCATCACCACCATTAAAGTATGGTTATTTAGATATATATAATGTTTATATATGATATTTATGTAATTTTTATGATTCTGGAAATGTAATATATCCTTTTAATTATTTCCATTCATATAGTTAATAATTATAATATCGCTCATGTGTATTCTTTAGACTACCAAATCTATGAGATGAGGTGATCCATTTTTTATGTCCAACATTTAGTAATTATTATTAATAAGTATATAATAAATATATATTAAATTAGTATTATTATTAAAAATATTTATATTAGTAATCCATGAGAAATAAACTTGTACTAAAACTAATGTACTGAAATATACATGAAAAGGGAAACAATCGACACCGAAAAATGATTATTTTAATAAGAAATTACAAATAATGAGGTGATTAAATGTTTAATTGGAAGATATATTACATTATTAGTATTTATATGGTTTTTAATATAAGTTGAAAAAATAGATTTATTATAACATAGGTTAAAATCACCTACAAATAAAGTCAAACATGGGTTAAAGGTTTTTTCCATAATCTCATCCTTAATCGGGATTATTTACATTTATGTTTCCATATGGTGAATTATATTATATTTATATAGTAAACCAAATAATTTTTCTTATCTTGTGGTTATTTATAGAAAATATATTTTTTCATTTCATTTTCCTTTCTCTAAGTACTCACAAGTCATAAATATTTTATGTAAGAGGAAACTGCCACAATTTTTCTATTCGGTCGATAGTATTTTCTAAATATTTATATTTCCATTAAAATTTTCTCTATAATATTTTAAATATAATAAAATGTTTTATTATATTAATTTTTACCCATTTTTTCAAATTTTATAAAAGGTTTAAATTGAATCTTTATTTCATTTTCCGAATGAGTTACTTTTTACCGATGGTGTGAACACAATTTGGACTTTACTAAAATTTCACAAACAACCTTTACCACCATCATGGATAGTAATTTATTGGAATCATATATTAAAAATTTTCATATTCCTTTCCAAAGAAGATTATTTTTATAATATTTTTTGGTATGATTAAATTTGATGTAATTAATTTGATAATGAAATGGGTATTATCCTCAAGAAATTTTCGAGTTATAATTCAAAAATATTTCCATATATGTCAATATACTTTTATGAATATTATGATTTATTGAGTTTATAATATAAGGGAATCATATAAAATAACACCCTTTATGTATTATTACTATTTTACGTAGAGAATGTATTAATATTATTTATACTAGTTTTTTCTGTATACAGAGTTGTTAATTATTTAGGTATATTAATTAAGTTATATTTTTTATTATTTGATTAATTAATTAGACTTATTTGGTGATGGGTGGGGCCCAAAATTACATATAAACTTGATGAATTTTTATAAATCATGAGATAAAAAAGGTTGGATAATTGGAATAATTTTTACCCAATTCTATATGATTTCATGGAATGATGCCTCAATGGTAAGTTTAAGTTTCCTTATATTGTTTATTCCAACATTATGAAAAACTTTATTGATGAAAATTTGATTATTTTAATAGTTATTTTATCCATAGAGAAGTTTCAAGACCATGTGATTATATATATAACAATATTTTATCACTATTTAGTCCTTCCATATTAGTTATACCTTATTTATTATGAGATTTCTTCCATTGTACAAAATTCCTTACCGAGATTTTGAGATCACAGTTTTGTTTTTGTTACATTCCCAAAGAATCCTAGAATTTTTCGATTATTTATATTGAAGGATATGATAGAGGGAATAATAATTTTATCAAAGAAAATAATTCTTTATATATTATGTTTACAAATTTAATGTGAGAATCAAGCATGCATTTAGTCTTCCTAGACCATATGACTATATGATCCCCCGATATGTGACCAATTGTATATAGTAAAAATTTAATAAAGTAAACAATAACTATGGGATACTAGGCCTGGTGGCTGTTATAATTCGTATCATAGAAAATTTGGTATCACCCTTGGGAAAAATATTTACGAATACATATATTATAGAACATAACCATATAATTTATTCTAGGTATAAGACTATGTATATGGTTATATCATGATGTTTTAGTAATGATTGTGCACTTTTACTTGAAAATACATCTCTATATGGATATTATAAAGTGGATTCAATAATGGTACAAATTAACCAAGGGGTAATAACACTAAAAGAGGTGAAATAAGTATTTACATGATCATTAATTATTAACTATTATTGGTCCAAATAAATAACACTAGGATTTCTGCTCTCCATGATTATTCCTTTAATGATTCAGACACTCTTTAAAACTATTATGAGTGATTTTAAAATATTTTCATGTTTAGAAGATATTCAAAAATATGCTAATCTTATGATTCCAATATTATCTATGCATAAGTTTTCATTATATGTAAGGTCTTTCACTAGATTTATAATTATACACTATTATTATGGATATTATATGGTAATATAGTGTTTTACATTGTGTAGAAATGGTTCCTAATAGAATGAATGGAAAACATATCAGTATAAAAAATTATAGTATTTACCTACTAAATATTTCACTATGGACCGAGTTTGAGATAATAGGATTATAAGTATATTGTTTATTGTTTTGACTAAAAATAATGGATATATGTACAACATGCTTCTTCACCACATGATTTAATTATATTGTACAATATTTTATAGAATAACCCTCTATCTCATAATAGAACTATAAATCCATTTTTTTCTAAATAACGGATCAATTGAAAAGATATTTCTTGTATTATGGATGTAATTATTATGAAAATGTTATTTAGGGTGTTTTTTGTTCGAATATAGATTATAATAAATGGTGGAAATTGATTAAAAATTCTACAGAGGATTAGGATATATATGATATAGAATTTAGAAATCTCAAGAAAAAATTCAGTGAAAAATACATTCTTAATGTGAATCGGGTTCATTTGGAAGATTAGTTTGAAATTTGTGTCAAATAGGAGAGGAATGTGTTGTTATGTATGATTAAAACACTATCGGATTAGCAATGAATGACATGAAATATGTAAATAATCCAGAGAACAATATAGATTGTTTCAATAGTGTGCTAAATCCAAGACATTGATGTTTGTTTCTATCTCAAAAATTATTTAATATATGAAGATACAGTTTCAAGTTCCCTCAAGGTAGAGAAATAATTATAAATGTATTATATTTTCAATGGGAATAATGATAATAATAATTTATATGATCAGTATATAAAGGGAATTATTGAAAACTATGGGGGGAATGGAATTCCCAACATGTAATAAATGATTAAAGAAAAATGTATGTACTTTCATGAAGAGAATAATAGATTATATAACAAGTTAATATAATAGACATAAGGAACATGAGTGTAAGGGAAATCAGGTATCTTACATTTTCCATTGTTTCAATTTTAGGGTGATGGGGCACTATGAAAAGGAATTACCCAAGAATCAATGAAATTTATATGTGAAAATGTAAAAGGATCAAGACCTATCTTATATAATTACTGCATATGATGTTTATTTTTTATAGTTGGTACCATAATCATAATCACAGTGATATGTAATGATTAATTTTATTTTGGATTTATATAGTTATAATATCCACTAAGATATTGAATCATACTCTAATAGTATGAAAATTAATCATCTAATCAATATATCTAGAGAGAATATGTTTGTAATATAAATATAATGGGTGGCCTCTATTAAGATTCACATATATTCTCTCGTTCCATACATGATTACTATACCAATGTTTTACTTTGAAAAAAAGTGGTTATTGATATTTTTTAGGATTTTGGAATTAGTATAGGAAGCATAATATAATATATGTTATACTCATGGAATTATTATTTAATTGTTAAAGTATTATATTATTTATATGGGTGATATTATTCATGTTATAAGAGTTAATTTTTTGCTTCATCTAATGAAGTATTATTCATATTATATATTTTAATAACTTATTCTGATATTTTTCCAGATATGTAAAATTGGTTTTCATTCATTTATAGATATTATGATCTACTAGAGGTCTATTTTTGTTCTTCTATCCAAAAATTTTACTATTAGTCATTAATCTTGAGAATTATATATGAAAAATGATTATAATATTAAATAAAAAATATTTAGAAACTTGATAGTTTTCATGTAAATATATTTCCTCATGTTATTCATATTTATTGTAATATAAACCTTCAACTCTATTAAATGAATCTAAAATTAAAATTTTATACTTTCACCTTCATTTATGATGATAAAATTTTATTTTTCATCTCCTACTGATCAATAGTTATCTATTCATTAAATTTATACTCATCATGTTTTTTTATCACTCTCTATTATAATTTTGGTGTAATTATTTATACTCCATAATAATACTTTCAATTACCATTAATATTCCCTTTATTTGAGAATCTAATTATGTGTTATTTCAAGTAGCCTTTATGTTTCATATTTTCCTTTTTCAAATGAAATTTTTTTATTCCTTTGTATGATGGGGGTTTTTTAAAAACATTATTTTTAAATACTGAACCATTTATTTTCAAGATAGAAAATGTTTATTGGATGTAATTTATTTAAGGGGAGATAATTTTACACATCAAATATTTATAATACAAGACTGATAAGATTGCTATTTTTCTCAAAATGAAACACCAATCTTTAAGTGAACATCAATATACTATATATATTCAACTTATAACCAATCCATTAAAATGTAGATATGAATTGGAATAACCATGTTATGAGAAAAATGTCTAATGGTTTTATATAACTCAAATGTGTAAATTAATTTATAATAAATAAGTTATAAACTTTCAGTAATTTCATTTTATGCTTCACAAAAATCATTTCACCAAAAATGTTTTTCATTGAATGTTACATGTATAAATTATAATTAATTTGTAACAAATTTTCTTTTTTTATTTTATGATGTTAATTTCATTTTTTAATTAATCATTTCACAAATATCCTAGTGCAGTTTTTTTGATATTATTATGAAATAGTTAATTGATATGTGTATAGGGAAAAGTAAAGATTTTTCAAAAATTAAAAAATTAATGACATTATAATCATATAAGAATAACTTTAAATGATATATATCATTTAAAAAAAATATGTCCATAGTATTATAATTCATAAAAATATAATTTTTTACACTGAAATATTTTCTTGACATTTTAGGGAATAAAAATTGTTTTCGATTATTTTCCCTTCAACAAGTATTTATTAGGTTCCATTAATTTTTTTCTATATTAATAAAAAATTAATCTCGTTTTATTTTAAATAATGAAATTAATTACATTGGAATCAATATGATATTTTTTATTTCAATAAATCATTTTTATGTTAAGAACAATATTTTTTATAAAAACATTAATTGTTCTGTTTCACGCACTTATATAAAAACAAAATTCCATCATCTCTATAAATTTAATATTCTCAAATAGAAGAAATATTTTTAATTTTAAAAATTAATATTTTTTAATAATTTCAACTTAGTGTTTTAATAATGAATAGTAATATTTAAAAAAAATTAAATTAGGATTAAATCGTGTTTACCTGGGACTAAACTATGAGATAACGCTAAAAACCCACATAAGACAAAAATCAAAATTTTTGGTCATATTTAGACCATCTACAACAATAAATTTTGTTATGAGTCATTTTGGATCAATTTCGTTTGACTATGCCATTAATATATTTTATTCATTTGAAATATACCATGTCTGTCCTCTCACTCCCTTTAAAAAAGACACCATCTCTCCTCCCTTCCTCACTCTTAAAGAGCCTATTATATTGTCCAATAAATACCCGAATAACAACCTAATATCTATCTCTGTGATCTATAGATCCTCTTTTGATAAAAATATTATCTATATAAGTCTTAATGTTTAACAAAAAAGGAGGTTCTCCAAATAGGAGATATTGCACTTAACTGGGTGATTTAATTTTATTTCTTCATTTAACTCATTCAATTATAAGATAAAAATTGTGATAGAGTAATTTAATTGTATCAAATATAATTATATGTTATAAATTTTAAGATGAAACCTTTATTCATCTTCTACTCAGTCAAATGGGAAAAAACCGCTCATGTGTATGTCCGAACTACCAACTCATGAAGTGATGCATTTCTTTTTTCATCAACACCATTCATGGATTGTTAAAATGAAAGATATTATTTTATACGTGATTTTTTTGAAATAATTATATTCTGGTTATATAATATATCATCTACCTTTATACCGTTCGTGATGATAAAAATGATAATGTTACTTGTGTGTACATGACGACTACCATCACCACGAAGAAATATGGTTAATTTTTTTTTTGATACTCAAAAAAATTTATAAATATATATATAATGAATATATATTTATATTTTATTTATACCATTTTTCACTTTCTGGATATTATGGAATAATTACAATGATTCTAGGATGGAAACTACTAAACTAGAACATATAAGAAAAATAAAACAGTAAACACCGGGAAATGAATAATCTAACAAGGTATTATTAATAAATGGGTGATGAGATGTTATAATTGAATTATATATGAAATTATATTTATTTATATGTTTTTAATTTAATTAAATTAAATAAAAATTATTTTAGGATTTGGTTAAAAGAATATATAAATAAATTTTGACCTAAGGTAAAATTTTAATTCATAATATCACCATCTATTGCGATTTTTTAATTAAAGTTTCCATTGCGGAAATTATATTATATTGTTGCATAAAACACTTAAATTTTCAACACCTATGTTTATTTCTAGAAATTAATATTATTAATTTTATTTTCATCACTCTATGTACTCAAAACTATGGAAATATGCTTTTAAGGAAAACCAACATTTTTTTCTATTCAATTAAGAAACTTTTTATTCCATGAAAACATTTCAATTAAAATTATTCTCGGAATGTTTTTAATCTTCTCTTATGATTTATTAAATTAATTTTTACCAATTATAGAAATTTTATATAATTAATTTAATGGTATCTATTTGTTTTTTCTAAATGAGGATCTTTTTAACAAAGGTGTGAATGGAATAATTGTTTAGTTTTACACCGCAGGAATCGATTTTCTGACCATCATTAATATGTATTTTCTTAAATATTACATTATAATTTTCCATGGGTGTTTTAAATGAAAATTATTTCCCTGATATTTTGATTTTTTCTAATTTACTGACTTTAAAATGAAAAGGTCATTTCCCCCAAAAAAACATTCCATTTATCATTAAAAAATTTCTCATATTTTTCAACATAAATTAATCAATATTATTATTTAATGACGTTATACTATAATGATTTCATCCACTATATTTATAATTATTTCTTATGATCCCTTTTACTAGGGAATGTATTGAAATTTTGTGATATAGTTCCCCAGGTGATTATAGTAATTGATTATTAACGTTTATTAATTAATATGTATTATTTATGAATATGATGAATATATTATACATATTAAGTGATGATTATAGAATGAAATTACATTTCTCCATGATGAATTCATAGGTATCATGAGAAAAAATAGGTTGTTCATTTGGCATATTCCTTACCCATTTATATATGATTTATTAGAATGAGTCCTCGATGATAATTCTAACATTTCCATAATTATGCATTAAATCCTTATATAATACATTATTGATTTCCGTGTGATTGTTAGAAATAGTTATCTTATCATTGTATAATTTCCATGATCATGTGACAGTTTATATGGAATTAATTTATCATAATATATTCTTATCATATTATTCATGACTTATTTATTCTATTATAGTTTTTGATGTACGCATTCCCTTACTCTACACCTGAGATCAGCCTTTTATTTTGTTTCTATTCCCTAGGATTCTAGTAATTATGATGTGGTCGACATATAAGTATATTTTAGAGGTCATAATGTTATTCCCAAGGTAAATACTGTGTTGTAATTTACATTTTCAAATATAATGTGGTAATCAATCTTGTATATAGTTTTACAAGACTACTAAACTATGTGATCCGTCAATATATAATCTCTCTGTATATAGTTCCAATGTAATAATTTTACCACTAGAAAATGAATTCTAAGTACGAGGTTGATATAGTTTTCATCATAGAATGTTTAGTAGGATCCTTGGTAATAAGATTTAAGAAAATGTAGATTTGAGAACCTAACCATATGATATACTTTTTGAATAAGCCTAACTATGGTATGAAATAATGATGCTTCACTAAATATTGTGCAGTTTAACTCAAAAATACATCTCTATCTAGGTAATAAAATTGGATGTGTTTGTGGAATAGATGCACCTAGGGGTAAAAAATATGAAAGTTGTGGATTGTACAATATCTTAATATTTTTAATTGTATATTGAGTGGGCCTAAGAATATACACCTAGCTAGAAAATTCAATGGTATATTCTTCGATTGATTAAAATTATCTTTACGAAATATTATAAACATTTGAATAAATTTTTATTAACTTAATATATGTTTAATTATACTATGATTATAATTCAAAGATATGATATTAATTAATTTTTAATTTTTGTATGGAATTATTCACAAATTAGAATTATACTCTATAATTCATAATATTATTATCTTATATATCATATTCAAGTGAATATAAAGGGAACCAAATGGAAGGAATGGAAACTTATAAAAACACACAATCTAGTAAGTATTTTCATCTCAAAAATGTAAATACATCTAGAGATAAACTAAAATAGATTAAAAAAATATCCTGGAATGTTATGACTAGTAATCTTGGCTATATAGAGAAACTTATTTCGTCACCAAATGATATTAGGATGTTAGAATACTTCATATAAAAATCCTCCATAATTTAATGAAACCATTTATATGTTAGTGGATGAACAATGGATCAAGACAACGAGCATGTATCCTAGTGGTAAGGGCTCCTACTTTTCATCCAAGAGACCTTGGTTTAAAACCGGGTGGAGGTGAATTTCTAAGTACTATAGTAGTACTGTAGCAGGAACTATTCGGTATTGTAGTAGCTAGAACTATTCCCTGATTTCGGCCTTCGGGACATCAGATTGGGCCAATAGGTCTCAAGGGCCTTCAGGTCATCAAAGGCCTTCGGGCCATAGGGCCTTCGGGACACAAAAAGACCATGAAGTTGGCCAGTTCACAAACAATAGGCCTTAGAAGAGGATCTGAGCAACAATAGTAGTCACCAGTAGCAGAGTTAACCGGATTGGAAGAATGACCCGTTATGGAAACCACCATCATGATCAGGCACCCTGTAGCTTTGTATGGGGCAATACTAGCCGATCAGCAATGCAAGGTGGGGGGATAAGGCGATCAATGATGTAGAATATGGGGAGGGCCAGTTCTAGTGGGATGGGCCTACGGGTCATGTATTGGGCATGGTATGCCTCTAGGCCTTCGGGTCATGTATTGCGGGTTATGTTGGGCCTTGTGCCTTGGGCCTACGTGTCATGTACAAGTTCCTATTCATCCCTTAAAAGGGGGATTATCCATAATAAAATAAAAAAATAAGGCCTTATAGCCATTGGGGGGGATAATGGATCAATTCATTGAAATGATATATCATGTTTTTGGGATATAATTAGAGAGAAAAGTGTAATGGTCTGACCCTATATATCTAGAGTTGGTGAATTATTTTAATACATTGGCATAATAACAAGGAATCAAATCTCGAAGGACTGATCTATTTAACAGCCCTGGAAAATAGATTACATACATGAACTTTACATTACAATTAAAAACATAAAATACAATATATATAATTCTTTGATAACTCTATTATTTTCCTAGATTAACCATTCATAACAATCATAAAACACTTCTTAGCATCCTTGGATATTAAAACATAATAAAGGGGTGATATCAAATTCTTAGTAAGGTTAAAAAATACAACATATGATTTCATAAATAAGCATAGGTTTTTAAGGAAATGTATAAAATTTAAATACAAGCCTTTTAAACATAATTGATAACATAATATGGAAAGAATAAATACAATAATTTCATTTACACATTCATATGAATATTCTACTAGTTGAATAATCACATGTAATATCAATAACTAATATCATAATGAGGTAATGCATAATGTTAGATATTTTAAACACACCATTGAGGCATCATACTGAAAATATAATATTCTCAAGGGTTTATTCAAAGAATATAATATTTTGAAATCATTATGCCAAAAAATAATAAATGTTTATGGACTTGGCCAAAACCATATATTTTTTTATGAAACCTATTTATGAATACAGGGTCTATAGTGGACCCATCCAATCATTTAATAAGTCTAATACATTCTACATATGAAAATATTGAAATGAAAAAAACAAAATCGTTCGTATTAAAGTTTAGAATACAAAATATAAATACTTTAACAGTAAACCAAGAATGGTTTCTAAATTGAAAAACCATATTAAAATATATCATAAACACTTAAATACAATGCATAAGATTGCATTCTAAAAAATCAACCTCAATTAAGCATAAAATCCATCAATGGATGTTGAAATCGATGAAAATAATCAAATAAATTCATTAAAACTCTTTGAGATAAATAACCCTTTTTACTTTGAAATCATTTATACACAAAAATAATATAAATGATATCATTTATTTTGAAAATAACCATGTAATATTGTATGTAATGCTTCAAAATGTTAAGGCGTCATAAAGTTTGAAAATAGCAGCTTGTTCCATATAAGTGAAAAAACATTCTATCTTTAATTTGTCGAAAAGGTTGTAATGTACCTCATTTGGAAAATAATAGAAATATTCCATTAAAATGTTTTATAAATATCTAAGAAATTTTAAAAATTACATTAGTTTTTTTTAAATATTTTTAATTACATTTTATGAATCATTGTCATTTATGATAAAGATATTCTGGTAGATACTTACGTATAAACAATCATGAATAATAATGAGATTGTAAAATTAACCTACCCTTGTACTTTAATTTTTATGAAGATGAATTTACATAATACATAATGGTTTAATAAAGTTATTAAATTATACTAAGACCATATTTATATTTATTATATCATATATGATCCTCTTATATTGTTTCTTTTATAAAATTTCTGTATTACCATTGTTTCTTGTGTTAACTACATCATTTTCCTATGCATGTTTCTTTGTGTAAGTAATGTTTTTTCTGAATAGGATTTTTTTATTCATATCTAGAATGATATAAGGTTCATATTTATTTATACTCATCATATAAATTTTATAATCATTCTTGAATGGTTAATATAGAGAATAAATCTCACCGCCTCGCGGAGATGGTAGGTTGTATGTATGCACGAGCAATGATATCATTCCTATGATAGTTAAATGGTATGGAATTTGATGATATATTAATTATAAATAATAATTATATTGTTATATTAATTATTTATATCCATTTTACTCATCACTATACCGATCCAAAAAATTATTTTTGAATAACAAATTAAACCACAGCGTGGAGATGGTAAGACGTACGTACGCACACATAGTGATATTATTATTTGTATAATGGATAAAATGATTAATATGGTTTTCCCATGTTTATAATAACATTTAATTGTATTTATTATACTTTAGTTATTATGTTTGTATGTAAATAACATATGAATAGAATGTAGAAGAAAAAAATAACATTGAAAGAGTTGATAAAACAATTACCTATTTTGGGTATCTTTTTTTGATTTTCACAAAAGGACCCTATAAGATGGATTCATGAAAAATGTATAACCTATAAGATGTTATGAGGGATGTTTGGAGAGTATATGTTCAGATTTTGTCCAAGAAAAAGGGCTTTAGGGGTGTGAATTAATGATAATTGGAAGTTACATTTTATAAGAGAGGGCATGGTAACATTTGGAAACTCTTAAAATAATAACTTAATATAAATTACTTTTCATCTAAAAAGGTAAAAAAGTAAGTTTATTGTAGGATAAGGTGAGGATGTGTGAAATATCATCAAAAAATTAATTTTTGACATGTTTAGGTTAAAAAAGTATCCATGTCTTTTGGATTTAATCCTTAGTTAAATAAGTTAACCTCTACTGTGACAACATGCCTTTTTACACTATAGGGTTAATATAGTTACAATAAATTGAAAAACAAACCATAATGGGATAATTTATAAAATATTTAACACTATTAAAGTTATTTGCTCTAACCTATTATTATTATTAATTTTATAACATTTATTAAAATATTATTTTTTTATGTATCATTTATTTTAATTTTATGCTATTTATTATTTTCATTTTTAAAAATATCAAACCATTAAAATAAATTCTAAAAAATAATTCAAATATTACACTAAAATATCTATGTTATCTATAAAATTTTCTAATGTATTTAAATATGTACAATTATATTTATTTTAATATTTTAAATATCATTTATTTGATATTAATATTAATAAAAGAATTTATACTTCATTGTTATATCATAATTAATGGTTATTATTTAATCTATAAAATTTATAAATAAATTTTTATGATGTATGTAATAGTTTTATATTTCCATTGACAATTTATAATCTATGTTATCTTTTGGATATATCTATATTAAAATCATTATACTTATAATAATTGAGAGTGTGACATTTTGTCACATTTATTAATTTTTATAATATTCATGTTATATTCTTGGGAAAGGGTCCATTAAATTATTTAATTTTAAAAAATAGTTTATAATGGTATATTTTGGTCATCTAATGGGATTTTACAGCTTTTATGTTAATTTTAAAGTATTATTTTTCCCATCAATTAACAGATTTACCCTTGATCACGGTAATAAAAAAATTCATAAAGTTTATATTGATAATATCCCAAAAAAATAAAATTCTCCTATTAACATAATTTAGACCCATTGATTTAAAATATGGAATCTAGTTTTAAAAATTAAAAACACATAAGTTGTGATAATTAAATTAAAATTAATCCCTCTCTACAAACCGAGAAGATGGGTTTTTCAAAAGTAAAAACCATCAAAAGAATGGCATGTGTTTATATCTACTTTGTCATGAACTGTCCTTGGGGCCCGTTTCATGACTACCCCAAGCCCGCCTTCCATAGGCCAAAGGTTGGCGACTAACACCAAAGGCATAAATCATGCTAAAAGGGAATACATTGCCTTTATATAAGTAATAAAACACAACAGAGTACGCAAGCTAAAGTAAACACTAAGTAAACTGAGTACAAAAGTAAGTGTTGAAACATAAATGGGCCAGAATACAAACCCAACTGAAAGTACAGTACAACAGTAAAGAAAGAACAACTGCAGTAAAGTAAACCAGCAACCACTGAGTCGTCCTCCGGATATCCCACCTGAACGGTGGGTACAAATGGTCTCCTCAGCTCCTCGGGTCCGGCCGTCCGCTCCATGTATGTCCCGATATCCACCTCCAGATACCATCCCACTCCACTATACTCTACCTCGATCTGTGTTTTCGGTTGTCTTCATTCAACACAACGTAGTACGGGCATAGCCTGTGTAGGGGTTTGTATACGATACTCAGTAGGGATCCCAAGACCCCCAAAGGCCTCCCAAAATCTACAAAGGATAAACCACAAAGTAAAGATGCAAACACGAAGTATCAACCAACTCTACATTGGTATATTCCCATTCATACACCTAAGTCATCAATTCCTGTTCAGCTCCAACTCATGAGCCCAAGTACAACCGAGTCCACACAGGAAATCACAACCCAGTCCACACTGGAAAGCAAGTCAATTACATCGATGATAATGATTGAAAGTCAAGACTCATCTCACACAGGTATACTACTCACGAAGGGGGTGGACATGATAGATGTAGCCTCTGAATCATCTTCCTTGCCGAACCCATGTAGGATCCAAGTATAGAAGTATTCGTTGCCGAACCCATGTAATATCCAAGTATAGTAACCATTTCTGCCGAACCCACGTAGGATCCTAGTACAGTCGTCATCGTTGTCGCAGTCGCAGCCAGCTCTATGGTTCCCGCACACAACATGCTTGATTCCGAGAGGGTCAGCTCTTTGATCCAAGGGGGTTCAATATATCAATTGTCAAGATGTCCATATTTTATGTATCTCTAAGTTCCGTCTCATCAAAAGGAACGGAACGCAACAAACGGCGCGTCAATTGGACGCCCTGTCTGAGAGATATTGGCTTTTCCGTCCCAGGGGCCCACTTAGTAATATGATCGTTTCTAACCTGGATGATATCTAATTCATCTTAAACTCACTTAGAGTATCAAAATAGGACCATCTCATTGAAAGAGTCCCAGTTCCGCAGAGGGCGCGTCGATTGGACGAGCTGTCCTTAAGTTATTCAAATTTAAGTGAATAACGGGCCCGGCCCGTTTAGCCCAATGGGCTGACGGGTCAGGTTGACTCAGTTTGATGGGTCCGACCGAGCAGGAGTTTCAGACCAGTCCGAAGAAAAACATAACACGCTATGAAGGGGCGTGGCCCGGCTCGGCCCGGCTGGGCGCGCGGCCCAACTGGCTCGACCGACTGGCCAAGCGGTGCGGCCGAAGCCAAGCGGGTTCTTGGGGGGGCGCGGCCCCCCTGGACTTCTGCTCCGGTGGCGCAGCCCTTCCCCAAACTGGCCAGCTAGACCGGCCTGTATTTTTTCACACGCGTCCCACATGGGCGGGCCGCCGGTCCTCCAGCGTCGAGCCCTCCTGATGCCGCGGTCCCGCTCCGCCCGGCAGGCCGACGTGCCGACCGATCCTCTAGTGCGATTTCCCCCTGGAGTCGCGACTCCTTTTCACCCGGGTGGCCAACGGGCCGGCCGGTTCTTCCACCAAATCGGCCCATGTAGCGGGCCTCCGTTCATTCCTCACAATCGGCGCGACGACACCTGTTACCTTTGCCATGTTCCTGGCACAGCGCATTGGCACCATGCTTCCATCGCTGCCAATTGCCAAATCCAAAAGTATAAAGTTCCACCGGAGGGTCATCAGGTCGTGTTCGTTCGACTTGCACCCTCCGTGTTAGGCGGTAACACATACCCAAGAATGCATGTGGTTCACGAAACACAATGAAAATTTTATATTCAATAAAATTGAATCAAATCACCCTACCTCAACAAAGAAGTCGAACGTCGGACGTCGCGGAAGACAGCGTCGCGGGATGAAGTTTTTGTAAGCGACGTCGAAAAGTACCCGAGGAGGAAGCGGCGTCTACCCCTTATTTCACAGAGAGATGATTGTAAGACGTGACGTCGTTGGTGAGTTCCTGCGTCGGTGTCTCCTCCCTTGTAATAGAGAAAGAAGAGGACGGAGAAACCGGGGTCGCTGGGTCGATGTTCTTCATCGGAGAGTTGGCGTTCTTCATTGAGGATGAAGTTCTTCAAAAACACTGTCGTTCTCCCAATTCCTCCTCACACAACAATTCTAACCAAAATAAAATATGGCTTCTCCTTATTTTATTTTAGTTTTCCATGCATTAAAATTTATAAAATTCTAATTCTAATTCACTAAATTAATTAAACCATGAGATTTCTAATTAATTTAGTGATAGGTTGGAAAGTTTTATAGAGGGGGAGAGGGGAGAGGAAGAGCTACACATTTAAAGGATACCAAAATTAATGGGGAGATGCCATGTAATTAACATGGGAGTTCAAAGGGGGTTAAGGGGTTATGGAATGTGAAAAGGTTGGGGCACGTGTGGGCCCCACCTCCCACATAACCACACATGGGATGTTGGGTGGTTTTGGGCCCCACCAACAACTTCCCATGGGATAGTTTAACTTCCAAGGATAATAAAATAAAATTTTACACAATTTTATTAACTTCTTATTTAAACCCCAAAATTTAACTTCTTCTCCCGTGAAAACGCATCTACGGTAAAAGTCCTCTTAAGAAAATATTGGTGCTGCGAGTTCATCGGTGCCCTCAGATTACAATTCTGAGCACCGGTTCAAAAGATATAAGAACCCACTCGTTTGTTTACTAAACGTACCCGAGCTAAACTTCATAAATTGATTTTGGGCACACCGGGCCTCAGAATCGGGTGTCGTCAAAAAATGTGTACTCGTAAAATTCCAAAGAGTTTAGGAAAAAATTTCTTTAAATTTCCGAGTCTTTACATTACTCCAACCTCAGGGCTTTATGTCCCCAAAAATCTACATCATACACTAGGGAAACAAATGAGGGTACTGTGCACGCTTCTGAGCCTCCTGTTCCCATGTGCTCTCTTAGAGGTTCTCGTGCTACCAACGAATGCATACCAGAGGAATCGACCATCCACGTAGGACCCGCTCTTGTCAATCCTCGATCTCCACTGGGACCTCAGCAAATGTTTCCCCGTCATCGATGTCCATCTCCCTGTGATCAATGATATGCGTCGGGCCGTGCACGTATCTCCCCAGCTGAGGTACGTGGAAGACGTCGTGCACCCGGTGCAACTCAGGTGGAAGGGCTAAGTGATAAGCCACCTCACCTATCCTGCTGAGAGCCTGGAATGGTCCGATAAAGCACGGAGATAACTTTCCAACCTGGACAAATGTGTATAGTCCACGTCGAGGTGTGACCCGTAAGAAAACGTGGTCACAATCCTCAAACTCCAGTGTTCTCCACCTCCTATCAGAATAGGATTTCTTTCTGCTCTATGCAGTCCTCATCCACTCCTGGATGATCTGCACCTTCTCTGTCGTAGCCTAGACCATCTTTGCTCCTACAAGTGTTGACTCCCTAGGGTCTGTCTGGCATAGTGGTGATCTGCAAGGTCAGCCATACAATGCCTCATATGGTGTCATCCTGATGGTGGACTGGTAGCTGTTGTTCTACACAAACTCCACCACGGGTAGGTGATCCTCCCACCTGTGACCGAAGTCAAGGACACATGCACAGAGCATGTCATCGAGTCTCTGAATAGTCCTCTCCATCTGGCCATCTATATGAGGGTGAAAGGCGGTGTTCAAGCGTAGCTACATCCCAAAAGCTTCATACAGCCCCTTCCAAAGTCAGGAAGTAAAGAGAGCATCTTGATCGGAGATGATATATGATGGATCACCATTAAGTCGTACGATCTCCTGAACGTAGAGGTGTCCCAAGCTCTCCACTGAGCCCTGCTCTCTGATAGGTAAGAAGTGGGCCGACATGGTGAGTCGGTATAAGATCACCCAAATAGAGTCATGTACTCTAGATGTACGTGGGAGCCTCATCACAATATCCATGTATATCTCATCCCACTTCTACTTCGGGACCTCTAAGGGCTATACCAAGCCTTCCGGAACCTGGTGCTCTACCTTTACCTACTGGCAGGTGAGGCATCGTGAAACGAACTCTGCCACAACCTTTTTCATACCCAGACACCAGTGTTGTTGTCTGAGATCCTGGTACATATTCACTACTACTGGATGTACCACCAAAGGGGAAGTGTGAAACTCCCTCAGCACCTCATCCTATAATGCAACTGGTACCATTGTACGTCCCATGAAGATGATGACGTGCTCTCCTCCTACAAAAAATCCATCAGGTGCCTATCCTGTGGATATCTGTGCACGTCGCATCTCACAGTCAACATCCCCACACTGTGCCTCTCTGACCCACTGATGTAGTGGAGGAGTGACTATGAGAGACTACAGAAAGGCTACTCCATATCTATCCACAAAGGATATCTGCTACATGGCTAGCTGCTATGTCGCCTCTCCAAGTAGTTGAATGCCTGATCTTCTGCTGAGAGCATCAGCTACTACGTTTCCCTTCCCATGAGTATAGACGATCTCAAAGTTATAGTCCTGGAGGAACTCGAGCCATTGTCGATGTATGAGGTTCAAGTCCTTCTGGGAGAAGATATACCTGAGACTCTGGTGGTCAGAGTAGACTGTAAAGCCCTCGCCTATAAGATAGTGTGGCCACATCTTCAAGGCGAAGACTACTACCGCTAACTCCAGGTCATGGGTAGCATAGTTCTTCTCATGCTGCCTCAACTGTCATGAACAATATGTAATCACTGCCCACAACTGCATTAGGACACACCCGAGTCTGATCCCTGATGCATCGTAGTAAACTACGTACCCTACACCCTCCTCCAGTAGCGTCAATATGGGTGCATTGGTCAATCTCTATCTCAGCTCTTGAAATCACTACTGACATCTATCTGACCACACGAAGGATTTCCCCTCCTTCATCAATGCTGAAAGTGGTGGTGCAACTCTGGAGAAGTTTGGCACAAATCTCCGATAGTAACCACCCAGACCTAGGAAACTCTGCACCTCCGTCACACTCCTTGGTGGCTCCAAAGCTAGTACTACCTCGATCTTCGTAGGATACACTGAAACTCTCGCCTCAGAGATGACGTACCCAAAGAAGTGGACCTCCCGAATCCAGAACTGACACTTCAAGAGCATACCATAAATCTGGTGGTCTCAGAGTGTGTCCAGTACAACTCGTAAGTGGTAGGTGTGCTCCTCCTCAGTAGTCGAGTAAATTAGTATGTCGTCGATGAAGACTATGACAAATCGATCATGTTATGGTTGGAAGATCCTATTCATGAGACTCATGAACACTGCTGGAGCATTGGTTACACTGAAAGGCATAACCAAGAACTCATAGTGGCCATACCGACACCTGAAGGTCGTCTTCTAAACATCCTCATCTCGAACTCTGAGATGATGATAACCTAACCTGAGGTCTACCCTCGAGAACCATCGTGCTCCCTTGAGTTGATCAAACAGGTCGTCAATCCTCAGGGAGTGGATACTTGTTCTTTACAGTCACCTGATTCAGGCGACGGTTGTCGACACATAGTCGTAATCTCCCATCCACCTTCTTGGAAAATAAAATCGTAGAAGCCCAGGGTGAAACACTCGGTCGGATGAATCAATTTCCCGACAAGTCCTCCAGTTGTACCCGCAGCTCACGAAGTTCGGCGAGAGACATCTGATATGCTGGAGTTGATATCGGGGATGTCCCGGGGTACAAGTCAATGTATAAGTCAACCTCTCTACGAGGAGGTAGTCCTGGAACATCTTCAGAAAAAACGCACTCATACTGATACACCACAACAGGAATACTTGGACTCCGCACATCAACTGTATCTAGGATGAGACTATCCAACTGATGGGTGCTCAGTTTCCCTCTCTTCTCTGTAAGTCCATCCTTCGCTGCAAAGGATCCCTTCTCGCCGGTGAAGGTAAACCTTCACCCATCTGTGCAGACACACCGCACTTTGTGCCTAATACAATCGATCTGAGCATGAACTGTAGATAACCAATCCATCTCAAAGATGACGTCGTGAGGCCTCGACACCGCTACAAGAAGATCCCAGCCGAAGCTCTCGCCTCCTAGAGTAAGCTCACACTACTGGAACCAGTGCGTAATCCTCGAGTCTGCTCCCGTAGGAGTCTCTAGCCGTAAGGATCGAGCCAACTGATCTGTCGGAATCTCCGAGCTCCGAACAAGGGAAGCAGAAATAAATGAATGACTCACTCCCGTGTTTATAAGAACTGCATCAAGGGTGGAGTAGACACTTATAGTACCTCGAATCATCTCAGGTGTGCCATGGTTATAATCCTCCACTGCCTGATGTTGAGCCTGCCTCTGTCCGCCATCTCCCAGTGGTCGGGGTGGATCTCTTGGTGTTGGTGGTGGTAGAGCCTCAAAGTGTCGCCAACCACCCGCTGCTCGACCAGCTCCTCTGCCTCATCCGCCTGCTCCCTACGGACCGCCACGGTCAAACGTCTGCCTCTACCTAGGTGGTCCTTCAACCATCTGCTGCTCCACTCCATGTCAGGTCGGGGAGTCAAGAGCCATGTGGCCCTGCCCGCTGCATGCATAGCACTGCCTGCCTCTCATATGACTGGATCTAATGCGTGTGCCCCACACTTCCGAATTAGTATCCTGTGGTCACCCAACTGATGGCCTGGTCTGCTTGGAGCTTTGCTTCATCTGTCTACTGCTAGTTGTAGAAGACTCCGCTATGTGTCGCCATGCGGTAGGCCTCGCTGCTGGCATAGGCTCAGCAAGTAATCTCTCCACAAGAAGGGCTTGCTCCAGTACTCCTGCCTACGTCGTAATGCTGAGGGAGATCATCAAAGCCTTGATCTAATGCCTCAGTCCCTGCTCGAATGTATGGGACCAGAAGAATGGGTCCTGAACCATGTCCGTGGAATAGTGTGATAGGTCGGTAAATCTCGTTGAGTACTGCCCTACTGTCATGATGTCATGCCGCAGCTATAGTAACTCTTGGATGCGCACCACACGGAGGGTGGCCAAAACAAACTTCGAGCAGAAAAGGATCTCGATGTCCATCCAAAGTAGTGATGACTCATCGTGCACCTGGAGTATTAGGCTCCACCATCTACCTGTTGCTGCATACAGTAGACTCGTGGCAAGGATCACCATAAGGTCTGCTGGCATCCCTACCAATCTGACGACTCAAACAATAGCCTCCAGCCAATCCTCGACTGCCTGAGGGTCCGTCTCTCCATGGAACTTGGGTGGACTCTGTCGCTGAAACTCATCAAGTGCACTCAAGCAGCGCGCACTCTCCGCTGCTGGGGTGGGTGGTATTGGTGGCCCAGTGGGTAGAGGTACCACTGGTGCATCCGCTGTAATGGGGCCCTGCACCGAGGCCTCATCGCTCGGTGGGCTACCATCTCGCACAAAGCTCGGAACCCTAGCTAGCTGCCGTCCTGAGGCCATCCTGAAAACAAACAGGTGTGCCACAGTTAATACAATATACCTAGTGATATGAAACAATGTAATCAAAAAGAAAACTTTTGAAACACACATGAAATCAGTGTTTTCGAGCACTGAGTCGGAAGTCAGAAGTCAGGGTCCTGGTGTGTGGATACGTCGGCCGCCGCACCAACACTGGACTCCCTGGACTGATAACCACACTCAATACCCATAGAACTATTTCATCACAGGAAGAAATTATCAGAGTCCTACGTTCTGCTGTAGAACCGACTCCTCTAATACCAATTTTTCACGACCCGTCCTCGGGGTCCATGCTGTGACTACCCCAAACCCGCCATCTATAGGCCAGGGGATGGCGACTAGCACCAAAGGTGTAAATCCCGTTAAAAGGGAAGGAATTTCCTTTATATAAGTAAAGAAACACAACAGAGTACGCAAGATGAAGTAAACACTAAGTAAACTGAGTACAAAAGTTAGTGCTGAAAAGTAAATGGGACAGAATACAAACCCAACTAAAAGTACAATACAACAGTAAAGAAAGAACAACTGCAGTAAAGTAATACAAAACCCAATGTGTCGTCCTCTTGATATCCCACATGAAGGGTGGGTACAGATGGTCTCCTTAGCTCCTCAGGTCTAGCCGTCCGCTCCGTGTATGTCCCGCCAAGTGGTCCACCTCCAGATACCGTCCCGCTCCACTAGACTCCACCTTGATTAGTGTTGTCTGTTTTCTGTATCCAATATAATGTAGTGCGGGCATAGCCCGTGCAGGGGTGAGTATACGATACTCAGAAGGGATCCCGAGACCCCCGAAGGCCTCCCGGAATCCACAAAGGATAAACCAGAAATTAAAGATACAAACATGAAGTATCAACCAACTCTACTTTGGTATATTCCCATACATATACCTAAGTCATCAATTTCAGTTCGTCTTTAACTCACGATCCCAAGTAAAACCCAGTCCACATAGGAAAGCACAACCCAGTCCACACAGGAAAGAAAGTCAATCACTTCAATGATAATGATTGAATGTCAAGACTCGTCTCACACAGGTATACTACTCACGAAGCGGGGGTGGAGATGAAAGATGTAGCCTCTGAATCATCGTCCCTACCAAACCCACATAGTATCCAAGTACAGAAGTCGTCGCTGCCGAACCCACGTAGTATCCAAGTACAGTAACCATCACTACCGAACCCACGTAGGATCCTAGTACAGTTGTCATCGCTGTCGAACCCACGGAGGATCCAAAAACAGTCGTCCTCGCTGCCGAACCCACGTATGATCCAAGTATAGTCGTCATTGTCGTCGCAGTCGCAGCCAGCTCTAGGGTTCCCTCACACAGCACGCTCGATTCCAGGAGGGTCCGCTCCTCGATCCATGGGGTGTCGATACATCAACTGTCACGAATTCCAGAGTTGATTTATCCCGAAGTTTCGTCTCATCAAAAGGAACTCAAACCAACAAACGGCGCGTCAATCGGACGCCCGGTCTGAGAGATATTGGCTTTTCCGTCCCAGGGGCCCAGTTAGTTATACGATTGTTTCTAACCCGGCTGATATCCAATTCATCCAAAAATCACTTAGAGTATTGAAATAGGAACATCTCATCGATAGAGTCACAGTGCCGCAGACGGCGCGTCGATCGGACGCGCGGTCCGTATGTTATTCACATTTAAGTTAATAACGGGCCCAAACCATTTAGCCCAGTGGTCCGACGGGTTGGGTTTACCCAGTTTGACGGGTCCGACCCAGCAGGTGTGTCCGACCAGTCTGATGAAAAACACAACTCAACCCAAAGGGGAACGACCCAGCTGGCTGGGCCGGCTGGACGTGCGGCCCAGCCGAAGCCGAGCAGGTTCCATTGGGGGACGCGACGCCCCTGGTCTTCTGCACCGGCTGCGCCAGGCGGCGTCACCCTTCCCCGAACAGGCCGGCTGGACCGGCAGGTCATCTGCAAACGTAGCCCGCATGGGTGGGCCGCCGGTCCTACACCGTGGCGCCCTCCTGGCACCGTGGTCCATCTCCGCCCGGCCGGACGGTCCTCTTGCGCAGCGCCCTCCTGGCGCCCCGGCTCCTCTTTGCCCGTCCGGCTGACGAGCCAACCGGTTCTTTCGTTAAAGCGGCTCGTGTAGCGGGCCGTGGTTCATTCCACACAACCAGCGCGACGGCGCCAGTTCCCTTGCCACGTTCCCGACACGACGTAACGAAGCCATGTTTCCTTTGTCGCCAATTTCCAAATCCAAAAGAATAATGTTCCTGAGGAGGGTCGTTGGGTCGTCTTCGTTCGGCCCGCACCCTCCGTGTTAGGCAGTAACACATAGCCAAGAATGCACGTGGTTCACAAAACACAAAGACAATTTTATATTCAATAAAATTGAATCAAATCACCCTACCTCAACAAAGAAGTCGAACGTCGGACGTCGCGGAAGACATCGTCACGAGATGAGGTTTTTGTAAGTGAAGTCGAAAAGCATCGGAGGAGGAAGCGGCGTCTGCCCTTTATGTCACGGAGAGAATATTGTAAGGCGTGTGGTCATTCGTGAGTTCCCACGTCTGTGTCTCCTCCCTTGTCGCGGAGGAAGAAGAGGACCGAGAAACTGGGGTCTCCGAGTCGATGTTATTCGTCGGAGAGTTGGCGTTTTTCATTGAGGATGATGTTCTTCAAAAACATCGGCGTTCTCCAAATTCCTCCTCACACAACATTTCTAACCAAAACAAAATAAGGCATCTCCTTTCTTTATTTTATTTTTACATGCATTCAAATTTACAAAATTCAAATTATAATTCACTTAATTAATTAAACCATCAGTTGTCTAATTAATTAAGTGATAGGTTGGCAAGTTTTAATGAAGGAGAGAGGGGGGAGGAAGAGTTACACATTTAAATGATACAAAAATTAATGGGGAGTGCCATGTAATTAACATGGGAGTTCAAAGGGGGTTAAGGGGTTATGGAATGTGAATAGGTTGGGGATCGTGTGGGACCCACCTCCCACATAACCACACATGGGATGTTGGGTGGTTGTGGGCCCCACTAACAACTTCCCACGAGAGAGTTTAACTTCCAAGGATAATAAAATAAAATTTTACACAATTTTCTTTTCTTTTTCTTTAAACCCCAAAATTTAACATCTTCTCCCGTCTAAATGCATCTATAGTAAAAGTCCTCTTATGCAAATACCGGCACTGCGAGTTCATCGGTGCCATAGGATTTCAATTCCGACCACCGGTTCAAAAGATAGAAAAACCCGATCGTTCATTTACTGAACGTACCCAAGCTAAAATTAGGAAATTGATTCTTGGCACACCGGGCCATAGAATCAGGTGCCGTAAAAAACTGCGTACTCGTAAAAGTCGAAAGAATTTAATAAAAAAATTTCCTGGAAATTTTTGGGCCTTTACATTTGTAATGTGAAAATAATTACAATGACCAAAATTGTATTAAATTATAAAAATATAATATAATTATAATTGAAAAACAATAAAATTTATAATTTGACACTATAAATTATTTTGATGAAGAATTTTGTTTTCAATTAAAATTTAGTATTTTACATTATTCATCAAAACATGAAACTTATAAAAATAATCCAAAACTTGAACCAAAGTTAATTATTAAATTACATTTCCAAATTAGAAATTTATTTTTCCAAATTAATTAAATAGAATTTTAATATAATGGATTTAAAATGGGTTCTCCATTAAATTGCTAAAAAACTGCATCTTTTGAAAAATACTACTTTTATTCGAAAAAATGAATATTTTTCCTATATAATCTAAGAAAATATTTAAGAAGAATGTTAAAATTAAATTAAATATATAAAATTCAAAATGTGGTTAATAATAATCATAACCACTAGTTTAACAACTACGTTATACATTATATTAAATGATATTAATATATGAATATATTTTTGATTAGTTAAATTGTGTCTTGTGTTTAAAATAAGCCAAATCCTTATTATGTTTAGATTTTTCTTAACATGTTTTTTTCGTAAAAATAAGGAAAAAATTTTAAATTTATTCATAAATGAAAATATTGTAAATTCTTAGGGTATTACATTCTCCCCTCCTTTAATAAATTGTATCCTCACAATTTGAAATTTCACATAGAAAATAAAAGGTTGATACTAAAAATAACTTTGTAGAAAACCCACATTAAAAATTGGGTTAGTAAAATATACTCATAAAAATAGAAAAAGTGAAATGTAAAGGTCACCAAAAAATTAACCTTTCAAATATTTGACAATAAGTGGCTAGTAGATATACGTACTTTGTGGGAAAATGTAAATATTTATAGGGAGGGATTGACGTCATCAATCACCTACGAGTGAACAATCTAGGGAAAATTGAGTGGCCCAAAGACACACACACACACACAGACATATATATATATATATATGATGATTTTAAATACAATCAATTCGATAAAAAATTATGTTGTTAGTATAACAGATTTCTTTATTACTCATTCTTTGACGAGAACATATTTTAAATTATAATAGTTTTTCATAAAAATCAATAAAAATCATTTTAAGAGAACATATTTTGGGTGAATATAATTAGTTACTAAATCTTATTTGATATTTACTAAAAAAAATGTATAAATAAATTTATTTTGAGTATCAAATTTATAATAATAATATTTCATAAATTACTAATAACTATTCATACCTTTCAATTTAACAGCTAGTTTGTAAGAGAAATTTTTAAAATAATTTTATTTTATTATTTACTGAATCTCACCATCATGTATCATGAAAACATTCTAAAAAAGTAATTACAACACATAATGAAAGTTAAACTCATTGTTTTAAATAAAAAAACAAATATAAAGTTTTTATTATGAAATTTTTTTCAAATATATTAAATTAATTTGAAAAAGTTTATTTTACAAAATCTCAGGGTGTACAGTCACTCCTCTCACTTATAAAAGGGAACCTATTCTCCTCAATTATCCAGAAATATCGGGCACCTTATCATGACCATTATCTAGAATAATAATATCCAAAAACACATAAGCATTGATTGAGGTTGTTTTAATAGCAAAATACTATCCCAATGAGGATTAAGAAAATATTACCATTAGGATGTCTGAGGAAGAGGTAGTCGTCTTAACCGAGTTCATTCATGATTATTTCTTCTTCCATGTCTTCTAAATCCATTATAAACACCTAAAAATAATTAATAAAGAATAATTAATATATATAAATTGTATTATATTTGTTGTACAATCATTATCTACCTCATTTCTATCTAATGAAAAATGAAAACATCAGTCATATGTACGTACGGGCTACAACCTCTGTTAAGTGATGTAATTCATTTTTCACCACATCCTCAAATGAATAGATATAAATATAGATTTAATAAATAAATGTGAAATAAATAACACAATTATAATTCTATATAGTTAAATAATTTAATACCTTCCATTCATTCCATATATTGTTAATTGAAAACATTGATTGTCCATAAATGTGATCTATCGCCTCCACAATGTGATGTAACCCCTTTCTCATCATCGTTTGACATGTATATTTATAAAAGTGTATAATAAATAAATATTATATTTATGAAATTATAAATTTTCTATATATAATTAAATGATGACCATGGTGTAATTAGTGGAATATATTCATCAATACTTTTGTGGAAAATAGAATAGTTAACACCCAAATATTGATTTTAAAGAAGAATTTGAAATAAATTGGAAATTACAATTTATATGGGATTTTTATATAGTAAGATGAGTGTTAATATATTTATACTGTATATGTATAATGTAATTTCTGACCTAGAAACCCTCTAAATACTAGCACCCAACCCAATCATCCACATACTTGAAGAGAGTTCCTAATCCCCACAGGCTAGTGACAAGCACCTGGACAAAAAAACAAGAAGATTGAATGGTTTCGACCAAGATAAAGATACTACATGGAATATATACAATTTAAAAAATAAATAAAAGAAGATAAAAAATATATTTTATAATAGATAAGGAACAATGGAAGTGATACAACTAAAAATGGAGAAAAATAATCTCCAAGCGATAAGTTTAACTATAATTAACTATGAAGACAAGAAAGCACTCCAATAGCTCCATCTGATAGTAAGGGAAACCTCCCACCATATCAACACCAGCTACCCAATGTCGATCTGACAGAAAATCATGCCTCCTTACTATGTTCCCTTTACTTTCCATTCATTAAAAGACATATCCAAGTCAACTCACTGCCTAAGGGATGCATAGGGTGTGGGATAAGAGGTTCAATATGATCTCACCAAATTTTTCCATAAGAATCCTCTTTACAATGATCCAATAATACTCAACTTTAATGAAAACAAGGGATGAAAATAGTTTAATAGTTTATATATCAAAACCATTGATAAAAAAAATCAGTTTCCCCATTTTCCACCTTTCTAAATAAGGTAGGTAAAATAGTTTCAAATAATTCCATATACATATATAAAAACCTATATATGAAATCAAATAAAATATTTATCATATCTCATATAAAATCAACGGTATTATAATGAAAATATTATAGAAAAAATATTCAAAATTCGATCTTATCATATATAACATCAATCCAAGAATCAAACTAGATAAGAATAACTAGGGAACTCATACATAACATCGAAAATTGAATACACATCATCCCACTAAAGATATTAATATAGTCTAAATAGTATTAGAACACCCCATAAAGTGAACCCCCAATAAATCTATTAGGTCTCTAGAATAACAAGTGTAGATTGAAGAGTAAAATACCAGGAGAAAGCCCCCCAAAAGTGGATGAAACCTGTTACTATACATTCCACCTAATTATGCAAGTCATCCCATGTGCAATATTTTAAACATAAATTCAACAAAATAATTTATTGAAAAACATTTTACAGAAAATTTAATAATTATATAAAAATTGTTTTCCATTTACAATAAAATATGGAAAACCATGTTTTATAAAAACCCACTTCCTCAAACAAAAACAAAATCATAAAATCATTCCATTTAATTTAATTAAACTATTTATTAAATAAAATATCAATGTAGTTCACCAATACATGATATTGACGGAACCACTATCCTCAAAACTAGGGTCAGACACTCCTGTAATGGAAACAACCAATAGGAATAAACCAATAATGACAATAGGGGACCTAGAAAAAATATATACATCTCAAAATTGATTCAATTAAATACAAATTTCAGTTGCGAAGAATAAATAACACATACCTCAAGAACACACACCTGTTGCTTCATAACCAACAAAGTGAACATCACCTTGAACAGGATAACACAACATATCTATAAACGAATCAAAATAGACATCAAAATATATCAAAAAAACCCAATATTTCAATTCCATTATGGTACTATGATCAATGGAAATGAATAAATAAAAAGGATTACACACTCAGATAGACGTAACCTAACCACAATAGAAATCAATCTTCAAACAAATTGACCCATAATGAACAAAGGCTTCCAAAGTTTCCATACGAGAGCTTTTGGTTGAGAGGGAAGAGATAAAATATTGAATGAACAAACATCTCACTCAAAAAACACCCTATAATCATTTTCCTTGACATTTACATGACGTATATTAAATTTTAACATCATGTAATCCACAATACTCTGATACGTCCTAAAATCCGTCACCGTTTTATTTAAAACATGATATTTACCACTACATGGTTTGTAACAATTATATGGAGTGTACACACATCACATTGTGATTCATAAAAATTTACTTCTAGAGATTACACATCATGTAACAGGTATTTATAAAGAACTCATGGAAATCATTTTCTTACATAAATACTCAAACCTCCTTATGCTTTCTAAAAACTCGAGGAGAACCCCAAAAATGAATTACACATTTATACCCAGACTCCAATAATTAAAAAAAATATATCTGTGTAAATTAAACCATTTTTTCTTAGAAAATGTTATCCATCCTAAGGATACCCATGATATACCCAATTAAAGTGGAAAAAATATAATTGGAGAATGTTACCTGAAGGTGGGTAACATGATGTTAAAATCGCCCCGCCCTAAGACTTCACATCCCTTAGAGGTCTTATGGAAGAATGTAATCCAGTAAATATGAAATTACACCACTCACTCAACAATGACTTGTGTTTCTATGTCTCATGAGAAACTTATTTATTCCTCCATACAAATCTGACTAATAGAATTGAATACCCATGCCAGACTTTCTCCCAAGATTAAACGATCTCAACTAAATGGTCAACAAAAAAATGTCTTTCTCTAACATAATCTCTTCCCAACTATGAACATGAAAGGTATCATGATGGTATTTCATAAGAATTGATATGTGGAAAACATCATGAATTTCCATCAACTAAACTATTAATTCCTCTAGATATGAAACCTAACCAAGCCTCTAAATGAACTCATTTTGTTCAACATATCTTAGATTTAACGTTAGATTTTTTCTTGCCGATGTGGATCTAATCGAGGAAAAACATTCAAGAATTAATTACCTCTTATAGACAACTCAAAAGGATGATATAACTGATATGCATAATATTTCTGTTGAATTTTGTCTATAACCATTCACCAACATATATCCTGTATATTTGGAGATGTTTCCTGAAAAAAACTTGGTCTCACTACAAAACCTTATCCCACATTTTCCCAAAAAAATATGTGATCTGCACGGCTGACCTTAAAATCATCAAAGGAGACATTATGATCAAAAAATAATAAATATTTTTCTAAGAAAAATAATCCAATCACTTATTGTTATCCCAATATGCCCAAAATTCCAAGGCATGAGAATGAAGAATATCCATCAAAATTTGAATAGAACTATCTACCTGACAATCTATCAATTGATGATAAGTTGTACAATACCTAAATTGAGTCCCCATCACTTCTTATAAAATCCTCTAAAACCTCAATGTAAACCTAGGATCCATATCTATAATACTAAATAAACAAACCCCATATAACCTTATTACCACATACACATACAACATACCTAGAAATTCAAATTTTTTGATGTCTTTAATCAGAATAAAATGTGTTCAATTTATCAACTGATAAATTTATACCTATATATCATTCCTTACTTATGAATTCCATTATTAACTAATAAAAAAATTTATGGATACCTCATCCCGTTTTCAAACCAACATCAGAAGAGGATGGAGCTAACTATTAGGTTTTATATTTAATGTCATAAATTGTTGGGAGGAGTAACAGTGGGACACATAATAACAAATTTCATGATTCAAATTCAGCCACCATAATCTCCATCTCATGTAATAATACATCATTATAGTTATTGGATGAATTGCCCGCAAAGAAGAGAGGGAATCAAAAAATGTTCTTATCAGTGATTCTAGGACGAAAAACTGACCATCAAAACTAATAATACCATCTGAAGAGGGAGACCAACAAAAAATGTCCTCCACACCATATATGATTTCTTGAATTCCTTTAAACTCAACATCCACCTAATGATTAAATATAATAGGCTTTATGAAGGATGATGATAATTGAATACGTATTAGAACCATAACTAAAACATCATGTTGAGAATCTATATTCCACTATGTGAAAATACCCATAATTTTACATTCTTCCTTTGATTCAAAAATATATTGCAACAGAATTTTCCAAATTATTTCTTCATCAATGAAATACCCCTTCCCCACGATATAAGAAGTATTTAATTTAAATTTCTTAAGATATTCCACCAATTTCCTCTATCTAAGAGTTATCTCTTTCTGATAAAATATATATCTCAAAAACATATAGAAAAAAGTAACTGTGAACCATTCCCCAAAAATATAATGCAACAAACACTAAAGTGCATAAAAAACTACGGTGAGACCTAAATAATGAATTTTGTAATTATTTTCATGCATCCAAAATGTATTAGATCCACAAGATACCATAAGACAATCCTATATTAGCACAAAACCCAAACCAGTTTGAGAGCCATCCTTGAAACCCAAATAACCACTACCAAGATCATGTAACATTTTAATAGGATCTCATGTCATATGTCTTTTCATCTCATCGAATGAACACTTAATCATTGAATCCCACATGAATTTTACACTTTTTATGGTAAGAGTTGTCAAAGGTGACTCAAACTTCATGAAATTATTTACAAACCATCAATAATATCCATCAAACCAAAGGATCCTCGGAATATGAAATACATTTCATGGTTCCTCCAATAAAAAATATAATTTACCTTCTCATGGTCAATTGATAAGTTATGCTCATACATAACATGCCTTAAGAACATCATTTCTTGAATCCATAATTTTCATTTAAAAAGATTCCACAAAAATGGTGAATCCTAAGGATTTAAAAAACTAGTTTCAATTGTTTATTGTGGTCATTATTGGATATCATATAGTCCAAAATATTATCAATTAAGACTTCCAAAAAGTGTAGATATACTGATGTAATATATGATTAATCAAATCTATAAAAAACTATAGGAGTATTAGTCCAACCAGATGATAACACAAGATATTAGTAGTGTCCAAACATACTTCTAGAAACCATATTTGGTATATCACACTCTCATACTATGATCTAATGATAACTCAACAAAAGAAAAATATTTGAAAAATAATTTTCCACCATTAACTAATCAAAAAAATCATCCACATGAGGCAAAGAAAACATATTATTAACCATTACGTGACACATCTTTCGATATACATACAAAATCAGATTGAATCATATGCCTTCTTGGAAAAGATCATAGGTGATTTTTAAGGTGAATAACTATGATAAAAAATCCATCACCATCATATCATCTAACAAAATATTTATGCCTTTCATCTATAATGGTTCCATATTATAAGAAGGTGTCAAAATCTACTACGTTCTTAGAACCAGGTATATCATATTCATTAATTCCATCTATGGAGGAAGCTTGGGTAAATAATATAGAATAAAATGAAGGATTAATGTATAAAAATTGGAATTTCAATAATGTAATATACATCATCAGACACAACTTCTACTACAAACAACAAAATCCTATGCTTTGGGACGGATGTCTTGCATGATGGGACATCATATCACACTCTCCCTGAAATTCCCTTGTGATCCTGTCAGCTGTAATAAATGATACATGTTGATGCTAAAAATAAACTTCATCACAATGAAAAAAAAACCAATCCAACCCAATTAATATGTAATATAAATCCATATTGAAAACAAGAAAATTTAAAACAGACCATGTATCAGCTATCGATAGAACACAAGAAGGACTCTAAAACCATATATCGTTCTTCTTGAAAAGAGGTTTCACTAACTACAAAACAAATGAAATGAGAACTATTTAATGGTAATGTATATCAACCAAATATATAGTTATAAATGTGTAAAAATCACTACTATCAATTAAATCATCTTCTACAAAAGATGTAATAAAGATGGAACCACTCATTATAGATGGACTCGCATCTACCAGCACAGGAAAAAAAATCTACTACATGAAGATGATTCACTTATTATCCCTATGGCTACAGCCCTATATCATATGAATCATATAACTAAACCATAGTATCCTATGAAGGTAATGATCCATGACCATATTGAGGTGTATAAATATCCTGACAAAAAAAGTTATAAATGGCTTTAACATCAACAACTATTGCACATATTTATATGTGATGGAAAATAACTCTAGTTTGTTCTAAGCATTAAACAGTGATAGAAATGCAGAGGAACAATGTTATATATAACTGGAGGTTCCAAAGAGGCATAATTCTAAGAATCATCTCTACCACTCTTGCAATTATCATTCAAATTTCTCATTTTCTCTACCGTACCATTGAATCTGCAAATAGGTGGAAGAGAATAGGTATAATATCCATCCTCACCTTATATATTTATCTCAGCCATCATTACCCTATCTACCAAATCTACATATGTCAGATGAATCATCATTAATACCAATGATATGATATCTAGACGTAATCCCTACAGGTACTTTTGAGTGTCCAACTTGTCATTCTTTCACAACCTTTGGTGATAAATAGACAAACTCAGCAAACTGATTGGTGTACGTATTCTCTCCCTACTAGAAGAATAGGAACTCTAGATAATTAATCATCATCTATGTCTTTAGAAAAAACTAATTGAAGAATATATTATTGAAAACATCCAATACAAACAAAAGTTCCAATCTCCCTGCACTATAGAGTCCTACCAATGTTTAATTGGACTCTCACATATGAATGCAACGTACTATGACTTTATACTCTCAATTGTATCTAGGAAGTAAAAAATATGATTTATCTTGACAAGAAAATCCTCCTCCTCGTGAGGTTCATTAATATATTTAAAGGATGGTGGATTCTTATGAAAGAAATATCGTGATAAATCTATTTCTCTATCAACTACTTGTTATACCACAAAAAATTTGTTAAGAACATGTGGAACATTCTGGTCAATAGAATGAACATCCCACATGATTGCCTAGATAAAGTTCTAATTGATGGGTGGATTGCCTTGAGTTCCATTAGCTGTACCCTCATGTGTGACTCACAAAACACATCTCATAGACATATAGTTTCACATCAAAATATAAGAAATGGTCAGACATATAATAATATAATTTCAAACCAAAAAATACTATAAGAAATTTTTTTATTAACATCAAAAATCAAAAAATTAAGGCACATATCTTAACATACCATGGTAACTTATGTTTTTTCATAGAAAGAGCTGGTCAGTTACTCCCCAAAAACTACCTCTTAAGTCTTTAAAATACTATCTCTCGTCTGTTAAATAGACCAAGACATAAATTCTTATGGAAAAACCCATATCATGGGTCTCTAATACCAAATTATAACATACTGACCTAGATAACCTTTCAATACTAGAACCCAAACTGTTTTTTCATATACAGAAATGGAATTCCCATTCCCCATAGGTCAGTGACTAGAACCCAGGCACACAACAACACGAATAGGGAACAACATCACCCAACCGAAAGCAACAACAAGGAATATATACAAATTGTAGAATGAAATGGAATAATAGAAAAATCAATATTCCATAATAGATAAAAAAACATAAGTAATAAATTTGAAAAGTTAGAAATACAATCTCCATGATACAAGAACTACTTCAATGGACTACTAAACCAAACAACTACTCTAACAGCTCCATGTGATAGCATGGAAAAACTCCCTCCATCTCACCATCAGTAATGATGACTTCAACGAATATAAAATAACACTACCTTACCATGGAAACATACCATTCTCTACACTAATATACAAAAGTAGGTCTACTAACCATCACATGGGTGTGAAAGGTGCGATTTAATATGATCAATAAGATCTCAACTAGGTTTTTTACAATGAGTATTTTTACAACAATCCCAGCATGCTCATCTTTAAAGAGAACAAATAATGATTATTGTTTAATAGTTCTTATATCAAAATCTTGGAAAAATAGTTTAATTTACCATTTTTATACATTTCTAGGACATTCGGTTTAATCAGTTTCAAAAAATTGAGTATAAATATAGTAAAACTGATATATCAAATTGTATAAAAAATGTATCATATATCATATAAAATCCATGATAGTATAACCAAAACAACAAAACCAAAATACCCAAAATCGTCCAAATTCTTAGGTAATGTCACACAAAGGAAGACATAATATCATGATAGCTAGGACACTCATACTTGACAAATAAAATTACATGAGCTTGAATCCTCTTTAAATATGAATTGAGTCAAAAAAATTAAAGGAACATACGAGAAAGTGAACCATCCAATAGGTCTAACAAGTACTGATAACAACAATCCTAGGGTGTAGAGGAAAGCCCCATGAGACCACCCCCACAGTGGATTATACCTATTACTATACCATACACTTAAGAACCCAAATAATCTAATATTCTCTATTTTCCAAGTCATTTCATCAAAATATTTTTCAACAACCCAATTATCTGAAAACCATTCACGTAAAATTTCTTAATTCATTTTAGATCCCATTTACATTTACCTAAACTAGAGAAAAAATACATTTATAAAAACCTATTTCCACGCACACAAATCCAATCTGTCAATCATTTCATTTCATTATATTAAAAATTTTATAAAATTACTAGTGTAATGAAGTTCACAAACACAAGTTGAAGATGGAACCACCTAACCCAAAACTCGGCTCACACACTCCAGTAATGGAAACTAGTAATAAGAAAATCCCAAAAATGGAAAAAAATGTCCTATAATAAATATATAAATATTAGGATGGGATCAATTAAATATAATCGTAATCATAAATCATTAAATAATAAACCTTCCACACCATAACCAACAAAGGGAAAACCCCCTGAAATAATATTTCACAACAGATCTATAATGGAATCATGACAAACATCACCACGGATAAAAAATCAAATATCTCAATTCCACATCGCTACCACAATAAAAATAAATGAATAATATAAAGGATTACTCACCCAAAGATACTCTACCCAACCACAATGGTGATTAATTTTCAAATGAATCAATCTTTAATTAATATAGGATTCTAATGTTTATAGAGGGGATCTTTAGGTTGAGAGGGGAGATGTTACACCTTGAATTAATAAATATATAACTCGTATAACACAATAAAACCCATGTCTGTGATATTTTCATGGTTTTTAATACCTTTAAATGTCTTGTAGTCCTAGATACCCAGATATTCTAAGAAACCCATTACTTTTTTATTAAAATATTATTTTAACATTACACTGTGTGTAGTCACATCACACTATGTATCGGGTTCAAAGAATATTCCTTGAATATAGTAGACATTGTGTATTTGCATTACATGATATATATTTTTCCATGAGACTGTAAAAACACCAGTTACATGAAAACCCAAACCACCTAAAGCATTGTATGAACTCATTGAGAACCCCAAAAATCCATTTATAGTTTACACATGGACTCCATTAGTTCAAAAAAACATATATCTCAATACTTTATGCCATTTTTATCAGAAAATGTTCTCTATTTATGGGAGTCCCAAGACACACCCAATTAAAGTGGAAAAAAGAAAAGTCAATAAAATTTCCAATAAGAGGGTAATGGTATGTTAAATATAATAAATATAAATTAGATATATAAGAGGTTAGAGAATAAATAAATCAATATGATATATGGGGTGATTTTTATATTACAATCTCACTTTTTATCTGGATATTTAATATTTCAATTTTAGATACCATTATTTTATTATTATTTATATCATATACCATATATATTTTCTTATTATATGGTTATTTCATTGTTTTCCAACAATTATTTACATTTCCCACCTCTCATCTACTCAAAAAATATCAAAATCAATTTTTTTAGAAAAGCCTTCCTTTTTTTCAACTTTTCGTCAACATTATTTTTCTCCCATATTTGTATTCATTATTTTATTTTTGGAATGTTATTCTCTATAATATTGTTTAAGGTCACATTCAAATATCTTTTACTTTGTTTTTTTAAATGAATCTTATTATCAATTTTCATACAAGTAAATTTTGACTATCTCTATAGACGCATAAAAATAATGTTTTTTTCACATTTACCACTTATCTCTATTTTCAAAACATCATAGATATTTCTAATTACTATAATTTATTAATATGTTTAAAGGTTTTTATAAGAAAATACCAATTCCCATTTTTCAAGGAACTTTATTTACAAAAAAAATATTTAAAAAATAAAATTTTAATTTTCTTTCAAATCATTTTTCTATTGATTTATTTAGTGTATTTTTCATCTATCAAAACATAATTTAAATATTTTTATTATTCTCTAGGTATATGATATTATGATGCCATCCATATTAATTCAGTATATGTCTTATAATGATGATGTATTTAGTTTTCTTTCTTCAAACATTTCTTTTTCCCATGAGTGTATTACTTTTTTATGAAATGATGAATATATTATGATCATATGGATCACTTTATTTTTTGAAATATCATTTTCTCACATTTGATGAAACGATTATAAAGTGCAACTAAATTATGTTATAATGATTAATTTCCCCAACAACAGTCAATGGAACTTTCCTAATATGGAGTGTGCACACCACCAATGCACACCAGATGGTCCACATATCCACCCCCTATGTGGCATTGAACTAATGGACACCCCTGTGCTGGGTACCTACACTGACTATCAATGACATGTACCCACATAGGGTAAAAAAATCAACTAGGGTATCATTTATTCCTATAAATAGAACACTATTTCTCCTTATTTCCATAATGGGAAAATTAGAAGAATCCTAGAATCTCTATTCATTCATCCCCTTCTCCAAGGTGATAAAATATCACTCATGTAGATCATGAAAACACTAGAGAGGAGGTAATTACAGGTTATTGAGAGATCAGATTCCATTGAGTGTCTAAAAAAAATATACTTGACGACACCTACCACTACAATTGAAGACCGGTAGCACAAAGGTCCCCTCCCTTAATAAGGACCTATGTGAGACCCTTTAGTAAAACACGAGGAGACTCGTAGTGCCTAGGATAAGGCCTCTCTATATTTTTTTCCATTTGGTCTATTTCTCAAGGAATATCTATCTTTTGCAGGCCTACCCCATATGCAATGAATTTCTTTCTCATACTAGGTCCTACGTGGAGAACCTCCTACTCTCTATCCTTGTGCTTTGTGAGACACCTTGAATACCTCTTTTAATCCTCCAAATCTAGGTCTCTAATTCATTTGGATCCCTTATATGAGGGGGGGTTTAAATGTCCATTGAAGCCTCCAGACCAGAAATACAATCGAAATAGGCCCCCAAAATTTGTCTCTCATTTAAATATGTGTTGCTTCAGTCACAGTTGTCCCATGCTTTTCCCACTTGATGGGTAGAGTTCTTTTGGTGCATGTGAATATGAATTCCCTTGGTCTCAAGAAACATGACCCTTGGGGTGGTTTCATGTATTTCCTAGTATTACATATGAGGTATTGTACCATATCCTTCCCTATTTGTCTCTAACATAATGTAACTTTACTTCCAGTCTTGGAGGGAGAGGATTATGCTTTCTTTTCACTTTGATGGTTAATGTCGTATATTCCTCTCTCCTCTAGAACTAATAGTAGGTAATAGATCCGAGAGTAAATCCTCTATCCTTTCTTGTATCACCTCTCTTATTTCATTCCTTCATACATCATCATGATTATGATTTGTATCAATATGATTAGTCTGACGTGACTCTCAAGGGTGAAATGATGAGATGCGATTGGAACATATAATCCCTTTCTTCATCTCCAATCACCTTGGCATGTTACACTAGTGGAATAATGATTATATAGATTTAAAGAAATTACACTTACACTTCTTTCTCAAATTATATTTTTACTCATGTGACCTTATAGGTTTTCCATGATCATGAAATTTTCATATTCAGATTAATGTTTTGGTACAGAATCTTTTCCAAGATTTTCCACTTATCTCTCCTTATAGAGCCTCCATAGTCATGGGTCATTAGGGAAATGTCTCCATCCACATAGAATCTTGCTATATGGTGAAATAAATAAATAAAACCTCTCATCATGCCTCATTACGTTTGATAAAAACCTTCAAAGGGACCCCATAGGCAAGAATCCTCACAACCGATCTATGAGAGCTTTCATTCCCGTCCTCATGGGATATATATAATGTATCCATGATGGCCAAACCCAAAACCACAATCAAAACCTATTTGTCTCTAGTTCACATTACAATTAGGTTATTATCCAACCTAGTGTACCATATACAACTTACCACCTCAGCATAAGTCCCATATCAAACATTGACTAAGAATCATTCTCCTAGATATCCTCTCCCAATAATGTCGAACTATATTGTCTGTTCCTAATGACATGACCTCATAGTTATGATATGTCATGTTAAGTGGAACTAAAATATGTGGTTTTTTAATTATTTCAAAAGGTTAAATATGAATCCCATCTCATTGGTTTGATACCGACATCAATACAAATCACATCTCATTGGATGATGATAAACCATAGAGCACCACACTGTGTATCTTAGAACAAAAATCATGAAAAAAAATAAAAAAATAATCTATATACCTTTCATAAAAGGGAACCATTTATGAAGAACCTAAGATAAATATAGATATATCAAATAATGAATAACCTTGGATACATTTATAGGATTCTAATTTATATTCATGATAATAATCAATTGTAATTCATGTGTTGAAAAAATTATACATGTCAATTAGGGAATTATTCAAAAAATATCATAAATATATATGAGAGTCATGGAATAGGTAACAATTCCCCCCAAAAGTGTGTGATGATACCGACTTCCAATCCACTTGACCAATGTGATCCCCTAAATGTTGTTGTCCTTTTCTAAATAATCACGTGGATTTGGAATGTAGGTCATTGATCTCGAATGAGGTAAATGTTGGCTATTTTGGGCTCCAAGAAAGACCTATTGGATGTTGATTGAAAATAATGAACCTGATGTGAATTATTTTGAAATATTCAACCCCCAATCAATTATTTCGGTTCCATGATAGTGGCACATGTTTTCATCCAAAACAAATATATTTTTACCCTTAACCATGATATTGGTTTCACACAGCATTCAGGGACCAATCACCCTCAATGAGGAAGAGCTAAAAGATTTGACAATCAGTTGTTTATGTGTTCTTTTATTGAGAAGTTGATTTGATGAGGTTATATTTTTTCAAAAAAATTTAAGGAACCTAAAAATATATCTCCCTTCATTCTAAATTACATCACACCAACTTTAAAAAATGTATACCGCGGATAATATTCATGTTGGGTCATCATCCAAGTAGCGGACATCATCGCTACTCAATCATCTCAAACATTAGGTCTTAAATGCACAGGTTTGGCAGTACCACTAGATAGGTATTACCCCTACCCTAGAAGCTACCAGGAAAGCCATCCCACTCACAAATCCCTTCCAATTTTCCACTAATCGGTTCCCCGAGGTCCAAAAGATGATGGCACCCTTCTATGTCTCTAACCATCTCAAGAGATTATCCCTAGATCACAAAAAACTAACTACACTTTTACCATAGAGAGGTAGACCCAGAGGCCACAGACTTCCTCATCCAAAAGTGAAAAGGGTCCCTTTAAAGATATCCTTCCAATAATCACCACTAAAAATTAAATGTGTTAGTAAACAATCAACATATGAGGGTTCTATCCTCATCAATACATCATAGTATATCTAGAACCGATCATTCAAGGTGGACCACCGGGGTAGAAACAAATAAATATGGTGTAGGGAAATGCCTCTACCCCACCAGAGAAGTCCAGGAAAAATATTTTTAGCAAACAGTGAGTATGAACACACACCTACCCACACTAATAAATTTTTCTAGATAAATCATCCATAAAAAATCCATTGATGCCCACCAACCAAATTTTGAGGCACACAATGAGTAGGAACAAACACCTTCACATACCCAAACATCCTCTGTTCGAATTCAGAAGCAATCTATGGGGAGAAAAATAGGTACCCACATCAAACAAGAATTCCAATACACTCGTATAGTAGAATTTATAAAATAAAGTATCCCAAATCTATCAATGATCCATGAGAAACAACATACACATTCCCACATTTATTAATCCTGCCAGCAGTCTCAACTGAGACATTGTGAAATTATACTACGAAATTTCAGATGAATACCAGGGAAAGAATAAAATATTCTCCCCCCAAAATTTAGTACTTAAAATATTCAGTATTATAAAGTGAAGGACAAGATTAGTCATCATCCTCTACTACAACTATGGTATAGGAATATATCCTTGTTCCAGTAGCTTAGGTCACTAATCACATCGTGAAAGTGTTGAAAGGTATGTTTTGAATTCCAAACCAAATCCTAAAAACCATCTTGGGTATCTTAACAATACAAATAGTAGAAGAGGGACAGATACACAAAATTATCCATACAAATGGGGTGAATCATAAACGAGTAACGTTGAAGTAGATAAATACCTCATCTCCCATCCAAAATGATCATGGGGCCAACACAGCCATGATATACAGGCAACCAGATTGGGTACGTACCCCCATTACAACTAATGGAAATTATATTATTCCATTGGCCACTCTAGGTTGGCCTAAATCCGTACCAAAATTCCAAAAACATGTCATTAAATTATAAAGTAATAAAAGACCTAGTTAAGTGAGCTTCCATACATGAATATCAATTTCCCCAGTGAGCATCCCAGTTTCTCATAAATAGGTTTCCAAAATGAAGCATCACCAGAGATAGATGAAAATTGAAGAGATGATCTATGAACCTACTCTGCTTAATGTTGGAGTTCATGAATCCCATGTACGTTTATATATTGTAGAAAATGGTTTTACTCTCCTATTACGAAATCACAGGGACATTAGTAGTAATTATAAAGGTCCTCCATAGAAGCATCACCATGAAAGCATTCTATAATCATATCAAACCTGAGATTCCATATCCTATTGAGAGTCATGTCATTCCTCCACTTGTCTATAATATCATTAAATAAGAGGGTATCTCCCTTACTATCATCCACCCTAAAGGTCCTCCCAATATTATATGTTTTAGGTATTCTCTTTATAGTCGGTGTTACTCCATAATTGTGGTCTTCCCCATAATTTCATTCACTATGAAAATTCACTCCACATTTGGGTTTCACTTCATCAAGAAGGTTATCAGCTTGCTGTTTTAATAATTTCAATAACCTCCGACCATAAGGCACTTGGGAAAAAGAGGCCAGTCAGGTCTGATGCCTCCAATGAAATGTTCACTCTCCAAACCACGCTTGGATCACCAGTCTTCCAACATAACAGGGGAAGTACCAAACAATCCCACTATATATTATAAGGCCATAGAGAATCATACAATTTAGTAAAAGTAGGTTGAAGAGCCTCTGGAAAGAACTAAGTAAACAATTTTGAACATGAGAAAGAAATTGTCTATGAAAGATGTCGCAATTATATTCTGTCAATTAGTCAATCCTCAGTTCAGCATTCTAGAGGTGTTGTCAAAGGATAGTGTGCACGACATCTACCTCAATATATGGAACACTATTCATCACATGAGAGAGAAATTATTACCCTAAAACGAGCATCATAATAACATCATTTTAATAAAAGGGATTTGATACTAAATTGAAATAAATGCTCTCCTAGCGTCATGATATGCAAAATTTAGGAAGCAATAAGGACCCCTTCAGTGTTTTGATCTCAGTGTGTTAAAAGAATTGTATTATATGATCATAGATAACCCATTCAGTTTTCATATCATGGGATGGTTATAACGTGGATAAATTTTTGTAAACTAGTTCCACAATAAAAAATTACCAAAAACAACATCAGGTAATGCTATAGCTTCTGTACAAAATCAACGAATAGAACTTATTTAAAACTAAAGATATTCTCACCAAAAACAGACCTCTTCTGACTCTCACAAACATTAGGATAAAAAATGGAAATCCATTGATAGAAATTTTCATAAGGCATCATAAAAAATATATTATTCTTCCTACTTAAGGGATTGTAATCATTAGAAAAATAAAATGTAATAGATATTGTAAATCTCATTTGACGTAGTTGGTTTGAGTACAAACTGAATGATGGACCCATCCCATGTTCGACCATGAATATATGAAATTAATAATATTGACATATTAGTTAATGACACATAAATCTAGGAGAAACCGCAACCCATAGGGCTTGGGTACATTTTAACACAACCCTTGATGTTAAAAAATCAATCTCCAAAGTTTATGGAAATGGATATGGAAAATACCTCGCCCATAGGGTTGGTGGATTTTCACATCAACAACCACCTTCTGAGGATAATTTAATATTCTTTGGATTAGGTGGAATTTCATTAAATGAATAATCCCATTTTTTCAATCTCGTGATTCAATATCCTTATTAGGAACACGCATGACTGTATTGCTTAGATATTACCTTCATATCACCTCCCATCAAAAGACTTTAAGATAACTAGATAGGGATATTTAAAAACCTAAAAGAGGGAAAAGGAAAGAAATCAATCTCATGAAGAGACTTATGAAGTAACTGTAATGAGTTACCTGTTAGTGAATTTCATTAACACCACCCCTATAGATCCTAAAATATTGGATACCATCATGGATGAGTTGGATGATGAGGTTTCTATTCATAATGCATTACATAATGAAATGGTTAATAGTTGTGTGAAAACCAAGAACTAGAGAGTTTTCATGAATTTGGGAATTTCCTCAACCACCACCACAACCTCATGAATGGGAACCCAAAAATGAAAAGGGAAAAGGTAGGGTGGAACCTCACCTACTCCCTAAAAAGGATAGTCCCTAAAAAATTTCATAAATGATTTCTCAGTATGAGTAAGAGATAAAGAAATTGAGAAGTCTTAATGAATAAATACCCTGAGGAAATTTTCCTCCTAGATATGTTCTCTAAACTAATCATATATGAAAAGATCTAGTCGTCATACCTAAACAAAGAGAGTTCACCATAGTAGTAAAAAAATATCCAGAAGATCTACTCAGTGTGGGGTACCAACAACCAAAATGCTTGAATCCCATTGTAGTATATCATAATTTTCTTCCATCAAAATTATAACCATAACAAGGATATGTGCATCTTTGTAGGCCTACACCTATAGGTTATCCAAGGTATATACCCTAAGGGCCACCAAAGTTGGACCTACCTCATGGTGCACCTGTTCAAATACTTCTCATCCCTATATTCCTCAAGATTTCATCAACACTATTGAGTCACTAATGGATCGAATAGAAGCTATGGGAAAATTATGTGTGCTACCAGAAAACAAACCACACCCTGAATTGGTAGTTACGACTCTTCCTTTCTAATATTTGGGAACCCTACATTCAAAATTTCCAATTGATTTGGAGACTCATAGTATAATTTTCTACATTTTACATCCGGCTATGACCCATTGATTGGGACCCCTAATCAAAAGGTGGTAATGAAACTTCGGTGCCCCATGAAATATCTATAGGTACCAGCCTTTTAATGGGAGAATAGTATAAAAGATCAACCAATTCTATGATGGTAAGATCTTCATTATAATTTTCCTTTCAATTTAGCTTTTCACTATAGAGAAAAAAACTCCTAAACCACTCAAACTGAAATTATTTCTAGAATTATAGCGTCACATATTTCATATCTTGGTGGAAGGGATTTTGATATTCCTTAGGTCTATAGATTCCCCAAGAATATTTTTTTCTATATGTATAGAGAGTCTTAAAAATGAGTTTTGAACACCACACATCCTTGTAAAATGAATCAAATGGTTTTAGGACTATACCCCAACCCATAATAGTATGGAGGACTCCATCACATGAACAAATTCAAATCATATGTAATTACATCAACTCAAGGAAACAGAATAAGGAAATCAGAGGTTGTGACTGTTACAATGAAGTTGTTCCCTGCACCTACTCCAGCTCCAAATACAGCATGTTACCATGTGGTTCCCCATATTGAGTGTCAGAATCAATGTCTACCACATCAAGATGAGAAAAGTAATCAGTGGAAGATATATTTTGAGGAGATTAATAACAATGTATATTATTTCTGAAAAAACCAATCCCAAATACTTCATCTAGTAATTTGAATTTTTTTTATCATTTTTAAAAAGACCAAGAAGACCCACCATGATGGTGAGGAGGATATCTTGAAATATTTCCCCTTCCATCATGCATTGGGGAACAATATCCATGAATGTTTTTATAAAGATATCTTGTAGAAGATTGTGGACTTTAGGAAGGAGATGATGGGAAAGACAGTGGCGCATGTGGCATGTGTTTCAATCGAAAATTCGAAAAAGGAGGGTAAATTTTAGAAAGTTAATAGTAAGGTTGTGTAAAAGTTTAGAGATTTAGTAGTCATAAAGTTGATCAATCAGACTCATTTTATCGTCCGATCACAATTGAAAAAAATGACTATTCCGTCAACTACTTCTTCTATAACACAACCAACTCCATGAGAAAATCAATCATCTAAATGAATGTCTTTCAAAAAATGACATAGATATAAGGGAAGGAAAAAAATTTGAAGATGAGCCTATACCATGTCTATGTATTGATTTAGATCAGTCAATAATCGTGCCTTTAGTCCCAAAAGAATAGGTATCGCCCCACAAAATGGTACCACTATAATTGACCTACCTAACAGATTCCTCTTCAGATGAGGATTTGATCCTTCATCCCATTAATGTTATCCACATAATGGTTCCATCCTTGAATGATGAGTGAGACTATGAACTATAATTCCCAACGTATTATTGGAGAATTGGGGAAGATTCAACCCTAGATGAGGATACAGGGGATGGAACAGTAATTCCAGAAGTCAGCATTATATTTAATTCCCCTCTAGGACCATCTATGAAATTGAAACTCAAAAAAGGTCCTCCCAAGAGCTCAGGTGGAGCAAGAAAAAAATCCCATGATTTCCCTAAATCAATCATTCAAGAAGATTGATTAGAGGAAAACAATCACCCTATCAACCTCAACAAGAAAGAAGAACTAGTTGACTTTATCCACCTAGGACAGAGGTTCCCTAAAATCCTATTCTAAGGGATGACCTAACTAAAACAATTAATTTAATTCTAACGATCCTAGAAAAGCGAATCCCCATGCTGGTAAGAACATGACTTTTGACCAAAATAATGTAATTTTAATGAAGTTATCCCTGGTGTCGTCCATGTTGTCAATCCTTAATGAATTTAGTCTATCAAATTACCTTTTTGATACACTTTTAGAGGGGTTGTCAAACTCTCAAGTATTTGAGTCTAAATATGATACTTTCAAATTATATCATGTATATATAGATCCTAATGAATGTCACACGATCTTCTCTTTCACAAAAATGGACAAATTCATCATTATACAAGGGCACATCAGACCTTTGTATATATCTAGAAGGGTAAATGATTGTAACACCCCGGGATTTTATGAAAAATATTGTTTTTAATTGTATTGATTTCTTGTGTTGTATGTACAAAAAAGGAGTCTTGCACAACACGCAACCCTAACTTGGCTGCATTACACGCAATCACGACCTTCCTCGATAGCGTGTGTTGTACGCAATACCGAGTTTCCCTAAACAATGATATGATATTAAAATATTATTAAAACTAGCCGTTATGAATAGTAATAACTACTTTTTGAAATTTTTTAAATTTAATCTTTCAAAATGGACTTCATTTTTTGATTCGGAATATCGAAATTAGCCTAGGGTGAAATTTTGGTATTTTTCTGAAAACTGTCAATTTTTGATGAATAGTGAAAACACTAGGTTACTATTTAAAAACCGACTTTTTATTTAAATAATTATTTGTTTTATTTAAATTTATTTTAGGTCAAAATTGACACATAATACCTATATAAGTTCAATTTAATTCATTGGAGTCATTTTATAATAATTTTAGATATAAAAATTTTTTATTGAACTTTTGACCGTCTTTTACCCACCTCCTAGGAGAATTTGCAAAATTACATAAAAAATAATTTTACCGCTTTTGTGAATGAAATTTCAAAAATCCAAGAGACAAGGATGATTTCAGTAAGTAAAATTTTGTTCAATGAGATGAAAATAATTTTTTATGAATAGTAACTTTTTACTTTTATTTACCACAGTTAAAAGTAAATAGGGTAATTAAAGGTATAAATGATATTATTATTACCCTAACACACGTCCTAATTCTATTGGATAAGTTTAATTCGACCCAAAACAACCTTAGGAATAAAATATTGCCATTTAGGCCCACTTGGATTAGATTAGGACATTTACTATTAATTTATTTAAAGAAGGGTTAAAATAGTTAAAATCAGTGTTTAATAAGTAAATCATTTTTAATATAGGGTTATACATAATATAAATTCGACTATAAATATTAATTAGAATGATAAAACAATTTTCTACATAATGGGAATTTACTTGTATTTTTTAGACTTTATATAATTCAATTTCATTATGCCACAATGATGATGCAGTAATTATATTATTAATGAAATATTGACATAATTGATGTTATAAATACCCAAATAAATGTTATTTGAGACTTTTTATGAATTAAAATAATTTTCTATTTTAATATGACATGTTAGTATTGATGTAATTAACTTTTTTCGAACTAATCTTTCTGTTATGATTTTCACAAAAATCAATTACCAAATAGTTTCAAAATTGACATAAAATAGTTTTTAAAACAAATATCATATTATTAATTTTTATTTTATTCCTAAAAAACTACAGTTCATCCAAATGACTTAGATAAGGTTATATATATTAATAATAAACAACTTGGTGTCCGTTTGGCTTCTTATAGTATGTTTATAAACCTTATAGTGTAAGAAAACAAGAAGACACGGTAAAAGAAAAATTATTTAACTTAAAGTTAAATCAAAATGATAAGGTTAAAATAGAAACCTAAACTTGTCTAAATTTTATTGGATGAGAGGATTTCGACCCATCCTCACCTTAGCTTCGAAATAACTCAATTCGGAGCTATTAAAAACAGAATATGACTTTATAATAAAATAATATTTTTAGTTATTCCAAAGGTGCCCCTCTCCTCCCTTATGAAAGGGAACCTCCTCCCTCTCTTCCTCACACCACTTTGAGCCTTAAAGCTTGGAAAACCCTTGAAAAATTAACTTCTCCACATCCATAGAAACATCCTAGGGGTCCTGGTCTTCTTCAAACACCAATTTTAGTGCCCTAAGAGGAGGTCTCAAAGAGGCGCTTCAAAGAAGAGGTAATGTCTGATATCGATTCTTTCAACTTTATTTCTTCTTATACTTCTTCTCCTTTAGTTGTTTCATTATTAAGTAATAACATAAGTATCACTCATATACTGATATGTTATTATAAAAATGAAACAACCCTATTTCACCATCTATCCATCCTATGGAAAATGATATCACTGCGCGTGTGTATGTACGGAATACCGTCTCCACGCCTTGGTGTAATCTATTTTCCACCACCACCTTTCTTGGATGGGTATAATGGTGTAAATAATGACTATATATTATTATTTTAATGTGATATTTATTCTAAAATAGTATACATACACTCCAATACAATTCCACGATCATGGGAATGATATTATCGCTCGTGCGTACGTAAGGACTACCGTCTCCACGAACGCGATGAGATTCATTTTCCATGATTAACCATTAAAGAATGATTATAAAGTATATATAATGAAATATATGACAAAATAATGCTACTGGATTTATGTATATATATATGTATGTCATCTATTTAATTTCATTCAATTCAATAAGGAAACGAAAATAGCATTCATGCGTATATACGGCCCACCGTCTCTATGAACGGTGTATTTCATTCCTTTTATCGATCTATAATATATATGTATATGATGAATATATATTATATATGAATCATGTTTTACAATCAGGAATTATTTAAATTAGGATATAAGTAATAATATCAAGAAAGACAAGTCGAAACACATATGATAAATGAAATGATTTTACCCAAAATGCTCCTTTAACATGGAATTTACAAAAGAACGGGTAACATAAAGTCATAAGTGAAACATATATGATATCATAACAATTAATATGATTATGTAATAAGTCAATGACATTATTTAAATCATTATACAGGAGGTTCGGATCCATACGAAGCATATCAGACCTAAGGTAAGGGATAATTATTCCAATCTCATTCTTATCCGATATTGTTATTCGTACGTATTTATTGGGGTTATGTTTATTATCCACGTCCATATGTTCTCAAAATACTTTCAAAAAATTCTTAAATTTATTTCATGTATGTTTAAAGTCCTTTTTACCCATTTTTTTCTTTTACTACATGGTATGTATGGAATCTTTCTTTACGAGGAACTTTTTGACTTTTCCGGCAAAAGTACGAGAAGAATGTTTTTTTAACATATACAACACGAACAGATTTTTACTTTTTTATAAAGCCTTATTTTCATGAAGCTTCCTCCAAAATATTTCATGAATATTTTAAACAAAATCCTTTTCATTTAAAATTGGATGACATTTTGTGAAAACAAAATGATTTTGAAGAAGAAAGGATATTTTCCTCAAGAATTCATTTCAAGTGTTTTATCAAAACCATTTTTCATCTAAGATGACATTATTTTATATGTGTATGATTCATGTTTAATGTCTCTATGATTTACATGGTTTCACTTTTCTTATGATGAAATGTCCATTTGTTTTATATGGATTATGAAATGATGGGATGATGTTTATGAAACCCATTTTATTCTTTGGGTTATGGTGAATGTTTTAAGTTTATTTTGTGGCACAAGTAAGAATGATTTCATTATGAGATGGGTGGGACCTATATCCCCCTAAAATGCATTGGGTAAAGATTTAAATCTCACGAGATAGACATGGCTGGAATGGTAAGTTAATTTGGTTTAGTGTTATAGGACTGAAATGAGGAGTGAACTCGATTCAGAAAGGGACTTTGTCCACTAAGATGGTCTTGGCAGCAATTTATTGGCTACTATGGAAATCATAACAAGTGCTAAATGGTTTCCACAATTAAATGATTTATTCCCATGCTATTTTATCAAGATTGATGTTCCTTTATGATAGATTCCTTACATACTTCCATGATTTATGTCTTTGCCCAAGATTTTGAAGTTTATATTTTATGTTCAATCTTTTGCATTCAAATGTTTATGGATTGTTTTATGTTCTCTATGCTTACGCTTACTGAGAATTTGAGCTCACCCTTTTTATGTTTTATTTTCTCCATGATATAAAGAATGGTTTTAGGTAAGAAAATAAGGGGAAGATATTTATGGGAGAAGTTGAAGATCTTTCACCACGATTAGAAGATTAAATTCCGAGTTTCCAAAGACACTAAACTATAACGGTCCTTGTGTGTATGTGTTTGTTATGTATTAAGTATTCCTCTAAAGTAATGTAATTTACATGTACGTCAAGCTTCGGGTCTCTATAGTTGGTATTAGAGGAAAGGTTTAGTCAACCTTTGGAAACTAGGATGTGAAAACGATAGTGAGATCCCTAGAGATATTTATAAGGTATGTCTAGGGATGTCCCTAAGGATAAGTATACGTATAGGATAGAGTCCTAGAACTATGGTAACGATCTTATAATTTAACCTAAGATGTTAGATATTGAGGATACTCCCCCTTTACTATATTGTTTTCCCTAGCATGATTTTTGCCTCTCACACTATTCTTTTTTGGTTTTAGACGATGGCTGGAACCCGAAGGAACCGTGTTGATAAATGTAATGGACAATGCAACGATTTTCCTCCTGACCAAACCAATGTCATGGGAGATGGAGTGCACAATATTATTTCTATACTTACACAACTATGAATCATTCTGGACATCAAAATGAGCAGAGAAAGTAGAAACATTTTGTTGAATCTTTCATGAGGCAGCGTCCACCTTCATTCAGTGGGTCTTCTGATCCCTTAGTGGATGAACAATGGATCAGTACTACTGAAAAGATATTTTCAGTTTGACAATGTTCTGGGCATGATAAATTCATCTTAGTAGTATATTGTTTGGAAGGTGACGCTAATCAATGGTGTAATCTTATCAAGAATACGAGGCAAAGAGATGAAATTGAGTCCATGGAATGGGATGAGTTCAAGAACTTGTTTTTAATTAAGTACTTCCCTCGTATTCTTCGAACAAAGATGGAAAAGGAGTTACTTGAGCTTAAGCAGAAGGATGATGAATCTATTGGTATATATGAAGAGAATTTTACAAGACTTGCAAGGTATGCATCTGGCTTTATCATCCATCGTTAAAGTAAAGTTGATCGATTTTTCAGTGGCTTAAAACCAAGTCTTCGAAGGGAATTAGCTATAAGAGACTTCAGTAGCTATGAATAAATTGTGCGTTGTGCTATTAAGGTAGAAATAGAAGTTGGTGTTATATATCCATCTCATGGTTTTCACAAGAAATGAATGATGGAGTTCAAGGAGAAATCTCAGAATAATGGTGAAAAGAAGATGAATGTTTCCTTATTCTCAATGTGTGGAAAGAAGCATGGGGGATATTGTCTTAAAGGGACTAGAAAATATTTTAAGTGTAGAAAAGAAGGTCATCGAGCAGCTGAGTGCTGAAGTAATGGAAAAAGGGTTGCTAATAGTGTGAATAAAGAAAACACTGTAGAGAACGCACCACCAACACTTCAATGCTACAAGTGCAATGAAATGGGGCATTATTCTAATCAATGTCGTAATCCAAGGGTTAATGATGATCGACATGAGAAACCACTTAAGGAAAAGGACAAAGGGAGGTCACATGCGATCACTATTGGAAATGTTGAATATGACAACAATGTGGTGGAATGATTAAGTGTTTATGTAATGGGATTCCAAAATAATGTTTTATACAGTATCATGGAATATTGGAATATTTATGTATTGGTATATTGTGGTTTTCAATAATTTTATGGTACCGGTAACCATGGAAAGTGATTGAGATATTTTTGGAAAGAAGATGATATGTGCATAAATAAGGGATAAGGAGAAAATGAAATGTTTGACAGTATTCATGGGCTCATGACTGATATAAGGTAATAGTTATATCATGGTTTGAGTATATAGAATTTTGGGGTTTTAGTATGTGGAAATAGTTAACTTTTGACAACACTCATGTTTTCACTAAGATTCAATGGGTATTAATTTTTTAAGAGAATACATGATTAAGGACTTCTAATGTATGGAAGGTGACCAACAAGACATATCTTATGATATATGGGGATCAACGATGCTATTGACATGCCTGTTATATGAAATCTCTGGTAATCGTTTTCTCTATATTATGAGAGTGGACTGCAGTATTATTGATAAGCCTAATGATTGGAATGGATTATGTTGGACATAAGTTAGCATTGTTTAAGGATATAATTTTTTTCGATATTATTGATGGGATGTTATAGTAATGTAGTTTTAGAAAAAGGACAACCTGCAGGATGGGTGACAGCCCATCGCGTCGAAAAAGGATGTGGAATCGAACCCACAACCAAAATGCGACTGGTCGTTATCACCTACCACTAGCCTACAGTAAGTCCCTGGTTAGTAGAAACTAGTATTATTTTATTAAGCGGTATGATATATGAAGTATAAGTTCATTTTTGGAACCATATATGATTAAACTAACTATAAGATGGACTTATAACTTTTTCTAACCTTTTGTTTGAAACAGATGGAATGACCCATCATTCTATCACATGATCTGCTAACACATCACGAATAACAAATTCAACTTCATTTCATTATGGGATGAAGTGGAAATTGTTCAATTCACGAAAAACAGTGAAATTTTTCCAAAATCATGTAGGTATTTCTTTTAATTCAACAACTTTAAGGAAATGATCTTGAAAACCAAAAATGATGTCCTAGTTTCCTTATATCCGATGAATCAGATGGTACCTTAGATCATCACAAATCTATGGATTTGTGATTGTTGGATTTTTCATAGCCATGCTCTCTACCACTCTCCATCAGAACATGATCGTTAGGTTTCTCTTCCATATCTATATTTTCACCTATGTTCTCCTATGTGGAAACCCAGTGATTAGTTAATTTGGGTAACCGTTATGTTTCATACTTTAGTTTTTAAAGATTGGTTTTGGTATTCTTTTTTATGATGTAGGTTTCTATTAAAGAAACTTTCGAGTAGTAAACCATTTATAACCCCGACAAATTTCTAGGGCGAAATTCATTTTAAGGGGGTAGAATGTAACAACCCGAGATTTTATGAAAAATATTATTTTTAATTTTATTGATGTCTTGTGTTGTACGCTACAACAAAGGAGTCTTACACAACACACAACCCTAACTTGGCTGCATTACACGCAATCACGACCTTCCTCGATAGCGTGTGTTGTACGCAATACCGAGTTTCACTAAACAACGATATGCTATTAAAATATTATTAAAACTAGCCGTTATGAATAGTAATAACCTATTTTTGAAATTTTTCAAATTTCATCTTTCAAAATGGACTTCATTTTTGGATTCGGAATATCGAAATTAGCCTAGGGTGAAATTTTGGTATTTTTCTGAAAACTTTCAATTTTTGATGAATAGTTAAAACACTCGGTTACTATTTAAAAACCGACTTTTTATTTAAATAATTATTTATTTTATTTAAATTTATTTTAGATCAAAATTGACACATAATACCTATATAAGTTCAATTTAATTCATTGGAGTCATTTTATAATAATTTTAGATATATAAAAATTTTATTGAACTTTTGACCGTCTTTTACCCACCTCCTAGGAGAATTTGCAAATTTACATAAAACATAATTTTACCGCTTTTGTGAATGGAAATTCAAAAATCCGAGAGACACAGTTTATGTCAGTAAGTAAAATGTGGTTCAATGAGATGGAAATAATTTTTGGTGAATAGTAAATTTTTACTTTTATTTACCACAGTTAAAAGTAAATAGGGTAATCAGAGGTTAAAATAATATTATTCTTACCCTAACACATGTCCTAATTCTATTGGATAAGTTTAATTCAACCAAAAACAACATTATTAATAAAATATGACCATTTATGCCCAATTGGATTAGATTAGGACATTTATTATTAATTTATTTAAAGATGGGTTAAAATAGTTAAAATCAAATTTTAATAAGTAAATCATTTTTAATATAGGGTTATAAATAAGATAAATTAGACTATAAATATTCATTAGAAATCTAATAATATTTCCTACATAATGGTATTTTAGTTGTAATTTTTATAATTTAAACAATTTATTTTATTTATGACACAACGATGATGCAGTAATTATATTATTAATGAAATATTGACATAATTGATGTTATAAACACCCAAATAAATGTAATTTGAGACTTTTTATGAATTAAAATAATTTTATATGTTAATATGAAATGTTATTATTGATTTAATTAACTTTTTTCGATCAAATATTTCAGTTATGATTTTCACAAAAATTAAATACTAAATAGTGTCAAAATTGACATAAAATAATTTTTTAAAAAACATATTATATTATTAATTGTTATTTTTTTCTTAAAAATATATGGTTCGGCCAAATGACTTAGATAAGATTATATATATTAATAATAAACAACTTCGGGTTCGTTTGGCTTGTTGTAGTATGTTTATTAACCTTATAGTGTAAGAAAACAAGAAGACACGGTAAAAGTAAAATTATTTAACATAATGTTAAATCTAAATGATAAGGTTAAAATAGGAACATAAACTTGTCTAAATTCTATTGGATGAGATTAGTTCGACCCATCCCCACCTTATCTTAGAAATAACTCAATTTGGAGCTATTAAAAACCGAATATGACTTTATAATAAAATAATATTTTTAGTTATTCCAAAGGTTCCCCTCTCCTCCCTTATAAAAGGGCACCTCCTCCCTCTCTTCCTCACACCACATTAAGCCTTCAAGGTCGGCAAACCCCTGCCAAATTCTCTTCTCCACTTCCCTAGAAACATCCTAGAGGTCCTGGTCTTCTTCAAAGACCAATTTTAGTGCCCTAAGAGGAGGTCTCAAAGAGGCGCTTCAAAGAAGAGGTAATGTCTGTTACCGATTCATTCAACTTTATTTCTTCTTCTACTTATTCTTCTTTAGTTGTTTCATTATGAAGTAATAACATCAGTATCACTCACATAATGATATGTTATTATAAGTATGAAACAACCCTATTTCACCATCTATCCATCCTATGGAAAATGAAATCACCGCGGGTGTGTACGTACGGAATACCATCTCCACGCCATGGTGTAATCTATTTTCTACCACCACCTTACTTGGATGGGTATAATGGTGTAAATAATAACTATATATTATTATTGTAAAGTGATATTTATTCTGAAATAGTATACATACACTCCAATACAATTCCACGATCATGTGAATGATATCATCACTCGTGCGTACGTACGGACTACCGTCTCCACGAACGTGATGAGATTAATTTTCCATGATTAACCATTAAAGAGTGATTATAAAGTATATATAATGAATAATAATGAAATATATGAAAAAATAATGCTACTGGATTTATGTGTATATATATTTATGTCATCTATTTAATTTCATTCAATTCAATAAGGAAACGAAAACAGCGTTCATGCGTACGTACGGCCTACCGTCTCCATGAACGGTGTATTTCATTCCTTTTATCAATCTATAATATATATGTATATGATGAATATATATTATATATAAATCATGTTTTACATTCTGGAATTATGTAAATCAGGATATAAGTAATAATATCAAGAACGGCAAGTCGAAACACATATGATAAATGAAATGATTTTACCCAAAACGCTTTTTTAACATGAAATTTACAAAAGAACGGGTAATATAAAGTCATAAGTGAAACATATATGATATCATTACAATTAATATGATTATTTAATAAGTCAATGAAATTATTTAAATCATTATACAGGAGGTTTAGATCCATACGAAGCATATCAGACCTAAGGTAAGGGATAATTATTCCAATATCATTCTTATCCGAGATTGTTATTCGTAAGTATTTACTGGGGTTATGTTTATTATCCATGTCCATATGTTCTCAAAATATTTTCATAAAATGATTAAATATCATTCATGTATGTTTAATGTCATTTTTACCCATTTTTGACTTTATTACATGGTATGTATGGAATCTTTCTTTACGAGGTACTTTTGTACTTTTCCGGAAAAAGTTCAAGAAGAATGTTTTTTTAACTTATACGGCACGAACGGATTTTTACGGTTTTATAAAGCCATATTTTCATGAAGCTTCCTCCAAAATATTTCATGACTATTTTAAACAAAATCCTTTTCATTTAAAATTGGATGACATTTTGTGAAAAGAAAATGATTTTGAAGAAGAAAGGATATTTTCCTCAAGAATTCATTTCAAGTGTTTTATCAAAACCATTTTTCATCTAAGATGACATGATTTCATATGTGTATGATTCAAGTTTAATGTATCTATGATTTACATGGTTTCACTTTTCTTATGATGAAATTTCCATTTGTTTTATATGGATTATGAAATGATGGGATGATGTTTATGAAACCCATTTTATTCTTTGGGTTATGGTGAATGTTTTAAGTTTATTTTTTGGCACAAGTAAGAATGATTTCATTATGAGATGGGTGGGACCTATATATCCCTCCAATGAATTGGGTAACGATTTATATCTCATGAGATTGACATGGATAGAATGGTAAGTTAATCCGGTTCAGTGTTACAAGACTGAAATGAGGAGTGAACTCGATTCAGAAAGGGACTTTGTCCACTAAGATGGTCTTGGCAGCAATGCCTTTGCTACTATGTAAATCATAACAAGTACTGAATGGTTTCCACAATTACATGATTTATTCCCATGCTATTTTATCAAGATTGATGTTCCTTTATGATATATTCCTTACATAATTCCAAGATTTCGGTCCTTTCCCAAAATTTTGATGTTTAGATTTTATGTTCAATCTTTTTCATTAAAATGTTTATGGATTGTTTTATGTTCTCTATGCTTACCCTTACTGAGCATTTGATCTCACCCTTTTCATATTTTATTTTCCCCAGGATATAAATAATGGTTTTAGGTAAGAAAAAAAAGGGAAGATCTTTATAGGAGAAGTTGAAGATCTTTTACCACGATTAGAAGATTAAATACCGAGCTTCCAAAGACACTAAACTATTACGGTCATTGTGTGTTTGTGTTTGTTATGTATTAAGTATTCCGCTAAAGTAATGTAATGTCCATGTACGTCAAGCTTCGGGTCTCTACAATAATAGTAACATCCAATGACCCTTTATTGAAAATGGATCAGTGGTCTACCTCATTCCAAATTTAATTCTTCTTTAACTAGGTTATAATGACTCCCACTTGTTCCCCTATTCTCTAACGATATATGGTTATGATAAGAGTGAGCAAAAGACTCTCATTGAAATTAATCTCAAGAACCAACTCAGATATATAATTTATGAATCACAATTCCTCATTGTTCAAAAATGTACATCCCTAAAAATTATTTTTGGAATGCCTTGGTTACATCATCATCTTGCTATTCCCTCATCACACAAACATTGCCTCATATATTTCATTTATGATCAAATTGAGAAATGTCATGGTGACAAAACTCTATTTTAATCCAATGAGTCAACATAAATTGATGTGGTAATCAAATAGATTCATGTGAAGTAACTCATGAATGAAAATTGTTCTTGAAACAATTCATAGAATGGTCTAGAGATGAAGTTGATTCATCTCATCAAATATCTTAGGGAATTGTATGTGAAAACCATCAATCATATTGAAGGGATGGGTCCATGTTCAAGAGAATGTTCAGTGACTTTTATCATATCAGTCATTGAAACTAAATTCAAAAGTTTTGGAGAGGTCACCAAATCTCCAGATAATGACAAAATCGAGAGTGATAATGCCCTCAATCCATCCCCATGAGATTCAACAAATAAATTTCTTAGTAGCCTAGTCATAAGACGTTTTTATGTCTTCCAAATGTAACAATATTGAATCCTCCCTAAACCCCAATACTTTTTCTTCATCACCTACTTCCCTTATGAGAATGAAAGTGGTGGAAGAGGAAAAGTAGGTGAAAGAGGAAGATGAGGAAGATCATAAGGATGAGCCTCCATAATTTTAGGATGGTTTCTCTACAACTATTTATGAATTCATTGAAATAAATCTGGGTGTAAAAGAAGATCCATGGACCACTCTGGTCAGTGCATCCAAGACATACGAATAATGAAAGGTATATACCAACTTATTGAAGCAACATCAGGTCCTGTTCACCTAGAATTAAACCAAAATTCCAAGCCTTTATCCCAAGGTAGCCACTCACCACTTACACTTCCTTGAGGACAACTTAGGATAAAAACATGATTCCAGAAGGAAATTCCCAACTCATTACTTCAAAATTGTGGCAGAAAGTGGACATGTTTATCAAGAAAAACATAATCTGGGATGTTCTATATCCAAAATAGCTATCCAGTATCATCCTAGTAAAAAATAATAATAAAAATTCAATTTCCACATTTGATTCCACAATCTCAGTCAAAATTTTCCAAAAGATGATATACCAGTCCCATTCACGAAACTACTAATTGATGAAGTGGATGTTAATAAAGACCTATCCATCACGAATGGGTATTTAAGGAACAAACAAGTTAGAATGGAACTATAAAATGAGGATCCCATTACGTTCAGGGACCCCAAGATAGTATTTTTCTATTGGATAATAACTGTCATCCTCCTGAATGATGGTGCGATATACCAATGTTTCTTACATCCCATCTTCAAACCCTTCATGGGAAGGTTTTTCGAATTCTATGCTGATGATATGGTGTTCGAATATGGATAACATTCTTACCACCTAAATTAATATTATTTAATCATAAAAAATATATGAAAACATGTCCTGGTGTCAAACCACTTGAAATTTTCCTTTGATGTAACCTCAGGAATGTATCAGAATTTCATCATATGACATCATGGCATTAAAGTGGACCCTAAGAAGATAAATGCTATATTTAGTATTCACTTCCTGTAAACCTAAAAGAGTTGAGAGGACTCCAATGACACAAGGACTAAATTTGTTTCTTTATATCCAACCATTCAAGAATGTATTTTCTTTTCACCAAGATGATGAAGATGTTAGTCACCTATAAATAGTCCAATGACTGTCAGGAATCATTTGGAAACCTCATGAAATATATATTAATCCCACCAATTATTATTTCATATGTTGAGCTAAATATTCACAATATATATGTGAAATAATTATAATAATCACTAGGAAAATTCCTAGCACAATTGAATGATGATGGAAATGGAATAATGATTATTGTCTCAGTCCAAACACGAGCGATGCTAAGGCTTGTTATTCAGATATTGAGAAGAGCTTTTTGATTTTCATCTTCATAGTTCATAAACTGAGGGACTACTTATAGGACAATTAGATAAAGTTGGTAATAATCCACTAAAATATATCCTCATCCATCCTTTATTGATAGTACATTTGGAATGTTGTGTTTCTATCTATAGTAGTTTGATATATATTTTTTCCATAGAAAGTAGGGAAAGTCCAAGATTTGGTACATTCTCTTAAAAAAGACCCATATAAAAAATAAACATCATTAAATACTAAATTTCCTGATGAATATAAATTTTCTACTAAAGACATACCCCAAATGAAGTAATTGTATCATGATGACAGATCCAGATTCCCAATGAGGAAGAGAATAGAATATCCCAAGCTTAAAAAATTTATGTTAGGAGTCATTATCATCACTCTAGAAATGGTATTTTTTTCATTACTCCTTCCCATTTTTAGAATGATGTAGTAACAATGATGAATAATAACATGACCTAATTTCCATCTTATAACTATAACTCCCAATACCGGTTGGACAATTATTAGTTTAAGGCGATTTAGAGTTGGTAATCAAATAGCTCAATGAAGATTGTGCCTTCAAAAAAGTAGTGATAATCCCTCTTCATGACTATGTACGAGGGTTAATAGAAGACTTAACCGTGAATCCAACATTGAGACACATCCCATGATCATATAATTCTCAAGAATATTCTTTGGAAAAGACAACTGTGAAATTGATAGATCTAAACCAGGATGAATCGGTCACTAACATTGCGCATCTCCAGATATTCAATCTGTTTTATCATGTCATCATGAAATAGATTGATGAAATCAGTAATGTTCCCAAAACAAATATTCCTACCACATAGTGGATGATACCCTTCATAAATTAACTTCAAAATGGTATTCTTCCATTATAAAAAATCCATAAATGGAAAAATTTTACACCTAGAAACAAACATTTCTCTTCATTGCAGTCAAAATCACCAAAATGTACACTATAATTGAAGATTTGATCTCATCCTTCTCGGATGTATAAATGGAGAATAGAATACTAACATCATAAAATAAGTACATGTGAGAGAATGTGGTTCCCATAAATTAGAGTGTCATGTTTCTAATAAAATATATTTTTTGGGGTATTATTTCCCCCAAATGAGGAAGGATTGCATAAACTTTACCAAAAATTGTTATCCCTTCCAAGTTCATGCCAACATCATCCATCGACCGCTAGAATTTATAAATAAAACCAAATACCCCTGTAATTTTTTCATATGGGTAAAGGACATTATAAGACCATATCCTCCGGCCACTTCCAAGTAGTTCAAGTACATTATTACTATGACCTATTTCTTCATGAAATGGGCTATCGCAAAATCCCTCAAAGAACTCAAGGAGAAAAGTTTTATCATATTTGTGAAATCCAACATCATTACCATATTTGGTGTCCCTTGTATAATAAAAATGGAAAATTTCAGAAATTTAAGTTTCATTAAGCGAGATAATTTGTACCATGAGTAACATATCAAATAAAACCACTTATCATGATATCATGCATCAATTAATGGATAGATAGGGACCTTAAATAAGACTCTATCAAACATACTCAAAATTATAGTGGATAATGATAAAAATAAATGTCCTGATATGATCTTTCCTGACTTATTGTTGTATCAGACTACCACTTGTACCTCCATAAGGGCATCCATATATTAACTTGTATAGGGAACTGTAGAGATCCTACCCATTAAAGTCCAACTTCCATCACCCCTTTTTCCATCAGTGATTGGATGTACAAGGATGACCAATTATACAAATGATTGGATAAGCTAAAGTGACATGATGATAGAATATTTTATACCTTGTATCATTTAGAGGTCTATAAAAATTTAATAACATGATATTTTAATAGGAAGGCCTGCATTTGTTCATTCCCCAAGGAGAAATTTTTCTGGTCCATAGGACTCCAATGATATCATGAAAGACGCCCAAAAAGTATATACTCATGTGGGAAGAACCCTATTCCATAAAAATGTCTATTCAAACATAGATTACTCCTGGATCTCAATGGATGGATAGCTCATCATTTCCCCAATCGGTGCAGGGTTTCAAAAAAATCACCTCATTTGAAAAATAGTGATACATCTCAGATGCACGATGTTAAAATGTGTAGTCATTATTTGTCTCATGACCTTAAAAAAGGTATATAATCTATGTAACAATATGATAATCTAAATGAAACCAATTTCTGTTTTGTAGGAAATTAAACTGTATAACATCATGGTCCTGTATGCATGTCCTTGAAAGGAACATTGTATGGTCCTAGTCAAGTGACCTCAAACTAAAATACATCATAGTTCAAGATGTATGAATTTAATATTCATAGAATAATTTCCTATTCACAATATGTTAACTATATGTAAACATCCCTTCTAGATGATTTAAAACTACATAGTTCATGCCCCTATTGTATGATGTAAAACTCTGTAGTATATCGATTCATTTTTAAGTGTATCACCATCTATGATGTTGGTGTCCCACAACAACATTATTCAAGAACAATTTTTTCAATTATTTTTATTCCAATGTGATATATATTGATACCTATTTATCTGAACCTGGGTCTATCCATGGAAAAAAATTCCCCGATTCCTTTGTGTGGGTCAAACCAACATAATAAATCTTTTATGAACTATGTGTGGATAGATTCTTATCCCCACATGATACTAAGTGATGCCCATGTTCTATACACTAGTCCATACGTAATACATATTTTAACATTGTGTTTCTATAATCCTTACCACATGAAGTTAAACTAAATGGCAGACATCAATACCACATGACGTAAAATGACTTGGTTCGCAACCTTACAACCTGACATTCAACCACATAGCATTTTGATATGTTCTTCAGTGGGTCACAATTCTTGTTGTTTTCTTCCAGAAAACCATCATTCTAGAACTATGTATTCCCTAATTATAATTCTTAATATTATATGTATTGATTCCTAGATCTTATGTATTGGCACCAGCCATCATTTTGGAAATTAACAAACTTCCTTTTTCCTCATGTGAAAACCCGATTGATATGGGGAACTATTTTTCATGAACTTTGAGTGGATTGATTTTTTACATCATATTATATGTATTGATGCCCATATTTCTATTCTTAGGCTGAGGCACAACATTCCCCCTCTTTAACATCATGTCACCTTCATCCTTACTACATGACATTAAACTGCATGGGATTCTAGAACTATGTATGGATTGGTTCTCTTTTTTAATGAGATACGTATAGACTCTTACATCCTATATATTGATCAATCCAACACATAATACAAATTTCCCCTCTACTCTCCTAGATTTCTTTGGAATTTTATGAAGAACCTTTTACAATACTTGTTACTCACACCAAGCATAGATCACATGAGAATAGAAGTTTCGGTAAGGGTCTCCCCCTAGAACAAGGCATATCATTCTATTATAGAGTTATCAGGGTCCTAGCTACAAGACCATAAAAGGTGAAACATGAGTCCTTGCTACCTGATGTTAAACAACATAATTGGCGTCCCATTAATGACATAAAACTGCACATAACTCTCTACCTTTCCTTAATGAACCACTATCTTTAGTATTGGTCTTCCACCACACCTTCATTATAGAATGATGTGTGCTTTGACTCTCATTTCAATGGAATATTATGTGAATCTTCTACTTTATGTATTAGGACCAATAACAAGGTAATGAAAAATAACCCCTCTACTATGTTTCTAACTTGGGTTCCCTCATCTAGGGTTTCATCAAGGAAATAGAGATAACTCTTCCAACATATTAGTTTGATCTATGTAAGGGACTCTCCACATCATGAACAATGTCATTCTAAATTAATCTATTATAATTGGAAATATTTCTTCAAAATTGAATACACATAATCTTAGACAATTTATGATATTCGTAATCATTCTATATCTATCAGTGATAGAATGTCTGATACGTGAGGAATCCCCTGTCTTGACTATATTATTACATTCCCCAGTTGGATTTGCATAATTTTCCCAGTAATGAGACCATCAACCAGAGGATTTCATTTTTTTGACTATATTAAAACACTCCCCAATTTTCATTACATAAATTATCTTTATAAGGGGTTTTTCAACATGTGGTATATTCATCTTCCGTAAAATCATCTTTTATCTCATTAAGCCCTGACTAAGTCATCATCCCCTGTCTCCTATCCTAACATGAGAAACCCTATGATCATGGTTTACCTTTTTCCTACCATAAATATAAAGTATGTTGGAATTTCCATAGCTAAATAGGCCTCATACTACTCATTATTTACATAATATTATGGTCCAAGTTGTAGGACCCAAAATTAAAGGACACCATATCATCCTTTTCTCATGACATTAAATTTCACGGTCTCCAAATAACTATATATAGTTCGATTCTCATTTAAATAAGGCATGTAGTTACTCCCAAATCCTTCAACTTGGGCCCACCTATAAGTAAAAAATCAATCCCCTTTCCTTTAGTATGGTTCATACCTCTTTAAGGGAACATTTCCCTACATTATTATGTGATTTTTATAAGGAATTCTATTTCCAAACAATATTACTTTCTATACACAACCCAAAATTTGATCCTAGGGAGAACTGAATAATAAAAAGCTTTCATTTGTAATTATTAATATATTTTCTGGTTATTGGGGAAATCTATTTCTTTACTATTATTTATAATGACCCAATTGGATTTACATATGGATTCCCACAAATTGATCATGTCAACCAGTGGATGTCATTGTTTGACTATTGTTTAACACACCCTAGTTGGATTGGCATAAATTTTACCACAGGATGGGTTTGTTAAATAGAAGAAAATATTTCTTCAGAAGAAGTATCTTCTATATATGTAAGGCCCAAAGAAAGAATTATTTCTTTCATACATTTCCTATATCACTTGTTGGATATGGAAACCCCCGAATTTCTGCTTATAACCTTCCCCCTTAATACCTAAAATGGGGGAACATTATCAATCTAATCATTATGGAATGAAAAAATACCAATATATTGATCATAAGTAAAAGAACCTTAAATATATTCCAAAATTTACGTGTTCTATTATATTAAAATTCATTACATAATGTCCATGTTACAAGATTTTAAACAATACAATAACCTCATCTTCATAAGAATTCAAATTTAATGGTCAATGTCATGGTTTCACTATAATAAACTATGTAATACTTCAACCCTTGTTAAGGAGGGGCCTTCACGCTTAACATTTTTCATTTTATAGAATTTACCCTCCTTCAAAAAAACCTAATTCATGCGGAAATGGATTTCAAATCATAGAAAATTCCAATTTAGATACACTCTTTATTCTCAGATACCTTCCTATAGTGAACAACCCTTCATTTTCGTGAGAAATATGGATCTTTAAAAATTCATAACCATTTATAGTTGAAAATTGGGATTTCTAAGGACACATATTTGTTTTTTATGCTATTATACTACCTAGTTTTATTTTTATAAAACCTCCCACAAATAGGGTTTTTCAACTGACAACATATTCATTCTTAGATGATACCTCCTTTATTCCCATATGACTACCAATATAATGATGGAAACCACTTTATTAACATAGTCTATATCCATTCTTTAAGTACTTGTATTGTATCATGTTTTAGATCTAGGATTCAAAAATTCATGACTCAAAAATCCCCATTTAGTAATATGAAGAATTTCAATACATTCATGGTTAATAAACCTTGTTTGGATCATCATTCATAAACTCAGGTTCAATAATGGTTGACCTAAAATACCAGTTGAATATGATTGGATTTGTAGAATTCAAACTATCAAAAAAGAGACTCCTTACTCGCAACGTTGAAAACCTGCAAAGGGAACCCTAGGTAAAAGATGATTCTAATCTCGCTAAACCTATGATATTCATGGTTTAAGAAAAAATATAGTAATAAAAAGATAAATGAATAAAAATTTTAGGATAAAATTGAAAAAAGGGTGGACTAAGAAAAATCTATGTCACCCACATTGAGTTTTATTTATATTGGAATTAGGCATAAATTAGGGTGATGAAAAAAAAATAGTTTTTTTAATTATTTCCATAATTCCATAGAAACTATTGAACTGTTCATTCTAGGCCCCATGGAATAGGAAAAAATTAGAGAGATCCCCCATCTTTATCATTGTAATTATAATGTAATGATGTTCAAAAAAAATTATCTGAATTCAATGTTATGTTATGATTACAATGATTAAAGTATTTTAGGAACATGTAATTGAAATAAAATTTCCATTTTATTTATGCTATTGAATTCATAGTAGCTCCGATATGTCAGAATCCCTATTCAATGTTTTACATCTTCTCCTCAATATATTCTTTATGTTGTTGGACTACAGCCTACCAAATTGTCTATGGATTATTGAAACAAGGATAATTGTGTAGAATTAAAATTCTTAGTGTTATAAAGAATCACATTCTATGCATTAGAAGAATAAATTATTTATTTTAGTGCCCCTTTTAAGGATCTGTGGTGTTGGAAAATCTCTTCTTTCATATAATTTAATTATACTTTAAGGCATTCCATTTAGAGAGATTTATCATCATGGAGATTATTATACTCATCAACCTCCGTGGTATGGCTGATATTATCTTGGTATACACCAACACTAATATTTTGAAACTGGCATACTAGGTACACCTCATCCTCATGTTATTTTTTTCTATCCTCTCTATACCAGATGATTAGCTTTAGCATAAGATGGATAACATGGTAATTAAATCCAATATATCCCAAATTTCCATATTTTAGTGGAATTCGATTAATTTGAAAAGGTAGATCAGAAAAAGGCCTCCCAAATACTGTCTTCCAAATATCAATCCAGTCAATACGGAAAAATGTGTGAATTTTATCTTGTATCTCCATGTCCAACACAAAATCACTCTCTAGGGATGTGATGCATTCTCGGATTAGTGAACTTAACAAATCACCCTGTTCTTCTCTCTCTATGACAACCTCAGTTTCACATAACATCTCCAGAAAAAAATTCACAAAAGATCCCATGTCATGACTAGAAAAAGATGTTGATGGAACTGAATAATCGGTGACACTCCTCATCAATATCATGAGGTTGACACATAGCTAAGTATGTTAAGGAGCCAAATTAGTTGACCACACTGACATGTTGTTGGATCAACTATTTGTATTGATTCCTTCCTCCTCTCATCATCATAATTTTGGGTAATAAATTCTTAATAATGAATGTATCCTAGATTTTCTTTTTTTTTCTGAAAATGGGACATATAGCTCTTGAGAAGCTAATGCATTGGTGTTATCATCCCACAATCCCTCTATAGTGGGAGTATGATGGACATGGATTCATTGTTCATGAAAATCCAAATCCATGTTCTCTTAATAAAATGATTTATAGGTTGAGATATGATGTGAGACATCAAATAAAGATAGGCTAATTGTATTTAATATAATGAATGAAAAAGTGTACTCACAACAGTCTAATAACCTATTAAATCCCTTAAATTCCTTCCAATAGGCGGAGATATTAATGATTTTTATCATATCCTCGAGGTAAGTCAATTACCAAATTATTTGATTATATATTAGCCCACATTTTTTAGTATCCATACTTGTTGGGGTATTTGAGGTATGGGGATTATGACACAAATTGGCCCCACCATCAATTATCCCTTCTGACTCCCCGACAGAATAAACATCTTCAAACCCTGTTGAGCTACGGTCTGCACCGACACCTTCATCTGACCACCTGTGATCCATGTCAGCCACCTATTTAGTGAAAATTGGTCCATCATTGACTATTGAAGGACCCTCTAGAGTAGGTGACATGTCTCAAATATTAGGATGAGAGAAAATACAGAAAAATCACATGAATTCGTAATGTTTGCATCTAACAATACCATGGAACTCTACACCCTCATTATAAACGGGGGAGGATCCAACTGCATCTCTTGACACATCATCCATCAAGATGATGGATTCATCAGCATGGATTTTCGTCTCCCCTAGTATTTCCCCATTCAAACTTTAATGACCAGTGATGGATCCATTTTTTGAAGAAAGAGATGAAAATTTAATAAAACATTAGCATTTTTACAAAGTGTATGTCTGTAGACACCATGAAATTTATTCCATGCACTTTTCTGGAAAATTCCCACAAATGGGATTGAAAAGTTTATAGTAAAACTCTGCATTTTTCATAGGGGTGAGTGATGGTAGAGAAGGAACCATCCCAAAGGGTCGGGACCGAAGTCTGATAGAGATACAAATAAGGGGTGCGGGGGCGCATCTCCGACTGTGTGGAACAATAAATTTGGATAAGTCCTCAAGGTGTCACCCAAGGTACCTACATGAAAATTCATGCATTCCCCCATGATGGAGAGGAATGAAGGTATTTGTTTTTGAAAAATACTCAAAGCTGTGCCCTTGTTGGGATAAATCACAAGCGTCACGCAAGCCTACATGGGACCACCCATCCAGCACGCATCCACTTGCATGCCACAAAGGTGGTGTGCGACCCACTTTTGTGAACAAAATCCTTTCTCCCAATACCTTATTTCTTCCTACAAATAGAACCTTGGATCTTTCATTTGTACGGATGAATTTCCCTGAAGCCTAATTGCTCCTCTAGTCACCCCAGTGCTCTCCCAAGTCTTCTAAAAGTTTCAAGTTAGTAATTTAATCGCTAGAGTGGGGGAATTGAAGGAGGATCCTTGGACTTATGACCTTTTAGTGTTTGAAATCCATAACACTTGTGCTCCTAAAGCACCCAACCTCCCTAAATTAGAAACACTTATGCACCACCTATTCCACTCTTTGAACTTGAGCTCCCCACTTTTGGGAATACCTTTGAACACTTTTGAAGGATTGAGTCTGGTCCCTCCTAAGTCTTTACAGTCATGTTGTTCATCACATAATTGAACATCAGGTCTCTCATGCCTAATTGAATGCTAGTACCTACTTGGGTGACCTTCTTTGATTCACCCACTCGCTTCAGTCTACAAGCCATTAATACTTCTTCAATTCCATTCTGGCATGACTTATTCTTCATTGGATCCCTTGTCTGAAAGGGATTATGTTGATACCTCCACTAAAACCTCATGTATTATAAAACCTTTGGGAAAGTCAGATTCGCATGTCTCCTATTTGGGTTTGTATATCTGCAGTCAAAGGTTTTTCATATTTTTTCACAATGGGGTTAGGATTGAAGGAGTGTCTATGAGTTTGTATATCCATATTCACATGGCCCTTTCTCCCAAAAACAGTGTTGGGATGTTCCAATTTTGGAGGATTAGGGTTTGGGTTTTTTCCAACCATTTTCATCTCTAAGACCCAGAACCTCGGGTATCTGGTATGGAATGTTCATTTCACACATTATTTTCCATAAAAGCAAATTAGAAGTCAGCCTCCCCTATAAAGATCCACGAGGGAATCCATCCTGGTATATCCCCATAACCATTCAAGTAGGAGGTTGTAGTCTTGATCCTCTCTACTTCCTTCACCTTCACTCCTTCCTTTCATTGGCCCCTTTTCGATTTTAAATAAATTAGAGGGAAGGATCATCTCCTCTACCTCTTCCCTGGTAGCCATGCTCTTGTCCACCTTCATCTTCATAGGCATGTCCCCTTCCACTAATAAAGGAGGAATAGTGTAGGTGCATTTTTTGAATCTTTCACATCCTCTTGTTTCTCACACAATGAATGACTCCCATGGGATTAGAGATTCTTGATGATTAGAACATTTTCACAAACACCCATGGTGAATGAACTACAAGAACTATGATTCCCACCATAATTAGGATACATAGGAAGCCTTCCTAGGCCCTGAGCTCACTGGATATACTTTTCATGAATCCAACAAAATTCCTTTAATCTGGGCACCCTCCATAGAAATTAGCCACAAATTAATCCCCCAAATTATCAATGATTCCTTTTTAGGAAGTAAGACCAAAATAATTTATAGAAAAGGAATACACTATCCTATAAGACTTATCATACTACGTGTGCTTTGATTCACATCCACATGCGATACATAAGAATCCTCATTCAGGTTCAAACCCAACACTTCAAATCAACCATGTTCTTCTTGGGTCATATTCCCAATAGGGTCTAATAATAATTGGAACCCCATATTCTTTCCATGTTTCTTGGAATTATTAGGAATAATTCCCACACCCAAACATGACTAAGAACCTTTCACATAGATTTCCTTACCAAATGACATTAAAATTCACAGTTAGGTCCCTATTAAATGACCTTAAAAGGTGTGATGTGTCCCATTAAGCGACACCGAGCACCGAGGGTTCTGAATCCTTTCACAAGGATATATAGGTGTCCCGTTTTATTAGTACAATTCCAATATCAAAACAAAATTATGTCTCCAAAGATGATGAACAATTATAGAGTGCCTCACTAAGTGGCTTAAAAACTAGTATCGTCATTACAATAATTAAAATAATATCTAAATAGTATATGATATGATATGATTGATGGAGAACCTCAAATACATATGTATGTCTCCATTTATGAAGAACCAAGAATACATATGGATGATTAAAAATATTTCACATTCTAGTAATTGATTGAATATTCCAATGGAAACTTATTTTATACATTTTGAATTAATAAGGATTCATGAAATAATCTTAAATCTATAAATAGAGTCCCATAGTAGACAATAATTCCCCCCAAAAGGGTGTGATGAGTCCAACCTCCCATACTATTGACCAATGCATGTTCTTAAGTATCATAACATCAAACTTAATGGAAAATTTTCATTGGAAAGTATTTCCCTTTTGGATAAATAATTGTAGGATGTTTATAGTTCCATGAGTAAATCCAATAGAAACTGCATGGATGATGTGATTCTTAATCTAGAACAAATGTTACAAGGAACTACAAAACAAAAATGGTGAACCCAACATGAATCCTTAACCAAGATAATAGTGTTACCCACATGTCATGACCCTATCAATTGAAAATGGAATTCCAGATAAATGAATCAATCAAACATGTATTCATATAAAATATTTTTCTTTAATGGTGTTTATTGTTGTTTTTTCATGTTTTCTCTGAACTCCTTTCACTAAAAATGGATTCCTTCATGTTTTCACCTATGAATGTCCTGACCCATGCTCAAGCTGGATCATCATTCACTGGAAGGACTTCATAACATACTCAACCTCTTCAACGTTGGGTTCCCAATGTACTGGTAAAGAACTACCATCTGTATGGTACTATCCCAGCCATGGACGATGTGAAAAAAGCTCTCTAGGTTAATAAAAACGCTCGATCATTCGGTCAATGGAGACCAAAGATCAAGAATAATATATTAACAACCACAATATTATACCATTTTGGGTCCTTATCCCTGGAATGAAACAACCAGTCTCTCTCATACTATATGGAGGTGGATCCAGAGGTATCACATTGCCTCAATTCAATGATTCAGTGGTCCTTCTCATGGAATCCCACCAATATCACCACCAGAAGAATTGTGTGGTAGTGAACCACAAACATGATGGGGGTTTTTCCTTTGGACATTCGTCTTAGCTCCCTCAGACATGGGTGCACCAGACTAATCTCCAGAAACAATGTCTGGAAAATAATTAGAAGTTTCCAACCTTCTCCACTTCTAGAGAAGTCCATCAACCTAACTTGACACCAAACAACGTGCGGGTGCATACACCATTCTGTCCTAATTCCTCAGCCCAATAGACATGTCTAGATGAAACCCACATATCCTAGCATGTAAATCTAGTGGAGTAAAGTGAATAGGCACAAACACAAATTTTAAAAATTATTATCCAGTTAGTAGGCTCATCTGACTGCATTTAAAGAATCCTTCTAATCAAATATAGTGGAAATTGGTAAATAGGAACATACACTTGCTTACGCTCACCAATTATGCAAGAAGTCTCCTTTTCCAATATTGAGAGAATTTCTCCAAGCAAGCTTGAAAAAAATAGCCAGAAGGTACATAAACCTACCAGCATTCATCAATCCTACCATCAGTCTTGTTTGGCAGCATCTAGAGAGGTCAGTCAGAAATCTCTAATGATAAATCTGTGGTAGACTCAACTCCCTAACCACAAAAATGATTACTGTCAGTACCCATTGATAGGAAAAGGAAGAAACAAAAAGGTACATAAACCTACTCTAGATACAGAATGGATGTATATTCCTGTTCAGACTACTGATGTCACCAAACACATCGTAGCAATAGTGAAAGGTAGACACAAATTCCTGCCAATATTCTAGAATCTTTCCAAAATGTCATTAAATAAAATTTAGTAATGCCAGGGGAAAAATCACATAAATATATCCCCACACCCGGGATAACACATTGGCATGCCGTCCCAAAGAAGATACATACCACTATTCCAGTCCATGAGGGTTATGGGGAATACACCCCCAAATAATATGGACAATAGTATTGGGAACACACACCCTTTCCAATTAGAGGTAATCGGCCCATTCTGAGGACCACTCCAAGGAATCCACTTACACTACCCATGATAACCACTTCTCCCAACATGTTGCCCCAAGTAAGTGTAAGAGATCATCCATGAATAATTCTCACCAAACACAGTTGGAAAATCAAGAGCCAAGCTGTGATCTGGATCCTCTTAATTCTGGAGTTCTTGAATCCCTTAGAACTTTATCTATTTTAACTCATGATCCTACGCCTTCATTACCAAATAATGGAGTAGTAGTAGTAATTTTTAAGTTCCCCATCAGACACTTATCCATGAAGGATTGCTTCTTGAAAATTAAGTCAATCCAGAGAGCCTATCTTTGGATGAGAGCCACAAGAACCATCCATATTTCCAGAAGACCATGGAGTAAACAGATTTATCCCTTATTTTAATCCACCATGTTGCTCCTCACCATGATGGTATTTCCTTTGAATGTTCCCTCCACATTAGTGTTTCGTGCTGTTAGAATAGTTTTCTAATCGACAATGTAGTGCTGAGAAGGCCCTCTTATCTCGAGTCACTTTCCAAAATATGGCCAGTCATGTTCGATGCTTTTCCATTAACATTTGAAATAATTTCTCAATCAAAAGAAATCTTAAGGAAATTTTCACTCTCTAAACCTCCTTTCGGTCATTTTTTTCTATTATAATAGTGGAAAAATCTACTAATTCTATTGTTTTTAGTAAAAAAATAGAGAAACATCCACTTTTATCCGAGAAAGTGGAGAAACATTTAGAAAAAGATTATGAAGATATGTTTAACATGAGAAAACAATAGGATAAAGGTGAAATTCCAATCATGTTCTAGCCTTTGAAAAACCCTCAATACAACATTCCATAATTGATGGAATAAGATTTCATTCATGATGTATGACTCAACATATGGAAGACTCTTCATCATTTGAAAGCCAAATTATTATCATATAATGAAAATAAATGTCATGTAAATTTAATATTAGGGTTGAAACGCAAAATTGAATTGACATATAATAGTTTCCCAACATACAAAGTTTGAGAATAAATAGTGAAACCTTCATCGTGCTTGCCTTGATGCACTAAAGAGTTTTCTCTGGTTAATTTCTGATACACCATCTAGTGTCCGTCTTAGATGATGTGGTGAACATGGAGCATTTCATTTATCTGTGCTTCAAAATAATGAAATCCCTTCAAAATTGGTCTCATGCAATGTTATTTCCCATGACCTTATATAATAAAAAAATTCCGTATATAATCAAATATATTCTCAAGAACAGGCCTCAACTGGATCTCATCAGAGTCCGACCCAAAGAAAGGAATCAATTGAGTTAAATTTTCATTAAGAATCTGAGAATCTTAAACATTCCTCCCTCTAATAGGATTTCATCCATTAGATAATGAAAATTTATAAAATAGCACAGGGATCTTACGAAATAGGTGATTTGAGTGGTTGTCGTATAATGCACCCAGCTAATATCTGAACCAAAATTCAAAAAATCAGAAGAGCAACTGAGTGAATCTCAGCTATAGCAGTTAAAGAGATATTGTAGCCTGTAGGGATATGGGTTGTTTAATTCAACCTTTGAATTCTATAAAATTTTTTTGAAGGTCTGAAGAAGAAGAATAGGAACAGGGCTAGCCTACAGGGCTGGGGGATTTTTCACATTTACAATCCCATCCTCAATGGAAGTCAGTTTCTCCTAATTAGGGATGAAGACACAATGAAAATGTGCAACTGAACAATCCAAATATTCCCTTCAGGTTACTGTCCATCAAATAGATCCTGATAATTCATCATAAAAGAGAACATAGTCTCATGGTTGATACACAATTGGATGATGTTACAAATATAAGGATAGAATGTCATCAATGGATTATGCGTTATTTAATGTCATTAACACCATTGCATAAGATCCTTTAGAAAATGAGTCTAGTTTAGAGGGTTTAAGAAGATACTGTTTTTATCCATAATACGGTACACACTGATGAAAACAGAGGAGGTGTATGTACCTAAAATTAGAGGCTTACTCGGAATCTAGTTATAGCCTCAACTGAAAAAATCTCACCCCTTCAAAAAGAATATAACTAGGGGGAAGGTAAAAGTATGAACATAGATCACTTTTCCACTAGATAAGGTCAATCACTTTCAATCGAAGGATGATTTTCATAGAAATAAGAGGAGAGGAAAGATTTGAAAAGACTAAATATATAGTTACTTCAGAGATGAATTGCTACTAATCATGATCCCTAAAAAGATCCTCAACTTGCATATCATTTAGAAGATCCTCAACAAAGAGGATTTGTGGTAACTATAGATGCAGATAATGAATTCCCTATTTTGGATACATAGCCAGGTCAGGAACAAACACATATTTATAAGCCTATCCCCGTGGATTATCCAAGACAAATACTAGCAACAACTTCACTGATGGTTTTGTTGGTTGTTGCACCAGTTCACGCTCCATTTAATATACCTGTGTAGGTCCCAGCTCATTTGGATATTCCCCAAATCCTTATGAATACAATTGAGGAAATAACAAATCGATTTGAAGCTATAAAGGAATAGAGCTCGCCAGTTCAGCTAGAAAAGATAGCTTACCCTAAATGGGTGGATCTGATCCCTCCCCCACCAAACTTTTTGAATAATACATTCTCAATCATTAAGGGTTGGGGAGATTCGTAACAACACTTAACACATTTTTTTCCCATTGTGATCCAATGATGGGAACTCCTCTACAACAAAAAGTAGTATAGCTCAGGTGCTTCTTGCAATCATTATATGGACCATCTTTTTCCTTGTATAAAAGATTGAAATATCGATCAATTACTAGATGGGAATATCTCTATCAAAAAATCTTTATTAACTCAACTCAACGATGCTGAAGACAACATGATTTTATCTTAAAAATTGAAAACAAAGGGAAAATTAAAGAGTTTCGTATTTCAATTCTCGATGTAATTTATTAACAAATTCCTAAAATTTGTAACTCCCTCAAGAAGAGTTACTTCCCATTTGTGTCAAAAATTGAGTGATGAGTTACGCACACCACAGATCCCTTTGAAATACACAGGAGGGGTTTTAGATCTTACTATAATTTCCCAATAGGTGGAGGATTACATTGTGAATACTAAATCTAAATCTCATTTAATTCCATCAGCTCAGGGAAGGAGGATAGGGAAAGTAGAGGCTTCTACGGTCACACTATAGAAAGGAACCATACATTCTTCCACATCAAAACCTTCACCATATCTAAGGGCTCTGTCTTCTGAGCGTCAACAACAATGACCACCTCATCAAAATAATCAAAGAGATCAAAATTGAAAATGGTTTGAGGAGTTAAAGAACATTGTTTATTCTTTTTGAAATAAACAGGTTCCTTGTTACATCATCTCATCTTTGGAATTTTTTTTGGATTAGTTGCCAAGGCTAATGAAATTAAATAAATAATGAGATGAAGATCTTCCAAATTAATTTCCCTTTCACTAGATGTTGAGGAATACCATTCAAGAGTGTGTTTTTTTCAAATACCTCCTGGAAAAAATGGTAGACTCTAGAAAAGTAAAACTGAAAAGTTTGTTAGCCCATCTAGTATGTGTTATTGCTACTAATCCAGAGGAAAAGGGAAAATGGATTGATGTCAAAGGTAAAAATGTGCATAAATTTGATGATTGGATGATACGTAAAATTATCATCCGAACTCAAGCCATTCTATGAACATAGTTGAAACAACTGATTGTGTCTTCCACCACTCCCACCATAGAAAATCCACAATCATTAAAATATCAGTCTTCTAAAGGTCAATATTCAAAAAATAAACATGATCAAAAGGAAAAAAGAATAGTCTCAAGACGAAGATCTTGTGTCAAGGCCAATGTTTTCCTTGACATTGGAAGATTTCATTCCATCTATTTCAAAATCACAGGCACCATCCCTCTAAAGGACACAACAAAAACTGACATGTCAAGTAGAATCTTCATCAGATTAATAATTGATATTTCGTTCCATCAACATTATCCAATTAACAGATCCTTATGCTGATGGTTATTCTTGTTATGATGATACCGAGTTCCCAATATCAAACCAGGGAACTAGAAGAAGAATCCAGGGTTGAAGATACAGGGGAAGACCTGGGTATTCTAGAAGCCCAATTTTTAACTCTACCTCTTCTCGAACTGTTTATGTGGCAAAAAATCGTGGGAAAGCCCTTCAGCAGGATCAACAAGAACAAGGAGATTCCCCCACACATGACAAGATCAATCTTGACATAATTATTTTGGAGGACTGATTAGATATTATAAAACAATTCTTTCATCATGTAGAAAGACATAGTCAGTTTAATATACCAAACCTAGAAGTATTTCCAACTTCTGCTCTAACACATGGTACATCCACCTCAGGTGCATCAACTTCCAAGGAACCTACAAAAATGAATCTCCATGCTAGGGAATGTAGAACTCTAGAATAGAAGTAAATTTTTTTGAAACATTTAGCCCATGTACCAGCCATGTTGTCGATTTTGGATTCCTTTAATCTATCGAAAGATCTTCAAGATGCACTTATCGAGGCTTTGTAAAGTCCTCAAGAGTTTGAAACTGTAGTTCCTATAGCTGAGGCGTACCATATATAGAATAATCCAACAAAATATCATAAAGTTATATCTTTTAAAGATGAAGATGAATATGATTTTTGTACATGGACACATCGGGCCCTTGTATTTATCTGACAGTGTTAATGACATTAACATTCGACAAGCCTTCATTAAAAATGGCTCTAGATTCAACCACATTCCAATCCGTACACTTTTTCGATTGGGCCTTACTGAATTTGACTTATCTCCTTCCACATTAATGTTGAAAGATCATAAAATGAATGAGCAAGAACCACATGGTGATATGAAACTCAGAACCCAGTATGGAGGTATTGTGCCTAATTTATATTTTATGGTTGTTTGTTAGGACACATCCATTAACATTCTGTTTTGAAGGCCTTGGATACATTAAAATTTGGACACTCCTTCATCATATTACTAGTGTCTCAAGTACTACTTAAATGGTCAAATCAAGTAAGTGTATGATGATAAGGCTCCATTAAAAATGTGTGAATCTCAGTATATTGAAGCATGATTTATTCACAGAAAGTGAATGAGATCTGTGACAAAGGAGGTAACCTGAATAAATGCTCTGAATGGCCTGGAAATGATCCCTACAAACCCATTAAAACCTTTCAGTACAGAATATTTGTTTTTTATCAATCAAATTTAATGGATATACTTAAATCCAAGCACTCATCTAGTGACTTCTATAATGTCAATTGCGGAAATCGAGCCTTATAGAATGGGAGATATTATTGATTCACCGAGAAGTGGTGAAATCTTAAATGGAGGTGTCCTCATATCATCCAATGAACATCAGTAGGTATATGATTCATCAATCTGGTTAGAAGAAGTTGTCACAATGCTATAGAAAGTCAATAATGTTGATTCCCAACCCATCAAATCGTCTTCAATGCTCCAGAAAGATCCTTCATCATCAGTTGGGATAGAAATAATGGATTCTTCTTCAGAATGTACAAATACTGACTCCTCCCCTAGAATTGATTTTTTTAATTCATAACATACTATTAAAGTAGAAATTGAAGAAGTAACACATAAATAATAATAAGAATAATATATTAGGTATTCTCTTCTAGTGTTTGAGGAAGGTGTCTCTGCCACCATAGATGACCTTAGAGAAATAAATCTTAGTACAAAAGAAGATCTACGCCCCACTCTATTTAATGTGGCCATGAAATATGAAGAGAATGATATGTACACTTAATTTCTAGCGAAAAATTGATATATATTTTCTTAAAATTATATAGAATTTCCTGGCCTTAACCCTGATGTTGCTACCCATCATTTGGGTTTTTCATAAGATAATTGAGGATTCATACAGGGAGCAATAAGAACACACCCAACACGTGCTTCTAAAATTGAATCTAATGTCTATAAAATTATCAAGGATAACATTTTCATGGAGTTTCAATATCTTATGTGGCTGTCCAAAATTGTCCTAATAACAAATAAGAATGGAAAAATCAAAGTTTACATTTATTTTAGAGATCTTAATCGGCATTTTCCTAAAGATGACTTTCCAATTCCAATAACAGAGCTTTTAATTGATGCAATAGCTAGTTATGAAGTTATTTATTTCATGGATGAATACCCTAGGAACAATCAAAACTGCATGGCCCTAGAGGATGAAAATTCTATTGCCTTCAGAGCCCCACAAGCTATGTTTTTTTATCGGTTAATTCCCTTTGGCTTAGAGAATGCATGTGTGATGTATCCGAGAGCCATGCACCATATTTTCAAACCCTTCTTAAGAGAATTTTTTGAATGTTATTTGGATGATCTAGTGGTAAAATCAAGAAAATGTTCCGATCACTTGGATGATCTACAGACCATATTCAATAAACCTCAGCAACACAATTTGAAGATAAACCCTTGAAATGTGTTTTCAGTGTAACCATAAAAAAATTACTCGGTTTTGTTGTACCCCATATTGGCATCAAATTTGATCCTGAGAAGACAATAGAAATCCGTGGCATGTCACCTCCTTGAAATTTGAAATAATTAATAGGTATTTAAGGATAGTTGTCTTATATTCATTGCTTTATCACTAATTTGGTTGGAATGTGTTAACCCTTCATTGGATTAGTGAAGAAATGAGTCACCTATCAATGGACTGAATATTACCAAAAGGCAATTTATTCCATCAAGAAATATCTATTTATTCCGCCACTATTAATTCCACATGATGAATGAAGGCCACTTATTATCTATGTGAAAGTTTTAGAGAAATCATTGGGTGACTTCCATTCCTAGAAGAATGAAGCTGGGAATGAAAATAGCCTTTATAATCTCGGTCAAACTATATTTGACACCGAGACTCGATATTAAGGTATCAAGAAGGGATTCTTGGAATTAATAATTGAAATTCAGATATTGATTCACTATCTGCAAAATCATGAGAATTTTTATTTGTGTCTCAAAATAACCAACTCCAAATTATACTCACTCTTCCTATTCTTACAGGGCATTTGGCATAGTGGTCAGTTATTTTGCAATAGTTTGATATCCAATTAGTTCCTAAAAAGGAAATAAAAGGCCAAGCTCTATCTGACATCTAAAATGAACACCCATCTACATAAGATATATCATTGAATACAAAAATTATAGATGAAGAGGTCTTCTCTATTCAAGATAACCCCCAAACATGGGAAATGTACTTCGATCGGGCCTCCAGAAGTCCAACATGGATGAGAATGTAAAATCCTAAACTCTTGAAATTTGGGTTAGGAATTGTACTTATCTCCCCAAAAAAGGTAGTGTTTCTATATTTGTTCTTGTTTTTAGAATGTGTTACCATAAATGAGGCAGAATATCAAGCTCTCATCGCAAGCCTAGAATTCGAACTTCATGTACAAGAGAACCACCATAATGTGAAAGGTGATTCAGAGTTGGTAATAAAACAAATCATTGGGGGCTATGCTATCATAAAATAACTATTAATCCCTTTATGCGATTACATCAAAGGTTTAATGTATGAATTTTCTTCCTAACCAAATTTGTATTATGTCCTTCGATCAAAAAAATCCTAAGTAGATGCACTGAAGAATGCTGCCACAGCCCTGGAAGATCCAAATCGAGATAAAAAATCATAATTATTTCTATCGTTGTGTGGTATCAACTTTTTTCCAAACTAGAATGGATAAAATTAATGAGATTAGCTTTATTTATGAGCCATATGGACATACCACAGAATGGGTTACACCCATCTTTTAATACGTTAAAAATGGAGTACTTCCACCAGATATAGCAGAAAAAGAATAGATATGATGATGATTAGCCAATTTTACTCTTTATAATAGTCCGGATCACCATAAGATCCACTAATAACGAGCCTTCGATAGAATACTCTTCATGTGTATTGATGGAGAATAAACTAAAGGTGTCATGAAATAAGTACATGCTGGAGCTAGTGGTGTTCACCAGTCTGGGCATAGGCTTTCTGATAAAATGCTAATGCTTTGATACATTTGGACTTCACTGATGCAGGATTGGATATATTTCACCAAAAAATATCATCCATGCCTAGTGTATGCCAATATTACTCAACAACCCCTATAGTTGTTACATATAGATAAATACTCCAGACCATTTTTCACATGGGGAATGGATGTCGTAGGACTAAATCCTCCCGCTACAGCTAAGAAGTTCTAGTATATTCTTACTACTCCTGATTTCTTCTCAAAATCGGATGATCCAATCTCTCTCAAAGAAGTCAGAGGAAAAAACATTGTTAGTTTCTTCAAAACTTACATCATCACTTGATTTAGTGTCACCAATACAATATTGACAGACCATGACAACAATCTCTGTTCTATTGATGTAAAAAAAGTTATATCATGAGTTTAATATCAAACTCAACCATACATGTAACTATCATAAAGCGATCAATGGAAAAATATAGGATTTCAATAAGACCATATCATATATACTATAGAAGATGGTGGATAATGATAATAAATCATGGCCTAATAAAATTTTTCATGCTTTAGGGGCTTATTAAACTACTACCCGTACTGCCAATCAGGTAACTCCATAATCATTAGGGTGCAAGATAGAAGAAATTTTTTCAATTGAAATTCAATTGCCTTCATTCTGAGTTGCAATCAGTGATCAGTTATCTACAGATGAAAATTCTCAGAAATGATTTTATGGGTTGGAATGATTATATGAAAAAGGATTTCATACTTTACATCATTTAAAAGACTGTCAAAATAGAATAGCACTATCCTTTAACAATAAAGTTTTCATCTATTAATTTCTTCAAGGATAATTGGTATTAATCTTCTGAACTCCAATGACACCCAGAAAGAATCCTCCAATTCTTAAGCCAAAGTGGGAAGGACCTTATTCCATATATAAGGTCTACTAAAATGGACCTTATTCCCTAATATCAATTGATGGAGAGCTTATTACAACTCCAACCGATGCCAGATTCTTAATGAAATACATTGTGTAACTACATATAATTTCATCACTACATGAATCTAAACAGCACAACACATAGTCATAGTTTCAAGACATTAAACTGCATAATAACCATAAGCGTCCATGATGCATGAGGAAGAAATGCATAGCATCATTTTCTTCATTACATAACAATAAACTGTACGATTAACATCTTCACTATTTGACATTAAGAGCTTCCATATGCAAGAATCATTGACATATTTTCTACTCCTTAGTGTCACATTAGTCTTATTTCTCCCAATGTTTGAATCAGATCTTCATAGGGGCCTCATTTCAAGAGTTACATGGGGCTTGATTCTCATTTCCAATGATATACATAGAGACACCTAGATCTCTAATATTGGGCCAAGCTGCAACCAAAAAAAATTTATTTCCCTTTTCACCTCTTATACATGAACTAGATCTATAATGAATACTCTTTTAAGATTTATGGTTTCCTTTTCATACCATATTTTGTCTTAAATTTATTCATTCTTCTAGAATGTGTTATATGCCCCATCTCCCATATTAAACTCAATTGGTGTCGGAAATGATTGTTCTAGAATTATGTATGTCTTGATTATCATCCAAATGAGATACCTAGAGATGCCTATATCTCCAATCCTAGGCCTAGCCATGAACCCCCCCCCCCCTATTCCCTATATAATAATCAAACCTGCATTGGGAATGTTTATAAAACTACGTATGGCTTGATTCTCATCCATATGAGATACATAGTGGAACCTGGGATTAATTCCTTAGTCCAACCACAATACTCCCTTTTTATGCTCAAATCACTTCATGTTATTGCTGCATGACTATAAACTACACAACATAATATTAATTCAATGGAAACAAAAAAAGTCTTCATTTTACATATGAGTCAGATCTATGTAAATGAATACAAACTCACAGCCAATATTGATTCAAATATTTCCCATGTGCAATGATCATTACCCCCTTCCATATTTCACACTCTAAATCTTGAATGATTTCAAATCTTCATAATCATTCTTAAAGTTTTTGGTGACATTTTTTCTAATATCTGAGATCTATTTTCACTTATTAAGTAGTATGTTCCCTTAGGTGGCTTTTCATAAGTTGCCTACATAATGGGACATTCATTTAAAAGATACTACTCTTTGACTATCCATCATATTATCTTGTTGGCCTTACATAACACAACCCCCATAGTAGGGTTTTCAAATAATGTTAATTTCATTCTTTGGTTAAAGTGTCTTTTTTCACATTAAAACAATGATAACAACATACAAGAATCTATTTTTTAATGTAGTCATTCCTTTATAATTGTCCCATTACTTTTCTCTGAATATGAATGTCCTCAAGACCATTGTATACACATTTACCTATCCATGTGTTCAGTGAAATATCAAATAACCTTGGATCAATTGACCACATGTCATATACTATTTATATTTTTGTTCCTTGCTGTATGACCTAAAAACTACAGACACCATACTTCCAACATTTGGGTCAGACCTTCATCGAAATCCTATTCATCCAATTCTTTGGAAATCTAGATTGAAAATATTCTCTCTGTGTTCAAGTACCATTCATCATAAAAAAATTGTGCTTTGAAAAATTATAATCTCTATAAACATTCTTCAGGTTTTTTCAATAGAATGTTAACCATTTGATATCTCATTTTTCATGACTATGAAGTATATGCTATTAGGTGGCCATGCCCAATTTTCTTACATAACGAGCCTGTCAATAACAAGATTCCACTATTTGGCTATGAAGCATATGCCCTAGTCAAACCTACATAGCATAACCCCCATAACGGGGTCATCAAATAATGCAAACTTCATTATTAAGAAAGAATTCCTATTATTCATATTAACCCTTGTTTCCCATATCAGTCTTCAGATTTATAATTCCCCAAATCACAGTTTAGAATTCTTCCCTTCCATACTTGAACATAATAGTATGTTTCCAAATATATTATCATGAAATTGGGAGAGTCTCAAACCTTTCGTTAAAGCTATGTAACTTAAATTAAAGCCACCCAATTTTCTCATGGCATGACTTAAAATTGAATAGTACAATGTCCACACTGGATGACTGAAAACTACCAAATATAATGACCTCACTGCATGATGTAAAACTATATAACATGATATCAAAAATTCTATTTTTGACAAATTTTAACCATTTATCATACACCTAATTTGTATAGAAGTTGTTTTACTATTCATTACATATTTCAATATAGATAACCATTTATTCTTAAAATCTATTTCCTCTGAAAAACTACCCACTATGGTCTGAGGAACCCAGATCATATTTTTCCTTGTCTATCAGCTGAAAAATGTTAAATTCTTAAGAGTTATTTTTATTGGATATGCATTACATTGCCCCAGAGGCCTTGCACAAAATTTTCCTACATTACAGTCCTCTTAACCAAAAGATACCACTATTTGGCTATGCAACATATTCCATATTTGGCCCCTGCATAATACAACCCCCATAAATGGTTTGTCAAATAATGTTATATCCATTCTTAGAAAATACCTTCTTTAGGTTTTTAGAAGATTTATATTTGGTGACTATAAAAAATCAATCAATATTCCCATTTGAATTATTTAAAGAATATTAGAGAAATTCAAAGCCACTAAGCCTTTTTGGGATCTAATTTCAAAATTTATGGTCAAAGCTGTTCGACCTTAAACACTAGCCCTTTCTTGTCCATAATGCATGACTCTAAACTTCCATCAAAAAGAGACATGGTACTCGACATATTGGAATCCCATAAAGGGAACTCTGGACAATATTCGCATCCCATATCGCTAAACAGACATTCTATAGGTTATAAGAAATAATGAGCAATAAAAATCCAATATATAAAAAGTTTATTTGTTTGTCTATATAACCCTAATAAAAATAAAACTATGCTCTCTAGGCCCCATGTCTTAGAAAAAACTTAGATCATCCTTCTAAACATGATGTAGATTCAAATTTAACCAAATAATGTTGGAATGTGTCAAAGTGCCTACTTTACCTTAGAAAAAGACTCTTTTCCTTCTGAATGAATCAAATTAAAGGGGGGGGGGCACATTTGTAGACACCATGAAATGTCTTCCATGCACTTTTCAACAAATATTCGTCAACTGGGATCGAAACTTTTGTAGTTCAACTCTACATTTTTCATGGGTAAGTGACGGTAGCGAAGGCACCAACCTTATGTGCTGGGACCGTAGGCTGACACTGATCTAAATCAGGGGTTCTGGGGCATATCCCCCATGATATGGAACAATAAATTCGGATATGTCCTTAAGGAGGCTTCCAAGGTACATGTGTGCAAACACCTACTCACCACCATGATGGAGCTGAATGAAGGTATTATTTTTTAAATGCCCTCAATGAGGCGCCCTAGTTAAGACAAATCATTAGCAGCATGCATGCCTACTTGAGAAACACCCATATAGCACATATCCACTTGCAATCCATGATGTTGGCATGAAAACCACTTGTGTGAAAAAACTCCTTTCTCCCAAGGTATTATTTTTTCCTATAAATAGACCCTTGTGGGCTTTATTTGTATGGAAGAATTTCCATAAAGCCTAATTGCTGCTCTGGTCACCATATTTGTTCGCCCAAGTCTGCTGAAACTTTCAAGGTTGTTCATTAGCATGTAGGGAAGAGGATTTAAAGGATGATCCATGGACTTATGTTCTTTTGTTTTTTCAATCCATAATACTCTTGCACCTAAGGGGACAAACCTACCTGAATATAAAACACTTGTGCACCACCTATTCCTCTCATAGGAACTTGAGTTCCCATTTCTGGGAATACTTGTGAATACTCTCGGAGGTTTGAGTCAGGTCTCACCAAAGTATTAACATCCTAGTTGTTTGTCACTTAGGTGGAAATCTGGTCACCCAATCTTACTCGTGTGCTGATACATGTGAGCCAAGACCTAATTTGGATCCCTTTTTTGATTCAACTACTATATTCAGTTTACAAACCATTAAGACCTCTTGAAATCCATTCATGGAAAGGATTTTTCTTCATTGGATACCTTGTTTGAAAGGGATTCAGTTGAGTCCTCCACCAAAACATCCTTAATTTTTAAAACCAAGGGAAAGGCACATCAGCGTGTCTCCTATATGTGTTTGTATATCCTTAGTCATAGGATTCATACAATTGATTCACAATTTTGATAGGATTCATCAAGTGTCAGTGGTTTTCTATATCCGCAGTCACATGGAGCAATCACCCAATAACAGTGTTGGAAAGTTCTCGGTTTGTAGGATTATGGTTTGGGTTCTGTCATACCCTTTTTGTCTCTAGGACCCAGAACCTCTGGTCTTTGGTAGGGAAGGTAAAATTCACCCTTCCTTTTCCATACAAGAAAATGAGAAGTCTCTCTACCCTACCTAGATCCATAAGGGAAACCATCCTGGTGTAAGCCCCTGACCATTCATGTAAGAGGTTGTAGTCTTCCTCCTATCAACTTCATTTACATTAAGTCATTAGGTTCATTGGTCCCCTGTCCAATATAAAGAGAATAGAGGGAAGCCTTGTCACCTTTCCCTCTTCCCTAGTCTACTCACCCTTTCCCACCATTGCTTTCGTAGGCGCGTCCACTTCTACTAATAGAGGAGGAAATGTGTGGGTGCGTTTGTTAAATATTTCGCATACTCTTGTTTCCAATGCCAAGCATGACTCATGTGGGCTTAGAGATTCGTTTTGATTAAAACATTTTCACAAACACCAACATTGAATGAAAAATGAGGTTTCTGATTCCCACCATGATTAGGATACATAGGAATTCTTCTCAGGGCTTGAGGTCACTGGATATATGCTATAGGAATCCAACCTTAATTCCATTCATCTGGGCATCCTCCTTTGGAATAAGACCCATATTAAACACTAAAATTATCAAGGAATCCTTTTCATAAAGTAATACCAAACACATTTCTCTCCAAGTACTACACTCTCCTATGAGAAATATCTAACTATGTGGGATTGGATTCCCATAGACACGGGATATGTGGGAAGCCACCTTCAGGTTCAAACCAAAAATTTCATATAAAACCTGTTCTTCGTGGGTCATATTCCAAATGGAGTATATTCTTACTTGGAAACCCATATTCTATCCATGATCTTTGGGCTTCTTAGGTGTAAGTCCCACACCAAACCTCTACTAAGAACCTATCGCTTAGATGTCCTTACCACATGACATTAAACTATATGTTTAGGTCCTTATGACATGATCTTAAAATGTATGATGTGTCCCATTAAGAGACACCAAACTATGTGGGTTTGGGTTCCTTTCAAAATGATACGCAGGTAGCCTATTTTATGGGTATGATTTCAATATCAAAACTAACTTCTATCTCCTGGATTATGATAAATTCTAGAGTTCCCCATTCAGTGGCTTAAAAACCAATATCATCATAACCATTATTAAATGAATATTTAAATAATATATAAGAGGATACCATTTATGGAGAACCTCGAATAAATATAAATGTCTACATTTATGAAGAATCTCGAATACATACGGATGATTCTAAATTTTTCAAATATTAGTAACTGATAGAGAATTAAAAGGGAAACCAATGTTATACTTGGTGAATTGATATGTATTCATGAAAATATCTCAAATCTATAAAGGGAGTCCCATAGTAGACAATAATCCCCCCTCCAAAAGGGTATGATGAGTCCGACCTCCCTTCATATCGACTAATGCATGTTCTTAACTATCATAAGTTCTAATGTAATGAACACCTACCTTTGGAAATCATGTCTCTTTAAGATAAAGAAATGTCGAATGTTTCTAGTTCCATGAATTAATCCAATGGAAGCCACTTGGAAGCAGTGATTCATAAACTTGAAAATGCGTTCTAAGGAACTATTGAAACAACGTAGAGAAATTAATGAGTGTAAATGATAGCATAACTACTTACCAGGATTCATTCACAATTCCAACTTTATTCCCCTCATTCACTTCCTCTCATAGGATATTGATGGGATCGTATCATTCGTCCTGGAAATAGACACGTTAGTGGGATATTGATAAATTCCACCCACCATTTCTTCCAAAATCTTTCTCTGACAATGGGAAAATTCTTGTGATTTAGGAGACTCAACCTATAATATAATGGGGGTGCCCATGGGCCCATATCCTAATTACTAAATTCCCATTTATACTGGTTTTTATTCTTATTCTTATCCTACAAATGGGAAAAAAGATCCCCTAAAAACTAATGATGGTGATTGAAAGAGAAAAAAATGGAAAATCGAGAGATACATCATTAGGTTCGATTAATTCATCCCATTATTCTTCGGTGTGTCTAGCTACCACCTAAATTTTTACATGATCCATCATGTCAAATACTCATGTTTTGAGTGAGATCAGGTCATTACTTTTGTATATTAACTTCTTGATATACCAAACATATTTTCCACCTCATTATAATTTCTATCAATGTTGAGATCAGAGTGTTCCTTGATATCTACTATATTTGGAATTCATTCAACAGCATAAAGAAATACCTATGTATCTCTAATGTCATGAGATAAACTCTTCCAATCATGGATCACAAGGGGCTGCATCTAATTTGTCTCTAATGTGGCAGGTTTTGAGGAAAACCTAGTGTCTTTTTAATGTGAATCTTTTTTATGAATATCTTCTCTCACATAAGACTAGGTAATCATAACCCGAGTCACCTCCAAGTGACGAAGACTAGAAATCCATGGATCAAAAGATGTAGTTTCCTATCCCCAATTATTCTTGATGGTTTTTTTCTGAGATATTCTTGATGAATTTGGTTCTTCATTATCATGACCCTTGGTTTGAACTTTTAAAACAATCCTTCCATGTCCATATGTTGTTGTGTCTACAAATCGAGGAATGAATTTTGTAAAAACACATTTTTTGTTATGAAGAAATCCAAGAACAAAAATTCCCAGCCTCTATCCCAATTGATTAATCTCATAGAGGTAGCATGATGGACCATTTCGACCCCTCCATGGCCATCATGATCCAAAACTATTAGTCCACCATCAAGTGTATCTAATGACTAACGTGAACGTGGGGGAATATTCTTGACTGTTGCATAAATTTGAACCTGTGGGTAAATTGATTTGGACTGTATTCCTCATATATGATCTCACTATTAGTAAGATTCTCTTGTAAACTGTCTCTGAATTCCATCATGTATGTCCTTAGAACATCGTTACCTTTTCTGTCATCGGAGAATATCCTATTCAGTGGTTCAACATATGGGAAGAAGATTAAATCGCTCAATACACACAATATCATCATGACTTCATTAGGATTTTGGGTTAAAGGATGCATCCTATAGAAATTCTAAATAAACAAAAAGATCCATCCTTCAGGGAATGTAACTCTTCATTACCTATAATAAGAATTATAGTGTGCTTCAATCCATCCCCAGAGCACTTTAAATGTCCACGAAATTATAAATGGGTTCCTTTTAGTGTAGGCATATAGAAAACAAATTTAGATACATTCTAGGATAGTGGATGATATCCCTATATGCCTCTCTTCTTAAAATTTAGTTAATACTATAAATTTTATTGGTTTGAGGCCCCCATTAGATTTGTGGAGTAGTAGTAGGTTCATACTCAACCACATTTATAATAAGTCATCCATGCGGGTCATTGTAGAAACATCTTAATTGGACTTGTAATCCCAATCAGTATGCTGGCCCTTCTCCAATGTAAGCCAGAAATTTCTAGGATCACTCCAATTTTATAAAGTGGGGCTTTTGGTAGGCAATTCGTAGGTGGGATCTTCTTCTTATATCTTGAGAAAACACTTCATCGACATTTTGTGGTGGGTTTCACCCCTAGGGTGAGGGTGTTTGTTTTGAAAATTTGTTTGAGGACTCTATTGGTTTAGAATATTAGGGATAATTTTTAGAATCGTATAAACATAATTTATCCCTATACAAAGGGACACATAAATGATGTAATATTATAACTCCTTCATGAACCCTTCATATGTTTAGTGTACCCAGTATGCCCACATCAATTCCAGTTTGAATCCCCCTCGAGGGAATTATTCCCAGTCCTTATTCCAACCATGAAAATGGTTTTTCTTTGAAGATAAGAATGTTGAATAATAATAAGGAGGATTTGACTCCAGGGTATGAGACTTCAAATCTGGCGTGCAATGGCAGTGATGCATGAAACATATGGTAGGAAAAATTCTTTTATTGAGTAGAAACCCTTAGAGGAGAAATTAGTCACATGATAACTGGTATCTTTCACAAACAAATACATTAGAAAATATCTCTGAGCCTTCATAATGAGTGAATTCATCATAAGACTATGATCATAAAAGAGAACATGGTCGCTTCATGGATATTATCACCGATAAAACATCATGTTTCCCACAAGATTTTGGAGAGTAGATTCAAACATTTTCAAGTATTCGATCCCAATAAATTTTATCATCTCTAATGCATATGAAGTAGCCTCCTCGAGGAAATCCTTTTGGAAGGGAACTGAAAACCTATAATAAGTCATCAATATTTTTCATTGAGTTAAAATTTTGATTCATAAAAATATTAAAAAAAATGAAAGGAAAATACCTCACATTGGACCATTGATCATGTCTTCCACATGGGTCCCTTCACCATGTGATCCCACATACAATCCTTAGTAAAGTGGCTCCACGCATTACGGTTTATCAAGTGGATGTACTGAGTATGCGGGGAAGTTATTCAAAAGACCTATGCAAAACAAAAATTATAGCAAGTTTGGGTGGATGATCTATGTGATGAGAGGAAGAGGATTCGGTTTTGAAGTAATAATTCACCAATGGTTCAGTGGTATTTATAGACACCACTAGCATGGGCATCAAACCTACATCACAGACGTGTTCCCTAAACACGTGGAGCTAGCCTAGGCCACTAACCTTCATGGGTATCTATCTCAGCATGCATGTTACACCATTATAATATTTTCAACCCTTTACCTTTGTATTATAACATCTTCTTTCGATCAGATCCACTCTTGAGGTGGATGGAGGTTTTGATGACACTTTATTTTTTCACCTGAGATTAGTGGATTATGAAGAGTACCTCATGTATATTAAAATATGAATTTCCTAAAGAAAACTCAATTAAAATTTCCAAATATAGCATGTGAACACCACCTCTATGCACCAAAAGGTCTGCACAACCCCCCCCCCCACCCCACACAAATGTGACATTGAACGTCTATCCACGCATGTGCTGATTAACTTCTCCATCGTCCTACATGGGATAAATCCATCGACAATGGTGTCCTATTTTCCTTTAAATTGGACCATATAGACCTTCATTTTCTTAATGGGAAAATAAAAAAGTTCCACAATGCTCTGCAAACATGAACACTACTCTCATGTCCTCAAAATTCCATCAGGTATCTCTCCAAAACCACATTGACTATGGAATTATGGTTGGTAGGGAGATCAAATTACCTCTAGGGTATACATCAAACTGAAACTTGCATAAGGACCTCATACCCCTACTTGATAAACAATAGTGTGATGTTCCCTCCAAAACCAAGTTCATACTTGAGACCCATCTAGGGACTCCGGAAGAGACCTATAATGCCAAGGATAAGGCCTTACACAAGTGTTTTTACCTGATGGTCCATTTCCCAAATAATCTCCTTCTCATGCAGACCGACCCCCTATTAATATCATTTCTAGATCCTCTTAGGTCATACAAGATTCAACTCCTACTTTCCAATCCTTGACCTAGGTTAGAACCTTCAAGCCTTATTTTATCCATCCAATGGTAGGGCTCCAATTCAATTAGATACTTGTACTAAAGGGAACCAAATTTAAACATCCACTGAAGTGTCTATACATACAATAACATCTTAAGAGTCATAATAGCATGTCACCCATTTGAATACGTATTCCATCAGATATAGGATTTCTTCACTTTTCTTACATGATGGGTAGGGTCCTGAGAGTGCATTCAAATATGCATTCCCTTGGTCATGAGGACTATAAACCTAGGTGAAGTGTAAAGAATTTACCAATCTTGGATACGAAGGCTATGAATATATCCTTCCCTCATCCTATATAAGACAAGGAACATTCGGTTCCATGTGTGTAGGGATAGGATCATTCCTTATTTTCCAATTGAGTTTTAATATTGTATCATCCTATATTCTCTACAACCAATAGCACAACATCCCTCCTAGAGTATTACCCTAATATTTTTTACTAGACCGCTCCAACATAATTCCTTCCCCATTCTCCATTTCTATGAAATGTATCAATTGAGTATTATGATGTGACTATCCATGGTACAACGACGAGAGGAGATGGTCACATCAATGCCCTTTAATTTTATTATGTCGGCCCATCCTCTTCTATAAGTGGAATACAGATATTGAGATTTCCCAAATATTTTACTTCCTCTTAATTTAAAACATTTATAATGAATCATGTGGTCTTAGTGGTTATCCATGATCACTACATCCACACAGTCATATGCATGTTTTTTAATTGAATATTTTCATGTATTTTCCTTTTTCCTTTACTCAGATGGCCTCTATAGGTGTGAGTCCTCAAATATATGTACCCAATAATAGGTAATCCCCATATATGGTGTAATCCATAACTCAACACTCTTAATGGACCTTATTACCTATAATAAAAACCTTTATATGGAATATATAGGCATGGTTCTTCAACATCGAACTATGTGGGCATTAATTCCTGTCAACATAGGATATATAGGAATCCTCCATGTGGTCCAAACCCAACACCCAAAACTAACACTAATTCTATTTGGGACTTATTCAAAGTAGTGTCTTATCCAACATAGGAGCCCATATCCCTTACAGGTTCCATGGAATGCCTTGACATAAGTACCACACAAAACATTGAATATGAACCTTTCAGCTAGATTTACTTTCTACAATACATCAAACTTCATGGATTGGTCATTATCAGATGAACTTAAAAGGTATGATGTGTCCTTTTATGTGGAACTTAAATACATGGGTTCTGATTCCTTTCATGATTATATGTAGGATGCCCATCTCATGGGTCTGATCCCAACAAAACACAACTCTCATCTCACTATATTTTGATTAACACTAAAGCACCACACTGTATGGATTAAAAGAAGCATCAAGATAACAAATAAAAATAATAATCGCTAATTAATTCAAAAATGGTACCATTGATGGAGAACATAAAATACAAAAATAGATTATAATTGATGAATAACCTCATATACATATATAAGATTCTAATTTACATTCATGCTAATAATCGATTGTTAATTAATTGGTGGACTATATTATATTTGGGGATTAAACCAGGATTAAAAAACATATCTTAAATATCTAAGAGAGACCAGTAGTATGCAAAAAATTCCCTCAAAGACTACGATGATCCTGAAATCCCATCCTCACGACTAATGTGAGTCTCTATGTTTTGTTGGTATACTTCTCAACAACCACCTCCATTTGGAAATAAGTTTCATGATCTCAAATGTTGGAACCATTGGGTGTTTCTGGCTCCATGAAAGACCCATTGAAAATCATTAAAAAATGATTAACCCGATGAAAAATGAATATGAAATATTCATACCTCCCAATATAAATCATGCCAACTCCATAAAAGTTGAATATGCTGTCCTTATAAACACATATATCTAGTTTTCATTCTATGATTAGTTATACTATAATTATATATCCCTCTGAGGAATTGGGTAAATATTTATATTTCATGAAATAATATTTAATGGAATGGGGAGTGAACCTAATTCCTTTTGAGGGATCTTCCCCATTTTTTTATGGTATCATTGGCTTTCCCTGACTATTTAAATGATTTTATATGAATATGTGCATACAAGAAAGTTATGTATTATTCTTTTGTTATTATTTTACATCTCATTACTGAATATTGATGACACTAAAATCTTTTTGAATTATGTACTTTTTTATAAAAATGACTTCTGATATAACTAATGTTTTATGGTATCTGAATTATTGGGTTTTTTATGTATGTTTCCATCATATTTTCTTACCCTTGTGCTCATTTTATGATCACTTATTATTTTCAATTTCTAAATCCCATGTCTACAATTAGTGAGTATCTACGCACACCATTTATTATGTTTCCATTTTTGAAATATTTGATTAATTTTATTATGTATGATAATTATATAAGGGTATAATATATGATGAATAATAGTGGGATATGTTCATTATTTATCATATATATGTTGAGTATATATCCTATCTATAAAGACAGAATACCTTTTATATTTGTTGAGATTGAATTATTTTTATATATATTCATCTTTAACCTCTAATGTTGTCATATTTTTGTATGTTATCTTGGGTATCTTCATCTTGGGTGAAACTTATCCTAGTATTTGATTAATTGACCTACATGGGTACCACATCACCGATGATTTGAATAAAAATCTTATATGAGATCCATTTTCCTAGTTAATAAATAAAATCTTGACTTGGAAACTATTTAACATAATACCTTGGGATTCTGAAACTAGGTAACCCTTTCTTCTAGCATAGAGTTACTACAGAATTAACCCTCCCAAGCCGCATTATTTGGATATCATGTAAGGTTAGTGACCATGTCTCTTCTAAGAGAAGTTACACTGAACCCTAAGGTTTATCCATAGGAACCCTATGTGCTTTTGTCTATTACTTTCATTGAAACAAAAATATAAACCCTAATGTAAAATAAGAACTTGTTGATTTCATTTTACTAATGGTAAAAACTTTTAAACCCTACTTCATCATGGCCTCATCCAAGACCACATGATATAATTTTTTTGACTAGCAGGAACACTCATGTGATCCATTTCAGTCAGCGTTCCTTATATAATTAAAATTTGATTTCTTATAATAAATTCTTTAATAATTGATTGAAATAAATTATAGGGTCCTTAAAACACCCTTGATCATGTATTCATAGGATAATGGGGCCCTTTTCATGGGAAAATAGTAAAAACTATCCAAGATCATCCCTCTTAGATAACTTAATATAAATATTCAAGATTGGAACTATATCCACTAAGCACCCAACTATCACTTAAATCTGCAAAATTAGTCTATAAATGATCCTTGTTCAATAAATGGGCCTCCAATTTTGTGTTTACCCAACCTAACCTAACCTGAATCATCTGTTGGATCTATCCTAAAAGGTCGATTAACCTTCTACAAGATATAACCCAAAAGGATTTCTGATGTATAATCCCCAAAACAAACAATTAATAATCATTTTCACATAATAATCTATTATGTAATAATGCAGACAAGTACAAATAATTCCTAGTCACATGGCCTTAATCTAGAATACAGAGTAATCCTATATGTATAACATTAAAATTCATTCATTGGCCATAGTTTCATTACCATAAAAGGAAATAAGTTTTCATGGTTTCTCAACCAAATATGGTTCCACAGTGCTTATTTTCACACATAACAAAATGGTATGATGTGTATAATTAATTGGAATAGAAAAATAAAGGTTTTTATTTAATACATAGGGATACATTGTAATTTTCTTTTCATGGGATCAATCCTGACTGTAACACCCCGATATTTTATATATTTCTTTGATGTCTTATATTATAAACTACAACAAGATTAGATTGTACTATACGCAACACCATATTATCATGCAGTATACGCAACAATATTTATGGCTCGTCTTACACACAATTTCATGTTCGTTTTGTGGAAATTATTCTACGCAACATTAAGTATAGATTTTGTTTAATGTATAAATGAAATAAGTTTTGATAATGTTATACACAACACCAAATGGAGCTTTTACTATACGCATACCTGACTTGGCATACATTACACGCAATCAAGACCTTCCTCAATAGCGTGGGTAGTACGCAATACAGAGTTTCACTAAACGAGATATTATTATAATATTATTATGAACTAGCCATTATGAATAGTAAAACCCACGTTTTGAAATTTTATAAATTTTATCATTCCAAATGGACTTCAATTTTGGATACGGAATATCGAAATTAGCCTAGGGTGAATTTTTTTATTTTTCCAAAAACTTTCAATTTTTGATGAATAGTGAAAACACTGGGTTACTATTTAAAAACCGAATTTTGATTTAAATAAATATTTATTTTATTTAAATATATTTTAGGTCAAAATTGATTCATAATAACTATATAAGTTCAATTGAATTCATTGCAGTCACTTTATAATAATTTTAGATATATAAAAATTTTGTTGAACTTTTAACCGTCTTTTACCCACCTCTGATTAGAATTTGAAAATTTACATAAAAAATAATTTTACCATTTCTGTGAGTGGAATTTCAAAAATCCGAGAGAAACAGTTAATATCAAGGAGTAAAATGTGGTTCAATAAGATAAAAATAATATTTGGTGAATAGTAACTTTTTACTGTTATTTACCACGGTTAAAAGTAAATAGGGTAATTAAGGGTCAAATGATATTATTATTACCCTAAAACATGTCCTAATTCTATTGGATAAGTATAATTCGACCGAAAACAATAGGAATAAAATATTATCCACTACGTCCACCTGGATTAGATTAGGATATTTATTATTATTTTATTTAAAGAAGAGTTAAAATTGTTAAAATCAAATTTTAATAACTAAAAAATTTTAATATAGGTTTATACATAAGATAAATTTGACTATAAATACTAATTAGAAATATAAAATGATTTCCTACATAATGGTATTTTATTTATATTTTTTAGACCTTAAATAAGTTAATTTATTTATGACACAATGATGATGTAGTAATTACCTTATTAATGAAATATTAACATAATTGATGTTATAAATACCCAAATAAATGTACTTTGAGACTTTTTATGAATTAAAATTATTTTAATGGTTAATAGGACATGTTATTAATGATTTAATTAACCTTTTTCGAACTAATCATACTTTTATGATTTTCACAAAAAAACAATTACCAAATAGTGTCAAAATTGGCATAAAATAGTTTTTAAAAAGATATTATATTATTAATTGATATTCTATTCTTAAAAATCTAAATTTCTACAAAATAACATAGATAAAGTTATATATATTAATAATGAACCAATTGGGGTTCTTTTATCATGTTATAGTAAGTTTAATAATCATATAGTGTAAGAATGCAAGAAGACACGGTAAAAGTTAAATTATTTAACATAGAGTTAAATCTAAATGATAAGGTTAAAATGGTAACATAAACTTGTCTAAAACCTATTGGTTGAGAGGATATAGACCCATCCCCACTTTATCTTCAAAATAAATCAATTTGGAACCATTATAAACCGAATATGACTTTATTATCCAATAATATTTTACGTTTTTCCAAAGGTGGCCCTCTCCTTCCCTTATAAAAGAGCACCTCCTACCACTTCTCATTACACAATTTGGTGCTTTCAATCTCAGAAAAAACCTGCCCATTTCAATTATAAACTTACCTAGAAACATTATAGAGGTTATGGTCTCCTCAAAGACCAACTCCAGTGCCTTAAGAGGAAGCTTAAAAGTGGTGCGTCAAAGAAGAGGTAATCTCTTCTGCCGATTCATTCAAGTTTTCTCTCTTCTTGAACTTATTCTTCTTTAGTTTTTTAATTATAAAGTAAAAAAATTTGTATCAATAATATACTGATATGTTATTATAAATATAAAAAAACACCATTTCACCTTCTATCCATCCTACAGAAAACAAAATCCCCGCGCGTGCGTACGTACGGAATACCGTCTCCACGCCGTGGTGTAATATGATTTTCCACCACCACCTTACTTGGATGGGTATAATGGTGTAAAAAATAACTATATATGGTTATTATATCATCATACTGATTCTAAGATATTATATAATCCACTCTAATTCCATTAAATAAATATTGGAATGATATCATCACTCGTGTGTACGTACGGATTATCGTCTCCACGACACGATGAGATTCATTCTCCATGTTAACCATTCAAGAATGATTATAAAGTATATATAATGGATAATAATGAAATATATGACATAATGAATATACTGGATTTATGTATATATATATATATGTCATATTCTTACTTCAATTCAAGTCAATAAGGAATGGAAAACAGCGTTCATGCGTACGTACGACCTACCGTCTCCATTAACGGTGTATTTCATTTCATTTATCTATGTATTATATATATATATACTGAATATATATGATATATAAATCATGATTTAAATTCTGAAAGTAAGTAAAACATGATATAAGTAATAATAATATCAAGAACAACAAGTCCAAACACGTACGATAAATAAAACGATTTTACCCAAAATGCTGCTTTAACATGGAATTTACAAAAGAACGGGTAATATAATGTCATAAGTGAACCATATACGATATCATAACAATGAATATAATTCTGTAATAAGTCAATGACATTTTGTAAATCATTATACAGGGGTTTTGGATACAAACAAATCATTTCAGACCTAAGGTAAGGGATAACTATTCCAATCTCGTTCTTATCTAAGATTGTTATTCGTAAATATATACTGGGGTTGTAGTTATCATCTATGTCCATGTTTTCTAAAAATGTTTTCATATATGTATAATGTCATTTTTACCCATTTTTGACATTTACCACATATTGTGGAAGGAATCATTCTTATTTTTACCATACGAGGAACTTTTTTGACTTGTCCAGCAAAAGTACAAGGAGAATGTTTTTTATCTTATATGGCATGAATGGATTTTTACAGTTTCATAATGCCTTATTTCCATGAAGCTTCCTTTAAAAACATCAAAATTATTTTCAACAAAATTAGTTTCTTTTAAAATCTCATGGCATTTTGAGAAGAAAAAATGAATTTGGAGAAGAAAAAATATTTTCCTCAAGAATTCATTTCAAGTGTTTTGTCAAAACTATTTTCCATCTAAGATGACATTATTAAGTATGATTATGTTTCAAGTATAATGTCTATATTATTTACATGGTTTGATATCCATTTATTTTATATTTATTATCTGATGATGGGATGATGTTTATAAAACCCATTTTATTCGTTGGGTTATTATGAATGATGTATTTTTATTTTGTGGCACAAGTAAGAATGATTTCATTATGAGACGGGTGGGACCTATATCTCCCTCCAATTCATTGAGTAAAGATTTATATCTCATGAGATAGACATGGCTGGAATGGTAAGTTAATTTGGTTTAGTGTTACAGGACTAGAACGTGGAGTGAACTCGATTCAGAAAGGGACTTTGTCCACTAAGATGGTCTTGGCTTCAATGGATTGGCTACAATAGAAATCATATCATGTGCTTAATGGTTTTCCACCATTAAATTTTTTATTCCCATTATATTTTAACATGATTGATGTTCCTTTATATTCTATGCCTTACGTACTGCCAAGATTTATTTCACAACTCATGATTTGGATGTTTAAACTTTTTGTTCATGTTTTGAAGTTCTAATGTATATGGTTTGTTTTATTTTGTCCATGCTTACCCTTATTGAGAATTTGAGCTCACCCTTTATATGTTTTCTTTTCTCCAGTATATAAAGAAAGGTTTTATGTAAGAAAAAAATGGAAAGATCTTTATGGGATATGTTGAGGATCATTTCCTAAGATTAAAAGATTATGTTCCACGTTTCCAAACACACTAAACTATTACGGTCTTTTGGTTTCTGTTTTTCTTATATATTATGTATTCCGCAAACGTAATGTAATTTCCATGTACGTCAAGCTTTGGGTCTTAGAGTTGGTATCAGAGGAAAGGTTTAGTTAACCTTTCGAAACTAGGATGAAAAGGCTTTAGTGATATCCATAGAGATATTTCTAAGGTATGTCTAGGGATGTTCCTAAGGTTAAGTATAAGTATAGGTTATAGTCATCAAATTATGGTAAAAATCTTAGAATTAAACCCAATTTGTTAGATATTGAAGGTACTCCCCCTTGATTATGAATTTTTCCTCTCACACTATTCTTTTTGGGTTTTATAATATGGATGGAAACAGGAAGATTCATGATAATAGATGATATTCTGGACAATGGAATGATATTATTCATGGGCAACCAAATGAAATTTGATCTAGAAGTCCACATGTTGTTATTATGCCTAATCAGAATTCTCATAATATGATCAATAATCTCAACTTTGGTAAGCTTCCTTACTCAGCTAATAAGATAAATATTGACTTTCATGATGATCATAGAGGAAATAAAGTTCAAATTCCCTCATGTAAATCATGTGGGAAGAGGCATTAGGGATATTGTTTCAAAGGAACTGGAAGATGATTTGTGTGTGGAAAAGAAGGACACAAAGCCCGTAATTTTAAAGGAAAAGGTTCAGTTAACACCATGGACAAGGATAATGGTATTGTTAGGACATCAACAATGGTTAAATGCTTTAAATGTGGAATGTACGGGCATTATGAAAACCAATGCCCTAAGGGAAAGTCTTATGAAGAGAATCATCATGGTTGTATTGGTAGTATTTATGTCGATGATGATAAAGAGACTACAAATGATACGTGAGATGAAAAAATTGTTGAATCTCAGTCAATGGTTTAAGAAGGTAGTGGAATGATTATATGTTTATCAAGAGTAATGTTGTATAAGTAATCTCATTGTAAAATGGAATAAAGAGACATCTAAGGATTGTTACACTATTTTTTTCCTTATGTTTTTTAAAGTATATGTTGAATGGTACCGGTAACCATGAAAGTTTATTCAGTTATTTTTGGACAGAACCTAATATGCGCATAAAGAAGGGATAAGGAGATAATGAAATGTTTGATAGTATTAATAATCTCATGACTGATATAAGGACAAAGTGATATCACAGTTTGAGTATATAGGATTTTCAGGATTTTGGTATGTGGAAAGTGTTAACTTTTAACTGCATTCATGTTTTCACTAAGGTTCAATGGGTATTCATTTTTCAAGAAAATACATGATTAAGGCATTCGAATGTTTGGAATGTGACCAACAAGACATATCTTATGATATATGGGGATAAATAACGGTATTTACATGCTTGGTAGATGACCTCTCTATAAACCGTTTTCCTTATAGTGTGAGTTTGGGTATGCATAAAGATTGGAATAGATTAAGTTAGAAATCAGATAGGATTGTTTTAGGCTAGAACATTTTGATATTTTTTTTTGCAATGTTATAATAGTATAGTTTTAGAAAAAAGACAACCCGTAGGATGGGCGACAACTCATCGCGTCGGACAAGGATGTGGGAATCGAACCCACAACCGATGTGTGACAGGCCTTTATCACATACCAATGTCCTACAAGAATTCCCTGGTTAGTATAAATTAGTTTCAATTTATTATGTGGTATGATATACGAAGTATACGTCCATTTTAGGAACCTTATATGATTAATCTCACAATAGATGGACTTATGTATATTTAATAACTTTTTCTAACCTTTTATTTGAGATAGATATAATGACCCACCATTCTATCACATTATCTACTAATGCTTCGTGAATGAAAAATTCAACTTCATTTCTTTAAGAGATGAAGTCGAAATTGTTCAAGGCACGAACAACGGAAACATTGTACCAAAATCAATTAAGTATTTATTTTAATTCAACAATTCATCATCTTTAGGGAAATGATCTTGAAAACAAAATTTTTTTTCATAGTGTCTTTATATCCGATTAATCAGTTGGTACCTTAAATCATCACAAATTTATGGCTTTGTGATTGTTGGCTTTTTCATATCCATGTCCTCTACCACTCTCCATCAGAAAATGATAGTTATATTTTTCTTCCATATCCATGTTTCCACCTATGTTCTCCTATGTGGAAACCCAGTGATGAGTTAATCTGGGTAACCGTTATATTTCTTAATTTACTTTTTAAAATTATGATTTAGTATTCCTTTTACGATCTGGGATTCTACTAACGAAACTTTCAAGAAGTAAATGATTTATAATCCTGATTAATTTTGAGGGAAAAATTCATTTTAAGGGGTGTAGAATGTAACACCCTGAGATTTTATATATTTCATTGATGTCTTATATTATACATTACACCAAGATTATCTTGAAATATACACAACACCGTATTAGATTGCAGTATACGCAACACTATTCTTGGCTCGTGTTACACACAATTTCAAGTTCGTTTTGTGGAAATTATTCGACGCCCCATTAAGTATAGATTTTATTTAATATATAAATTAAATGAGTTTTGATTATGTTATACAGAATACCAAATGGAGCTTTCACTACATGCAGCCCTGACTTGGCTTGCATTACATGCAATCAAGACATTTCTCGATAGTGTGTGTAGTACGCAATACCGAGTTTCACTAAACGAGATATTTTTATAATATTATTATGAACTGGCCATTATGAATTGTAAAACCCGCGTTTTGAAATTTTATAATTTTTATCTTTCAAAATGGACTTCATTTTTGGATTCAGAATATCAAAATTAGCCTAGGGTGATTTTTTGTTATTTTTCTGAAAACATTCAAATTTTTATGAATAGTGAAAACACTAGGTTACTATTTAAAAACCGACTTTTTATTTAAATAATTATTTATTTAATTTAAATTTATTTTAGGTCAAAATTGATTCCTAATACCTATATAAGTTCAATTGAATTCATTGGAGTCATTTTATAATAATTTTAGATATATAAAAATTTTATTGAACTTTTCACCTTCTTTTACCCACATCCTAGTAGACTTTGAAAATTTACATAAAACTTATTTTTACCGCTTCTGTGACTGGAAATTTAAAAATCCGAGAGACAAGTTTAATATCAAAGGAGTAAAATGTGGTTCAATAATATAAAGAAAAATATTTGGTTAAGAGTAACTTTTCACATTTATTTACCACGGTTAAAAGTAAATAGGGTAATTAAGTGTAAAAATGATATTAATATTATCCTAACACATGTCCTAATTCTATTGGATAAGTATAATTCGACCAAAAACAACCATAGTAATATAATATTATCCTCTATGTCCACTTGGATTTGATTAGGATATTTATAATTATTTTATTTAAAGAAGAGTTAAAATTTTTAAAATAAAATTTTAATAACTAAAAAATTATTAATATAGGGTTATATATAAGATAAACATGACTATAAATATTTATTAAAAATATAAAACGATTTCATACATAAAGGTATTTTATTTATATTTTTTAGGCCTTAAATAATTTAATTTATTTATGACACAATGATGTTGCAGTAATTACCTTATTAATGAAATATTAACATAATGGATTTTATAAATACCAAAATAAATGTACTTTGAGACTTTTTATGAATTCCACTAATTTTCTTGGTTAATATGACATGTTATTATTTATTTAATTAAACTTTTTATTACTAATCATGCTGTTATAATTTTCACAAAAAAATCAATTAACAAATAGTGTCAAAGTTGTCAAAAAATAGTTTTTTAAACAAATATTATATTATTAATTGATATTTTATTCCTAAAAATCTAAATTTAGGCCAAATTACTTAGATAAGGTTATATATATTAATAATGAACCAATTGGTGTTCGTTTGGCATGTTATAATATGTTTAATAATCATATAGTCTAAGAATACCAGAAAACACGGTAAAAGATAAATTATTTGACTTAGAGCCAAATCTAAATGTTAAGGTTAAAATGGTAACCTAAACTTGTCTAAAACCTACTGGTTTAAATTATTTCGACCCATCCCCACTTTATCTTCGAAATAAATCAATTTGGAACCATTATAAACAGAATATGACTTTATTATATAATAATATTTTATGTTTTTCCTAAGGTGACCCTCTCCTCCCTTATAAAATAGCACCTCCTCTCTCCTCTCATCACACAATTTTGAGCTTTCAAACTTGGTCAACCCCTTCCGATTTTCCATATCAAAATACCTAGAAACATTATATAGGTTCTGGTATCCTAAAAATACCAACTCTAGTGCCTTAAGAGGAATCTTAAAAGAGGTGCGTCAAAGAAGAGGTAATCTCTTCTCCCGATTCTTTCAAGTTTTCTTTCTTCTTCAACTTATTCTTCTTTAGTTGATTGATTATAAAGTAACAACATACATATCAATAATATACTAATATGTTATTATAAATATGAAATAACCCCATTTCACCTTCTATCCATCCTACAGAAAACGAAATCACTGCGCGTGCGTACGTACAGAATACCGTCTCCACGCCATGGTGTAATCTGTTTTTCAACCACCAATTTACTTGGATGGGTATAATGGTGTAAAGAAAAACTATATGTGGTTATTATAACATCATACAAATTCTAAGATATTATATCATCCAATTCAATTCCATTAAATAAATATTGGTACGATATCATCACTCGTGCGTATGTACGGATTACCGTCTCCACAACGCGATGAGATTCATTCTCCATGTTAACCATTCAAGAATGATTATAAAGTATATATAATAAATAATAATGAAATATATGACATAATTAAGATACTATATTTATGTATGTATATATATATATATATATGTCATCTACTTACTTCAATTCAAGTCAATAAAGAAAGGAAAACAGCATTCATGCGTATGTATGGCCTACCGTCTCCATGAACAGTGTATTTAATTTCATTTATCTATCTATTATATATATATATACTGAATATATATGATATATAAATCATGATTTAAATTATGGGAGTAATTGAAACATGATATAAGTAATAATAATATCAAGAACAACAAGTCCAAACACGTACGATAAATAAAACGATTCTACCCAAAACGCTGCTTTAACATGAAATTCACAAAAGAACGGGTAATATAAAGTCATAAGTGAACCATATATGATATAATAACAATGAATATAATTCTGTAATAACTCAATGACCTTATTTAAATAATTATACAGGAGGTTCGGATACGTACAAAGCATACCAGTCCTAAAATAAGGGATAACTATTCCAATCTCATTCTTATCTGAGATTGTTATTCGTAAGTATTTACTGGGGTTATTGTTATCATCTGTGTCCATGTTTTATAAAAATGTTTTCATGTATTTTAAATGTCATTTTTACCCATTTTTTACTTTTACCACATGTTATGGAAGGAATATTTCTTTTTTTACCATATGAGGAACTTTTTTGACTTTTCTGGAAAAGTACGAGGAGAATGTTTTTTTAACTTATACGGTGTGAATGGATTTTTATGGTTTCATAATTCCTTATTTCCATGAAGATTACCATAAAAAAGTTAAATATTATTTTCAACAAAATTATTTTATTTTAAAATCTCATTGCATTTTGAGAATAGAAAATGTTTTTGAAGAAGAAATGATATTTTCCTCAAGAATTAATTTCAAGTGTTATGTAAAAACTATTTTCCATATAAGATGACATTATTAAGTGTGATTATGTTTCAAGGATAATTTCTATATTATTTACATGGTTTGATATCTCTTTCTTTTATATGGATTATGTGATTATGGGATGATATTTATGAAACCCATTTTATTCGTTGGGTTATTATGAATGATGTATTTTTATTTTGTGGCACAAGTAAGAATGAGTTCATTATGAGATGGGTGGGACCTATATCTCCCTCCAATGAATTGGGTGAAGATTTATATCTCATGAGATAAATATGGAGAGAATGGTAAGTTAATTCGGTTCAATGTTACAGGACTTGAACAAGGAGTGACCTTGATTCAGAAAGGGACTTTGTTCACTAAGATGGTCTTGGCAGCAATGCCTTGGCTACTATGGAAATCATATCATGTGATTAATGGTTTTCCACAATAAATTTTTTTATTCCCATGCTATTTTATCATGATTTATGTTCCTTTATGATCTATGCATTACGTAATGCCAAGATTTATTTCACAACTCAAGATTTTGATGTTTATAAGTTTTGTTCATGTTTTGATGTTCTAATGTATGTGGTTTGTTTTATTTTGTCCATTATTACCCATACTGAGAATTTGAGCTCACCCTTTATATGTTTTCTTTTCCCTAGGATATAAAGAATGGTTTTAGGAGAGAGAAAAAGGGAAGATCATTATGGGAGATGTTGACGATCTTTCAACAAGATTAAAAGATTATATTTCATGTTTCCAAAGACACTAAACTATTAAGGTCCTTTGGTGTCTGTTTTTGTTATGTATTAAGTATTCCACAAATGTAATGTAATTTCCATGTACGTCAAGCATCGGGTCTTTATAGTTGGTATCAGAGGAAAGGTTTAGTTAACCTTTGGAAAGCAGGATGCGAAAACTTTAGTGAGATCCCTAGATATATTTCTAAGGTATGTCTAGGGATGTCCCTAAGGTTACGTATAAGTATAGGTTATAGTCCTCAAATTATAGTAACGATCTTAGAATTAAACCTAATCTGTTAGATATTGAAGGTACTCCCCCTAGATTATGATTTTTTCCTCTCACACTATTCTTTTTGGGTTTTAGAAAATGGAGGGAAACAAGAAGATTCGCGATAATGGAGGATATGATGGACAATGAAATTATATTCTTCATGAACAACCAAATGAAATTGGATCTAAAAGTCCACATATAATTATTATGCCTAATCAGCAATCAAATAATATGATCAATAATCTCAAATTTGGTAAGTTTCCTGACTCAGCTAATAAGAGAAAGATAGAGTTTCATGATGATCATAGAGGAAAGAAAGTTCATATTTCCTCATGTAAATCATGTGGGAAGAGAAATCAGGGAGAATGTTTTGAAGGAACTGAAAGATGCTTTGGGTGTGTAAAAGAAGGACATAAAGCCAGTAATTGAAAAGAAAAAGGTTCAGTTAACACCATGGACAAGGATAATGGTATTGTTAAGACATAAAAAATGGTTAAATGTTTTAAATGTGGAATGTATTGGCATTATTCAAACCAATACCCTAAGGGAAAGTCTCATGAAGAGAATCATCATAGTCGTATTGGTAGTATTTATGTTGATGATGATTACGAGACTACAAATGATATGTGAGATGAAATAATTGTTGAAGCTTGGTCAATGGTTTAAGAAGGTAGTGGAATGATTACATGTTTATCAAGAGTAATGTTGTATAAGTAATTTCATGGTACTACAGAATAAAGAGACATCTAAGGATTGTTACACTATTTTTTTCCTTATTTTTTTGAATGTATATGTTTAATGGTATCGGTAACCATGAATGGTTATTCAGATATTTTTGGAAATCACCTAATATGAACATAAATAAGGGATAAAGAGATAATGAAATGTTTGATAGTATTAATGAGCTCATGACAGATATAAGGACAAAGTGATATCATGGTTTGAGTCTATAGAATTTTCGGGATTTTGGTATGCGGAAATCGTGAACTTTTAACTGCATTCATGTTTTCACTAAGGTTCAATGGGTATTCATTTTTTAAGAGAATACATGATTAAGGCATTCGAATGTTTGGAATGTGATCAACAAGACATATCTTATGATATATGGGGATAAATGATGGTATTTACATGCTTGGTAGATGACTTCTCTATCAATATTTTTCCTTATACTGTGAGTTTGGGTAACCCTAAATATTGGAATAGATTAGGCTAGTCATCAGATAGTATAATTTAAGGCTGGAACTTTTTGATATTATTTTTTCAATGTTACAATAGTATAGTTTTAGAAAAAAGTCAACCTGTAGGACGAGCGACAACTCATCACGTCGGACAAAGATGTGGGAATAGAACCAACAACCGATGTGTGAAAAGCCTTTATCACATACCACTGGCTTACAGGAAGTCCCTGGTTAGTATAAATTAGTTTCAATTCATTATGTTGTATGATATACGAAGTATACGCCCATTTTAATAACCTTATATGATTAATCTCACCATAGATGGACTTATGAATATTTAATAACTTTTTATATCATTTTATTTGAGATGGATAGAATGACCCACCGTTCTATCATAGGATCTACTAACGCCTCACGAATGACAAATTCAACTTTATTTCTTTAAGAGGTGAAGTGGAAATTGTTCAAGGAATGAACAACGGTAAGATTGTACCAAAATCAAGTAAGTATTTCTTTTAATTCAAAAATTCTTCAACTTTAGGGAAATGATCTTGAAAACAAAAAATGTTGTCATAGTGTCATTATATCCAATGAATCAGATGGTACCATAAATTATCACAAATTTATGGCTTTGTGATTGTTGTCTTATTCATAGCCATGTCCTCTACCACTCTCCATCAGAACATGATGGTTAGATTTTTCTTACATATCCATATTTCAACCTATGATATCCTTTGTGGAAACCCAATGATGAGTTAATCTGGGTAACCGTTTCATTTCTTACTTTACTTTTTAAAATTAAGTTTTAGTATTCCTTTTACGATGTGGGTTTCTACGAATGAATCTTTCAAGTAGTAAACGATTTATAACCCCGACGAATTTTGAGGGAAAAATTCATTTTAAGGGGGGTAGAATTTAACACCTCGAGATTTTATATATTTCATTAATATATTCTATTCTACACTACACCATGATTAGCTTCTAATAAATGCAACATTGTATTAGCTTGCAGTATAGGCAACACAATTCTTGGCTCGTGTTACACACAATTTCAAGTTTGTTTTGTGGAAATTATTCTACGTAACATTGAGTGTAGATTTTGTTTAATATATAATTGAAATATGTTTTGATTATGTTATACACAACACCAAACAGATCTTTCACTACACGCAGCCCGGACATGGCTTGCATTACATGCAATCAAGACTTTCCTTGATAGCGTGTGTAGTATGCAATACCGAGTTTCACTAAATGATAAATTGTTATAATATTATTATGAACTAGCCATTATGAATAGTAAAACCCATGTTTTGAAATTTTATAAATTTTATCATTTAAAATGGACTTCATTTTTGGATTCGGAATATCGAAATTATCCTAGGGTGAATTTTTGTTATTTTTCGGAAAACTTTCAATTTAAGATGAATAGTGAAAACACATGGTTACTATTTAAAAACCAACTTTTTATTTAAATAATTATTTATTTTATTTAAATTTATTTTAGGTAAACATTGATTCATAATACATATATAAGTTCAATTGAATTCATTTGAGTCATTTAATAATAATTTTAGATATATAAAAATTTTATTGAACTTGTCACCGTCTTTTACCCACCTCCTAGGAGAATTTAAAATTTTACATAAAACATAATTTTACCACTTTTGTGAGTGGAATATCAAAAATCAGAGAGACATGGTTTATATCAAGGAGTAATATGTGGTTCAATAAGATAAAAATAATTTTTGGTGAATAGTAACTTTTTAGTTTTATTTACCACAGTTAAAAGTAAATAGGGTAATTAAGGGTAAAAATGATATTATTATTACCCTAACACATGTCCTAATTCTATTGGATAAGAATAATTCGACCAAAGACAACCTTAGGAATAAAATTTTATCCTCTAGGTCCACATGAATTAAATTAGGTTATTTATTATTATTTTATTTAAAGAAGAGTTAAAATTGTTAAAATCAAAATTTAATAACTAAAACATTTTTAATATAGGGTAATACAAAAGATAAATTAGACTATAAATATTATTTATAAATCTAATACTATTTCCTACATAATGGTATTTTATTTATAATTTTTAGACCTTGTATAATTTAATTTATTTATGACACAAAGATGATAGAGTAATTACCTTATTAATGAAATATTAACATAATTAATGTTATAAATACCCAAATAAATGTACTTTGAGACTTTTTATGAATTCCACTAATTTTATAGGTTAATATGACATGTTAGTATTGATTTAATTAACCTTTTTCTAACTAATCATGCTTTTATGATATTCACAAAAATCAATTACCAAATAGTGTCAAAATTGACATAAAATAGCTGTTAAAACAAATATTATATTATTAATTGATATTCTATTCCTAAAAATCTAAAGTTCGGAAAAATTACATAGACAGAGTTATATATATTAATAATGAACCACTTGGGGTTCGTTTGGCATGTTATAGTAAGTTTAATAATCATATTGTGTAAGAATGCAAGAAGACACGGTAATAGTTAAATCTAAATGATAAGGTTTAAATGGTAACATAAACTTATATAAAACCTATTGGTTGATAGTATTTAGACCCATGCCCACTTTATCTTCTAAATAAATTAATTTGGAACCATTATCAACCGAATACGACTTTATTATAAAATATTTTTTTACGTTTTTTCTAAGGTGCCCCTCTCCTCCCTTATAAAAGGGCACCTCCTCCCTCTTCTATTTAAAAAATTTTGAGCTTTAAAGATCATCCAAAACTGGCCCATTACCCTTATCAATATCCCTAGAAACATTATAGAGGTTCTTGTCACCTCAATTGACCAACACTATTCTCTTAAGAGGAAGCTTAAAAGAGGTGCGTCAAAGAAGAGGTAATCTCTTCTACCGATTATTTCATGTTTTTTTTATTCTTCAACTTCTTCTTCTTTAGTTGTTTCATTATAAAGTAATAAAATACGTATCACTAATATACTTATATGTTGTTATAAATATGAAACAACCCCATTTCACATTCTATCCATCCTATGGAAAAAGAAATCACCGCGCGTGCGTACGTACAGGATACCGTCTCCACGTCGTGGTGTAATCTGTTTTTCCACTACCACATTACATGGATGGGTATAATGGTGTAAAGAATAACTATATATGGTTTTTATAAAATCATACTGATTCTGAGATATTATATAATCCACTCCAATTATATTAAATAAATATTGGAAGGATATAATCACTCGTGTGTACGTACGGATTACTGTCTCCACGACGCGATGAGATTAATTCTCCATGTTAACCATTGAAGAATGATTATAAAGTATATATAATGAATAATAATGAAATATATGAAATAATTAAACTACTATATTTATGTATATATATATATATATGTCATCTACTTACTTCAGTTCATGTCAATATGGAAAGGAAAACAGCGTTCATGCGTACATACGACCTACCGTCTCCATGAACGGTGTATTTCATTTCATTTATCTATCTATTATATATATATATACTGAATATATATGATATATAAAACATGATTTAAATTCTGGAAGTAAGTAATACATGATATAAGTAACAATAATATCAATTACAACAAGTCCAAACACGTATAATAAATAAAACGATTTTACCCAAAACGATGCTTTAACATGGAATTTACAAAAGAATGGGTAATATAAAGTCATAAGTCAACCATATATGATATCATAACAATGAATATAATTATGTAATAAGTAAATGACATTATTTAATTCATTATAGAGGAGGTTCAGAAACGTACAAAGAATATAAAACCTATGGTAAGGGATAACTATTCCAATCTTGTTCTTATCTGAGATTGTTATTCATAAGTTTTTATTGGGGTTATTGTTATCATCCATGTCCATGTTTTCTAAAAATGTTTTCAAGTATGTTTAATGTCCTTTTTACCCATTTTGACTTTTACCACATGTTATTGAAGGAATATTTCTTTTTTACCATACAATGAACTTATTTGACTTTTCCAGAAAAAGTACGAGGAGAATGTTTTTTAACTTATATGAAGTGAATGGATTTTTACGGTTTCATAATGCATTATTTCCATAAAGAATCCTTTAAAAAATTTCAAGATTATTTTCAACAAAATTCATTTCTTTTAAAATTGCTTGGCATTTTTAAAATAGAAAATTATTTTGAAGAAGAATGGATATTTTCCTCAATAATTCATTTCAATTGTTTTTCAAAACTATCTTCCCTCTAAGATGACATTATTAAGTATGATTATGTTTCAAGGATAATGTATCTATTATTTACATGGTTTTATATCCCTTTCTTTTATATGAATTATGTGATGATGGGATGATGTTTATAAAACCGATTTTATTCGTTGGGTTATTGTTAATGATGTATTTTTATTTTGTGGCACATGTAAAAATTATTTCATTATGAGATGGGTGGGACCTATATCTCCCTCCAATGCATTGGGTAAAGATTTATATCTCATGATATAGACATGGATGGAATGGTAAGATAATCTGGTTCAGTGTTACAGGACTGGAATGAGGAGTGAACTCGATTCCGAAAGGGACTTTGTCCACTAAGATGGTCTTGGAAGCAATGCCTTGGATACTATAGAAATAATATCATGTGATTAATGGTTTGACACAATTAAATTTTTTATTCCAATTATATTTTATCATTATTGATGTTCCTTTATGATCTATTCCTTACGTACTGCCATGATTTATTTCACAACTCCAGATTTTGATGTTTAAACTTTTTGTTCATGTTTTGAAGTTCTAATGTATATGGTTTGTTTTATTCTGTCCATGCTTTCCCTTACTGAGAATTTGATCTCACCCTTTATATGTTTTATTTTCCCCAAGATATAATGAATGGTTTTAGGTAAGAAAAAGAAGGGAAGATATTTATGGGAGATGTTGGGGATCTTTCACCAAGATTAAAAGATTATGTTCTAGGTTTCCAAAGACACTAAACTATTACAGTCCTTTGGTGTCCTTTTTTTATGTATTAAGTATTTGGAAAAAGTAATGTAATTTCCTTTTACATTATGATTTGGGTCTTTACACTGACTCCACAATGCCTACCACCTCCCGAGACAAAGATAAATTACAAAGTTCTCGGTTTTATGTTTTTAAAAAATAGAATAACCATTCAATGGGAGAGAAGATTAAAACCTTCTATCAATATATATTTTAAATCCCTCATAAATGATCCCAAATAATTCATGGTTTTAGTCGATCACTCTTATAAAAATGGAAACTTTCATTAATATTTCCGTACATGAAAAAACTCCTTCATTTGAAGAGTCATCCTCTCATCCTCTCAATTCTAGCACATGACCTAGCCATGTCTTACTAATCATGGAAGTATTATAACTTTGAAAAGAGATTATATAATATAACATAGGTGCTAGTAATAGAAATCGATAAGGAAGAAAAATTATATGATAACTTTAAGTCCAATTGTGTAAAAAATCTACATGAACTAATAATCAATATAAAATGAGCTCAATGAGTTGCATATTAATTTCAAATTTCTTCCTAGATGTCACATCCAATTATTATTTATAATCCATAAATAAGGATATCGTGTAATTCCCTCTAATGTATAGGCTATATGTCCATTAAATTTTTCTCATATAGAATTATCCATAGTTATGTTTGTGTGAAACTCACAATCCTCATCCCTATTGTATAAGGAAGTTACTCAAATTTATTATCCCATCACAAGAAATTTACCTTGTATTTTCAGTAAACTATTGACATATCTCAACAACCAGTATAAATCTATTAATAAAGAACATTGGGATCTACTCCCACCTCAGCCATCAAGATTGATCATGAGTATCTCTTTCTAAGTACTAATGGAACCAAATTATTAACATAAAAACTCAAACACTTTCTCAAATATAAATTTTGAAAAATTCACCCATCACTCATTTATTATAATGTACATGTATTCAACTAAGGTGTATCCAAGTATTTCTATATTACAGTTTCAATAAGAACCCATACAATATCTAAATCTATTATAGCTAACCCATAAGTTAATGGATATTTTCTCTAATGGACCATCTATTTTTAGTCATTAACTTAAAATCACAAAAAACATGTTAACAAACCATAAATATAAATCATTATATAAGAACATCAAATTTTGAAAAAAATTTATATAACTCTAAAGTTCAGATAAACCAAAAAAAAGACTCAAAATATACATTCAAAATCTCCATTAAAATCCACATCAAACCCCCTTTATAAAAAATATAGTAAATACAATATGTGCTAACTTTGATCAAATTTTATCATTTGAAAAAATCTCAATAGAAACCATATTTAGAAATTATATCTCTTACAAACACACAAATGACCATAAAATACATTTAATAAACATTATTTATCACTTTACTTTTAAAGAAAAATTCACCACTTCTGAGGATACCTCAAAAACAATAATTGGACTACTAGAACTTCATCAACCACATAGGAACTATTAAATAATTAAGAATTTTATACAGTCCTCATCGATTATTTAGCTTATTCAAGGCCATCAAAATTAATGGGGTGAAATAAAAAGATGTCAAATAATATTAAAAGAACAATAATAATGATCAAAAAACCATATATCACAAAATGTGAAATAAAATATGTAATATAAATGTCACACTCCTTAATAACATGGTCTAAAATTGATCACAGGAATGTTTCATCCATCATCAGGTCCCCATAAACTTTACCTATCCATTAAAAATCATTAATAAACCATGTATATATTTAAAAACAACTTCCCAAATTGGAATAATTTATCCTAAACTCATTATGGTGATATAAACACTGAAAATCAAATAAAAAAAGAGTGGTCCACTAAAATATATTTTCTAGTCATAAAAAATGATAAATCACTAATATTTTAACTCAATACCTTATTCAAGAAAACATAAGTTAAAAAAATACCAAATAAATGTAATGAAACCAATACATAGAAATAAAAATCATTTAATGGATTATTCCAAGCCTCTTAGACCTACTTTACCCCCATGTGAAATCCCAACCACATAAATGTATTTCCAAAATAATCTAGGGGAATCACTTTTGAATAACCTAACCATTACCATTAAAATTGGAATAAAGGATCATATAAGCATAAATAGAAAATGATTTTACTATTATACCTTAATATTCCTTGAAAAGACCTCTGATTCATGATTTAATAAAAGAGATACAAAGGGTGTTCAATGGAAGGAAAACAAAAGGGAAGTGGTCAACAAAATTCCCTCCCTCATTAAACCATTTAGAAAAAATCAATTACAGTATGCTCATAAAATTATGGTTCTACGCATATTAAAAAATAGTGTAATATGCTGATAAGAACCCAGTTTTCCCTCAATGGTCACTTTTTGACTCCATTGGGTACATAGTGGTAATATATTTAATACCCCATCACACCCAAATACAACATCTCAGTCACATTTCATCTGTTAAACACTAAAAACTTCTTCTATGTATTTCTAAAAATAAAAATCCACCTATAAAACATCCCGTTATATATTATAAACGTGACTAAAGCACCCATCCAACAATCTAATAGCAAAATTTAAAATTCTACCATCAATAAAATTGAATTTTGATTAACCTTCCAAAAACTTCCCCAATTTTTAAATATAAAATTTATTACAAAACCCCCCACCATAACACTTATAATTTATGCAAACATTTATATTTTTTTCGACCTTGATTCTTAACCTATATTAGATTCTAATTCATCACTAGCCTACTAAATTCTATATCACAACTTTATTAAATCTTGAATGAATTTACTAAATATGAAATTACTATTTTCTAAGACTTACTACTAAATCTATAAACCCCATAATAAATTTTCCATAATATCCATTACCTATTTAAGATCATCGTACTCCACGTTAACTAAAATCAATCTCATATCCTATAATGGATCCTACTGATGAACTATTTTATGAACATAATAAAAACACTGAGATAGTATACGAATAAAACTGTTGATCCTATAACACTAAATCACCATTAACCATTAAATAATTAGGTTTATAGATCTCCCCAATATTATAATCAACAACATTAACTCAATCCAAATTGTCTAATATATGATAATATATAATTTCATATCCCAACTATCGTACCTTAATAAAAAACATGAATCTGTCAATACTAACTCAATTGAGTTTAATGAATGATCATAGCATGCGTACAAACATATAATTAAAATAATATGGGTCACTATAATTCAAAACACTAAAATACTGACAAATCAATCACATCAACAATTTGTATATTTAAAAAACCTAATTGAAACACCAAAAAAAACACGCACACAAAATCACTCATGTTTTGAAAACACATGGATTCCAGTTTATTTTACCAAAATCTAAAAAAAAACTATTCATTCCACTCTTTTCTCTAAAAATCATTTTCAATTTTAAAATCCACTCAAAATAGCATTTAAAAAATTACCTTCTTTTAATTTTTCTCTACTCCCAAAAAATGAAATCATTAAAATATTATACTCTAATTTTTTTTACAAGTAAAAACAATTATTTTCAAAATCAATTTAAAAATTCCTTATTATACAGTATGAGTTTTCATTCAAAATTAGGGTTTCATAAAATTATGCAACCCCCAAAAAATTATTTTTCTATAGCAGCCAATAAAAAACATATAGAAATAAAATAAATAACATCACAACCAATCCCATTTTATATATATTAATAAAATGAAAACTAATATTGTATTCAATAAAACATTGATTTGATTTTAAATTTTTTTAAATAATTACACATCTCTATAATAAAATCTTCCAAGCCACACTACCCATTACAGTGTATATCGTTTCCTAGGAATTCCACGATCATGATGTATAAACAATAAAACTAGATACCAATTTATCATTACCTTACTATCCAATTATAATCTATCCCACATCAGTTTTTTAAGTTGAGTGAACACTCTCAGCCATAGAACATTACTGGGAAACAAGGTTTAAACTGCATCTATGTTGCCTACACATGCTCTAAATCTACCTCATTGGTCCTGATATCCTCTCCCTACCTATAAAAGACTCCATCCTAACCAACCACATGTTTTTATACTATTTTAAAATTCCCTGATCTATGTCACATGAATATCACCCAATTTATTGACACCACTTGGCCTCAAGTACAACTCCTTAAATGCCAAAGACTGCTAGCTAGAGATGTCTTACTAAAAGAGTGATGGGGAGGCTATGAACTTTAATGAAATGTATATGGTTCATGTGTGCGTATATCAGGGAAGTTTGAATTTCATAATCCGTGAAACTCTCCCACCTAGAAACATAAACCATATACATTCCATTCATACTAATACCTGAATGGATAGACGAAACATACAAACTAAAGACTCACACCAGTAATACTATTCATTGGATAAGATTCTCCTACCTATAAACAATGACTCATATACCCTCATAAACCAATGAGGTATACCACAGAATATATAGATGAAAACATTTAAAACACATATACTATATATTATTATTGAAATATTCATTACATATCAATATGATCCATGATAGAATGTTAAAGGTTAATATTCTTTGAAAAAATTGATACATAATTTATTTGTATATAAAATATCTATATCATTCCCATTTTTAACAACTAAAACCCTTATTATACATACAATATAGAAAACCAATTTTCATAACCTATGTGAGGGAAACATAATGAAGGGTGAGATTGGATGGTTAGTAAGGGAAACATAAGACATTTCAATCAATGATCATATGATAATAATATGGTTATGATAACTTAAAAATAATAATATAAAATCATTCCCATCAATTCATATAACATAATCATGAAACATGACATACTGTTTTATCAATCGAAAGACATGAGATATAAGAGTGTGGAATCATTGAAAATTAGTAATGATCCATGAGAACATATCATAAGAGTAAGAAATAAGTTCTTGAAATATATATATGAATAGAAAATTATTTTCATAGATATTATTACTACCAATACTAATATAGTGTATTTTTGTCACTCCCCATTATATCATTTCCTATATTATGTTTCACTCACATGAATATTTTATTTGGAAAACCCCTTTAATGAATAAGATTCACCCACAATTCCAATACTTATTATCTCAGAAGATATCCATTTTACCCAATTCATTGGAGGGATATATAATTCTCATCCCACACATTATATAATATAAACCATATATATATGTCCCACAAGATCATGAAACACTCATCATATCGTCAGTTTATGAATCATGGAAATGATAAATGTCACAAAAAATCATAATCATAATCATAAACCATCTATAGAAATAATAAAGATGGTAACATTGGATAATGTCCATAGTAAATCATATGATACATTAGAGTGTGTTTTAACACTAAAAATACCTTCCAAAAGATCAGTAAAATATTTTTAAAGGAAAATAACCTTTCCATTTTAAATCACCCACTTATAATCTAAAAATTTAAAAAACATTATTGGAAACACTTTCTTCAAAATAACAATAAAAAATTACATTGTAATATTTAAGTAAAACAATTATTCATGATGGTAGGAAAATATTTTTATACTGTTTCTGTTAAACCTAAAATTCCATTAAAATTTTTAGTAAAAAGGTAAGAGTACTGTGTTTAGAAAATTATAATAATGTTTTCTATAAACCATGGAAACTAATGTTTAATATAGTTATAATTGAAAATAAAAAATCTATTCATAATAGTAAAATAATTCATAAAAAATTATTTAATATATAGGCATGTAAGAAACAATTAATTACCAAAGAGTGAAATTTAGTATGTTTTTCTTAAAATAATTCTTCTTGTCGCATGAGTAATTGAATATTTCAAAATAAATAAAAACATGTAATATAAAGAAATATCTAAGAGATAATAAAATATATAATATTTTTCAGTGATAGATAATATTATTTTATCATCATAAAATCTAATTCATAAACAATCCAAGTAAAAAATAAGATTATATCATAAAACCTTTACTATTGTGGTACCTTTTGAATCATTGCCCCCATGAAAAAATACGTTCAAATGAAACATTAAATAAAAATCACATAGAGATATCTATGATACAAAAAACCAATTGGGTATTATATACATCTCATAAAGGATGATAGGTGTAAAACATCAATAATGTACTAATGAAACAAAATTAAGATGAAGAACCATTATGGTATTAGTAATTTCTTAAAAAATGAATTTAAAGAATTAAAATCATATGTTTCCTATTAATACATTTATTTATACCATGGGTTATTCTAAAATAAAATATTTATAATTAAATGCACTATATAAATATTAAATTAGTTTGTAACAATATAATATATCTCAATGAAGCGAAAATGGGTCGAAACACTTAAAACTCTTGTATCTTTTGAATTGAAGGAACTGTAATGAAAAAAACTATACAGATCTTAAAACAACATCAATTTCATGAATATTTAAAAATAAATTAAATATTAATTGATCCAATCACATAATATAAATGATGGTACACAATTTCTAGCATGTCTTGTGAATTGGAAAATGGCACAAGAAACCCTTGCATTATATCTAACTTCATTAGTAAGAAAACTAACCTCATTTATAATAAATATTTATTTATTATAAATATATAACATAATAATATTCTTAAATATAAAATCATATATCATCCATTTATGTAATTTCAATGCATTTTTATTAATATTTCTCTATTAAATTCGTTATTTCCGGTGTCAACTAATTCAATTATCATGTATGTTTTAGTTTGAATGATATATTCAAAACACTATGACCACGGTTACTCCATATATAGAATTTTAATCATTATATATATATGATATATATTAATTATATTTAAATTTATAACCAATCATTTTAATTGGTGATGAATAATTAATTGCATAAATTTGTGGAGGGGGTAATTTGTACGTAGACACGAGTGTTGTTTCCATTTTTTTATGGATGGTGCATGAAAATGTTTTTTTAAAATAAAAAATACTAGAATAATTATTATATAATAAATATTTTATATAATATTAAAATATATCTTTATTTCCTTCCAATTATAGTGAAAATGATAAACCAATCATATTATCTTACGGAGGTGGTAGTGCACACATACACAGTAGTGGTGATATTATTTGCCAATGGAATGAATGGTAAGACGTTAGATAAGATATTATAATTCAATAATAATAATTATTTTAAAAATATCATATAAAATAGTAAAAAATATTATAATAACCATCCATGAAATATGGTGAGGTAAAATGAATTGTATCACTATGTGGAGGTGGTTTTCCACATTTATTAGTGAGTGATAATTTCTTCTCCCATTTGAATGGGAAGAGATGGTAAATGGTTATTTTATCATCATAATAACATATTATATTATTGATGATATTTTATTCATAATGTTTTATGTATACAATATGTTTATATAAGGTTTAAAAAGAAATAAAATTTAATGATTTCATTAATATTTAAGACTTTTCTTTAAGAGACCTCTTTTGTATTACACTTTAATCCAGGATGGATTGATGTTATGAGAATAAAATATGTTTTGATGTGTACAGAAGGATAACATGAAGTATTTCGAGTATGTTTTTTTTCTTATATAGAATTATCAAATGGTTTGAATAAGGGAGAAAGAGAGGGTACCTTTTAAAAGTGACGGGGGTGAGAGACTTGGAATTTCTAAATAAGTATCAATTATATATGGCATACATTATAAAAAAGTGGATAGAAATATTTAGGTCATTTAAGGTAGGATAATAAAAGGTTGAAATATCTTTAAAAAATAATAATTACATAGTTCTTGTTGGAAATCTTACCCAAATCTATTAGATTAACCTTTGGTAAACAGGTTTTAAGAATAACCTCAGATACAAAATTTATATTTTTATTATTTACTATAATAATTTTTTTTTCTGAACCTATTAAATGATATTAAATATAATGATTAAAATTATGGAATCCATTTTACTAGATTCAATTTTAAGAAATAAAATTATTTAATTTTGAATAGGAGTACAACATGCAACATAAATATGTTTCTGAAAGATGAATCATTAATCATAAAACTTAATTTACAAATATTCAAATCCTGGTAAAAATGAATGTTAAAACATATTATTAAAGAGACAATATTTAAATATATTTAAACCCATTAACAAATATTTAATTATTTAATTTATCAAGATAAAAATGCATTTCATGCATAAAACTTGTTTTTATAAAAATGTTTTTTTACTCCCAAAAATAAACATCCACCAAAATCAAGTATAATATTGATTCTTATATACTAAATATAATATTGGAAAATAAATTAGGTTTTTGTTACTATAATATCATATTAAAAACATACTAGTACTTTTAATTGAAAATAAATTATAGTTTTTACAAAAACATTATTTTCTATATTTTGTTGAAAAATAAATATTCATAGAAAAATTAAAAAAATAACCCTAAGAAAATATTCAATTAATTATTTCAAAAATTATATGAATTTATATATAAAATCTCCATGAAATTAAGAATTTAATTACTATTTTCTCTTCAGGTAAAATTCAATGAAAACTATTTTTCAAGGTAACACATTTTTTATGTATAAAATGATTTCCCTTAAAATTATGTACTTATTTATTTTTCCCCACTCAATAAATTTTAGTTATTTAAAAATATATAGATAATTATTCATAATGTGGTTATTAATATTTTTACCTTTTAATTTAATTTCTAGTTTATGAAAATTTACTATATCGTGGATTATATAGACTCAGGGTTGTATTTAAAGAATGAAAATGAACAGTTTCATTTAATTTGATGAAATATATAATCTAAAATATCCAGTTGGTACATTATCCCACTTAACAAATATTGAACCCTAATAATTTTTATCTTATAATCAAAGGATCTATATTTGAAAATACCATTTCTGAAAACCCACATTGTGTAGTAGGATAATAAAAATTTCGTTCAAAGGAGGAAGTTAGAAAAATAAAGGTTACCTAAAATAATACATAATATCGTTCCCAGATAAGTAGAACATTAGCTAGAAGTGAAAATATGGGAATGTAGAGAAAATCCAATGTAAAAATAATAATAGAGTGATATAGAACAGTTTTTTGAGAAATTTAAAGACAAAAAAACCATAAATTAATAATTGGTGAAAATGACCACCAACTCCTCAGAAATAATTATAAAAAAGAAAACATTTTAATTTTAAAGATCATTTTCCTTGAAGTAAGGATGTATTCTACCATAGAATATGGGAAAATATATTAACTTGATTTCATAAAATCCTTTAATGTAATTTCAACATTTCTCTGTTTGTTTTATTAAAAATCCACCTCTTTTCTTCTATATTCGTTCAATATTTGTTTTTCTTTCCGAAATCCCTAAAAATACCTTTTAACTAATCATATGATCCATAAAATAATTAAAATTCATTCTTTTGGTCTATAAATATTTATAAAAACAATATTTTTAGAACAATTAATCCAATATGGAAAAAATTATTTCTATTAAATACTATGTCGATATCTAAAACCACAACAATAGCACTAAGAGTTCCACGTAAACAATTCCGTAAATAGTTAAACATAAGATTCTCTATAACATGTCTAACCAAATTTGAAACACTAAAAACATAAAATAGATCAAAAAATTTCCAAAATAATTATAGATTTATATGGAAACAACATAAATTAGTCAATTATTTCACATACAATACATTGGAATACCTTGGTTATATATTCTACTAAAACATGTTAATAACATGAATCCCCATAAATCCTCCATTAAAACATATATAATTCCAAAAAAAATTAATTTTATCTTTATTCCTTGAATAAAATTATAGAATATCTAATATATTCTATAAAGTTTAAAATAACTTAATTAACATCATCAGAAATATAACATAAATCAAATTTTTAATAAATAATTAATCACTTTTAGGGCCAAACATACTGTCCAATTTACATTACAAAAATCATTATTGTCCCAAATAAGAATTTTCATCTCAAACCCAGGAACATATTGTAATTTATTTATTCTTAAATCATGCGCATTCAAAAAATATCGTCATACCACTAAATCACATTTCTAGGTTATCAGTATTATGTTTCATATAGGACAAATCAAGAAGAGATTATTTATTTTCCAAATAGAAATTTCATTCAAAAAAATTATACTAAATCACCCAGTATGAAATAATTCCCAGTTAATTAATATAGTAATTTTATTTAATTTAATAATTTTAAATAAATTTTCAAAATCCTGATAAAAAAATTAATATTAATATTATTACTATCTTAATCATTCGAGATTTATCTGCTCACATTAAAAAATATAAACATCACTTAAAATAGCTAAATATCAATCTATAGTTTTGTAAACAGGATTTTAGATAATATTTTACAATAGATTTACTTAAACTATGAAATACATAGAGAAATAGAAAATCAATAGGTATAATATCTAGTTGAGACTTGATACACATGACCTAATAGTCACCCACTCTCAACCATGTTTAATAGATAAGTAAACCTGGTCCACTTTTGGGATCAAGTTGATTTAAAAATTGAATATAGGGTTTACCATGATTATAAAAAACCACTTACAGAGTTTCTATTGGTATAATTATATAGTGGTATATTATTATATAATATCTATTATCCTTTAATTTTTTACAATATATTTTTATCTAATAGAAATAAAAAAATAAAGTATAACTCAAATTAAATAAACATTGACAAAAAAATTGAAAATAATTTGATATTGATAATAACTATAGTTCTAACATGAATTTGATTATTATCTTCTCAATGTTATCTTTTTTTATATGTGGTCTTAATATGTGAGTATATTTTCAATGACACAATGATGTCCTCATGAAATCAGAGAATTTTACAATTTTTGTTTTCTCATGTTCCTAAAATTATCTCTAAATAAAAATATATGTCCACATATATTTCCATCCTAGATTTCTCTATCCTTTTATATCTATAAAAATAAAATTTCTCCAAAAATTACATCAGGAAAAAAATTGATTAGGAACACATGTACTAGATATGAAATATAAAAGTAATGAATGACTCTAATTAAGTGTTTAATTTTTTACAGAATGTAGTTTGAATATTTATATTAAAATATAATTCCAACTTTTAGACACAAAATATTTATGTGTACCACATTAGATTTTCCATTTTAGTTCTAACACTTTGAAAAAAAACATGATTATATTTCATGAATTTTTTTACGGTTATTTTCATGAAATCATGTTCAATTCAGAACATTGAGAAAATTTATACATCATTATACGGTCATTCAAACTGACCATGTAGTAACTTGATGTCAAAAAATCACTTCCCTACATATAAAAAATAAAAATTGACCCATGATTTCTCTTTAAATTACCTTACAGTAGGTTGATTTCATGTAAAATAAAACCATTTGTCAAGATTAGAATATTATAGGGTAATTATAACTTTAACATGCAGTTTATTTGTAAGAAACATGTGGTCGCTCTAATATATTATGATATTTCTAACTAATGAAAAAATAGTGTGGTTACAAAAATTTGGACATGATATTACTTGGTTTCTCATGTTTTCAATCAAATAATTTTTAGGAAATCTTTCATGTTGAATTAAATAAGTGTTTAGTCAATCCACATGCCAGCCGGTCGATCCTATCCTTTGAGAAAATTCTAATAGCATCAGTTTCTCATAGATATAACATGAATTATCTTTATTTACAAGGTGTTTTCTCTTGATTAGTATTGTATTCTCTTGAATAAATTTTGATACTTCTATCACAGTCGATATAATAATCAAAAGGCTAATGCATTGGTTGTATGATTGATTTGGTAATTTGTCAAATCTATCTTCCCCATATTTTTTATGCATTAGATTCAAATCATTTTTAATTTTCAAAATTTCTTAAAATAATATATAAATTATTTAAAAGGAAAAAATGACCAAAATGTAAACATGATTTTTTATTATTGAAAAATGAATATTTGGATGAATCTCGAAATCTTCCCCCGTTTGAAGATCACAAATCAATGAATAACTAAATACACATGAATCAATAATTCTAGAAATAATAATATATCATAAAGCTTTTTTCTAAAATTTCACACTTTTATATTATAAATATGTTATAATTTGATCAACCTTCGGATATTATCATAATGAATATAGAAAGGACTATAATGAAAAAACCAATTTGGAAATAAATTTTGTAAAATAGAAAGACAGAGGGAAAAATAATAGGATTTTATTGAAATTAAAAATAATTATTTCAATGGACTTATCATATTCCATAATATGAGTATGAATTTCCTTTTGATTAGGTATAATTTTCAATGTTTTCTTTTAAGTTTCAAAATATTGGAGTAGGAGGAGGTACATGGTGAGGGGTAGAAACCACTCCTAGAATCATGAGTGATTTAAAAAAAGGTCTGATTTTCAATGTATTTATAATGGTTGAAAGAAAATGGTCTTGTATTAGGTTCAAGAGGATTATAAAATAAAACTACTACATATATTACTGTAGAAACTAATTATTCAATAGATGTTTTATCTTGGGTAGGAGATTAAAAAATTATCGGAACATGAAGATCAAAATTCCAGGAATGGGATTATTTTAATTATATATTTACGGATCTAAAATCCTATTAATATATATCCTAGATCCCATTACATTATCAATAATATAGAGATAATCATCCTTCTATGATATAAATTAGTCAAAAGGGGTGTCATGATAAGTGGATTCTCTAATATTCCTTTAAAAGCTATGGTCAAAAGAGGTATTTTAAGGTCCATTATGAAATATTAAAACCAAGATTTCAAATTACTCTCAATATAAATCTGGTTGAGATAATACATTATAGTTCACATGATTACAACATTATCCTTTAAATCCTTGATAAATTCTAGTTTATCCATATCATTTATCTTCTCATCATATATAGTTATATCTACCAGAACATGGTTCCTAAAATTATTAACACTATCAAACATTCTCTTGATCTCCATAATCATAATCCTTCCAATAAGGTATTCATCCAAATACATATAAGATTTAGTATAATATGAATATCTTAATAGAATATTGATCATAGAAATGTATCCTCTATACATACAAGAAAGAATATCTAATAGATCATCTGGAAAGGGATATAATCTATACTCATAAATCCTCCATTTGATTTCTAAGTCATCCAATATCATGTTCCATATAATATAACATTGTAAGTTTATTAGGTTGAATATGATCCACAACAATCTCAATAGTATAGCAAACATCATCTTTCTTTTCATGCACATTGGAGCTATTCTGATACTAAATGCATTCAAAATATCCATAATATCATTATTGGACTAGATAAAATTAGAATAAGTGATAACATATGTAGAAATAGGTGCAGATGGTAGAGCATGAGCATGTGAAGATGAGGTATGAGAATCTTGAGAAGATAAGGTAGGTATATTATTAGGAATTCACTAATTGAACTCTTACTTTTAATGACTTAACTTTGAACCCTTGATTAATGATAATATATTCAGATGAATTTTAATCCCTTGAATTGAAATTTTAGAAACTCCAACAAACGGAACCTAGGTAATGGGAGATGATCCATAAAATATATCTCCTTGAAAAATATTTTTTGAATAATGTCTAGGTGAAGAAGGTTGAGTTAGTTCAAAGGATTAAACTAGTTCTTGAAAATTATCAATATAAGTATGAGATAAGATTTTTTCATCCAGAACAAGTGAGGATGGTACTGAAATAAATGGATGTATATATTTTTAAATCACTAGAAAGGATTCCTCACATAGTATAGGTGGATTTTCATTACTAACAACATCCTTTTTATCAACATTTATTGGAGTAGATAAATCCAAATTACAGGAAGGATTTTCAAGAGGTACATATTCCCTTTTAGTTTTTGAATAAAAAAAGGGCTCCCCCTATCTCAGACATTATAAAACTATCTCTAACAAGATATTATTCTTTAAAACTTTATAAATCTGTCAGGATTGGTCTAAAGAGTATAATTCATGGAATTTTCTCCCCGTTGGGATTCAATACTATCTTTTTTTAAGATTGGGGTCAAACCCTCATTTTATTATTAAATCAAAGCAAATACCTCTTTTAACTGGGTAGAGGGAGACCCATTACAAATCCCAAAGGCCCGGTGGGCATATATCCCATTACATGGCCCGTAGGCCCATGGCCCATTTTGTGAATAGTAGTTCTACAGTACCCACCTGCTATAGTACCGCACAGTACTGCTGCTACTATAGTGTTCTGCCGCCACTACAGTGTCCTACCACCGCTACAGTACTGTCATTGTTACAGTGCTCCGATGCTACAGTAACGCAACAGTATTACTACAGCAACCTGTGCCCAATGGGTTTTTGAACCCCCCCCCCCTTTTTAACACTATCTTTATATATTTAACTTTCATTTGATCTTTTAATTCTTTGAAAAACTCTAGACAATGATTGTAACTTGTGATCACATCATAACCACTTTTATATTCTTCATCTATAACTACAATAGCTTAAGATTCATCATCTTTTAATGAGTAGTTAGCTTCAATAATCTAGCTTAGACCCAATATTTGGTCTATGGAATCTCTAGGTCATGTAGGGTTTCAAACATGATTGAATCACTCATATAACCTAGCATCATCAGCTACCCTCATTGTTTTCCATTAGTAATATCTAATATTCATTCTATTGTATGTGGTTTTATTAAGTTAAACACAACAAAAAATGTACAATCTTTTTCACTCACTTTGGAATAAATCATTCTTATAGAATAAAATCTTAAATATTCTTATATAAAGGTAATGTATTAAATGATGATGCGGATTTACTGAGCTCTTCCACATACCTCATCAAAAACATTTTCAGGGTATTTTGGATTCAATGAACCATCAAGTATAGTTGAAAATTTTATTTGTGTCTAATCATGCTAAAAATATACCCTTAAAGGGAATATAGTGGAAGGTATAGACATTAACATCATCCTATACTCCCTAGTTAGCTCAATAGAACTAATACTTAAAGGAGTTCTATCCCTAGTTAAATATTATAGAGCATTTACATGATCATAATATGGATGGTTTACAAGATATGGACATTGGTAGTCTTTGAAATCACCTTGATGTTGTACCATCAATCTTTCATCCCAAAATGTTAATGAAAACTCATATTATTGACTGCCCATAATGGTTCAGATAGGATCAGATTCATATCCAGCTTCCAAAACCATGTTCATGTATATTTAGTTAATATAACAAGAATAGAAAGAATTATTGTCATTCAATAATCACTTTGTCCATCCTTTTCTATGTAGATATCTCCAGACTAGAGAACGAATCATCCTCAATCATTCAATATCCACTTATTTTTTTGGGGAAAATTTTTCTGTTAATAGATGCATCTTCGAGATATTTATAGATCCAGTTATACTTTATTTTGACCTTTTATAAGCCTTATATTCTTTAGGAACATGTTCCTTGAAATATCTCTTCATCTTCACAATTCAAACTAGAGAGTCATAGATTTATGGTAATGGTTTTGATAGTTTAAGGGTTGATAGAGGTTTTTTGGTTGTGTTCGAGAAGTTACATGAAGATTTAGATTCTAATTCAATATACTGAAATCATTTAGGACTCCATATATAGTTTTTTAAACACAAATGGAGTCATGAATTGGTCACCAAATTTATGCCACAATGAAATTTATTAAATAAAAAGTATTACGATACATGCATGAGGTGTAATGAGTTTACACCCGCACCAAAGTGAGAGAGAAACATGATGATATAACAAAGAAACTCAGTCATACGGAACTGCAAGGGAAACAACTCCGGGCATACAAAGGTCGTAGGATCTGTAATCTTCAGGTGGAATGAAAAATGAAACATCCCTCCCAATGTGACTGAATATGATACACATTGTGGTTGTAGTGTGTATGAGGCAACAAAAAACATGAAGCGGGATGTGAGGGAATGATCGTGAAAAAAATCAAAAGGCAGTGCACCTTCCAATTGGAAAAACAAAACAACACTTTTCATAGAGGGCTCCATGTATAGTAATTCATTGGAAACAAAGATAAAATATGAAGTCATATATATAAGGCATCTTAAAATAAAATTTAAAACTTATCATTACATTTAAATTATAAGAAAACTAAATGATATATATAAAATAATTTAAAAGAAAAATAAATTAAATATAGATAATCATTCTAAAGTCATGTCAGATATAATTTAATCTCTAAAAACTCATATGATTTTTAAAAATATCCATGAGTTGATGTTCTGTGTCAATTCAATCAATATTAATATCTTCCTTCTGAAAATAATCCCTTAAAAATTTATGTATTATATCAATGTGTTTTCTCCTAGAATGAGATACATTATTTTTAAAAATATTAAAAGCACACTTATTATGAAATCTTATATGGAAATGTCTAAATTGGTATCAATTATATAGTAATTTTTGTTTCATCCATGAAATCAATGCACAAAACTACCTCCAACTATGTAATAAAACTATTTATTGGACAATGAAATATATTTTTATTTATTACATCAATATGATACTTGATACTTTCACCAAATATGACATGTTCCAAAGTTCTATTTTCATTCCAACTTTCTTCCATTGAAATCAGAAAATGAATATCCAATTAAATACAATTATTTCCAATTAAATAGAATAATACAAAATTATCTTTATTTTTTAGTTATTTGAAAAATCATTTAACAGTAGTTAAATGTGATTCAATGGGAATTTCTTGAAAAATTTCATGTATACACAAAAATAAGTACAATACTAGGTAATCTAGTTTTCATGTAAAGAGAACTCCCAATCATACCATTGTTAGTGGTTTGGTCAACTAGATTCCCAATTTCATCAAGATAAAATTAATATGTTATAAATATTGGATTATCCCTTACGTTTTATTTATCTAATCCAAAACACTTTAAAATACTTGTTATGTACATAAGTTTAATTAAAATAATTCCTTTGTTATTTTGAGAAAATTTATAACCAATAATGAATTTGAAGTCATCCATTAAACTCATTCCAAATTATGATATTATTAATTTTAAAAATTCAGAAAAAATTGCTTTTTTGATGACCCAAAAATATTATCATCAACCTAAAATTGAACAAAGAAAAATACTTTGAAATTATTTTTAAAAATCATGTATGATCAGCAACACCTTTAGTAAAACTATTTTAACTAATAATGGAAATAAGCCTATCATAGCAAGATTTAGGATCCGGTTTTATTTCATAACGTGATGTAAATAATTTAAAAGCATTATTTTTAAAATGATTATTTAATATTATAAAGAGTTTTTTTTGAAAAAAAACATCCTTAATAATATAACCATTTATAAATATTCTATTAATATCTATTTGACAATATTTGAAATTTTGATGTGCTGCATAAGAAAACAGTATTCTAATTACATCAAGTCTAGGTAGTGGTGAAAATTTTTCTTCGTATTCCATATATTTTACATATATATAACCTTGTTAAAACGAGATAATTTTTATAATAATATTTATAAACTCATCACACTAGTTTCTATAAACACACATAGTTCCAAAAGTGAGTTAGTCTTTATGAATGTCTTCAAAATCCTAAAGTTTATTACTTCACTGGCGTTTTATGGTTCATGTCGTGACAAAATTTCTTGATGTTATACTTTCATTCATAAGGAGGCTTGATTTTGAGTAATTGTAACACCCCAACCCCAGTTACCCAGAGATGGTGCATTATTACATAACATTGGCATGATACAATGAAATCATGTCCCGAAATACCGACATGTTTAGTAGCCTTGGATGTACTAGATACATTAATAAATTTAAATCACATTATAAAATAAAAACAACAAGAACATTGTCTCTATTTACCAATTTCATATCCCATAGACTATCCCTACTAGTCAGTCATAATAAACTTTTTCTCATCGTATGAAAAATAAAACATATAAAGGGGTGAGCTTAGATACTCAGTAAGGATAACAATATAGGGGAAATTTTCATAAATAAGAATAAACATTCTAAGGTAATGTATAAGACTAAAACATAAGACTTTTAAACATAAACTTCAGCATAATATGAAATTATTGATCAAATAATTCCATTTAATTTTTCACATGGATATTCTACTAGTCGAATAATCACATGCAATATAAATAACCAATTTCATAATGATAAAAGGCATAATGCCGAACTTCATAACCACATATTCACGGACTTGTGCCCAGACTACAAATAAGATTTTTTCATGGTCTTATGACAAGACACTAGTTTGTCTCATGAGACCTACTGATGCATCGAGGAGCTATAACAGGATCCTCATGTCAATTACTAAGTCCAATGCATTCCTCATATGAAAACATTTAAAGATAACATAAACATTCATATTAAAAATAGCATAAAAATGTCAATAATTTATTCATAAATCATGAATGGTATAAAATAACATAGTAACAGTCAAACATATAACAAAACCTTCAATAAATATGGAAGATTTGTATGATAATAAATAAACTTTTAACAATTTGAAAATCCATCAAATTATGTTGACATAGATGAAATGAAAACTATTTGAAAGAAATAAATCATCCTATTTTGAAACCATTTAAAAGAAAATAATTATTTTGGAAATATTATTATAGACTTTTAAGGAATTATTTGAATGTTTTATAATGGCAGAAAATAACCGCACCCACCGTATATGTTAAAAAAGACATTCTTACAATATTTCTGTCAAAAAGGTCAAAAAGTACATTGTTTGTAAAACGGCGGAAATATTCCATTAAAAACATAGATGGTAAATCAAGGGTATAAATTAATTGTACCCATAGTCTAGTAAATAGTAAAAATGTTTTTAAAATACAGTTTTAAGAAAACACGGATGTGGATGATAAAGAAGTCCTAGTAGATTACTTACATATAAACAACCTCGAATAAGTAAAGAGATTGTGAAATTAACCATTATCTTGTACTTTTACTTATTTGATGGTATGTTAACCAAATTTATAATAGATAAAACATTTTTATTAAATTATACAAGAACTATATACAATGATATCATATATTATCCTCTAATATTGCTTTGTTAATAATATTTTAGTAGTGTCATCATTTCATGTGTTAACAGATTCATTTTACTCTATATGTTTTGTTAGGTAAGCCATGTCTGTTATGGATAGAATGTATTTTATTCATGTCCTTAATGATATTAATTTCATAAAAATTATTTTTAATCATAAAATGGAAATTATTCTTGAATGATTTGAATGGGGAATGAATCTCGTCACATTCGTGGAGACGGTATTACGTACATACGCACGAGTGAAAATATCATTATATTGATGGTGAGATCGTATTTATTTGGTTGTTATATCAAAAATACAGAATCATTAACATGTTATATTAATTATTTACATCAATTATACTCATTATTATACCCATCCAAATAGTGAAGTGTTGAATGACAAACTACACCACGACATGGAGATGGTAAGTTGTACGTATGCACGTATGGTGAAATTGTCATTTATAGAATGGATAGAATAACGAATATGGTTGTACCATATTTATAATAACATCAAATTATGTAGGAGGTACTGGATTTATTATTTTGGTATAGAAACAACAAAGAAATAGGAAGTGGAAGAAGAAAAGAACTCGAAAGAGATCAGTGAAATTATTACCTCTTCTTCAGGTGTTTATTTTGAGTTGATCAAAAAGCCTCTTTATGATGGATTTCTAATCAAATTATGGTCTGTAGGATGATGTGATATAAGTTGGTAGGATATTTGGGCAGTGGTTGGCCAAGCCAAATGGCTTTGGAGGTGTGAAATTAAGAGATGGGTAAGTTACCTTTTATAAGAGATGTGAGAGGAACCTTAGGAAAAGATTGAAAATTTTTTATAATAAAATAATTTTCGATTTATAATGATTCCAAAATGGTTTATTTAGAGGCTAAAGTGGGGATGGTTCAAATACCATTAAACAAATATTTTTTAGATAGGTGTAGGTCACCATATTAACCATATATTTTAGATTTAACTCTTAGTTAAATAGTTTGAAATTTACCATGTCTCTTTGTATTTTTATATTATATGGTTAGTAAACATACTATAAACTGCCAATAAAATCAAAATTGGTTCATTGTTGATTTAAATAACATTAGCTAAGTCATTTTCCATATCCTTATATTTTTAGGAATATTATATCAATTAATAATATAGTATTTCTTTAAAAACTCTTCTATGTCAATTTTGACACTATATAGTAATTGATTTTTGTTATTGTCCGAACAAATTTATTATTTAGAAATAAATTCATTAAATCAATCCTAACTTGTCATATTAAGCTATAAAATTTGTGTACTTCATCAAAAGTCTCAATTTACATTTATTTAGATATTTATAATATCAATTATTTTAATATTTCATTAATAAGGTAATTACGGCATCATCATTGTGTCATAAAAAGATTACATTATTATAAATAAAATACCATTATGTAGGAAATATTTTCAGCTTTCTAATGAATATTTATTCTCATATTTTTCTTATGTATAACCCTATATTAAAAATGGTTTAGTTATTAAACATTGAATTTAACACTTTTAACTCTTCTTTAAATAAAATAATAATAAATATCCTAATCTAATCCAAGTGGATATAAAAGATTGTATTTTATTTACATGGTTTTTTTGTTGAAATTCACTTTTACAATAGAATTAGGACATGTGTTAGGGTAATAATAATATCATTTTTACCTTTAATTACCCTATTTACTTTTAATCATGGTAAATAAAAGTCAAAAGTTACGATTCACCAAAAAATTATTTTCATCATATTAAACAACATTTTACTTACTAATATCAACTGTGTCTCTTTGATTTTTGAAATTCAACTCACAGAGCCAGTAAAATTACGTTTGATGAAAATTTCCAAATGCTTCTAAGAGGTGGGTAAAAGAGGGTTTAAGATCAATAAATTTATATATATCTAAACATATTATAAAATGACTCCAATGAATTACATTGAACTTATGTAGGTATTGTGTATCTATTTTTACCTAAAATAAATTTAAATAAAATAAATAAATATTTAAATAAAATATGGGTTTCAAACAATAATATAGTGATTTTCACTATACATTAAAAATTGAAGGATTTCAGAAAAGTACAAAAAATTCACCCAAAGATAATTTCGATATTTAAATTTCAAAAATTAATCCCATTTTGAAAAATAAAATTTATAAAATTTCAAAATGTGGGTATTACTATTCTTAACAACTAGTTTGATTAGTCGTGGTGTGTTAAAACTCCATGTTGCGTACAACGCAAGATACTACATTATCTGAATGGAAATGTATCGTGGAAGCTTGGGGTGTTACATTCTCCCCTCCTTCAAATAATTTCATCCTCGACATTTTTAGAATATTAATACATACAATGATTTGGGTGGTTATTCATCATAAGTCTCTTAGGTTCCCATGTTGTCTCTTCCATCTTATGATTTCTCCATAGAACTTTTACCAGATGATTTCTCCAGTTTTTCAACACTTGTTCTCTAGTATCAAGACTTTTTATAGGATCCTTTCAATATGATAGGTTGGGTTCCAGTTCTATTTCATTATAGGTGAGTATATTTGTTTGGTCAGGAATGTATTTTCTCAACAGTGATACATGGAACACATCATGAACTTTGGAGAGACTTGGCAGCATTTCCAAACGATTTGCAATATCCCCAATTTGTTCTAGAATTTCGAATAGTTTGATGTACCTGGGACTCAATTTACCCTTCTTACCGAAACATATAACACCCTTCCATGAATATTTCTTCAAGAAAACATGAACTCCTACTTGAAATTCCAAATAATTCCTTTGTTTATCGGTAATGATCTTCTGCCTACTTTGAGCTGCTTTGATGTGGGTTTGGATAACCCTCACCTTTTCTATTATTTCCTCAAAAAGTTTTGGGCCTACATGTTTTCCTTCACCAACATCATCCCAACAAGTTGGTGTGCGACATCTCTGTCCAAATAACGCTTCATATGGTGCCATCTGAATACTTGAATGGAAGCTATTATTATAGGAATATTCTACCATTGGTAAATATTGGTCCCACATACCTTGAAAGTCAAGTGAGCAAGATCTCAACATGTCTTATAAGGTTTGAATAGTCTGTTCTGATTTTCCATCAGTTTGAGGGTGGTAGGCAGTGCTCAAATGAAGTTCAGTATCCAAGTCCTAGTGAATAATTTTCCAGAATCATGATGTAAAATGGGGATCACAATCAGAAACAATCGATAAGGGCACTCCATGATGTCTTACAACTTCATTAATATATAGTCCTGCTAAACATTCAATTGGTAAATCATCTATTATAGCAAGAAAAGACGATCAACAATAACCCATATCACATCATTCCTTCTAAAAGTCTCTGATAGCCCCATGAGAAAGTCCATTATAATGTCATCTCATTTCCACCCAGGTATGGGAAGAGGTTGCATGAATCCTCCGGGATGTTGCCTTCCATAGCTCACTTGTTGACAAACCATACATCTTGACACATATTCAACAATCTCACTCTTCATGTTGTCCCACAAAAAATGTCCCCTCAAATCTCTATACATATTGGTGCTACCAGGGTGTGTAGAGAAATTGGTGCTATGGGCACCATGCAACAATTCCCTTTTTAGATCAGGTATATCGGGAACAGAAAGTCTCTTCCCAAATTTCAAAATCCCATCTTCATATACAAAGTCACTCAATCTGCCGTCATTCACATCATTAATATTCTGTTGAAACTCCTCATCACAAGTCTGAGATCTCTTTGTCCTTTCTTGTAATGATGATTTGGAATCCCTTTGCAAAAGTATTGATGTTTCACCATCCATGGTTATTCCCATATCCATCTTTACTAGATCAATGAAAATAGGATCTCTTTCAACTATCATCTTGTTCAAAACTCCATGATCCTTTCTGATCAAAGCATCTTCCACCTTATTTGCCTTCCCCAGGGGGTAGTGTATAGTTCAATCATAATCTTTGAGTAGTTCAAGCCATCGTCTTTGCCTCATGTTGATTTCTTTCTATGAGAAAATATAATTCAAACTCTTGTGACTAGTATAAATCTCACATTTTTCACCGTAGTGATAGTGTATCCATATTTTCAGAGCAAAGATTACAACTTCTTACTAAAGATCATGAGTGGTATAGTTTTTCTCATGATTTTTTAGCTGCCATGATGCATAGCCAATAACCCTATCATTCTGCATAAGGTCACAACCAATACTTTCTTTGAATCATATCTATAAATAAAAAACCCATAATTCCTCGATGGTAGAGTCAATATAGGATAATTGAATAATATACTCTTTAGTTATTCAATACATTCTTTACACTATTTTGTAAAAAAAATTAACCCTTTTACATGTGAACTTGGGTAATGGGTTAGCCAACCTGGGAAAATTCTGGAAAAAACGCTGATAATAACCTGCTAAATCAATAAAACTACGTACCTCAGTTATTCTTGATGGTGCAGGCCATTATTATATTTCCTATTTATTAGAAGTATCAACAGAGATTCCATCCATAGATACAATGTGGCCAATAAAAAAATCTCATGAATCCATAATTGACACTTTCTAAACTTCCCATATAATTCATTTCTTCTAAGATTCCTTAGAATAATGCATAAGTGATTTTCATGATCTTCATAGATTTTGGAGTAAACCAAGATATCATCAATAAATACCACTACAAATTCATCAAGATATTCCTTGAAAACATTGTTCATTAGATCCCTGAAAATAGAGGGTGCATTAGTCATCCCAAAAGGAATTACTGTAAACACATTGTGCTTGTACCTGATTCAAAATGTTGTCTTTGGAATGTCTTCCTTCTTCACACACAACAGATTATATCCAAACTGAAGGTCAATCTTTAAAAAATATTGAGATCCATGAAGTTGATCAAATAAATCATCAATGTGAGGTAGGGGATACTTGTTCTATATTTCTATAGCACTGATCTCCCTCTAGTAACTGCATAACCACATAGATACATCTTTATTCTTAACAAAATGATTAGGGGATCCCCATGGAGAAACACTTGGGTGAATAAATTATTTATTACTCAATTCCTCTAGTTGTTTCTTTAGTTCCACTAATTCTACAATGGTTATTCTATAAGGGGTCTTCAATATGGGCATTGAAGTAGGAATTAAGTCAATGGAAAACTCAATTTCTCATTCTGGAGGATGTCAAGGTAAATACTCAAGAAACAAATCAACATATTATGGAATAACAGGTTTATTATCTATTTGAACATTCCTTTCCTCACCCATAATTATTTCATTCTCTTTGTCCCCAATAATTGAATTTATTTGAGCTACTAGTGGTGGATCTAGGTAAGAATCAGGTGATGAAGTTTCTTCTCTAAAGATAAGGTACTCCTTCTCATTATCGAAAGCTTTAACCTCTTTATTTTTACAATAAATATTTTCATCATGGTCCAATCCATATCAAGGATTATATCATATTCAATAATGTATATGATCATGAGATAAGCATATAAAAAACATTTATATTCTATAATGGGACTTGATTCACAAAACATGGTTGCAATGATACTTCCCTTATGATTTTTGACCGAAAATCCCTGGTTAAATAAAATTGGAAATATATAATTTTCTTTGGAAACATGGAAGATATGAAACAATGCGATGATCCAGAATCAAATAAAGCATTGGCTAAATAGGAGGAAACCATTAAATTACCTTCCACTACATCTTTTAGAGCTTCAAACTCAGCATTAGTGATTGCATAAACTTGGCCTTGATCCCTAGGCCTTTTCTGAGGTATGTTTACCTGACAAATGGGACATTCATTTTCATAATTCCTCATTTCTTTACATCTATAGAATTAAAAATTGACAACCTATTTCTTCCACTTTCAATCATGATCTTGGTGTCCTTTTTCACCGCACTTGTAATAGACTCTGATTCCCTTCAGGAAAGTACCAGTGTGTTTCTTCCAACAGTTATTGCATGATGGTTTTAAACTTATCCTTCTTCCCTTTATTTCCATTTCCAGTGTGTTCAGTAGATCTCTTCTTCTCTTGATTTCTTTTAAAGTCGTAAGAGATAGAAAATTCCTTTTCTCTCTTGATACCACATGAGACAATATCTTCATATGACGAGAAGGATTGTGAGGTTAATGCTTGATAGATAAATAGATTTAAACCATCAATTAAGCTGTCAATATTACTCTTTTAGTTACATATATAATCTGTTTCATGCCATTATATCCTTGAAAAGTTAGCTTCATACGTTGTGACATTCTCATCCTCTTTTTTTCTCAAACTTAGAAATTTTCTTTCCATATATGCTCGATAGTCACAACGAATATATTTTTCTAAGAAAATATATTTAAAATCTTTCCATTCCATGTATGTTACTTCTTTGTCTTCATTTTTGTTTTGAATTAATGACCACCATTGATCTGCATCTCCAGTGAGGCGATAAACTTCCATGACATGTTTTTCCCTTTCGCTACTCCCCAAAGCATGAAATATTTTCTCTAAGAAACTTATCTATTTCTTAGCTACAAATGGATTCATAGTCCCATTTAATGTTGGTGGTTGTTTCCTCATGAAATGGTCTAACATTGATCCTCCGCGTTGTGGATTACGGTGCTCCATACGGGTAAGGTTATTATTCATAACCTGTGTGATTTGTCACAGTATGGGGATAAGTTGATCAACACTAGTTAGATCACCAGCACTGCTATAATTATATTGATTTGAAGGGAAATCCCTACATGGATTACCTATATTGAAATAGTTTCCATTATTTCCACTAGGTGCCATTTTTAAACGATGGAATACAGTAGATTAGTTTATGAATCACAATATATAATTCCAAACATGTAAAACACTTATCATAAATTGAGTAGTTTATAAAAATAATCCATAATAATAAAAAATTATGATTTGAGGAAGTATATACTCATAAATCCTTCTTAATGTTTTGAAAACAAATTTAGAATTATCTTAAACATGTCCCCCGGGAGTGTCTTAACAAAGAGTGTAGGAAGGCCCGTTATCGTGTACCAGTTCCCATTCGAGTCTAGCACAAAACGTTGTTTTTGGGTTTTACCACTAGGTACATCTATGCTAGAACTACCTCTACCAGCTTGTATCCATCCATGGATGTATTTCTTAGAAAACTCACAAAATATATACATTACCAAAATTCTAGGAAGTTCTTCTATACTAATCCTCGTAGTTTATCTTAGGGTAGTGTTCTCTAATCAAAGTTTTTCTAAATCTAGTTTCCATGGTTTGTACTAAATATCCTCTTATAACAATGGTAATGACCCAACCCTAGTTACCCAAAGTCTGTGCATTATTAAAAAACATTGGAATGATACAAGGAAATCATGTCCCAAAAGACCAATCAGTTTAATATCATAGAAGTACTAGACACATTCATAAGTTTTAAATTACATTATAAAATGAAAAACTACAACACTATTTTCTCCATTTACCACATTCATATCCCATAGACTATCCCCGCAGGTCAATGAAAATATGCGTCTTCACATCCTGGAAAAAATAAACCATAGAAATGGGTGAGCTCAGATGCTCAATAAGGATAACAATATAAGGGAATATTTCATAAATAAGAATAAAAATTATAAGGAAATGTATAAGACTAAAACATAAGCCTTGTAAACAAAAAATACATCATAATGTGGAAATGAAAGATCAAATAATTCCATTTACTTATTCACATTGATATTCTACTAGTCGAATAATCACATGCAATATCAATAGCCTATTTCATAATGATGGAATGAAAAATTCCAGACGTCATAACCACATGGTCAAGGCCTTGAGGTCCATGACTACAGATATTATTTTGTCAAGACCTTGGTCCAAGACACTAGTTTTTCTCATTAGACAAACTGATGCATCGAGGAGCTATAGCAGGCTCCACCAATCACTTACTAAGTCCAATGCATTCCTTATATGAAAAGTTATAAACATAACAAAAACATTTGTATTAGAACTAGAATACGAAATGTCAATAATCTATCCATAAATTATAAATGGTATAAAATATCACATCGACAATCAAACATATCACAAAACCTTCAATAAAATATGGTAGATTTGTATTATAATAAATCAACTTCAAACAAGTTTAAAATCCATCAAAGTAAGTAGAAATAGATGAAATGAAAACTATTTGAAAGAAATGCCTATTTCTATTTTTAAACAATTTAAAAGAAAACATTAATATTGTATATATATTCTTATAATCTTGTAAGGGAAGCTTCAATGGTGTAATAATGGCGGAAAATAGCCGCACCCTCCATATAAGTTAAAAAATGCATTCTTACATTAATTTTGTCGAAAAGGTCGTAATGTACCTTGTTTGGAAAATAATGGAAAACTTCATTTAAAAACATAGAAGGTCAGACAAGGATATAAATGACATTAAACCATATTCTAGTAAATAGTAAAATTGTTTTGAAATACATTTTTAAGAATACACAAATGAGGGTGATAAAGACATCCCAGTAGATTACTTACATATAGACAACCTCGAATAAGTAAAGAGATTGTGAAATTAATCCTTACCTTGTACTTTACCCAAGTTGATGTTTTGTTAACTTCCTATATAATATTTAAAACATTGTTCTTAAGTAATACAATAACTATATACATAGATATCATATATTATCCTCTAATATTGGTTTGTTAATAATATTTTAGTAGTATCATCGTTTCGGGTGTTAAATGATTCATTTTCGTATATATGCTTTGTTAAGTAAGCCATGATTGTTATGGATAAGATTAATTTGATTCATATCCAGAATGATTTTAATTTATTAAACATTTTTTTTAATCATAAAATGGAAATTATTCTTGAATTATTACGTTGGGGAATGAATCTCATCATGTTCATGGAGACGGTATTTCGTACGTACGCAGGAGCGACAATATCGTTATATTGATGGTGATATCATATATAATTCAATTTTATTGCATATATACAGAATATTTAACATGTTATATTTATTATTTACATAAATTATACTCATTATTATACCCATCCAATCAGTGAAGTGTTTAATGAAAAACTACACCCCTGGGTGGAGACGGTAAGTTGTACGTACGCACGTATGGTGACTTTGACATTTATAGGATTGATAGAATAAAGAATATGGTGGTAACATATTTATAATAACATCACATTATGTAGGAGGTACTGGAGTTATTATTTTGGTATGGAAGAAAAAAATAAATAGGAAGTGGAAGAATAAAAGAACTTGAAAGAGAGTGGTGAAATTATTACCTCTTCTTCGGGTGTTTCCTTTTGAATTGATCAAAAAGGCTCCTAAGGATGGATTTATGATCAAAGTAAGGACTCTAAGTTGAATTATGGAAATTTGGGATGATATCTAGCTAGGTTGGGCCTGAGTCAAGTGGCTTTGGAGGTGTGAAATAAAGAGAAGGGGAAGTTCCCTTTTATAAGATTGGTGAAGGGAACCTTAGCAAACGAATGAAATATTATTTTATAATAAAATCATTTTTGGTTTCAAATGGCTACAATATGATTTATTTCTAGGATAACGTAGGTATGGGTCAAATACCTCTCAACCAATATGTTTTAGACAGGTGTAGGTCACCATATTAACCTTATCTTTTAGATTTAACTCCTAGTTAAATAGTTTGACCTTCACCATGTCTCTTTGTATTTTTATATCATATGGTTAATAGACATACTATAAATTACCATGAAAACCCCAAGTGGTTAATTATTGATATATATAACCTTATCTAAGTCTTTTTTCTGATCCTTAGATTTTTATGAATAATATATCAATTAATAATATAATATTTATTTTAAAAATTCTTTTATGTCAATTTTTACACTATATAGTAATTGATTATTGTTAGTCTTAAAAACATTATTACATAGAACTAAATTCATTTAATCAATCCTAACATGTCATGTTAACCTATAAAATTTTCTGAATTCATCAAAAGTCTCAATTTACATTTATTTGGATATTTATAATATCAATTACTTTAATAATTCATTAATAAGGTAATTACTGCATAATCATTGTGTCATAAATAAATTGCATTATTATAAATAAAATAACATCATGTATTAAATATTTTTTTATTTATAATGAATATTTAGAGTCAAATTTATCTTATGTATAACCCTATATTAAAAATTGTTTAGTTATTAACTTTGAATTTAACACTTTTAACACTTCTTTAAATAAAATAATAATGAATGTCCTAATCTATCCCATGTGGACCTCAAGGAAAATATTTTATTCCTAAGTTTATTTTTGGTCAAAATAAACTTATCCAATAGATTTATAACATGTGTTATGTTAATAATAATTTAATATTTAACATTAATTACCCTATTGACTATAAACCGCGGTAAATAAAAGTCAAAAGTTACTATTCACAAAAAAAAAGTATTTTCATCTTATTGAACCAAAATTTTACAGTCTAATATCAACTGTGTCTCTCTGATTTTCGAAATTCAACTCACATAAGTTATAAAATTAAATTTTATGAAAATTTGAAAATGCTCCTAGGAGGTGGGTAAAAGATGGTAAAAAGTTCAATAAAATTTTTATATATCTAAAATTATTATAGTATGAATCCAATGAATTAAATTAAACTTATATATGTATTATATATCAATTATTACCTATAATAAATTTAAATAAAATTAATAATTATTTAAATAAAAAATGTGTTTTAAACAATAACACCGTGTTTTTTTACTATTCATCAAAAATTGAATGTTTTTAGAAAAAAAAATCACCTTAAGCTAATTTTGATATTCTGAATTCAAAAATGAAGTCCATTTTGAAAAATAAAATTTATAAAATTTCAAAAAGTTAGTATTACTATTCATAATGGCTAGTTTTATTGGTCTTGGTGTGTTAAAACTCCAAGTTTCATATAATGAAAGCTATTGAATTATTCAAAGAAAAAGATATCATGGAATCTTGGGGTGTTATAGTAATTATAATCAGGTCTCCTACAATGGAATCATGGGGATGGTTTTGTGGGGATATAATGTTTCTTGGAACTAAAGTACTTTTTTCTCCATGTATTCTTCAATGTACAAAAGGATTTTATGGCCTCTTTGAGAATATATTCTACTTAATTATGTATAATGATGAATATGGTTTAGACGTGTTTTTGATATTCAATGTTAATATAACTTCTTCAAGACATTCTATAGTATCTTTGAGTTTATGGGGATCTATCTCATCAAATATTGAATGAACAATTTATTCCACAACTTCATTTTTATTGTTAAAGAATATATTAAATTTAAAATAGGTTTAATAATAAAAAAAGTTATTAATGACCTTTGGGTGAAAAATATTAATAATTATCTTTTCTATTTAGAATGTTGACATTCCATCCAAATATTAAAAACTAATTTACTTTTAGTATAATTATATTCCAAAATTCATATAGAGTGTTTTTAATTATAGTCCTGATAAGAACTATATTATTTACATAACAGTATGTGTTAACATATTCACCCCAAAATTAGACATGTGAGTAATATTTACTGATAATAGTCTAGAAAATTCCATCAAGACTATTATTTCTCCTTTCAAAACCCCAATTTTAATGAGGTGTTCATCATGTTGAAAAATTTTCAGTATATCCTTATTGGATTTAGGTAGACTCAAAAAAATAATTCTAAAACTTTTAAACCTGATCACTTCTCAAGGTTTCTGTGGTGTTTACACAATGTTTCTCTTCTCACTTTTATTATTTTGTAAAATAGACAGAACATTCACTCTTATAAGTATCAAAAAACGCCTTTTTTATGTCTTAAATAATAATAAAAAAGTAATATAAGATTTCACCTTACTAATAAACCAAATACACCAAATTTTCTACATAAATCCTTATGAACCAATTCTAGTGATTGAGAAGTTGAAATTTCATTTTTTGGAATGAATGATATTTTATGTTTCTATCCATTTTAACAAGGATTTCAATCTTTTTTTGGGAAATTATATCTTAGATATATCCTTGACTAAATCCTTCTTATTTAGATTTTTTAGTGAGTATATAGTGCAATGGTCTAGTATTTTATACTATAACAAATATTCACAATTAAAATCAACCAAATAAGAATAAATATCAAAAAATAATGAATAATAATTAACATTAAAAAAATATTATTTCTCAAATAAGTTAATATTAATACATGCTTGGAATTGCTAAATCATATAGGATTTTTTTTTTGTAATTTAACATATAAAACATCATTAATGAAATAATAAATACTAATTAGGTTATATTTTAAACTATTAATCAAGAAAACTTTATAAATAAAACATATTTAGAGATACTAATTTGTCCATGTTCAAAAATATTTCCATTTTCATTGTCAGTGAATGTGAATATCCCAATATCGACCATAATAAGATTTTTCATGTGGTAATAGTCTAATATAATATGTTTATAAAATCTATTGACTTGATACAATATATTTTTATTGGAGGTTTTAATAATTTTTAAAAAAGAATAATCAATCAAAAAATTAATTTGGTAACCAAATTTTCACGGGTCTAATGAAGATAAAAAAGTAAACCTTTCTAATCCACAAATATTTCAACGAAATTCATATAACCAGTATAATAGATTTAGATATAAAATCCTTTTAGGCCTAATTTATTTGAAATTATATCCAAATATAGTTTTTCCCTAGGAAATAATATCATTCTTTTTAGAACTATGAATAAAATAATTTTTTAATAGATTCCCTTACAATCCCATTCCATTCTCAATTTTATATATGAATTTTGGATTTTTTATTCACACTTTATTTGATTTAATAATTTTATAACATCAAAAAATTATTCCAAATCCTTTATAATATTTTCATTTAACACTTTTGGTTCAATATTTTCTTTTAGAGGATAGGAATTATATTCCATTTCCATACAAGAATCTGATTTATCTACAACATATAAAACAAGAATATTTGTATTTATCTTTTTACTCATTCATTATATCTTCCATCAAAGAACTATATTCTTTTAATTATTCATTTGAGATATTAGATTCATTGGATATATGAGAAGAAATAGATTATAACTCAAGAGAAGTATCCATAAAGAATATATTTACTTTTTCATTAATATCTTCTTTAGAATATACATGTTAGTAAATATATCATTTGATGTACTCTCGGTTTCTTTCATTACATTATGGGATCCTTTCCCTTTATTGTCATATTTATTCTTTTACTGGAGATTTAGAAAATACCATTTTATACATTAGTTTCTACTACATTCATACCAAGAAATATCATTAGATGTGTTACCATTTTCAGATATTTTCTATAATTTCCACTTTTATAATACTTTCCATTATACTTTTAATTTCTATAGAATTTATTCTTTTGAAAAGTCTTTAGTCCTTCATGATAGAAACCTATTTCATCAATTATTTCTATATATGATTCACATCAAATTGTATTTTAATTCTTCATAACTTTATTATATTTTTATTGGGTTGATTTAGATGAAATAATTTTATTTTGTTTCAGCATCTTAATTTTTTAGCTTCAGTTATTTTTAAAGCATCATAATGTTTCCAAATAGATTCATGACTAGTATTTTTCTTTTGTCACCAAACTTCTGAATAGATACTACACTACCTCTATAATGTTCTAGTAGAAATTTTAATATCTTTATCAATTGAGATTTTTCTATCATATTTTTTCCATGTCTAATCATAGTATTTATGATCTCATTGAACCTTCTATACATGTCCGATATAGATTCATCAGGATTAATTTTGAATGTATAATAATTATTACTTTATTTATTTAATATCATTTCCTTATTATTATATTTTTCGTGATTAGATGCCCAAATTTGATAAGAATTATTAAAATATGATATCCTATTAAATTTATGTTTTCAAAATGCACACAATAAAGAATTCATGGCATTGTAGTTTGAATCATAAGAAGATTTTGTTAGATTCAATCATTATTTTCTTATTGTTTCATGTTTTAGAAATTCTTTTTATATATACCCAAACATTAAAATTCTTAATCTTGAATTGAATCTTCATTTTCAAATTTAACTGGCCATATTTTTGACTATTAATGCTATAAGGTTTATTTATAGCATGACCATTATACATACACACCATAATACCAGATTTGAAAATAAAAAATATTCAATTTTTTTTTTAAATTTTGATAAAGTTAATGATAAGTAAAACATACAAAATTTATCCTTTGATGCTGAATATTGGTAGGGGTGGATAACTCAAGGGAGGAATTTAGTTTCCGTTTAAAAATTTCTGTTTAAAACAATTTAAGAGAAATCCAAAAGTATTAAATACAAAATAGTAAATTTGTGTATAAGGTATATATAATTTAATGAACTTGAAAAAATCCCTCAATTTTTTTATAAAATTTTCATTAGAATAATCCTATGACTATCGTAACTATTTGATATTAATCTACTGATATTAAATAGTATAAATATAGCCAGTAAATACTAACTATAAATGTATATTTTTAACAAATATGATTTAAATATATTTTTAAAATATATTATGAATTTTTTTTAATATAAAATGAAAAAAAAGAGTTTTAGTATCAAAATACAGAAAAAATCACATTTAATTTTAACTCATCCCCTTACAAGAAAGTTTATTAAAAATATAAAAATTATCCACAACCTAGATCAGGTTTTATAGAAAATAGAATAATGGGATTTATAGGATTATACATATAATCATTTATAGTTTCCATGGGAGTAAAACCATGATAAAATAATATGGGAGAGTACATTATACTATCTAATTATTTTTAAGACATTATGCTCTAGCAGAAATATAAAATGTTCAATAATAACTATAAACTAATAAAATAGAAACAAATATAATTGAAAAGGATTTGATGTATAAGATAATTGTAGTTCTATAATATATTTTTTCTCTTCTTGAAGTCATATTTTTTATTTGTTATGATATGTGAAGATCTAAAGATATTTTTTGATATTACACTGATGTTTTGATGATAATAGAGTGTTGTATTTCTTTATTTTTTTACTTTGTAAAATTAGTGGAAAAAAATAATCACTTTCCAAATATATGGTCGTCAACTCTTTCTATATACTTGGTTATATATATATATATAATACTTCATCCAAAATGATCTATTGAAAATGTTTCATTAAAAACCCTCTTACTCAGTAGTAAATCTAAGTGAAATAAATATATCTAACCAGGAATTTACTTCTATAAAAATATTTGTGGGATTATATTATATTATAATATAATACCAACCTTTTGAAAATCCTCTTTATGTGTTCCATGTAATATCATCAACCGATGGTTCGACACTTTGTGGAAAAACATTATTCGAATTCATGATATATCATATGGTCAATTTATTGAATTCACAATTTAACTAATACTTTGATAGAATTAAAAGTTATTGACATGGTTGTTCCAATGATCTGTGTGGTTCCTTTAAATCCCATATTCACTACAATACTAATCCAAAAAACCAATTCCCCCATGTGGCTTCATTACATTAACTCTTGATATCATGATGTCATGGTAGCTCCAATAGTTCATCAAAATGTCACTATTATATGGTCGCTCTAACTACATCATGTTGTCTATTAGAATGAAATGTTTTGTTGACCCAATATATTATTCAATTCACAAAAAAAAGAAAAAACTAATATTTCACATAAAATTATCCTTTTTGGTCACTTGGTTTCTCATTAAATCGATCAAATAGTTAGGGATAAATATTTAACTTTTGATTAAAGAATTGTTTGTTCAATCCATATATCATGTAGTCAATCTAATCCTTTATGAAAAAACTAATAGTTAAAATCACACTGAGTCATAACATGTAGTTTATTAGGATTTAATATATATTCTCTTATTAATATTTTTATATATTCATCATGGTCAATCTGATAGAAATTTTCTTTGATGAATTAGATATATAGGTGATCAGGTAATTTGTGAACTCTATCTTCTCTTGAATTATACATATCAATTATTCAAGAACTCCCAAATTTCAAAATTTCTCAAAATGATATGTAACATTCATAAAAAATAGATATTAATTGATAAATATAAACATTATTTATGATTATTAAAAATATACAATTTTTGGAATAATCCTATAGGTTCAACATAATATATTATTCTAAACCCTTAATGTAAAACTACTCTATAACAATCTCTAGATGTTTCATGATTATTATAATCAAGATATGATTAATAAAAAAATTATTCGATCTAATTTTCAAATCCCAATACATAAATAATTATTTTTTTCACTTTAACCATTGGAATAAAATTTTCTATTCCTTGTGATAGGAATTTCACTAAAATTATATAATTTCTTCAGGAAATTATCAAATTCCTCACACATAAAAAATAAAAAAATCAATTTTAATTTGAGATGTTATTTATTTACTTCCATTTAACACTTCATTTTCCCACAGAAATTACACACTTTTTTTCTTTATTTTATACACACACAAAAAAATATTTACACTCCTCTAAGATTGTTCCCTATGTGATTCTTCCCACATTATCAAACTATAGGATACAAGTTATTATTTCCTTAATGAAATTCATAAGACTCAATTATTCTATAGTTTAGTTCATTTATAAACCTAACTATTTTAAGATTGTAAATCATATATACATATAAATGATTAGGAATAATCAAAATCATTTTTATTCCATATATAATCTGATTTGTTTTCTCATGATGAAAATCATTATATCATCCATCACATTAATCTTTAGCATTTTTCCTCAAGTTTAAATCCATTAACTAAAATTAAAACACAATTGTGATAAACAGTAATGAAGTAATATTCTAATTTTTTAAAACTATTTATAGAATTTATAAACCATGACATGTTTTTTCATAATATAACCCCTTAGTTTTAACATAGGTCATCTATGTTCATTATCTATAAAAATCCTTAATTATTATTCATAAATTAAAATATAAGTTAACCTAAGAATATCCTTCAGCTGTGTCAAAATAGGTTTATACAGAGGGCTTATTCACCATACACTAGAGTAACGGTCGAGATATACTCGACCAATAGATTTCTAGGATATTTCCCTAAGATGAAAATGTTCCAAACCCACATTAACTAATATCATAAAAACAATGATGTATTTTGAAAAACTCACATAACATATAAATTTCCAAAAATTAGTATTTTATCCTATATATAAGAATATTAGAAGGGTTATGAACAGTTTTTCCCCATCATAGGTTCCAAAAAATAATCCATGATCTCATGCAAACTATAATGATCTAAATATTTTAAAAAAATATTAAATATTATTAGATAAATATTCATTACATAACATTACTATCCATGATAATACCATAATGTTTTAGTGTCTTCATAAGCTTGGATTCATAAACAACTATTTAATAAATGCTCTACATCATATCCCATTTAGTTCTTTACAAATAAATGTATTGTTATACATATAATTTTTTAAGCCTTTCTTCATTACCTGAGAAAGGGAGAAATAAGAAAAGGTAACCTGATATACTAAGTAAGGATAAACAAAAGAGATATCAATCAATAATCATTACATATATATAATAGTATGAGAACATGATCATAAAAATAGAAAATCATACCCATTAATTCATAGATAATAATCATGAAACATGAAATATAAATTCAAAAAATAAAAATACATCTTAAATAGGAGTATGGAATCATATACAATTAGTCATATGATATGAGAACATATCATTATCATAATTCATATGTTTGGAAGAAAAATAAGTATAGAGACTATTTTTATTAGTCATGTATCATTACTAAGACTATCATAGTAGACTGGTTTCACTCCTCATTCCATCATTTCCTTAGATGGGGTCCACTCCCAAGGAGATTTTATTTGACAAATATACCTTACTAAAATATGTGCACTTATAACACCATGAAAATCTAATATAGGAACCTTGTTTTTGATGGCGTGTATGACAAGAAACACCAATATCATAAGGGGATATAATGTCCCAATAATTGATAATACATTTACTATTTTAAATATATTCAATATATTTATAGCTTTCAATGCATGTGAAATTTATTTAGTGTATGACAAATAAAAGAACGTGTTTCTTAAATGGCATTCATTACATGTAAGACTGAGTTTTAACCGAACTACACTATTTTTTTAAAATATTATTATTTAATATAATAATAATTAACCTGGTCATTAAATTTGTGGTTATCAATAGTATTAAAAAACTTATCAAAAACATAGGTTTTAATAAAATAATTCATAGGAAACAGATTAATTATAAATTATATAAGATCCAATTGAAAATAAAGGGATTATTTTATAGAAAACTATTTTTATTCCTATAATGCTATTTTACCATAATAAATTAAATTAATTATAATCAGTTAGTGATATTAATATAATATATATATATATATATTATATTCATTATAATATTTTAAAAATTCATCTAATTGATTTAATAATCATAAGATATTAACAACCCCAATATTTTGCATAAAAACATATATTTTTATTAAAACACTTTTAACGCCTTTTAATAGAGAACTATTTTAAATCCAATTTTTAAAAAAATTTAAGAATATATATTTTAAAATAATATTAATATTTAAAATATAATCATTGAAATTATGTTAGTGTAATGTTTTATTATTTTTTATGAAGTTTCATTTTTTTAATGAATAGTGAAAAATTATGAGTTTTATTTAAAAATAAAATTTTATAGAATATTTCCAAAGATAAAATAATATTTAGATTTTTTAGGAGTTTAATTATATATATATTTTTTCAATTAATCCAATTTAGGTTATTATAATTATTTTTATTTTAAAATTTACTTTAAAAACAATGAAAAATTTCGGATGTTTTTTCCTTAAAAACCTATATTATTGTCCCATATATGATATTGAATTTAAATTAATGTATACCATTTTATTATTTGAATTTTTAAAAATATACTCCATATTAATAATAATAATAATAATTTATGATGTATAATAAGGTCAACTTATCATTTGACCAAAAATATTAGTGAATGTAATTAAAAATAATTTCAGCGATTTAGGTAAAATTACATTTAATAAGGGAATAAGACTTAATAATAACGGCCCAAATAACATTTAAAATTGTCCAAGATAAATGGTTTGGCCATATTTAGACCTTATCCTCTCTTTAAAAATACATTTTCCATCATTGGATCCACTTTCAAGGTGAAAATTTTGAATGGAATTCCCTTTTCAAAATATTATAAAAGTGACACTCATCATCTACTAAAAAACGGCCTCCTCCCATACCAAGTACACACACATATAAAGATATATTGGATCAAACATGATTTTACTAAATATATCATAATAATTCATCCCTTAATTCATGATGTTTCCCATTGGTTGAAACCCCAACAAATAAAGCATTTTCGTACAAACTAAAAAAGCTACCTGATAAAGTGGTAACATATTTCCTTAAAAATTTATTTTTATTTCAATTATCAAACCCCTACAATTTTACTATTATATTATTTTATTACAAAACCAATATATTAATTATAATATAACGTTTTTATGATATTTTTTTACTTACACATACACACACTTCCATCTAATGGGTACCAAACATATTGTTTGTGTGTACGACAAACTACCACCTAACGAAACGATGATTGTTATTTTTTCAATTACCATCATTCTTGGATTCCCATTATAATGGAATATATATATATATATTATTTGTTATATTAATTTTTTATTTATTAATTTATAATTATTTTAAAATTCAAACACTTATACTTTCCTTTTTTTTATAAATACGATAACATCATTTGTGGAAGTGTGGATTGTCTTCTCAAAGCGATGTGATTCATTCACAATATAAATGGAAAAATAAATAATGGTTTTAATTAAATATATATTATTTAAAAATCATTATATGATATTTATGAAATAATTACCTTTCTAGATATATTATATATGTTATTTTCTTTATTACCCTTTCACACACATAAAAAGAGATATATTCATTCATGGACGTGTGGACTACCACCTACTAAAGATGATGTAATTCATATTACATCATAATAATTATATATATAAAAAAATGTGATTAAATAAATTTTATTTATGATATAATGATAATTATGGAAATATTTGGTATTACTTACCTTCTTTCCCTAACGATATTTGAATAACGGGAATGTTACTCATGCGTACGTACGACCTACCGTCTCCATGATTTTAACGTTGATTAATTTTTTATTTCCATATTTAAGGATTAGAATTAAGATTATTATTTAGTTAACAATATGATAATTAAATCATTATTATTATTCTTTATATATTATATAATGACCCCTTTGAGAATAGTTAACTAACCAATGTTTTTTTTGAAACATAAACCAAATTTTGTCAAAACAACTGACGTAAACATAAATGTTTAAGTAGTTGTATACACAAAGTTATTAAATGAAATAAAATTAATGATAAACATGAAAAATTTGATCATTCAAGTAAATAATTAACATAACTTTATTATATTGGATGATAATGTTTTTTAACCTAAAAGGGAACCCAAGGTAAGGGATATCATCTCAATTTACATTGCATTGAGATTATTTTTTGTTATGATCCATGTACATTTTATATGATATATATACTTCCCTATTACATTATATATCATTAATATCATTTCTCCCATGATAATATAAATTTAATTTTATATTATTCATTTATGATTCTTTTGATTCAAAATGTTTCAATGTCATATGGGACACTATGGCATGTTTAAAGATTTTTTTCCGCAAAAAAAATAATTTTATTGATAAATAATTCCAATTCATGGAAATTATATGACCATTATTCAATAAATACATTCATTATAAAATCATATGGTTAATCATTACAATTTTCTTGTATCATAACCATTTTTCCACACTTTGGTACTAAAGCTGTTTTGGAATTTATTTTAAAAAAACCCAACATCATTTCTCTATTCAGTAGAATAACCAGTTTACTTATAAAATTCTATTTTTATTAAAATATTTTAAAAAACATTCTATAATTATTTGGTAAATAATTTTTTAATGTTATTTGTCTTTTACAAAGGTTTTTAATGTAATATGATTGTCTCCTTCCAAACAAGGCATTATTATAACCTTTCACCATGTAAAAAGAATATACTTTTATACCTTGTACTACATATAATGATTTACCTACTTTCATTTTTTCCAATCTTCCTTATAATGTTTGAAAAGGATAATTTTGAAAGGAAATGTATTTTTAATTTTTTTTTCAAAGAAAAGGTTTCTGAAATCAAAAGGATTTTTTCCTGAAGAATATTTTTAAATGATATTTTTATAATACTTCCATTCATAAATGATAACAACATTTTATTATAATCCATGTGGTGTATATTTTTTTAATACAGTCCTTAATATTTTTTTGGATAGTTTATGATTGATTTGGCCAAGGATATTATTCAGATTCACTACCTTGATTCGTTTTAGTCCCCTTGAGATATTAAATTTCATATGATCATGGGACCTTGAAATTATCCAAAATAACGATATCATTTTTCAGGGATATGATTATTTTTTAATCCATATACTATTTTTTATGATTTTAACATCGAATTTTAGTTAATTATTTGTTTAAATATTGATAAATCAGTATCTATTACTCCATACATATATTTAACAAGGCACATTAATAAATCGATTAATCTATATATGAGGAATGTTTTTGGAATGGTATGACATGGGTGGTGCCCGATTATATATAGACAATTAATGCATCGATAGTCTCATGGGATGAGTCATTTGGATAGTTTCCTTAGATTGTTTTTTACCTGATATGATGTAAACTATCTTTTGAAATGTCTTTATGGTAAAGGTACCATGTACCTAGAAAATATGGTGTACAATAATATTGTATTTCTAAAATTTTGTTTCATTTATTATTTATCCATGATATTTTTCATCAACATATCTATGGATAAATTTAATTTGTATTTCATTGATTAAATGGAATGTGTTTCGGTTTCCTACCTTTCCACAATGATTTTTCCTTATCTAGTTATTTGAATGTATTTTTTTTACCATTCCATGATTATTATTGTAATTGATTCACTTTTTATTTCGATATACATTATCCTTACTGAGAATTTTTCCAGCACTTATTATGTTTACTTTCCCTAAGAATCTAAGAAGTGTGCTGTGAAGGATATGAAGGGATATTCTAGATGGAATAAAGTTACCCTCGAAATTGTTATCCTAGAAGCTAATAAGAAATTAAATTTGATATAATCACTGTGTTAATTTTTAATACATGAATAATATATCTATTTGGTTTAACATGACTACTAAAATATCAGTCTTTCTAGATTTGATTCCCTGTAATCATGCCAATGTAATTGATAGTGGACACTATTTTGAGACTTTTAGGGGTCGGTTTGCTATAGTTGGCATCAAATGATGTTTATTATTAACCTTGGGAACTGGAAATAGAAAAGCACTCATCAGTAAACAAATACTAAAGGTATAATTTGAGGATATGTTTTGAAGAACATCTTAAAGTTACAGTTAGATAATGATTATGTATTTTTCCTAGAAATATTCCCCTATTTGGATACTAAAAGTGAAGTGGTTCTGGAACATATTTACCTAGGATTAATATCATTGACATGATGTCCCAATTTTTACTCAATGTAACCTAGTATACAACATCATTCCTTACTGCACACCTAGTTTGACCCTCCCATGGGATATAGTTAAGAAAATTAACATTTTATTTACAGACCACTATAAATTATTTTTGACAATGAATAACCTAGGTCAAACCTATGGTGTTTTAGAAAGAAAATAAAATTTCATGATTTTGAAATACTAGGCATGATATTATGAATAAACATTAACCATAGTAAATATCTATGAGAAAATAAATGGACGAATTATTTATGTATTAGGGTTAAATTTAAAACATTTTTTGAATGAATATTTACTAATTAACTTTATTTCAAGGATGGTCATCATATTTATTTTGGAAATAATATTAACATAGTTCTAGAAAATGAAAATTTATATACTGGGTGAAGACCAATAAAATATTTCTTGGCCGAGGGACTTGAAACTATTATTGAAGAACAATAATGGTTTCACTCCAACCATTGACCTACGCACTGTCCTGGTAAATATATCATTGTTTTTAGTTGAAAAATTTCATGAATAGATACTAATAATAAAACAGTAGTGTTAATTAATTGGTTTGGATATTAATATATTAACCATATTGACTTTGGAGGATAATTAGAGTCAAATATTTTGATTTTCCACTCTTTTGTGGGACATATGATATGTTATATTTTTATTTTAGTGCTCCTATAATCAATGTTAATTTTACGATATCCATTTCATGAAGTATGGGGTCAATTAAAATTTGACCAATTCATAAAAAAAGATGGAATTGTTCACATGAAATTAAAATGTATCATGTTATTAAATTTCCTTATATTATTTTTTTATAAATGTATTATAAAACATTAGGAAAATTACATAGATATAAATTTTTTCCTAAGACCATCATTTTTTATAGAACATTTGGTCTTCTAAATCAATAATGATTTATGGATTTGAGGCCCCCACCTTTATATTGATCCTTCAAATCATTGTGATTGAAAACCTAACTCACTCCCTATACATAATTTTTTTTACCTCCATGTAAGTATCTATAATTTCAACTAATGTTCTCCTACCTATAGACCTAGTGATATTGTATTGCATGTGACCTTTGTACGTCTCATTCTCTCTTATTGAGAGGATGATTTATGAACCATTCTCACAATGTGGAATTTTAACATAAAAAATTTCAAAGAATATATAACCATGTTCAATTTTAAAGGGAGGGGATTAAATTTAATTAATGTGTGGATAATTTAATGCCCTAAAAATCTTAATTAGGAACATTTTAATCGATAGCGTGTATAACACGCAACACCGAGCACATAAGAGAATATAATATCCTAAGAATTTTTAATATATTTAAGATTTAAATGAATTAAATATATTATATATATTGAAATGAGCATGAAATTGAGTTAGAATATTATATACTCAAAAATTTATTTCTTCAATGGCTTGAATTACTCAATATACTGAGTTTTAACCGAAAATAAAAATATTATTAAAATATTATTATTTAACATAATAATACTTTATGTAATCGTTAAATTATAATTCTTGAATAGTATTAGTTAACTTATGAAAATATATTGTTTAAAATTCTAATAAATTATTAAAAAATTAATTACGAATGAATATAATAGATAAATGAAAATAAAAGAGATATTTTATTAAAAACAATTTTTATGCTCACAAAGCTGATTTACCCTAACAAATAAAATTAATTATAATAGTGAGTGACATTAATTTCACACACACACATGCACATATATATATATATATTATATTCAAAATAATATTTTTTTAGTCATCTAATTTATTTGATAAGCATGTGATAAAAACTACCCCAATATTTCTCATAAAAACCAATATTTTTATTAAAATAATTTTACCGCCATTTAATAGAGAACCTATTTTAAATAATATTTTGGAAATTTTAAATATTTTATGTGTATAAATAAATAAAATCTTTGAAATAAAAAAAATATAAATTATGTTAGGGTAAAAGTTTTTTATTTTTCTGTGAAGTTTCATTTTTTTATGAATAGTGAAAATACTGAATATTAATTCAAAACAACTTTTTTATCAAATTTCTTTATCAGTTTAAATATTCTTTTAAATTGGTTTTAAAGTATATTTTGATATAATTTTTATTAATTAATCAAATTTTTATCATTGTAATCACTTTAATTTTGAAATTTACTATAAAAATATTGCAAACTTTTAAGTGTTTTTTCTTTAAAAACATGCATTGTCATCCAGTCTATGGGACTAAATTTAAATTAGTATTTTCTAATTATATTATTGTAATTTTAAAAAATGGATTCAATATTTTTAATAAGAATAATTTATAATTTATAATATGTTAAACTTAGTTTTTTACTAAAAATATTAGTCAACGTAATTAAAATTTATTACAACGGTTAATGTAAAATTAAGCTTTATAATGGACTAAACCTTAATATTAAGGGTCTAAATGATATAGAAACATAGACCATAGCCATTTTTTGGCCATATTTTGACCCTATACTCCAATTTATCTATTTCTTCCATTATTGGATCCTATTTTGATTTTAAAAACGTGTATAAAATTCCATTGTCAAAATATTACTAGAGTTCCATTCCTCCTCCACTATAAAATATCCTCCTCTCATACCAATTCCTCAAACCTCTAAATCCAAATTGATTCAACTAATATCTAGAAATAATAGTTCATAAAAATCCCTAAACTAATCATAAAATCATCCCATTTTGTATAAATCCATCTAAGTAATACATTTGTTACAAACCAAAAGAAGTTAGTTGATGAAGAGGTAACATCTTTCCTTAAGTTATTTAGTTTTATTTCCACTCTCCAACACCTAAAATCACATTAGTATATGATTTAATGAAAAAATAAGTATAACAAATATATTAGGATATTTCTATGATATGTTTTATAACAACACATACACACAATTCCATCTAATGGGTAATGAACATACTATTTCTGTGTACGGTGAACTACCGCCTCACGAATCGATGATTGTTCATTTTTCCATTTACAACATTCATGTATGGCCATTATGATGAAAAATCTATTTATATATGTTAAACCTTGTATTTATTATTTTTTAATTTTTATTTAATTAATTTATAACACATAACATTTTAGTTTCCATTTCGTATAAATATGATAACATAGTTTGTGGAAATGTGGACTACAACCTCGTTAAAGTGATATGATTCACCCACACTATACATGGAAAGTATAAAAGATAGTTTAAATTAAAAATATGTGAAATAAATGATCTATATGATATTAATGAAATAATTAACTTTCTGGAATGTATTATTTGTATCATTTTTATTTCCCTTTCACACATATAAAAAGTTATAACACCGTTCATGTACGTGTAGACTACCATCTCCTCGACACGATGTAATTAATTTTACATCATATGAATAATATATATAAATATATATAATTAAATAATATTTTATTTATTGTATAATGATCATTATAGGAAGATATTTTATTAATTACCTTATTACCATATCGATCATTGAAAAATGGGAACGTTACTCATGTGTACGTAATGCCTACCATCTCCATGATTGTAATGCTGATTCATTTTTTCATTACCATATTTAATTATTTTTATTCAATTTATAATTAATGTATAAATAAGATATTTATTTCAGTATTATTATTCTGGAGATATTATATAATGACCCATTTGACCATAATTAACCTACTAAAGTTGTTTTTTACACAGAAACCCAATTTTTTCAAAATAATCAATGTGAAAATAATGATTTAGTAGTTATATAAAACATGGTAATAAGTTAAATAAAAGTAATGGTAAACTTAAAATTTTTTCTAAAGAAACTAAAATATTAATGGATGTTTATTATATAGGATGTTAAAGTATTTTCACCAGAAAGGAAATGCAAGGTAAGAGATATGGTATCGGTTTTTATTTCATTGAGACCTTTTTGTTATTATACATTATATTGGCTTTATATGGTATATATACATTCCTTTTACATGATATATCATGAATCACCTTACTCTAATGATTATATAACTTTCATTTAATTTTATTCTTTCACGAGTCATATGATTTATGTGTTTCGAAGTGGTATGAGACACTTTGGAATGTTCATATATTATTTTCCTAAATAAAAATGTTACTAATAATTCACTTCCATTCAAAGAAATTATATTACCATATTTAAATAAACCCTTTAGTAGTCCTCTCCTCTAGTCAATCTAGACTATTTTGAAGTATTATTACCTTTTTTACACTCTGGTACTCGAGGTGTTTTATAAAATGTTTTTAATAAAAACTGACAAAATTTATCTCTTTAATCCGAGAATCCTTTTTATTTTAACAACAATTTTTTGTTAAAATGTTTTCAAAAATATTTTTAAAATGATTTGGTAAATATATTTTTACCAATTTTTTATTTTACCAATGTTTTCTATGGAACCATCTTATTGCTTTCCAAAAAATTCATTTTTCTATCCTCTTACGGTGTAAAAGGAATGTTATTTTTACCTTGTACGACATGTAAAAATAGAATTGTGGTCATTTCTTTAATGATTACTTTTCATGTTTAAAGGGTTAATTTTTAACTAAAACTTTTCTAAATTTTATTTTCAAATAAACAGTTTTTCAAAAAAATTTAAAAAATTTTATTTTCCTCAAGAATGTTTTTCAAAGATCTTTTTATAATATTTTCATTCATCAAGGACAGTAACCATTTATTTTTTCCACTTAGGGTATTTTGTATTAAAAAAATCAATAATATTCCTCTAGATGGTTTATAATTTATTGTTTCAATAATAATATTCACATTAAACTCCTTGATTCTGTTTAGGCCCCTGAAAATATTCAATTTCCTTTGATCATTCTACATTGAAATTCCCCAAAATATTTTTATCAATTTTCATGGTTATGATTTTTTCATAAACCATGTATTATTTTTTCTATAGTGTCTACATTGAATTTTATTTTATTATTAGGGTAAATAATTATAAATATGTATCTCTTTCTCTTTACATATATTTGACAAGGAAATTTGTTAAATCTAATATTTAAAATATATGGAATGATTTAGACAGATTTGAAATGGGTGGGGATAGGATATTGATAGCCTTTAAATGAATCGGTAGTCTCACACGACAAGTAATTTGGATAGCCAACTTTGATGGATTTTTAGCTGATATGTATTAAACTTCCTTATGAAAGGTCTTGATGATAAAATATAAAGTACCTAGAAAACATGGCATCCAATAATCAAGAATTACCCTCATTTAGTTTTAGTTATTATTAATCCAATATATTTTTCATCGATAAATCTATGGATACATTTAATTTCAGTTTCATTGATTAAATGGAATGTCTTCTAGTTTCTTACCTTGACACATAGATTTTTCATAATCTTGTTATTTGAATGGAATGTGTTTCTATTTATTACCTTCCCATATTTTTATGTGTTTCCATCTATTTTTTTATTAAAAGGTTATTTGTTTAGTTATTTAGAATTCCAATATTATTATTCCCATTTATTCATCATTATTATCGCAATAATTTACATTACTATTCATTTTGTCTCACCCTAATTGTTTTTCCATTACTCGAGAATCAAAATGGCACAATATGAATGATATTAATAGTTATGATAGATGGAATAGAGTGGCCTAAAATACTATTATCCTCAATTCCATTTGTAAAAAAAATTATGTTCTATTTATTGTATTAATTTTAATACAAGACCCATATATGTATCTGGTTTACCAATACTACTAAACTCTATGTTTTTCAGGATTTGATTCTTTGGAATCATGCCGCTGTCATTGACAAGAGACAACATATCTGGGATTTTTTAGGTCAGTTCACTACAGCACTCCCCATTCCATACCTTGTTATCTCAGGAGATATATATATTTATCCAATGCGTTGGATAGATATATAATTTTGGGCCCAGCCCATAAAAATTGAAAACAATACATATGTGTGCCACAATATCATAAAACATTCATTATATCATCAAATCATACACCATGGAAGGATACAGTTCAAATAAAAATTTCAACATCCTAACCAGAAACCATCCATATAAATAATAAAGTTGTTAATATTGAATCAAAACCCCATTAAATATTAAGGCAGTTTAAAGGAATTCGGTATAAATAAAAATGCATTAAAACATCACTTGAAAATTTATTGAGGGAAAAAACCTTTTAAAATGAAAATTCTTATTTTGAATCTAAACATTCAATAAATATTAAGGGAAAAAATTTAATTATAAATAAACAAGTTAAATTATATATGAAGCATTAAATACAAGTTAATTATTGATGGTGGGAAAATTCCTTCAAGAATTTTCTGTTAAACTAGAAATTCCATTCAAATTTTTGATAAAATAATAAAAGTTCTATGAATAAAAAATGATAATAATGTAATTTTTAAAAACTGGTAAATAAAGATTAATACAATCAAAACTTTTATCACTAAATTAGTTTATTATGATCAATAAACTACAAAATAATGAAAACCATTATCACAAAATGTATTATATAATGATTCATCCTCATAACACATAACCACATTATATATATGTGTAACACCCCAGGTAAATAAAGAATATGAAATTTTTATATTTATCCCTATTTGTGAATAAAATTTCAATATTAATTTAAAGGGAATGCTATGCTCGATGTCTTACCCAATACCCAACAACGAGTTCCTTTGAAATCATACGTTGCACTCTAATAATAAAATAATATTATTTTAAATGGTAGTTAACACATAGCTGTTGTATTGACAAGAATGAATAGATATAACTATAATATGATTATATATGTTTGTTAAATGTTTTTACTTTTATCCAAAAAAAATTAGAGGCTTAAAATACAAATGAATCCAATCTTAAGCATTGAATACGCTAGTATTTTTAAAAGATTGTTTTACTACCTTTTGATGGAAAACCATTTTTAAATCAAAATTTTGACAATTTTATAATCTCTATTTTTTAAAATAAACATATTATTTATGATTGGGACATAGAAATTTACCTTGGGTTAATTTTTGGTATTTTTCTGACAATGTTCATTTTTCAATGAATAGTGAAAAATACTGCATTTTACATCAAAACTACTTTTTCATATAATTTAATTATATGGTTATATTATCTTTTTAATTTGTTTTAAAGTTTAATTGTAATATATTTTTACCATTTAATCCAATGATGGTAATTGGGATTAATTTCACTTTGGAATTGGGCATAAACAAGTGCCAAACTTTTCATAAATATTGTTTCCAAAAAACCCGCTATTTGTTTTGACAACGGGAAGTTTTTTTAAATTAATTATTGTAATTTATTTGTTTGGAATTTGGTAAAATGGATTACATATTTGGAATCATAAGTTCCAAATTATGTAATTAAGACTCTTTTGTTTTTGGACATTATGAATAGTAACGACGGTAATTATCTTTAATTATCTTGATTAATGAGTAATCGGGTAGTTAAAGATAATAAGATAATATCATAATAATACAAAATGACCACAAAATTTGTCCTAAGGCTACTGGTTGTCTCATTTCCGACCATGAGATTACTTGTGCCAAACTTGGGGGCCCCATGGAATCAATTTTGTGAGAAAGTGACTTTTTATCTTTTTATTTTTAAAGAATGTTAAATGTAACAAAGAATGTATCACCTAAGTAAAATATTTTTAATTTTGTCTACATAAATGATATTTTGGACTATAAATATTCATTAGAAAGATAAAACAATTTCCAACATCATGATATTTTTTTTATAATTTTTAGACATTAAATCTAATAAATTATTTATGACATCATGAGGATGCAGTGATTACCTCATTAATAAAAGATTTAAATAAAATGGAAAGATAATGTAAAATATAAGACCTACACATCTCCAAAACCTATTGGATGGATGGATTTCGAACCAATATCACCTTATCCTCGAAACACATCAATGAGGGACCATTAAAATTCGAAACTAATTTGAAAATAAAGTTACATTTTATACCTTTCCAAGAGTGCCCCTCCTCTCCTCTTATAAAAGGCCCCCAACTCTACCACCTTACCCACACTTCCAAAGCCTTTGGATCGGCCAAACCCTGACCATTTAGTATCTCCACATCCCTCTATTACTCCTTGAAGCCTCACTTTGGGCAGAAGTCTTCCCAAGGAAGCCTTTGAGCTCAAACCAAAGGGAGTTTCCTGATTTTAAGGTAATGTCTTTACTTGAGTCCTTTTGTTTTATTTTGCTTCTCCAACCCCCAAAACTATTTTTATTCTTTCATTTTGTAAAACACCAGTATCTTTAATATACTAGGATGTTGTTATGTTAATGATTAGAGCTAAACTTACACACACCTCCATCTAATGGTTAATGAACATACTGTTTCAGTGGATGGCGAATTTCTGTCTCACGAAACGATGATTGTTCAACACTCTTATAACACCTTCAAAGGTGGGCATTAGGATTTCACTATATTTATCTATGATATATAATAAGTTTATGTTTTACTTAAGATTATGTATTTTTCATTTATGTCATAACTTTATGGTTTCCATTATGGGTAAACGCGATATCTTCATTTTAGGAAGTGCGGACTATCGCCCCCTCAAAGTGATTTGATTTGTTAATGCCATATGTGGGACGTATAAAGAATGAATTTTAAGTTATTATATATGATGTTATACTGGAATTATAATATACCTTTATATCATTATTATTTTCTGTCCATTAAAGTATGAGATAGAAATTAAAGTAGCGTTCATGCGTACGTACGGCTTACCGTCTCCATGAACGGTGCATTTCATTTCTTATCTCCAAATGTTATGTACTTTTATAAGTACATATATATAATGGATATATATGTAATATATTACATCTAAATTATGGATATCATTCTGGAATTATAATATATATATCTCTCATTTTGTCTTAATTCCATTAATATGACAAAAAATGAAAGTAGCGTTCATGCGTATGTACGGCCTACCGTCTACATGAACTGTGCTTTTAATTTTTTATCTCCAAATGCTATGAAATAGTATAAAATGAATATATACTGGATATATATGATATTTAATACATCGATACTATTCTGGATATGATGTACCTATAACTACATTTTCCAACAAGTTCAATTATTGACTCATGTACCAAACATCGACAAAAACGTCTGATATGAACTCATATTATTAACCAATTATTATAACATTAAAATATGTGATATTAACTGAATAATAATATTTATAGGATGTCCTTAAGAAATTATAAATTGACCAATGTTTATTATTCAAGAATATAAAGAAACGAACAAGACAAGTTGGACTTAAGGTAAGGGATCCTACTCCTCTCTCTTTTTAAGTACACTCTTTTATGTCATTCCTTTTAAATCTCATATTTCTTGTTATTGGGATGTTCTTTTATATTACTATTACTGTAATTTTTTATGTTCATATGATGAGAGACCCTATTCTCTCTCATCAATCCATTTTGGAAGTTTTGAGTGGCGCCGTTAGGCTGCCGAATTTTCGTAAGAGATCTAACCTCTCTTTCTTTTTAAGTATTCTCCTTTATGTCACTTCTTTTAAGAACCTCTTTGTTATGTTGGGGGATGTTCTTTTATATTACTCTTTCTATAAACATTATGTTAATATGATGAGAGACCCTATTTGATCTCATCAATCCATTTTGGATGTTTTAAGTGGCGTCGTAAGGCTGCCGAGTTTTCGTAAGGGATTTTTCATCTCACTTTTATTAACGTGAGATTTATGCTACATTTGCCACAATTTCATTTGAGTGGTGTATGTACTGACCATTTTTTTACTCATTGTGTAATAAAATTTCATTTATGAGTATTTACATCAATGTTGTATTTTCCTTCTTTCACGGGAAGTATGTTTCGAAAGATACCCATGTCGGTAAGGGAACCTTTCACCCTCCTCTTTTTAAAAGACTTCTTTTGTTGGGTCTTTTAATTGACATATTGTTATGTTGGGATATGTTCTCATATATACTTATCGATGTAAATTTTATATCCAAGTGATGAGATACCCTTTTTATCTCTCATCAACTCATTTTCTGAATTTTTTAGTGATGCCTTTAGGCCGTCAAATTTTTGCAAGGGAACTTCTTAACCCAAGTTTGATTCTTTGGGATAAGCTTGTACTCCTTGAATATGTCATTCTATGAATATGTGTGAATAACATCTGATTGTTTTACACTTAATATCCACATATATTTGTTTTATTCGTTTGTCACACATAATTATGTAATTGATTTATCCTTAATCCAAGGATACCGTCTTTATAAGGGACTTCATCTCAATATCCTTTCATTGAGGCATATTTCATTTTATACACAACTATCTTTTATACGGGGTATAAACCCCTTTGAATTCTACTTTTATACAAAAGGAATCTTTTTCTACGAAGCATTTTACTAAACGACAAAAAGGAATGTTTCTTTTAACGTACGCGGTGACAACGACCTTTTCCGCCGCCGCGAGTATTATGTATGGAAGTTGGCCATATGGCTCTTCCCTTAAGTGATATGTGTGGTAGTCGACCATATGGTTATTCCACTTAAGTATGTTTATGTCCCAAGTTACCCTTATATGTTATGTGATATTTATATGGGTTTTATGGTAATCTTTTGGTTACAGAAGGGTAAGTAATGAACTTTTATTCCGGGAAGAGTTTTTACTACTTCGAAAAGGTGAAACGTATTACTTTGATAAAGTATACATGGTTTACTTGTTTTTTTTTGAAAAACTAACAGTTTTCATTCTTTGTGTATCCCTTACTGAGCTTTTTATGCTAATCCCAAGTTTTTGAAATGTTTTTCACAGGACATAACGTGGAATAGTATCAAGGATGGGATCAAGGGAAAGTCATGCAACCTAAAACATGGAACTAGACATGTTTCTTTTTATGAGGTTTTATTTTATGGAAACATAGTAGAAGTTTCTACTTTGTAATCTTTTGAGCTGTAATAGTTATTTCCTAATTCTCTAAAATTCTAAACCTGAAAAGATCCTCGATGTGAATTATTTATTTAATTCAATATTAAGTAATGTTTAAGGCTGGGGCCTTATAGTTGGTATCAGAGGTCGGTTTAGACAACTTTAGGGATTATGAGTTTTTGTTAGACACATGGTTAGTCCCTATATCTATTATTTCAGTTAAATCCTTATTTTATAACATTTTTTTTCAGGAAGAGTAAAGTTTATTACGAATGGAAGGAGGAGGATCTCAAATGAAATTCCTATCTTTTCCTGATGACATGCTTGCAATAATTATTGCAAAGTCATGTTCAGATGATTGTGAAACTTTTTCTAGCATACAACTCACTTGCAAGCAGTTTTTTGAGATATCAAACACCTCCTCTATACCGTGTTATCATCGTGGATCAAGGGTTGTTTTTAGAAAAATACTATTTTAACAATATTCTCATATTTTCAAGAAAGGTAAATATTATCAAGTTATTTTCAAATATTTTACCTTATCACAAGAATTTGAAGCATATTATGATTTTAAAGATGGTGCTGAGGAAGGAGACCCTTGTGCAACATATTTATATTTGGTTTTAAAATATAGTCTCAAAACACATACTTATGGTATTTTAAAAGGACCAATAATACAAAGTTTCAACTCAATTTCGGTCCGACAATTTTATAGAAATCATGTTTTATCAGATGTTTTGGAATTATACGTCATACATGATTATTTTCCAAAACTGTTTTTCTGTGAACACCCATATGACCCATGTTGTACGAGGTGTATTTGGATGGAGGAAGAAAATGATTTTTAAGGATCTATAAATCATTGTTGTAATGCATGGGACTTCTACCTACGTGAACAAGATGACGGTGAAACTGAGTGGACGCCATAATCAAGGTATGATGTTATTCATTTTGGGAATCGTTTTATTTTGGTGAAATAAGACTTCAATAATTAAGATGTTGAGATCGTAACGAATTTGGATGAAAATGAGAGGTATAAGGAAAATATTGATGGTAAAACATGTAGGATTATTTATATAGTTTTGGAAAATGGAAAACACGTAGACCGTGTGACAACCCGTCGCGTCGGACAAAGCTGCGGGAATCGAACCCACAACCAAAGTGCAACTGGTATTTATCACCTACCACTGGACTACGTAAAGTCCCTGGTTAGTTTGACTGATTCTTTTTAGTTAGATGATTTTATGAATTAAGAGTAATTTTATTTTGGGTTATCTATGGAAATATATTAACCTATCATGGAGGATATGTGATTAGGTTAATTACTTTTCAATACGAGACTTTAAGAGAAACTGATGTTGTTTGGAGATAAATGATACGATTTAACATGGAAGTCTATGTGACTAAAACCTTCAAATATTTGGGTTTCAATATTAGTTTGGTTTACTTTGAAGGATATTATGGACAAATTGTTTATCGAATGGTCCTCGTTGAACTTTGGGTTTTGTTGGAAAATTTTTGGGGATTAAGAATAGATTTTCTTTTTATAAAGGGTTATCCTTTTCTGGATTATCTAATCTTGTACTAACCTTTTTGGTTTTGGTTTTGGTTAATGTATAAAGACATGGTAATTATATAGTTCTCTTTTGTGGATTAGGTTATTCTCTAGAAGTTTATTATAGTACTCTTAATGTGAACAAGTCTTCCTAAATACTCATCTTTTGGGGAAAGTATGAGTTTGTGTAATAAATCTAATAAAAGTTATAAGTCAACATGATAAGTAATTATGTTTCCTTATGAATAAATTTCTCAATAAAAAGTAACTTAAAAAAATGTTGTCTATTATCTTTTCCTACTGGGGAATCGAATACCGTTTAACCCATCATAAGTTTGTGATTTTCTTGTGGTTAACTTTATCCTAATCACGTTTTCTATCACTCTCCATCAGAACATGACCCTATGTTTTCTCCTCTATGTCCATGTTTTCCTACATGGAATCCTAGTATGGGTTAACTCGGGTGACCTCTATACTTATCTTCCTTTATTTTAAAGTGATTGTTTTACCGACTCTTGTGCTGATGTGGGACTTTCATGGATGTTTCCAAGCTCAATTTTAAAATTGCGAGGACGTAATTCCCAAAAGGGGGGAAGGATGTAACACCCCAGGTAAATAAAGAATATGGAATTTTTATATTTATCCCTATTTGTGAATAAAATTTCAATATTAATTTAAAGGGAACGCTATGCTTGATGGCTTACCCAATACCCAACAACGAGTTCCTTTGAAATCATACGTTGCACTCTAATAATAAAATAATATTATTTTAATTGGTAGTTAACACATAGCCATTGTATTGACAAGAAAGAATATAAATAACAAAAATATGATTATATATGTTTGTTAAATGTTTTTACTTTTATCCAAAAAAATTTAGAGGCTTAAAATACAAATGAATCCAATCTTAAGCATTGAATACACTAGTATTTTTAAAAGATTGTTTTACTACCTTTTGATGGGAAACCATTTTTAAATCAAACTTTTGACAATTTTATAAGCTCTATTTTTCAAAATAAACATATTATTTATGATTGAGACATATAAATTTACCTTGGGTTAATTTTTGGTATTTTTCTGACAATGTTCATTTTTCAATGAATAGTGACAAATACTGCATTTTACATCAAAACTGGTTTTTCATATAATTTAATTATATGGTTATATTATCTTTTTAATTTGTTTTAAAGTTTAATTGGAATATATTTTTACCATTTAATCCAATTATTGTCATTGGGATTAATTTCACTTCGTAATTGGGCATAAACAAGTGCCAAACTTTTCATAAATATTGTTTCTAAAAAACCTGCTATTTATTTTGACAACGGGAAGTTTTTTTAAATTAATTATTGCAATTTATTTGTTTGGAATTTGGTAAAATGGATTAAATATTTGGAATCATAATTTCTAAATTATGTAATTAAGACTCTTTTGTTTTTGGACATTATGAATAGTAACAACGGTAATTATCTTTAATTATCTTGATTAATGAGTAATCGGGTAGTTAAAGATAATAAGATAATATCATAATAATACAAAATGACCACAAAATATGTCCTAAGGATACTGGTTGTCTCATGTCCGACCATGGGATTCCTTGTGCCAAACTTGGGGGGCCCCATGGAATCACTTTTGTGAGAAAGTGACTTTTTATCTTTTTATTTTTAAAGAATATTAAATGTAACATAGAATGTATCACCTAAGTAAAATATTTTTAATTTTGTCTAAATAAATGATATTTTAGACTATCAATATTCATTAGAAAGATAAAACTATTTCCTACATCATGATATTTTTTTTTATAATTTTTAGACATTAAATTTATTAAATTATTTATGACATCATGATGATGCAGCGATTACCTCATTAATAAAAGATTTAAATAAAATGGAATGATAATGTAAAATATAAGACCTACACATGTCCAAAACCTATTTTATGGGTGTATTTCGAACCCGTATCACCTTATCCTCGAAACACATCAATGTGGGACCATTTAAATCCGAAACTCATTTGAAAATAAAGTTACATTTTATACCTTTCCAAGAGTGCCCCTCCTCTCCTCTTATAAAAGGCCCCCACCTATACCACCTTACCCACGCTTCCAAAGCCTTTGGCTCGGCCAAACCCTGCCCATTTTGACTCTCCACGTCCCTATCTTAATCCTAGAAGCCTCAGATTGGGCAGAAGTCTTCCCAAGGAAGCCTTTGAGCTCAAACCAAAGGGAGTTTCCCGATTTTAAGGTAATGTCTTCACTTGAGTCCTTTTGTTTTATTTTGCTTCTCCAACCCCCTAAACTCTTTTTATTATTTCATTTTGTAACAAAAACAGTATCTTAAATATACTATGATGTTGTTATGTTAATGATTCTAGCAACACTTACACACACCTCCATCTAATGGTTAAAGAACATATTGTTTCTGTGGATGGGGAATTTCTTTCTCACGAAACGATGATTGTTCAACACTCATATAACACCTTCAAAGGTGTCCATTAAGATGTCACTATATTTATATATGATATATAATATGTTTATGTTTTACTTAAGCTTCTTTATTTTTCAATTATGGCATACCTTTATGGTTTCCATTATGGGTAAACGCGATATCTTCATTTTAGGAAGTGCGGACTACCGCCCCCCCAAAGTGATTTGATTCGTTAATGCCCTATGTGGGACGTATAAAGGATGGATTTAAAGTTATTATATATGATTTTATACTGGAATTATAATATACCTTTATATAATTATTATTTTCTTTCCATTAAAGTATGAGATAGAAATGAAAGTAGCGTTCATGCGTACGTACGGCTTACCGTCTCCATGAACGGTGCATTTCATTTCTTATCTCCAAATGTTATGTACTATTATAAGTACATATATATAATGGATATATATGTAATATATTACATCTAAATTATGGATATCATTCCGGAATTATAATATATATATATATATCTCATTTTGTTTTAATTTCATTAATATGACAAAAAATGAAAGTAGTGTTCATGCGTACGTACGGAATACCGTCTCCATGAACGGTGCTTTTAATGTTTTATCTCCAAATGCTATGGAATAGTATAAAATGAATATATACTAGATATATATGATATTTAAAACATCAATACTATTATGGATATGATGTACCTATAACTACATTTTCCAACAAGTTCAATTTTTGACTCATGTACCAAACATCGACAAAAACGTCTGATATGAACTCATATTATTAACCAATTATTATTAAATTAAAATATGTGATATTAACTGAATAATAATCTTTATAGGAGGTCCTTAAGAAATTATATATTGAACAATGTTTACTATTCAAGAAAATAAAGAAACGAACAAGACAAGTTGTACTTGAGGTAAGGGATCATACTCCTCTATTTCTTTTTAAGTACACTCTTTTTTGTCATTCCTTTTAATGCTCATCTTTCTTGTTATTGGGATTTTATTTTATATTACTATTACTGTAATTTTTTATGTTCATATGATGAGAGCACCTATTATATCTCATCAATCCATTTTGGATGTTTTGAGTGGCGCCGTTAGGCTGCCGAATTTTCGTAAGAGATCTAGCCTCTCTCTTTCTTTTTAAGTATTCTCCTTTATGTCACTTCTTTTAAGAACCTATTTGTTATGTTGGGGGATGTTCTTTTATATTCCTATTTCTTTAAACATTATGTTAATATGATGAGAGACCCTATTTGATCTCATCAATCCATTTTTGAAGTTTTAAGTGGCACCGTTAGGCTTCCGAGTTTTCGTAAGGGATTTTTCATCTCACTTTTATTATCGTATGATTTATGCTACATTTACCACAATTTCCTTTGAGTGGTGTATGTACTGACCATTTTTTTACTCATTGTGTAATATAATTTCATTTATGTGTATTTACATCAATGTTATATTGTCCTTCTTTCACGGGGTGTATGTTTCGAAAGATACCCATGTCGGTAAGGGAACCTTTCACCCTCCTCTTTTTAAAAGACTTCTTTTATTGGGTCTTTTAATTTACATATTGTTATGTTGGGATATGTTATAATATATCCTTATCTATGTAAATTTTATTTCCAAGTGATGAGATACCCTTTTTATCTCTCATCAACTCATTTTCTGAATTTTGTAGTGACGCCGTTAGGCCGTCAAATTTTTGCAAGGGAACTTCTTAACCCAATTTTGATTCTTTGGGATAAGCTTGTACTCCTTGAATATGTTGTTCTATGAATATGTGTGAATAACATCTGATTGTTTTACACTTAATATCCACTTATATTTGGTGTATTCGTTCGTCACACATAATTATGTAATTGATTTATCCTTAATCCAAGGATATTGTCTTTGTAAGGGAATTCATCTCAATCTCCTTTCATTGAGGCATATTTCGTTTTATACACAACTATCTTTTATACGGTGTATAAACCCCTTTGACTTTTACTTTTATACAAAAGTAATCTTTTTCTACGAAGGGTTTTACTAAACGACAAAAAGTAATGTTTCTTTTAATGTACGCGGTGACAATGACCTTTTCCGCCGCCGCGAGTGTTATTTGCTCTTTGGCTTCCTCAACAAGCCGTAATGTTTTTAAAATAAAATAAATACCATACACTCTTTTATATATTTTGGTATTGAAAATCGTTTTGATAAAGGATTCTATTATTTCAATATATTTAAATGATATATTGTGATTGAAATGTGGAAATGTTATCATTCCATTATATTGGTTTTATGTTTTATGATTTTATATTGGTACTTGAACATTTGACGGGTGGTTACGTGATAAACCATATGACGGGTGATGTCGTGAATACCAGGATGGGTGGTTACATTATAACCTCCAATGCATTGGGTATGGAAGTCGGCCGTATGGCTATTCCATTAAGTATGTATGGAAGTCGGGCATATGGCTATTCCATTAAGTATGTATGGAAGTTGGCCATATGGCTATTCCATTAAGTGATATGTGTGGTAGTCGATCGTATGGTTATTCCACCTAAGTATGTTTATGTCCCAAGTTACCTTTATATGTTATGTGATCTTTATATGGGTTTTATGGTAATCTTTTGGTTACAGAAGGGCAAGTAATGAACTTTTATTCAGTGAAGAGTTTTTACTACTTCGAAAAGGTGAAAAGTATTAATTTGATAAAGTATACATGGTTTACTTGTGGTTTTGAAAAACTAACAGTTTTCATTCTTTGTGTATCCCTTACTGAGCTTTTTATGCTCATCCCAAGTTTTTGAAATGTTTTTCACAGGACTTAACGTGGAATAGTGTCAAGGATGGGATCAAGGGAAAGTCATGCTACCTAAAACATGGAACTAGACATGTTTCTTTTTATGAGTTTTTATTTTATGGAAACTTAGTAGAAGTTTCTACTTTGTAATCTTTTGAGATGTAATAGTTATTTCCTAATTCTATAAAACTCTAAACCTGAAAAAATCCTCGATGTGAATTATTCATTTAATTCAATATTAAGTAAGGTTTGAGGCTGGGGCCTTATAATATGACTATTTAATTTTTTATGTTATTTAATATCAAATAAATTCATTTCTGGAAAATTATACCCATTCCACAAAAACATCCATACTCATATACATATATACTGATCATGAAAACATCATATACAAATGCTCCCAAATGATAAAATTGTATATTATAACACATAAAAAATGTGTTAAATAAACTAAATAATATTATAATAATTAAAATTCATATATATGAGGTTCTTAATTAAGTAATTAATGGATTTAATTAGATTGTAAAAGATATTAAATTCAAGCGCAGAACACTTTCAGAAATAAGGTAAGGGTTTTTTTCCAGAACCATTATTTTCATTCAGGTTATTCTGCCATCCTCTATAAACCAATGTAATTCCTCATTATTTTTATATAAATCTTATAAATTATGTTTATACTTTATGAATTCATGTTTCCATATTAGTTCTCATTTCTTTTATAATAATTAAATGTTTTTTCAAGGTTCTATTTTCATTTCTTCCCGGTATGCTAGCCTGATTAAAGGAAAGGTCTCGATTTCTTAACAATTTTCATGTACCATCCATAATATTTTTTAAGACACCATTATATTCCTAAAATAACTAATTTTTCATTAAAGACTATATTTTTTTCACTAATGTTTTTATTTAAATTATTGTGACAAATTAACATTATTTTTCTAAAAGAACATTCATTTATATAGTAAGTGGGGTATTTCTCTCAACATTCCATGAGGATTTTTTAGAGTATTTTCATCTCTTTAAAATCATGTATTGAATTTTATGATTTATTGAGATTGATATATTATTATTTTAATCTAACATATGTTATTAACTGTTTTATGACTGGTTTTACTATGGATATTCTATTTGTATATCATTCACCATGGTACTCATATTGGTTTTTGATTATGATTAATTATTGGGGAAAGTTACTTACATTTCATATGTTCATATTTTTTAAGTTTATCACCATTCATAAGAGGAATGGATTTTATTTATAAACATATGGGTGGGCCCTGCTGTATCCCCTCGAGTCATAGGTTGGACTCATTATACAAAATAGAATTCGGTTTTGGTTGAGGCCTTACCATAGTATTTTCAGACGTCTTGGCCGAGGCCATGACGATATGTTTCAGATGTTTGGAATTATGAATTACCTCATTATGGTATTTGGAATTAATATATCGTGTTATATTTGACTATTTTAAAATCCATTAATATGGTTCATTCCTTTATGATCAGTTGTATGGGTTTATTTACTTTACCATTGTTCTTTCTATATTATACTCAAGTTCATATTTAATGACATGTGTTTCTAGTTATTCACCATGCCTAATGATTGTGTTTATTATAAATTACTCTATATTAAATGACCATAATGAGCATCTGAGGCGACCCCTTTCTTATGTTTTATTTTTACCTAGGATGGAGGATTAATATTATGAATTACTTGCAAGAATAATCTAGGGGTTAGGGATTTTCCAATAGAATTTCTATATTTTTTTTATTTCAAGTGGTAATGTAAATATTATGTTTGTATATGGTTTTATAGAACTACTAATATATTCAAAATTTTGGGATAATAATTACTTATAATCATACAAATATAATAAAGTAATAACCCATCTCCGACCTTCTATGTTCAAGTTCTTTACAGTTCACATCAGATGAAGTTTAGTAGAAACCTTGGAAACAAGATTTACAAAATATATATTAGAGAACATATCTATAAGATATAATTTGAAGATAATGAAAGAATAAAATCCGAAAATTTTGGTGAAGTATATATTAGGAGAGTCTTCCTATAAATATATACCTATCTAGATACTACAAGTAAAAATGGTTTTGGAATAAATGTACCTAGGGGTAAAAACACCATCAAGGTCTCCTGATCCTAAATCGAGATCACCTGGTGCATGAAAATGGGCCTTACTATGCACCTGGTTTGACACTTCTTGGGGATATTCTTAAGATAAGATAAATTTTATTTACATGACAATATTGATAAATTAAAGGTAATATGTCCCCAAAGAAACCCTGTTTATGATAATGAGATTAGATATGCATAAAAATTCAATTTTTGTCACATGTATTATTCATATGAGATTATACATTAGGATGCATAGCCTAATATAGTGTATTCCATTATTTAATAATGGATCATAGTGGAAGGAACATAAATTGTATTAGTGCACATATCCCATGTAGGGATTTCTTTCATATGAATGATAATGATGTCTGTACTGGAGTTGTGATTGGTGCTGAGAAACTTATAGCTATACTGAGACATATGACTCTGAATATGAATAATAACATTACCCATATGGATAATCCCAAACCACAATGTAGAGGAAAAATATTTGACCGCTTTAAGTGAAAACAGACTCCATCCTTAAATGAGAATACAAACCCATTTTCAGTAGAGCAATGGATAAGTTACATGAAGATGATATTTCTATCTTTGGGAAGTAATGAAATTTAGAAGGTTTTCATATAAATTTATCATCTATTGAGAGATGAAGATCAAATGTGGTCACTAATTCAAAGAACAAATGAGATGGTAGAAACTACAAATAAGGAATGATGTTATTTTAAAGAAAGTTTCATAGAGAAATATATTCCATGTAAACAATGAATGAATATGGAATGGAAATTATTGAATTTGAGGAAAAATGATGATTTGAATGATTATATGTATGAAACCATCTTTATAATGTTAGCATGGAATGTAATGTACTATATAAATAATCAAAGAATAAATATTGATCATTTATCAGATGTTTTAAACCCATTCTTTTGAAGGGAACTGGTTTCCCAAACATTATTATTATAAAATGATCTTTTATCATGTGCTATCACGATAGAGAAAGAATTGTCTAAGACATATGACTATAAAGGAAATTGAGAAAAAAATATGGCAGAAGATGAAATAATGGATAAAGGTAAGAATAAAAAAGGAGTTTTCCTACATTTTATACATGTGGAAAAAACCCAAGATCCTACTTAAAATGAAAAGGAGTATATTAAATTTTTAGAGAAGAAGTTCACCAAGACTGTTATTAAAAATGAAATAATTTAGCTACCAATGTTCAATGATACAGTTATAGGGAGATGGGGAACTTTGAAAATGATTGTCCAAAGCATCAAGGAATATTTCCTCAGAAAAGAACATGGGAGAAAGGATAAAATTATGTGATCAAAACATATATGGTTGAAGTTCCTAATGATGTGGTTACAGGTACATTAATATCCTCCTCAAATATAGATAAATATATTTTTTATTATTGTTCGTATCATTCCTTTATATATTCGCAGTTTTCATTAATAATTAGATATTTCCCATTCTCCCTAATAAGAGAGTTTTTAGTCAAACCCCCTAAGGGAAGCCTCATTTCAGCAAAAGTTTGTGTCTGGCAGTTCCCATTATAGAATATAAACATTATCTATATGATGATTTTATCATTATACCTATGGTCAAAATTTAATTAATCCTCGATATGGATTTTCTTAAAAAATATTATGTGAAATATAGTGCAAGAAGAAGAGAATTATGAGTTGTAAGGAAGGGGTAGAATCCTTTATCATTATAGCACAAACATCACCATTTGTTTCTTATATAGATCCTCCCCTAGTAGCTTTGTGAAATTCAATTCATGGGGAGGAAGATAAAGTAATATCTATGGGTGAGGAAAGGATTGTTCAAAATTAGGATGTACCTATAGTGAAAGAATATGTTAATGTATTTCTAGATTATTTTACTAGAAATCCTCTAGAGTGGGAAATTGTGTTTTCTATTGACTTAATTCCTAGTTTGATGCCTATATCAAAGGCACGATATAGAATTACCACAATGTAATTTGTAGAAATGGAGAGATAACTTGAGTAATTGGATGATATATAATTTATCCTCCCTAGTGTTCCTCCAAAGGGAGCCCATGTTATCTTCGTCACAAAAAGATGGATCCATGAGGCTGAGCATTTATTATAGATAAATCAATTTTATTAGAGTAAATAAAAACTATCCCATGCCTCATATTGATGATTTATTCGATCAACCTCATATAAGATAATATTTTTTGAAGATTCAACTTTCATCTAGATATCATAAGTTGTGTGTGAGGAAGGAAGATATTCCAAAGAAAAAATTTGGAACTAGGTATGGATATTATGAGTTTACATTTAGTCTATTTGGAATGACTAATTCACCCTTAGTTTTAATGTATCAAAGGAAGATAGTTTTCAATGAATATATTTAGGTATTTTTGTGGAATTTTTTTATTATATCTTGGAATACTAAAAAATATATGAGGACTATGAAAATCACTCCTTCATTGTTCTGAAGACTCTTAGAAGAAATTCATTGTATGGGGGAATTAGAAAGTTTAAATTTTGGATTCAATAAGTTTCTTTTCATGTCCATATTATATCAAAGGATGGAATCTTAATTGATCCATTGAATAAAAATGTGGTTCAATAATGTTGTACACCAACAAACATATATGAGGTACATAGTTTTTTGGTTTAGTATGTTATTATTAATTTTTTATTCAGAACATCACCCGATCTTCTATCCCAATAACCAAGATTAAGGGAAAATGGGTCAAGTTCATATGTGAAAAATAATTTGAATAATTTTTTTAATAATTAAAGATGAGATTAGTGAATTCCCCAAACATGACACTACCATCAAGAAATGGTGGATTTTTCATTCATAGCGATGAGTCAAATAGAGGAATTGGGTGAGTCTTTATATAGAGTGATAGTGTTATTTTCAATGCATCAAGGTAGTTAAATATTCATGAACAAAACTATCTAAATAATTATCATGATTTAGTGGCTATAATCATTTATTTGAGAATTTTTTGACATTATCTCTATGGTGAATGATGTGAGATATATATCGATTATAAGAGATTAAAATATATCTTATCATAGTAATAAATAAACATGACACAAAGGCGATGGCTTGTGATTATCAGGTATTATTATTATTCAATACACTACCACATTTTTAAGGTGAATAAGTTAGCATATGCATTGAGTAGGAAAGATCATGGAGTTGTGAAATAATGGAAGATCGAAAAGGACCCTGTGTACATTGATCTAGAAACGTTGAATATGGGAATTATCAAGGAAGGTGAAACATCATTGATTTTTTAACTGGTTCCCCTACCATATTTACTGGAAATAATTATAATTTAAAAGTGTAATAATTAAAATCATCAAAATAAATTTAAAACTGTGAATGATGGGATGTTTCCATACATCATGTGGGAAGATGGAATTATGAATTTGGGGGGGAGGATATGTGTTACCTCTATACCCAAGATAAAAAGGGAACTATTGTATGATTCTCATAGCTATAATTTCTTTATACACCTTCATACCACTAAGATTTAGAGATACCAGAATGAATATTTCTAGTGGGATAATATGAAGCAAGAAATTTAGGATTAAGTATCATGATGTTTAGTCATTAAATAGATGAAGTCTGAAATAAAAAATCATAGAGGTTTCATTCAACCCCTGCCTATTCCAACATGGAAATGGAATGACATCACAATGGATTTTATCATCGGATTACCAAAAACAACAATAATGAATAGTGTAATATGGGTGATTGTTGATCGACTTTCCAAATCATCACATTTCTTCACAATATGGGATGAATTTCCACTAGATTGCCTTCCATTAATCTATATTAATTATTTTGTAAAACTACATAGGGAAGATATTTATATTTTTATAGTGATTAACAATTTACATCATTGTTCTGGAAATGTCTTCAAAAATTATTGGATAATGATCTTTGTTTGATTAATTTTTATCACTCTCAAACAAACAGGTAGTATGAAAGGACCATTTAAACATTAGAAGACATTTTGAGATCATTCTCCGTCAAATTTAAAGGTATGTAAGACAAGTATTTACCTTTGTTTGTGTTTTCCTACAACAATAGTTTCTATCTAGTATTTAGATGACTCCATATGAAGCATTGTATAGAATGAGATATCACACACTGAAATGTTGAGATGAGGTTGGTGAAAGGAAGCTTGTAGTACCAGAGATTATAGAGGAAATAATTGTGAAGGTGAATATTATTCAAACCCAAACCAGAGTATCTTAATGTAGGAAAAAGAGATATGTCGATAATTTAATGAAGGATTTGGAATTTGAAGTGGTATATCATTTATTCTTGAATTTATCTCCATAGAAGCATGTTTTAAGATTTGGGAGCAATGAGATACTCAGCCCTAGGTGAAATAGTCCTTTTGAAATTCTAGAGTGAATTAGAGCTATGTCGTATCATTTAGAAATGCCTCCAAGAATTTCCAATGTACACAATGTGTTCCACATTTTCATGTTATAGAAGTACATGTCAGACCCAACACATGTACTCACTTATGAAGGAATATAATTGGAACATGACTTATCTGACTATGATGAGAATATCTAGATTTTGGACACTATGGAACATGTGCTAAGGAATTATATAACTCCGAAAGTAATGGTACTTTGGAAAAATCATATAATTGAAGAGTCAGCATGGGAGCCTATGAAGATTATGATGAATATCTAACCAAATATTTTTGTTGGGTAAAAAATAAGGAAATTTCGAGGATGAAATTTTTTATGATGGGAGAATGTAACAACCCAAAACTCTATCAATGAAAATTTACATTCTTATGTTTAGTAAATATAATATAGATTTCATAAACTCACTTTTATAACACAATACAAACATCCTAAATGAAAAAAATTAAATAAGAAGTATTTCTAGATGTTAGAGAACTTATTCTAATGAAAAAGTAACTTGACTGTAGGAATAGTAATATGAACCTTATAAATAGTAAAGAGGACTAATGAATGATAACATAACTCATGAATGTATAAATAAAATTTAGTCACCTTATATATAAAGGTATTATATTGTTATATCATAGTATAAGTAAATGAATATTTTAAAATTGTTAAATTATGGGTTGTTATTTTTGAAAGTCATAAATATTTATTTAAAATTTTATAATTAATAAAATTATATAAAATAAAATATATTTATATAAAATTTATTCATAAATTAACATTTTTTCTATTGATTTTACAAAAAAAATTCGAGATGTTAGTTATGTTTTTAAAGTGTTATAAAATCATTTATAGATTTAAAATCTATATTATTTGAGTAAATGATGGTTTTAATTAAAAAAATAATTATCATATTAATATAATTATTTTCATAAAATTTATTTCATTTATAATTCTACACATTAAAAAATGGTTAGGGCTAATTTCTTGTATTTTTCTAAAATACTAGAATTTTTTGTGAATAGTAAAATACTATTATTTGTGATAACTGATATAAACATGTTTATTGAGTCACAGGTGATGTATGTATAATGTAATCACCCTTTGTTAGAACTCATAGATGGATATTACTGTATTTAGTAACAATAATAAACATTTTTTTGAGAAAAATTCTAAAATAATGAATAAAATAATGAGAAAGCACCCCTCTTCTCCACTATAAATACCACCCTCACCACCACTTCTCCACACACCGTCCAAGTTTGTGCATTTTAAAATTTATAACAAATACTCTTCCCAATAGTCTTCCCCACATCTAATAGCTCTTGTTCATATCAAAGGTCAAGAACTAATCCCCATAAGGAGGTTCTCAAGGAGGAGTATTCAAGAAGTAAAATCCTCTTCCTTTTCCTTTTAGTTTTTTTTCACATTATTTTACTTTATTATTCTATCATCACATCCTATATAAAAATTAGAATTATTACTCTAGTATCATATATATACTTGTATTATATAATGTTAATATAATATCCTTAATCAAACCCTTTTTTGTCTCTCTTTTATTTTAAAAACAAAATCATCATTTGAGAGGTGTCGATTTACAACCTTCATGGACTACATATTTTTGTTCATCAATTTATATTTCAAGGTTATTAATTTTTATGGTTATAAAAGAATATAATATATGTATTACAACAATTATTATGTACTAGAATTATAAAACTTTCATAATAATAAATGATAAAACAAAATGAGTTCATTATGATAAAAACGGTCGTAATAATTCAAACGATTATCACTAAATTCCTTATCCAATGATTCATAATCATACCATATAAAAAATGATATATATAACCATTTACACATCACTATTTAAATTGATATCATATAAATTTTATCCTGGATAATTATACCCATTCCACATAATGTTCCATAATCATATACAAGTATACCGATCATGAAAACCAAGGGAACAAAATCTCCCGAACAATACAATTGTATCATATAACTCATCAAAAAGGCCATTAATGAACATAATAAAATAATATTTAATCAAATAAATTTAGATAAATTAATTAATTAATTAATTAATTAATTTAATTTTATGATCATTGATATTGAGGTCATGTGTAGAACACTTTTGGAAAAAAGGTAAGCATTTTCTTCTCCAACGTCCATTTTCATACGGGTTATACTTTTTTCCTCTACACACCAATTTAATTCTTAATAATTTATATATATTTATTCTAAATTATTTTTATATATTAAAAACTAATTATTAAAGATCATTTCATCCTTATTTTATATTAAATTCATGTTTTTTCAAGGTTTCCTATTCAATTCTTCTCGATACACAATCTCCATTAAAGGGTACATCTCGAATTTTTACCCATTTTCATGTACCATACATGACATTATTTAAGAAATAATTATTTTTATAAAATAACTATGTTTTTTCAGGAAAAACTATATTTGATCATTAATTGTTTTATTAAAACAATTATGACAAATAAAAATGATTTTTTCAAAATAAATCTCCTCTGCTATGTAAAAGGGTTATTTCCCTGAGGAATTCTTCAATGATTTTGTTAAAGTATTTTCATCTATTTCAACACAGATGATGAATTTTATGATTTATTGAGATTGATATATTATTATTTTCATATAACATTTGTTATTAAATGGTTTATGACTGGATGAAATTTTTCTGTGCTATCTTGATACCATTCACCAGGATACTCAGATTGTTTAGTGATTATGATTACAGATTGGGGTAAGTTATTTACATTTCATGTTTTCATGTTTTTATGTTTATCTTCATTCATATGAGGAATGATTTGGACATAAAAATTGATATTTTAGGAAAAATATATCCCTTATATTATTAGTTAGGTCTAATGATACAGAATAAAATTTTATTTTGGATGAGGCCTTGCCCTAGTATTTTCAGAAGTCTTGGACGATGCGTTACGAATATTTTTAAGGTATTAGGCATTATTAATTCCAGGGTTTTGATATTATTAATTGATAAAACATGTTATATTTTACTATTAGAATATAAATTACTATGGTTCATTCTCTTATGATCACTTATATGGCTTTATTTGCTCATCTTTCATTCCTTCCATATTATGGTCATGTTTATATTTAAAGGCTTGTGTTTCTAGTTATTCAACATTCCTAATGTTTATGTTTATGATAAATTCCATTGTATTAATTAACATTAATAAGAATATTATCTCAATCATTTATTAGTTTTTATTTTTCCCCAGGATGCGAATACGTGTATAATGAATGACATGTATGGATAATCTACGAGTTATGGATGTTTCCAATGGAATGGGTATAAAATTTTTTCTTTCAAGTTATAATGTAAATATTATTTTTTGTATATTTGTTTAAATAAGTACTAAACTATTATATCCTTATAGATAAAACTTCTTTGCAATCATACCAATATAATAAAGTAAGGCATCAGCTTCAGTCTACTAGGGTCGAGGTCTTTACAGTAAAATTAAGTAAACTTAAATGTAAAGGAATAACATATTTAAATTATATGTTTCTTTATGTTGGAGGTAAGGATCACCCATATAATCCAGTAAATCCCTTAATTATCAATTTTTTAGGTACATGTGGTGAGAGTGATTTCCCATTATAGAATAGATTGGGTTATTTACAAAAATGCCAATCCTCCTCAATTATAAAAGGGTTCTCCCTCCTAGCACTTATTCGAACCTCTAAATCCCTTAGGCTCAACAAAAGAATTCCAAAATATATCCCAAATACCCTTTAACATGTTATAGATCTTATTTTATTACAAAAATATCAATACTAATATTCTTAAGAGGAGATCAAACTGAGGTTTCTCTAAGAGAATGGAATCGTCTTAACAAAGCTCTTTCATTTTACTTCTTCATTAAAAATTTTGAATTATGTATTAATAGTAATAATATAATAAAAAAATATCTTACATATAATTATATGTTATAATATACATTTAATAACATATATCCATATCCACTTCTATAACATGTGAAACAAAATCGTCGATCAAATGAATGGCGGACTACCACCTTGAGAACCGATACGGCTCATTTTCCATCAACACCACTCACATTTGGATATAATGACGTATTTAATGTATATATAAGAGATTTATAATTTAATTATACTTATTATATTTTAATATATCATATAACTTTTAGATTTATATAACATTTAAAATATAGAAACATCACTGATGTGTATGGTAGACAACCACCTCACGAAACGATTTGATTCGTTTTTCAATTATGAATTACATGGAAGATAATAAGGATAAATTTAATGAATATATGTGATATATATGTAATTATATTAATTCATTAAAATTAATATATAACCCAATTTATTTCCCATTAACACATTATAAAAATGATAACTTCACTTGTGTGTATGTACGACCTACAATCTCCATGAAGTGATAGGATACATTGTCCATGTTCAAAATTAAATAATGATTATAAAAATTTATCTAATGAACCAAAAGGATTTTTATAACATAAATATAATTTTTTATATGATATAAATATATTATATTATCACTAACTGAAACATTCAAATTAATATATGAATGATAAAACAAGGAAATTAATACCAAAAACAAGTGTAGTAATGAATGATATTAATAAATGGATGACAAAATGTTATAAAAATCATATAACATATTACAATTATTAATATCATTTTATTATAAGTTAATAAGATTTTTAAAACCACTATATAGATTATTAAAAATGCCTCCAACTAAAACAAATCATGAGGAAAGGATTTTCCCTCAATTTCCATTCATTGAGGCATATTGTAATGTTATGCACATACTTTAATTTATATGATTTATATACCACCGCATTTAAATGAAATATCTTGAATCCTTCGTAATAAATTTTATTTCAAGAATCAATTTTAATTATTTAATCCAAGGGTATTTGAATTTAAAATTACCACGTGGTAAATAATTTCATTACTCAATTTATATTCAATGTGTTATATTAATTAATTTTTGTTTTTGATATTATTAGATTTTATGTATACTTAATTTTGATTACCTTATATTTTATTTAATATTATTTTATTTGGATTTACATTTTATACACATAATTTATTCATTTACTAATTCTCATAGTAATGTTATGACAATTGTAAGGATTTTTTATCTTAATATGTCTTCTTTAGGACATATGTCAATTTATAGATTTATAATATTTTATAAATTATATTTACCAACACGTTGAAATGTTATATAATGAATCTATATATATTCATTGAATTTAATGTTTCATTTTTTTCTTTTTTCCTTCAAGGGATTTTACGATTCAACATTTTCCATGTTGTACGATATTTATGGTTCAATCACATTTTAATCGGGATTACGTATACATGAATTCCCATTAAAATAAATTTTCTAATCACTATATGAGAAACTCATTTTATTTTATTATTCTCTTGTTATTTATGATATTTTAAAAAACATTGTACCATTTTCCGCTCTTTGGTACATAAAATGATATATAAAATGGTTTTATTTAAATCAGACATCATTTCTCATTTCGATCAAAAGTCCATTTTATTCCAAATCCATGTTTTCTAATTTTTTTTAAAAAAAAATTATGATTATTTTATTTTTCAGAGTAAATTTTACACATAATTGGGGGTTTTAATGTTTTAATAGTAAATTTCTTTTTCTAAACCATGTACATTTAACATTTCTTATAAAAATGTGAAAGGAATCATTGTTTTTAAAATATTAAACATGAATTGATCCTTTCACGATCATGATCAATCATTTCTTTGATGCTTAATTACAATTTTTGAAATGTTTTTTATATAAAATGGTTTTCCCAATATTCTATAAATTTTTACTTCTAAAATATTATTTCAAAGTAAAAGGGTTATTTTTATCAATAATGTTTTTTATCATCTTATTATGGTATTTTTATTCATCACCAATAACAATCCATTATTTTTAATATAATCTATTGGAGATATATCCTATTAATACCGACCTTATTCTTTCTATGGATGGTTTATGGTTACATTCACCAAGGAATGTATTGACATTCTCTTTCCGGATCATTTTTGGTAATCCTTAACTTCCCCATGAAATAATAACTTCCCCATTATCATTTGATATTAAATTTAACCTAAATATCCATACTATTTATCATTTATATTATTATTACATAAAAATTATATAATTTCTACATATGGTATTTTACATTGAATGTTATATGACTGACTGTGAAATTTTAACTAATTTATACTTCTATCTTGATATGATGATTTTTTGATAAGGTGTGGTACCCCAAACCTAGTAGCCCAAATTCAGTGTCTACTTTAATAGATTTAATTCTAATATAAGTAATCACATAACAAAGAAATTAATAGTTTATTAGTATTATTAAACTAGATACGTACATGCAATTCACATTGCATTTTGAAACATAAAATACACACAAAAATATTTTTTATAATTCCATTATACACCTTAGCATATCTATACTTATCGATCTCAAAATAATTCATGGTATCCTTGGGAAAATAATATATAAGAAAAGGGAGATATCATATTCTCAGTTAGGGTATGTCTATAGCGCATGCTGTGAATTAATAAGGAGTTATAAATATGGATAGGTAAATAACCGAAACAAAGGTCATTTAGTCAATAACATGATGATAATAATGAAATAATAAGAGATAATCAATTAATTCCATATAAATAATCTGAAGGGATGTCACATAAATGAATTATCTTAATGTTAAATTTCATTTAATTTTCATTTTTTGGGGTTTCTCAAGCTTTTATGGTGGAATGGTTGAGTTTTTGTGATTTGGGCCAAACCGTGAGCCCAATTCCAAATTTAAAAATAAATTTTGTTTCTTTTATAAATTTTTACTTTTTTAATATTTGGAACCCATTACAATTCTTAAATGGTCTCCCCTAACATATTAACACCCCAATTGTAGTTAGGAGCCTTTAGAAATCCATAACCAAAGTGTATATGTGTTTTTATTTAAGGGATTGGGCCTTCCCGAAAGCCCAATTCCAAATTTAAAAATTAAATTTTATTTATTAATAACATATTCACTTTTAAGGATTTTTTGGTTATTACAAGACTCACCCACGACCATAGAACCCAAACGCATGGAAAATCTCTTTCTACCCTCTTTGGAGCTCTTCTTCATCGTGATTGAGTGCTGATATTTTTATTATTTTGAAAATCGGGCAGATTTGAGGAGGTAAGTTATTTACATCATAACTATCCCAATTCTTACTATTTTCCTCCATTCCAGTTTCTAAATAACCCCATCATACATCTTCGAACCTGGATTCATGTTTTTACTATTTTAAATTTCAGATACTGTTGTATTAGGGGCGATTATTCTAGATCCATCAAGTAAGTGTGTCTCTTCCATTCCTCTTTCAAATTGCTTAGGGTTTCATTCTATTTCCTTGGGGTTTCTTCCCTTTTACTTGAAGAACAAAATTACCACGAGTTAGGGTTTAGAACCTAGGATTTAACCTTGTATTTTCTTGGTCAATTATTTTGTTTTTAGGTGCGATATAATTCCCTCTTGACGTGACGGTAGTGCGACTTGATTTTCGCACGGTGAGTCAAGGGTTTCATTTGTTTTGGTAGGTGATTCCAATGTTGATGCAATATTTGTGTATTATCATGTGGTATTTATCATATTTTCATGTTTATATCATTTTATTATTTATTCAAAAATTTGTTCTAATGAAGTTTCTATTGCAATTGAATTTTAAATGCCAATTTGGTGTGAAATTGGGTGTTTTCCAAAGAAATGTTTCATTGGTTTATTTGGGGATACCCTATAAATAATCATTTGTTTTTATTGACCTATAATAAGGCTGAAAATAATTTTTATAATGTTTATCCCCTTTGTTTGTTGCTACAATAATGGGATATAATTGTGTTTGTAAAGAAAGTGAAGTTTTGGTTATACTTTAGTGTGAAAATGATGGTTTTACAAAGTTATCACTTTTTGTTTAACATGGGGATGCCCTAAAATTGATTTGTTCTTTTAATTGAAATTTATTGGGCTGCCATTAATGTTTTGGTAACTTAAACTGTGAAAATAGTTTAAAAGTGTGGTTCTTAAGGGGTATTGTGTGCAAAACAACATGGGATTTTGAAAATTTGTTTTATTAAAAATCAAAGTGTTTGTTTCTTGTTTTAAGTGGTATAAAATGTGATAGATTATATATTTGGTGTATGTGACCAGTAGTGGTGTTTTAAATTAAAATTTATATGTGTTAAATGATGAAATTTTTTGAGCATAAAGGGGGAAGCCCGGGTAACTAGGTGGGGCGGATGTGCACTAGTATGACTAGTGGACCAGATGGGTTTGGTCCCAGTTTCCCCTAGAATTTGGATAACAACAACTCTAACTATACTATGTGGATGATGATTAGGGACCATTATGTTATGTTTACGATCCCTACTAGTGGCTCGTGTACGAGAACAGATTTTACTATGGTTATATTACACCGAGGTATGAGGTACATGGGGCCCGAGACTATCTATTGCCTAGGGGTGTTCCTGATTTTTTTGCTCATTGGATTTATGGTATTTTCCCTTGTATTTGGGTGTATTTGGATTTATATTGAAGTATCTAACGTTATTATTTAAATGTGTTAACATTTTAAAGTTTTTTCTTGAAACATGTTTTCAATTTGAAGTTGCATTTCTTGGAATTTGTCGCCGCTTTTCATTGCATATTAAAACTGCTTGATTTTTCACCTTGTATTGCATGCACCATGGAATAATTGGGTGGTATAATATTTTGCTAAGGCTCACACCCTACTTACACCCACATGGTGTAAGTAGACTTGGTTATGTTTTACTCATGTAAAGGAAAGGCTAAGGGTGATGGCAGTTCACGGTGTTAGTCCCCATCCTTGGGGCAGAGTTATGGAGACAGCTTGGGGGTGATAACCCCATGTCATGTAGAGTACATGGGGAAGTTTTTTTTTGCTGTTTCATTATGTCTCTGGACCTTTTGTATTTATTTTGAACTTATTTATTCAGTTCTGGATTTTTGTATAAACCTTGTTGGTATGAATTTTTCAGATTCATTTTATCAAATATTTTTGGTGTTTTATGTATACATATTCAGGTAAATCATTCCCAAACCAAGATAAATGATACTCTGGCACTTGTTCCAGCCCATGGAGATAGGGAAAACCATTCGAGCCTTTTCGTGGGCTGGGTTTGGTGCCGGTTTTGGCGGTGATCAGATTCGGTTCGTGACAAAATGGTATCAGATGGAAGTTCTAGTTAACTCTTTGGGTCACGTTATCTAGGGAACAATCGGGATAGTCTAGAGTTAGGATTTTTGGGACTTGATAGTTCGGTTATGGGTAGTGTTCCTGATCACCACACCTCATGATGGGAATTGTGTCACCAGGGGAAGTTGGGATTTATCTAAGTCCTTTGGTTTTCTTGGTGTGACGATGATTAGGGGAAATGAAAAGAGAGTTGGGTTAATGGTCTCAGTGAGCTCGCAGAGCCTGTTAATCCATGTGGAGCTGGGGATATTCACTTGAAAACTCTCTATGATGGTGAAGTGATTGAAATATGGCTGCCAACCATATTTCCTAGTCACCCACTGAAACTAGTTTCCTCTCACATTGTTTTGTGCTTTAGTTTTGAAATCATGGAACTTTGGTTTTAAGAAGTGTGAAGTTTTTGTGAAAGGATTTTCAAATAAAGAGGGAATGGTTTGGTTTTATGAAATGGAAGAATTGAATTTTTAGAATTTTTTTGAAATGGAAAATGGTGTGCTTACACATCTGTTGAAAGCAGGAACTATATTCAAGTTGGTTTTGAAAAGTGTTTCCAATAAGGTCTTCTAAATAATCAAAGAGTGTTTTAATGGGATGAGATGTTTTTAAATTGATGTGAATATCTTCAATGTGTGTTTTTTCTAAAAGTATGTGTCTTTTTGAAATGTTTTGAAAGATGTGATTTGGCATTTTGATCTCGTGATTAGAGGTTTTGAGAAAAAGGATGTGTTGGTTGACCGTTTTGGTTTTGAAAAGTGGAAAAAAAAAATTGTTTTAACCTTTAGTATTTTCATGAGAAACCACATGAATGGGGTTATATGGAAAGATGGATGGTTTATGACATTAATGGATGAGTGCCAAGATGGATATGAGGAGGGTGCCCGGTGTGGCATAGAAACATGCATGTGTAAGGCCAATGGGGTAGCATTGGTGGATGCGCTAACTCTTGAAACATTTGTTTTCAAGGAAAATCTTTTAAAGAAAAACATGATGTCTTGATGAATTGTTTGGGATGATTTATATTATGTGTGTTTGGAAAATGTTGATTTTGTGGGATGTTTTGAGTCCAAGAACCCCTCCTGTTTGAACTGTGTTTTGGGTTTGGGTTTGGTTAGTAAGTTGTGTTGTAGGGACAGTTAGTGGTCTCTTTTGAAAAATGTTTTGGGACACCTTTAAGATGGTTCCCTTCATGTGTTTGGATCTGGTTTGTGGTATATTATGACCAATGGACCATCTTGGTTGAGTCCTTAGGTTCAATCGTTGGATAAGGTACACCCCCATTAAAGGTTAGTGCACAAAAGAAGTGCAACCCGGATTGTTTCTCCATTCGAAGACCCTTCGGTTGATCAATATAAAGAATACTTTTTTTGAGATTTTTAGATTGAGTCTACACCCTTTCCTTTCCTAGTTTTGTGTATCCTCTTGTAGTGGTAGAGTGATCATGGAAGGTTGAAAGAGACCATAACCTCTTAAGTTTCTTGATTTGCTGAAGGTGGAAGTGCCCTGGGGTTGTTCGCATGGATGATTATCTGGATGGTGTATAAGAGGGCCTCTGGGTTCTTCACAGTTTCATTGAAGCATAAGTTCATGTTAAATGACCAGTGGGGGAAATATGGTCACGATAGGATATTGTGGCCACTTTCTAGAAATGTGTGTTGTTTGGGGATGTTATATAAGTTCCCTCTCTATGCATTGTTTATATCAGTCGCAATGGTCATGTTCGGTGATTCCTTATGATTTCATGGCCTCGATTGACCATAAAGGTGAAAGTTGGGAAATCATATAAGAGTCTCTGTTATGTTGGGAGAACGTATCCCTTAGAAAAACATAAAAGTATTCCATTTTTGAGGATGGTGAGTATAGGTGTTCTTTAATTCTATTTTTTCTCACCTGAACAAACAAGGTGTGATGTGTGTGCATCTTCTAAGCCCTTGTTTTAGTGAAATATCAGGTTAGGGTAAAGTGAATTTGGAATGTGTTATGTCTTTGAAAACTTATCAGGGATTGTGGTGTAGTTTTTGGATTCACTGAAAGAAGAATTATCATTCAGTGGGTTTCCCAAGACTAACAACGAGGCTGAATATGCTTCAATAATTTGAGCTCCATCCATAGGTCTCGGAGAGAAGTTGGCTCATAGTCATGGGAAATCAAAGGGTTGTTTAAACCCTTGTACAAAGTCATGTCCTCAGTATGAAATATAGGAAGGTTTTAAAACAATGGTGTCATAATCTTTCTTCTATTGTTCCTGTTTGGTGTAAATAAGTGGAGGACCATGTACCCATGTCATCACCCAGTGTTATTCCCTCCCCCTTTGGTTTCCATTGAGTATTTGGAGAAAGGATGGATGTTTGGAAAGACAGGTTGATCACATGGTTTTCACTTGGTCAGTAGTGACAATGACCTAGAAAACCATGTAGATAAAAGGATCCCCAATAATACTGTAGGGTTTCCCAAACCGTTCCGACTAACCATGTGGTCATCCCAACTTTTTAAATTTTGGGGTCTTTCTTTACCAGCTCATGATGGTCGGTTAATATGGTTGGTTATTATATTGGGTAGACCCATTATGAGTCTTATATAAGTTCATTTGTAAATTTTTGATGGAAGTACATCCTTTGTACCGGTGAGTCCATTTAGGCCTCCCCCTTTTAGTGTCCTTATTCTGTCTTGGAAAAAAATATTTGTTGTCTCTTATGGCGGGGAGCCTATTTTTGTTCCCCCATACCGGTAACTCAGACTTATCCATGGTCTTGGCTTGGAGGTAGGTAGTCTTTATTCAGAGCTATCAGGATACCTAGTTTTTCTTTAAGTGAACTTTGAGATTAGATAGTTACCAATGGTTTAGTTATGGCATGGTAAGTGTAACCTTGTTCGTTGCTGTTGTTCGTTTGGGTGAATTTCTTGAGTCTTGTTCGGATAGTGTTTAAGGAGTATTATTTTGGGATAAAGTATGAATGTGATTGATCATATCAAGAAAGTGTTGTATTTTTGGGTTGTGTGATTAATTACTCCTTAATAACTAGAGGTGTTTTGCCCCTGGGGTGAAGCTTGGCAAAGAAGTACATCTTGGTTTATCGGTTGGGTTTGGTTTTGGTATCTGGATTTGTTGTAGCTTTCCGGGGATGGAATGTTTTCATGGTGGGGATAATTTTCACATAAATGATTTAATTAATGTTAAATTTCATTTAATTTCTATTTATGCTTTGCTTTTTGGGGTTTCTCAAGCTTTTATGGTGAAATGGGTGAGTTTTCGTGAATTGGGTCAAACCGTGAGCCCAATTCCATATTTAAAAATAAATTTTGTTTCTTTTATAACTTTTTCATTTTTTTAATATTTTTAACCCATTCCAATTCCTAAACGGTATCCTCTGACATATTAACACCCCAAAATTAGTTTGGAACCTTTATAAATCAATAACCAATGTGTATATGGGTTTTTATATAAGGGATTTGGGATGCCTGAAATCCCAATTGCAGTTTTAAAAATTAAATTGGATTTATTAATAACATATTACGTTTTAATGATTTTTAGGTTATTCTAATCCTCTTAAACGGACATTGAAACTATCCGTGCTTCCATTCTCTCTCTACCCTCTTTGGAGCTCTTCTTCATCGTGATTGAGTGCTGATCTTCTAAGGGTTTTTAAAATCAGGCAGATTTGAGGAGGTAAGTTATTTCCATCATAACACTCCCAATTATTACTATTTTTACTCCATTTCAGTTTCTAAATAACCTACTCATCCTTATTAGAACCTTACATGAGTTTTATACTATTTTAAATTTCAGATACTAGTGTATTAGGGGTGATTCTTCTAGATATCTCAAGTAAGTGTGTCTCTTCCATTCCTCCTTCAAATTGCTTAGGGTCTCATTCTCTTTTCTTGGGGTTTATTCCCTCTTACATGAATTACCAAATGACCAGGAGGTAAGGTTTATAACCTAGGGTTTAACCATGGGTTTTCTTGGTCAATTATTTTGGTTTTAGGTACGATATAATTCCTTCTTGGTGTGACGGTGGTGCGACTTGATTTTTGCACGGTGATTCAAGGGATTCATTTGATTTGGTAGGTGATTCCAATTTTGATGCAATATTTGTGTATTATAATGCTGTATTTATCATATTTTCATGTTTATATCATTTTAATATTTCTGAATAAAATGGTTCTAATGATGTTTCTATTACAATTGAATTTTAAATGCCAATTTGGTGTGAAATTGGGGGTTATCCAAAAAAATGTTTTATTGGTTTATTTGGGGATGCCCTATAAATACTTAGTTGTTTTTATTGACCTGTAATAAGGCTGAATATAATTTTTATAATTTTTATCCCCTTTGGTTGTTTCGGAAATAATGGGCTATAATTGTGTTTGTAAAGAAAGTGATGTTTTGGTTCCACTTTTGTGTGAAAATAAAGGTTTTACAAAGTTATCACTTCTTGTTTAACATGGGGATGCCCTAAAATTGATTGGTTGTTTTAATTGAAATTTATTGTGATGTATTTAATGTTTTGGTATCTTAAAAGTGTGAACATAGTGTATAAGTGTGGTTCTTAAGGGGTTTTGTGTGTAAAACAACACGTGATTTTGAGAAAATGTTTTATTAAAAATCAAAGTGTCTGTTGCCTGTTTTAAGTGGTATAATATGCGATAGATTCTATATTTGATGTATGTGACCAGTATTGTTGTTTTAAATTAAAATTTATATGTGTTAAATGCTGAAATTTTTGGAGAACAAAGGGGGAAGCCCAGGTACCTAGGTGGGGTGGTTGTGTACTAGTACGGCTAGTGGACCGGATGGGTTTTGTCCCTGTTTCACCTAGAATTTGGATAATGACAACACTAAATAAATTATGTGGATGATGATTGGGGGACACTAGGTTAGGGGTATGTTCTATACTAGCGGCTCGTGCATGAGAACAGATTTTACTATGGTTATATTACACCGAGGTATGTGGTACATGGGGCCCGAGACTATCTAGTGCCTAGGGGTGTTCATGATTTTGTTGCTCATTAGATTTGTGGTAGTTTCACTTGTATTTGGGTGTCTTTGGAATTATATTTAAGTATCTAACATCACTATTTAAATGTGTTAACATTATGAAAGTTTTATCTTCAAAAATGTTTTCAATTTAAAGTTTCATTTCTTCGAATTTGTCACCGCTTTTCATTGCATATTAAAACTGCTTGCTTTTTCACCTTGTAATGCATGCACCTTGGAATAATTGGTTGGTATCCTATTGGGCTTAGGCTCACTACCTACATACAACCCTTTGGGGTAAGTAGACTTGGTTATTTTTTAATCAGGTAAAGGAAAGGATAAGGGTGATGGCGGTTCAGGGTGTTAGTCCCCATCCTTGGGGCGGAGTTGTGGAGACGGCTTGGGGGTGATGACCAGATGTCATGTGGAGTCCATGGGGCTATTTTATTGATATGTTATTGTGACTTTGTACCTTTTTTATTGATTTTTAACTTATGTATTCAGTTCTGGATATTTTTATAAACTTTGTTGGTATGAATTTTTTGGATTCATTTTATCAAATATTTTTGGTGTTTTTTGTATACATATTTGAGTAAATCATTCCCAAACCAAGATAAATGATACCCGGGCACTTGTTCGAGGCCGTGGGGATAGGGAATTCCCTTTGGGCCTTGTCGCAGGCTGGGTTTAGTGCTGGTTTTGGCGGTGCTCAGATTCGATTCGTGACATGGAATATAAAATTTACCATTTATATTCTAATTAATCAAATGATATTATGGAATTTATATAACTGAATTTATATTGATAAAATGCCTTATATTATAAAACATATTGTTGAGGTTTTTGCTAAGACACGTAATTCCGTCAAGGATTATGAAAATAAATCTAATATAATTATTCATTATGCAAAGACAACTATAAAAATTGGAAATTCCTTAGTTAAAACCATATCTAGTATTTCTAATAAGCCATGTCGATGCATCAAGGGGTTATAGTGGGCCCCACCCATCACTTATTATGTATAATTCATTCATCATATTAAAGGGGTGAAACATAATTCACATAAACATTCATATTTATACTATTATATGAAAGTTAAATACTTTCCACAATCAATATACATGATTATACATTATCAAAGGTAAATTGAATGATATTAACATACTACATCCGCAATCAATATCATAATAATTCATCTGGAGAAATAATAATAATGGTATAATTGGTTTATATACCCATTAATGAATAATTAATTTTAATTAATGCCTTATTAGATGTGAAATTATTTTTAAATGTGACCTGGATAATTACATTTTTAAAATATCCTTTAATTAAAAATCATTTTTTTAGTTTAAAACTAGTAAATTTGAAAAGAATTTTTGAAATCATTTACCTAAAATCACTTTTAAAACTAAATAATAAAGATAATATTTGGAAAACAAATATTTATAAATTACCTTTTAATTTTTACATGGATTCTCCAAATAAATGATGGTCATGATGGTGGGTAATTCAATACATGTCCTATAAATTAAAAGGAACATTCATTTATCAATGTAAAAAATGATAAAAATTTGTATTTCTAAAAAAATATTACTTTAAATTTTTTTCATTAATATACAATCATGGGTAAAATATCTTTAAAAAATAATTTGAATAATTATAAAACTTTTTATTAAAATATAGATTTTTAATAAAAATTATTTTTAGTCGAAGAGATAAATAATGTAAGATTTTCAAAAAAACATTATATTAATCATTTTTTATACCAAATAGATGAAAATGTTATTATTATTTAGAAACATTCCTTAATAACTACAGTATAATAAAATATAGTAATTTTATGATAGAAACATTAAATAATTCCCCCAAAGGGAACTTAGAAAAAAATCATGGATAGTGATGAGATTGTGAAACAAACCCTTAATAATTTGGGATCATTGAATAATATAACCCATTAAAGAAATAAAATTAAAATAATATTTATATAACATTAATATAAATAAATTCATAACATATAAAAATTGAATTATATACATGATTTAAGATAAATAATTCGTGAATATGTTGTCTGTCTCATGGAAGTAAAAGTGAGATGGGAAAACCCTTACCTTGAGACTAACTCTTCATGTACATCCTTTATCATCCCGATGAATAAACATATCTTCATTTTTTTAATTTCTAAAGAACCTTTTTTAAGTTTATTATTCATTTTCATTAATTTATTACTATGGTACATATGATTACATAGTTAATTATGTTTACATCATATTTTTTATGATATTTTACTTATGTGTCAAAAATTACTATGGTAGGTCAACTATGGTAAAAGTTAATGTTATTTAAACATATAAAGAATAATAATAATGAAATAATATTTATATTTATACACAAATTATAATTTTAAAACCAATCATGAATGATGGATATAAAAAATGAATCATGCTACAATCATGGAAACGGTAGGCTTTACGTATGCATGAGTAGAAATTCCATTTTTCATTGATCATTATGGAATGAAGGTAAGTAATTTTTTATCTTTACAGAATGATAATAAAATATTATATATACCACAAATTTCTTTAAATATACTTACATACATCATTCATGTGGCTTGGTGATTAAAATGGACTCACATCCCTTCGTGAAGGAGGTAGTCCACACATACACGAGGGACATTATCAATTTCCAGTGTAAGAAAGAAAATGATATTTTATCATTCATAATGATAAATATGTAATTAATATCATAATATTTTCATTTATATTCATATATTAATTAACTTTAAACTTATCACATTACATGTATAGAGATTTTTGAAGATAAATCACATCGCTTCATGAGGTGGTACTCCTTCGAACACACAAGTGATGTTATTATATACTCAAGAGAATGATAAGTAAAATATATATTTTATATAATGATTAAATGTCTATAATTACATAAAAAATAGCAAATATATACTTTATATCTCCCATCATACACAATCAGGATAGTTGTTAATAGAAAAATGTATGACATCGGTTCGTGAGACGGTCGTCAACCATACATATGAATAATGATTTTGTAACCCATTTGAGGAATTTGTGGATGTTTTGAGGTATTAAAACCAACATAAAAAATCTATGTATATTTAACATGGTATAGTAGTTATATAATAATGGTTAAAAATAATCTAATAAGGTGTAGGAGGAAATAAAATAAGAACTCTCAATGAAAAACGTTAACTCTTTTTCTTGTAACCACCATAGGATTGTACCAAATTCTATTATAAGATTCCTATATTAAAAAAATATGCCTTATATAATGGGAGTATTAAAATTGGGACTTGATTTTATTAGGTCATGGTTGAACCAAAATGGATTTAATGTTTTAATAAGAGAGGATATGGGGTATCCTTTTATAAGTGAGGTGAGTGGCATGCTTGTAATTTTTGAAATAAAAACATGTTCCCACATTTATTACTTGATAGGAGGGTCCAAAATAAATTGTTCCCCAAAATCATTCCTTATATGGTCAATATAACACTTTAAAATATAATTTAGAGAAATTATTTGTTCAATTTTACCCTTATAAATTTAGTTCAGCCCCCGGTAAACCAATTATACGTTAACAAAAGTAAATAATTTTCTCTTTTTTAACTATTCATTTTGGTAAAAAATTAATATGGATATATTTGATAATAAATAATTTAATTATTCAAAAAATAAAATAAAAATTTTCAAATTCCACTCTCATAATTGGGAAAAATAATAAAAAGTTAATCTCATAGTTGAAATAAGAAATCATGTTTTTTTAAGAGAAACTGGTCAAACGATTATAATGTTTTTATATTAAAGATCAACATGAAAATGGTTCTCGTGACCTAAATTATGATAATATAAATAAAATTGAACTAAATTTATTTAAAAATAAATATAATTATAGCTTAATGTTAGAAATAATTTGAATAAAAAAGCAGTTTTCTATTAAAATTGACTATTTTTCACTATTAATAAATAAAATGAAAGAGTTCATAAAATACAAAAAAAATAACACTATGATTATTTTGATATGATAATTTTATAAATAATATTTATCTTTTAAAATAAAATTTCTAAATTTTGAAAAAATATATTATAAATTATTTGTGAAAGCAAAGACTTACCGTTCTTATAGAGAAAATACAGTTTTTTAGAAAATATTTATTTTTTATTTCAAATAGTTTTAATTTTATCTATAATAAGTATATATCAATTTTAATTATTCTATACAATTTTTAACCATTTCATATTCATAATATAGTTATTATTATTCATGATAATAAACTTAATGTATAAGATATAATGGAAAGGTTTAAATAATAATATTATAATAAAGTATAGTATTTCATTAAAACCTTGTGTTGGGTGCATTGAACAATATCAAGGAGATATAATTTATTTAATAAATATTGTTAAGTCTCAGGATTTATATTCCATTATACTCTTGGTTTTTTTCATACGTTATACCTAATATGATATTCATATTCTAAATTCTCAGGGTGTTGCATTGTAATGCCTTAATTAAATTGTGTCCCTAGAATTTAATCTTAAACTCTTTAATCAAGGGGTTTTAATATTAAAATACACTTATTTAAAGTAAAATGGTTAATAAAAAACCACTTAATAAGGGAGAAAGGGAATTAAAACATACATATGAAATAACACATAACTAGTTTTCTATGTTGGATAACATCGGTGGAAAGTAATGATATAGATCTAGATGAAAATCATAAATAATAACAGTGGGTGAATGTGGTAATTGATCAATATAAAATGAGTGATTAATGGAATGTTAAGGGCCCAAATTCCAAAAATCTATGACGATTTTAAAAACCATATGATTCATCTAATATGAATTTAACAAAATATCATTTTTTTCATGATCTTTTTCCTAATCTTTTTGAATTTTTTCACCATATAGATTAAGAATATATGATAATATAATTACATGATATCATTATATTTTATTGTACCAATTTTATTTTTTGTTGTGATTAATTCATATTCTACTTCATTTCTTACTTAAATAAATTAATATCAAAAATGGTTTTTTTTCAAATCATAATAGTTCACTTTTAACGTATCGTAAGATCCATATTATAATGAAATTTTATTCATATGATCTATTTTTATTATTAAAAAAGATGGTATTAACATGTTATCCAATATTAAAAAAATAACATAGTGAAGTAATATATTAATCTTTAATACCTCATTCAAAGTTCTACGTAGAACATTTAATAAATGGTTAACCATATAACCATTCAAAAAGATTAATATCCAAAACATTATAAATAAGGATACTAGATTTTAAATATGGACATTTAATTAATATATCAAACCAAACGAAGTTTCTATTAATTTTATCATACCAAACATGTGAATTCCTTCACCATGAATTCTCTTGAAACATAAAAATAACATGAATTACGATAAAACCATATTGAAAATATGATTTCATACTTATTCTTTATGTAAAACATATAATTTTGGGAATAATCCTTAAATCCAAAAATATTGTAAACTCTGTAAATTATAGTATAATCAACTTTTTAAACAAATCATTAATTATCTCCAAGTTATTTAGAACTATCCAATTTTCAATATCTATATCAATCATCTCTTTATACCATAATCAAAATATCATCATCCATACCATTTATCATATTTTTTCAAAGACTTTTTGAAAATTGATTCTAGTACAATTCTTATTCATTTCATAACTCTTATAAATAGGATATCATTGTTATAATTCAGAAATCAAAACATAAGACGTTAATAATTACTCTTTATCTGGGGTAAAATAATAAATTTAACAATGATTTAATATCTTCTTATGAGATATATTCATGTAGTGCTTGAGTCATTAATTTATGTAGTTCTACATCTCATTACAATTGTATCATTATACATTGGAATATTTATTCTTATACATTAAATCATAGTAATGGAGTCCTTTTTCTATATACTTGTATAAAACTATCATTCCCTTTAAACAATTTCTAGAGTGTTTCTATCCATAATTATCATATGTGGGTTCTTCTTTCCCTTCCTCCCTTTATCATTATTTCTTTAAAATCCATTATACTTGGAGAATTATTTTCCAATATTTACAGAACATGAAATTATGTCCTCACATGATGAAAATATTTTGAAGATTAGTTATATTATGAGTATTGGATTTATCATGACAAATAAATAGTCAATATTTTTATTTATATAATGTATAAAATCCAAAAAATTACTTATAACCTAGTGAATATGGATTCTTAATTAGAATAATCTTTCTCTTATTTTTGTATTAGATTCAAGAAATTTCTTTGCATATCTGCTTGTTTCTCACAACAACAAAAATATTCCAAGAATAATACAATGAAACCCATCAACCTCATACACTCTATTTCCTTCATGTCCTTTGATTATTTAATCAATAACCACCATTGATCCTCATCACATAAAAGATGATGAAATTCCATGAAAACATTATCCCTTTCACCACTTCTTGAACTATGAAATGTATTCTATATGGAACCTCTTAGTTACCCAACTGAAATGGACTTATAGTCTCATTGAATGATAAAGATTGACGATTCATGAAGAGGTCCAACATTTTTACACCGCATGGTGGATCGGGGGTATTCTTCATACAGGACTGATTAATACTCATAACTTGAGTCAACATCCCCAATATGTTTATAATATGATCTTCTCCATTTGTTGTTACAACTCTATCATTAATATCCTTCCCAAGAGGGAAATATACACATGGAGTATGTACATTGTTAGGGTTATCCTTCTTTTTATTAGGATCTATTTCTAGACAATTGGTTACATTGAATTAGATCATAATGTTTTGAAACATAATATATAATCACAAAACTTGTGAAACACATAACATAAATTGAAAAAATTAAGCATAGAAAATCTCATAATCGTAAACATGGATTCATTGGGGATATAATTATTTTATTTTCCTTCATAATTATCTATAAATAAAATAGGAATTAAACTAAGAATAACCCCATGTAGTGTCAAATTATGTAAACAGTAAGGTTTGTTGTTGTACCCTAGGTGACGATCAGGTTAATCCTGGTGCATCCTTTTCGGAGTTATTACCCATAGGTACATCTATGCAAGAACCATGTATACTTATAGAGTCTATATAGGGATGTATTTACAAGTAAAAAAACATCATATATTACTTATCAAAACATTATAATTTTATCACATACTTATCCTAACATTTTATCCAAGAGTTATGTTCCCCAATCTATGTTTTCCAAAATATTATTCCCATGGTTTCTACTAATCATTCCATGATACCAATGGCACTTCCCTGACCCCAATATCCCAGAACTAGTGTCTACTTTATTACATTTTTATAAGATAAAATGAATCTCATCTAGAAGTATTGAATAGTTTAGCAGCCTTGGTAAACAAGATATAAATTTGAAATTCACAATACATTTTTAAACATAAAATACACAAATAATTTTCTCTAAAATTTTAATTATTCCCCTTATCATATCTTTTTATATAAATAATAGATTAAATCTCAGTATCTTTGGGAAAAAAATGTAATAACGGGGTGAGCTCAGATGCTCGGTATGGATAAGAGTATAATGGGCGTTATGGATAAAATGTGTTTAATTTAATAAATAAATTGATCACAATTTGGAAGTAATAAAATATGATCAAATAATTACATATAAATAATCACATGAGATTGAGACATCACCATAGATATTACAAAAAATTTATTTAACACATGGAATATCAATAACAGAATTCATGATGATGGAATACATAATGTTGGACATCTTAAACATACCATCTGGTATTTTCCAAGACATATAATATCGTCTAGTCCTATTTCATGAAATAATATACCATCAAGGCTCATTTCAAGACATCTATATTAATGGGTATGGCCTCAAAAACCATATTTATATTTTCTAATGAGACTTATCGATGCATCAAGGGGCTATAGTGGGATCTTTCAATCACTTACAAGATGAGATGAATTCATCATATGGAAGGGGTGAATCATAATGCACATAAAAATTAATATTTAAACTATTATAAAAAATGTAACTATTTTTTACAATTAATAAAAATAATCACAAACTATCAAGAGTAAATTCAATGGTGTCAACATAGTAAATCACCAGTTAAACTGGTCATAAAAATTATATAAAAATAATCAGGATGGAATCATTAGAGTAAATCCACACTAAATAATAAGTAATATAAAATAATTTCATTATATACCACATAGAATATTTCTTTACTAAAATAACCCTACTTTAAAAATCACCCCTTTAGTTTAAAATATATAATTACTAAAATATAAATGAATTTCTATTAATTGAAAATTAATTTAAATAAAAATAGAATTTATAGAAAATTGGGAAATCAATTCATTAAAATGACTTTTTATATTGTAGTTTATGATTAATATAAATTATGGGAATGATAGCTGGTAATTCCATATATGTCATATAAGTTAAAAATAACATTCATTTTTTACTATAAAATGGTTAGAAGAGTTCCTCATTCAGAAAAGTACAAGAAGATTATTTTAAAACTATGTTTAAAAAAATAAAATATATTTAAAAATGTATTCAATAAATCATTTTTATAATTATAAAACATCTTGAAAACAATTTTATAAAACATGTTTTTAAGAGAATAATTATTTTCAACCGAAGAGGGAAATAATATGTTATTTTAATAAAAAAACATTTTCTTAATCATTATAATTACCAAAGAGAAGGAAAATTGTACTATTTCATGAAAATATTCATGAATAATTAGAGGATAAAAAATATGTTTATTTTATTAATTAGATATCATGTAATTCTCCCAAGGTAGAAATAATATATAATAATCTCAAAAAATTATTCGATTATGAAATAAAACCATGCCAATTTTGAATGTTTTGAATCATAATCCCCATGAAAGAAAACAAAGTAAATGAATCATTAAATACCATGAAGATAAATAAATTAACAAAAAAACTCATAGTACATAGACCACACAATATAAATAAGTGGTGAATATGGTGCATTCTCATGAAAGTAAAAGTGAGATGAGAGACCATTACTTTGAGTCTTACACGACGCGTGCACTCTTTATCTTTCTAAAGTGTAATCTTGTGTTAATTATATACTTGATTAATAACCGTTTTAATTTTAATTATTCTATTTGTTTTACATATTAACATGTTAAATATTATTATTTAATTAATTAATATTTTGTTAAAAGATATGGGAAATATTTTTCTTTTTATCAAAAATGGAATAAGTAGTTTGACTATAGTCAAAGAAAAAAATATTTAAACATATAAAGAATAATAATAATGAAATAATTATCATATTTTATACATTAGTTATAATGTTAAATACAATCATGAATAATGGTTATGGAAAAATAATTTTTTTACAATCATGGAGACGGTAGGTCGTATGTATGCATTAGTAACATTTCCATTCATCATCAACAATCATTTTAGAAGGATGTTAAGTAATTTTTTACATTAACATAAGGATAATAATTTAATATATATACTTTATTATTTCTATAAATATATATATATATACCATGTTGTTTGGTGATGAATAGAGTGTCACGTCCCTTCATGAAAGTGGTACTCAACACTACACTAGCGACATAATCATTATTTAGTGTATGAAAAAAATGATATATTATCTATTAGAATGATAAATATTCCATGAATATTGGAAAAATTTTATTTATAGGACATATATTAATTATCTTTATTCTTATCACCTTCTATATAACAATAAGTGAAATATGTATCATATCACATCTAGAGGCAGTGGTCTGCAGTACACACGAGCGACATTATTATATCACCTATGAAAAGGAAATTTCAAAATATTTATATGATATATTGATTAAATTGGAATGATTATAGTATAAATTTAATACATGTACATTATATCAATAATCACACCCAATCATGTGATTTGGTAATGGAAAAATAAATGACATTATTCCATAAGACGATAATCTACCTTACACCTTAATGATGATTCTGTAACCCATTTGATGAATGTGGGCATGGATGTAGGTCTTAAAATTAAAATGAAAAAATTTTATTATATTTAAGATAAATGTTTTATTATATCATTATGTTTTAATAAGAATTTATTGGGTGGTTGAGAAAATAAAATAAAATATATCGTTGAAGAACGTTATATCTTCTTTAGGTAACCACCTTAAGTTTTCACCAAAAAAAACATAATAGGTTAGATTTCATCACCAAATAATGCCTCCAAGATGATAGGATTGAATTTTGGAAGTTCGTTAGGAAGGTCTTCTCCAAATAAAAAGGGTTTTAATTGGCGAAGAAGTGAGCGTAGTGGGTGGCCTTTTATATGTGATGTGAGTGGTACAATTAGAATATTTTGAATGAAAAAAGTGCACCCACGTTTTTCACATCCAAAAAGGGTCAAAAATTGTTTATTAAATATAAATATACATGATATAATATAAATATGTCAATTAAATATATTTTACACAAGTTTATATGTCATTTTAACAATTCTATTTTTAGTTTAACCCCTGGTAAATCCATTTTTACCTTAACTATAGTAAATAATTTTTTACAGTTTTCACTATTCATTTTGGTCCAAAATTAGTTTCAAAATATTATAAATAATAAATTATTCTGATTCAAGATATGAAATACATTATTCCAAATTCCATTTAAATAATTTAAAATTTTTTATTTTAAAATTAATCTTGTAGATGCAACAAGAAAATGATTTTTTAAGAGAAACTATTAGAAAGTTTATAATTTCTTTTATTCGAATGAACTAAATTGAATTAATGGATATAAAATTTAACTAAATATAATTTTAAAACAATTCAAAATATAATTTAACACTCTAAATAATTTAAATTAAAATTAAATTTTCAATTGACATTCAGTATGTTTCACTATTCATCAAAAAATAATAATTATTAGAAAATAAAAATAAAAAATCACTGTAAGATAATTTTCAATATCTGATTTAAAAATTAATGTTTATCCTCATGTTATTATTTTAATAGAGCTTATAATTATTTATAAATAATTTTCTCATAGAACGACCAAAATTCCATATGAAAAAATAAAACTTCTCATCAAACATTTATTTTTCATTCAAATAGGTCTAATTTTATCTCAAATATATATTTATGAATTTTATTTAATTAAACAGGTGTGAACCATATACATTTTATAATTTAGTTAATTCTATCTATTCCAACCAATTTAATGACTATATTATAATGGTAATGTTTGAATTATAATTTTTTAATGAAGAATCATGTTCTGTTCATACACGGTGAAGCTTGCATTACATGCTATCAAAGAGATTGAATTTATTTAAAAATATAATATATCATAAAGTCTTGGGATTGTATATTACCTTATACACATGAGGTTTCATTTCATACATACCATCAAATATTATATTCATTTTTTAACATCCTGAGGTGCTCCATAAGGCATGACGTTAATGCATTAAATCAGTCATTTCATAAATGAGGTTTGTGTTCCATATGTAGTTATAGGTGGTTCCCACTTATAGATAGTCTCACGAATCATTGAAATTCTCAATACATAAATCAGTTAATATCACTCTTTAAACTATCCATTCACTTACATCCATGTTTTAACATCACTCTCTGTGTAATTTTAATTATTAATCTTCTATAAACCCATACAAACTCTATTCTCCTCTCACAAGAATTGGTGAAACGCCAATAAGAATATTTTTCAGATCACACTACCGTCATACTGAGTATTATTCTATCATCGAGACATAGTCTGAATCCACCCTTGAATCTCAAGATACTTTCTATCTACCCACTATCACAACCACACACTAATCGATTCAACTATGTTATGGGATTTCTGACATGATGGTCGTACACCCGTGGTATGTTTGATTCTTCCCATCATATATGTATCTTTATCATAATCTCACTACATAAAAACATAATAAATTTACCACCCATACACTACGTATCACTAAAAATAACTATTGTACATTACCTCCTCAATCATACATGATCACCATTGTTAAACAATAATCACTAAACAATATAATGGTCATTAGCTACATATTTGGACCATAAAACATTGCATCATGAAAAAAACTCATCATGAGTCTTATTATTCCCCCATAAATAATACTCCACTATAAAATATTGATTTAGATTAAGGATTCTACCTATCATAAGAATCAACTTCTGAGATACAAAAACCAATCAGTCTAAACCATTAACTAAAAAACCCATATATGTCTACTCAATCACAACACTGAAAATCCATCTCATGATCGAGTCAGAGGAAGCTCTCCAAAAACAAAAATGAAATACCTTTTTAATTCATAATCCAAACACTTGGTATATCCCTATTTCACCATAAAAAACAATGAAAAATAGTCTATATATGAACTTTTTTCATTCTTATCACAATCTTACAAAATTAAGTCCACACTTTACAGGATCTCCATGTCACTCCAAAAAAATAGAAGATTTAATCTGAGCACACAATTCAAGAATCTGGGTTACTCTGATAAAAAATAAAATCCATGTAGACACATATTATTTCAATATAAATCATTTATTTTAAAACTCTTTCAAACTATGAAACACAAAAAAACTCACAACATATGAAAAAATCCTTAGCATCCCAGGGTTCTCACCAAAAATTTAAAACACAAAAAAACCCTCGGGCTAACTAGTCTCTCCCATGCCTTGTCCCATTTCCAATACTATTTTTAAATCCAATTTCAATTACATTTCCTTTTTGTTTTCTCAAAAAAATAACGTCTAAAACAATTTCAAAATCACTAGAACCACTAGAAATTTCTAGTAAAATTAATTTATAAAACTCCATTCATTCTCACCATATGAAACAACATGAGTTTTCTTTCAAAAATAGGACTCCTATGTCAAATTTCCAAATCCCCATAACTTTTTCAATTTGGAATCTAACAATAAAAACCAAAATTTATCGAACAAGCATATCAGGTACATATTAATCTAATTAACCATTATATTAATTTCAATGAAACAATATTTATATTATAAGTTTCATCAATTATTAATGTATTCAAATAAGGAAAATATATAAAAAACACATCCAATAAGAATGGGTATCATGGCCAAAGCATTCCATTATCATGATCCATGAAAAAATCGTTATCTCTCTACTAATCTCAATGACTCATATCAAATATCATCCTTCCTGAATTATTATTCTCAATCTAAATAAACACCTCACTCTTCCTATAGTTCCTAGTCATGAAACTAGACATCCCATCGAAACATGGGTTTAAATTGGTGTCGTTTGGTTTAGGATTGTGCTTGGTTAACCTTCTATGTCTTTGAAATATATATCCAACTACAATTACACCACCATAACCCAAAATATGTTATGTTACTATTATGAAATACCTCAATCTAGATCTTCCAAAAGATATCTGAGTAGGGTTCATCATTTGACCTTAGGAGGGCCTCTTCAGATGTTTATGGCTATCAACTACTATTAATGGCCTAGGATTAAAATATGGATACTATAACCTTGAAAATAAGGCTTAAGGGTCATGAACAAATTTACCAACAAATCAACATGATCTATTCATATAAGGGACATCCAAAAACATGATGATATAAAACAAGGATCCATATATCCCCCTATAATAAAAAATCTAATGTAGTAAAATATTATATATGATTCATTATCCATAATAGTTAAGTAAAAGAAAATAATGATGTAAATCAAGAATCATATATATAAAAATGGAACACACTCCTGTAAATGTATAATCATAACAAAAAAGTAAATACACTTCCTCTTAATCAACTGACAAAATCCTTATGTTAAATCCTTAGCATCTATAACACTCTAGATCAGTACCTTGTGTCCATATTCAAGATATAAATGTGACCTAAGATAAAATAGTAAATTTACCTACATACATCAAAACCTATGACATATACATGGTTAGGATTGAGTCCAGATACATAGTAGAAATCCACAAAATATAAATAATACTATTTCTTAATGTGATAAAGTTTATGATCATGTGATATATATAAAATGAGTTAATTTGTTCAAAAGAAATAAACTCACATGAAAACATAACACATAATGTACATATAAGCGTACAAGTCATGTCCCTGAGTGTTAAAAAGGATACAATGAAACCTGAACATACCTACATTATCTCTATTTCAGAAAGAATAAATTACTTCATATCATAACTAAAACCGAAAACTAAATATTTAGGATAGGGAATAATGTAAATTCCCAAACCATATATTATAAATAATGATATTTCTCATGTTAATCATCCATTAAGTCCCAACCCAAACCCTAAGTGTCTAGGTAAGGTGATATCAAAACCCCTACCCACAAGCTTGATAAACTGGGAATGATCTTGTATCCACAAGCCTTAAACCATTTCTTCTCACTCAAAGGTATGTATATTTTCAATGTTATATATCACACCACAACCCATCTCTCTTACTAGAGGTCCATAACCAAATCCTAATAGCCCTCAAAATTTCCAAAATTAAACCAAATCATTCTCACAAAAGGAATATTCACTCCATAGGATCCCTTTCTCCCATTTGGTCATATGCGTATCACAATCTAATAGTCAAAATATGAAGGAATCAATATGTATGGAACATAAGCCAACTCATATCTCACCATATCATTTCTATGTAACTTGTCCCTTGATATTGTTCCCCAAATATAAAACACAACCTAACACCAATTTCCATTTTCTGAGAGGTGTTTTCCAAGAAGTTTGACCAACCCACCACATTAATACCAATTGAAAATTTAAAAAAGTGATACACACTCTATACACATCATAAGAAATCAATATACAAACCAAGAAATCATAATTATGAACAACAAAAGATTTAGAGAATAATGAATTTCCCGCACATGATCAAACTGACCAAAAAAATCAACCAACAATATTCGATTCCCTTAGAAAACATGTCAAATTATTCCTTTTAGAACTATTTAAAAAATTCATCACATGATGTCTTACTGACACTTAAACCTTGGTGAAAATTATTCCAAGTCGTTAAATAGAAAATCCCATCCCAATTTTCCATTTGAAAACCATTTCTAAAATAAGTACTTCTCAATTAAAATTATATTTAATTAAAATCCCTCATTAAAATAAATTTTGAAAAAAGGAAACCTCATACTCTTGAAAATTAACTCTTTCCACAAGGAAATCCTTATTGAGGGATACCAGCACTCAGTCAACCGATACTCTACCATTGAACTATTTAGTAAGACGTGTGGTCTATTTTGACTATTGGATAACATGATTCTATACCAATTTATGTCATAAAAACAAAAAAATCAGGAAATATGTAGATATATTTTATAATTATGGTATATTAATATCAAATCACTAATAAATCAGGAGACTCAAATGAATTCAGCACCACCTCCTTTGACTAATGAACTGTAAATCCTTTCCGATCTTAAAATAAAATCCTATGACTCTATGAGAACATATTAAAAAATAAACATCATTGTGTTTATAATTTTAAAATTTAAAACCAAACTCTAAAATTAAACTAATCAACAAAAAACTAATCGAAAATCCATTTGGTTCCAAAACAACAAGAAACGATGGTTGGTCCCCTACGAACATCAATTATGACCAAAAAATGGAAAATCCAAAATAAAATAAATCAATTAATGGTCAATCAAACTAAAAATAGTAAAAACCCTATTTAAAATCATGTAGAAACAAACATGAAGTTAAATGATGAGTGGAAGACTGATTTCCAACTCATGTTATGTTCTCTATAATCAGAACCAAAACCCCCAATAATGTAGGATGATTTAACAATACTTTAAAGATATAATCACTAAAACCCAATAATGGATGAACCAAAAAACATAAGAGACATTAGAGAAAGAAAAATGAAAGAATAGGAATGACCATAGCTCAAATAAGAATGCAGAAATAACCTCCATCTACTAGAATTAAAGGAGAAAAAATGAGTATCAAATAAAATCAATTAAAGTATCTCCCTTTTACCTTTTTATTTATACAGGTATAGAACCCAAGGAGGTTTTAAGTAGGAAAATATATGTACAAGGCTAATAAACTCATAAAAATATAGATAGGGGGCCCTGGTGGTGTTACTATAGTAGGTATGGTGAAAACCTCCTCTCTTGGAAATCCATGTGGTGTAACCCCATAGTTTGTGGAATATGGGAACTCCCCACACTTTATGTTGTAGCATGTTGAAAGCATAAATATTTCATCCCACCTCAATATGGTAGCCTGAGGCTCATGTATCATGATGTCCCTTCAAGATACAACCTTCAGGATAGGACTTGGGCTTCCCTACCAGGACATACAGAAGTCAAAACTTCTAAAAGTTTCATTAGTGACCTCTGGGAGGCCCTTCCTACAATGGACCGTTAAAATGTATCCCATAGGATATTGAATAGACCTTCCCCTTTAGAAACCTCCCTAACACAACCCTTATATATGTTTCATGTCCCCTTGAGTCCATAGGTCACTACACTTCATCACCTAATGTTGTATCATGGTTACCTTACTATAGTTATAGTTTTTCAATAAGATAATCATAACCCCTCTATAATTACCACAAAAGAACCCATTACACAAACCAAGCCTGATTCCATATCCCAAAAAATATCATTGTGATATATAATCACATAGATTTTTGATCTTATCCTCCATTAATAAAATAAAACTTACTCTAGAATAAAATTTCAAACCTTATTTAAATATCACTACATATAATGACTGATGAAATTACATTATACATCATCTTTGGTTGATCTAACCAACAAATTAATTAATGAAATTATTCTCATATTTATTCTATTATATCATTAAATATCATGAAATAATTCATAATGTGAATGTAAATAATAAATATTATTTATAAAATAAGTTCCCAAGCTTTCAGAAATACAGTATCAAACTCTAAGGGTCAAATAGACCCAATGAACTCCAAAAAAAGTAATTAAAGATCTCCATTAAAAACCACGTCAAGAACATTCTACCAAACAATTAGGAAACCCTTCACATGTTATTTTTACTCTTGAAATTTACAGAACAAAATCCCAATATGAACCCTCATTTGAAAAATTCTTTAAAAATATCTCATTTCACATTAAAATCCCATTCTAAACAATTATTTAAAATCATATAGTTTCCTTTTGTAAACTAAGTGAAAACCACTCAATCCACAAAAAAATAATAATTGGGCTACTAGTATTCATTCAACCAAGGAATCTCCAATGAACTATTTAGTAATCTGTGTGATTTTTTCCCTATTAATCTAACATGAACCTATCCAAATTTATGTGGCTAAATATAAAAAAATATGTATCATTATCCAAGATTAATAATAATGGTCACACAAATATAATACCCATAAATAAAAAATATAAATATTTATTTAATGTTCAGCTACCACACTCACACCTCCTATAATCAATACTAATCTTTTAATATCAATCAATAAGTCCCCAAGATCCAATATTATACATAAACATTCATGAATCATCCATGGATAATATTAAAATTCAATTAAAAAATAAGAATATTTGATATAAAACTCACTAAAAAACTAGATAGCTGGCATTAATTATAAATATGTTATGGTCCATTCCTTATATTCACTCAATCCAAATACAAACAAAATTAAAGAAATTTATAACTCATTTTAATAATCATTTTAACCAAATGTTATCAAAAAAAACATTCAAAATAAAACATAAAAAATTCATCGACATGAATGATGTGAATAAACCATAATCCAAGCCTTTCAATCCCACTATATACACTTCACATAAAATCCACAACCTGTTTACATGATATTACCCTACTCTAATGGAATCATATGAAAAATCCAAAACAATGAACACTAAAATCATCATGAAGGAGAGTGTATGAGGTTACAATCCTACTATGATTATATAAAAATGAAACCTTTTATTGATGCACAAATTAAATGGAGAGCAAATAGATTCATGGGAGGGGAAGTAATGGTGGAGAGGTTTCTCAAATGGCCTCCCTCGTAGGCCCCTTTTTCTAAAAATGAAAATAGTCTTGACCATAAAATGTTAGATATTATACAAAAATATATAACTATTAGACCTTTTTTGGGGAATTGGTATTCCATCACTAGGTACCTGGTGACTCTATGGGTACCCATTACTCCTAGACCTGATATATGGTGGCACATAACTTCCACTTCTCAGAGAAAATTTATCTACCAACCACCCAAAACCTATTTTGTGTATTATTCATACATTTTTATACCCCCCCCCCCCCACAAAATAAAATTATACATAAAAAGTGACATAAATTATTATCAATTCACTAACTTATAAAATTTCTAAATATATCATCAACTAAATTGTTGAATATTAGACTATTCACCATTTTTACAAAATGCAAATTATTTTCCTCTTTACTAATCACAAAATCTATCATACCATCACCATATTTAAGCATTCCATTTTATGTAATGTGTCATTCCATGTCTTTTTCCATGTAAAAATAAAGGAAAACTAGAAAATTATGATTTATTATTCATGAAAGTAATTAAATAAAGATCAACTGAATTAATTTATGACTAGGATAAAAATAATTGTAGTTTATCATTGCATATATAATTTTAGACCTAAATTAATTGGTTTAGAGAATTTTGTTTTTAAAAAACAATCATAACTAATTTACCTAATGAAAAATAATGATAAAAAACTAGACTTATTTGGTGGTAATAACTTTTATATGAGTTTAATCTAGAAATAAAGGATAATAAAAGTGTTGAGAAACTTATAAAAGATTATTTTATAAGCATTGAAATAAATAGGTAATCAGGGATGAATCTTGTAGGATATTATTTCTAGATGAAAACGTTTTTTAATGATGATCCATTTACCTCCATGCTATTCCAATTTTATCGAATATTTAACAATAATATTTCATCAATGGATTTTCAAATATGAGAAAGCGAAAAATAATTAGGATAAAATGAAGCCTACTGATTTGGGAGTATTTATTTTAAAAAAAAGTGAGGATATATAGTTTTAAAAAAAAAATCAAAAGGATTATATAGATTTTAACGTGATTCAATATGGAATATATATACTACTTTATTGATGTATGTAATTTAATTTATCTTATCTTATGATAGTTTTAAAATAACATTAAGCATTTGATGAAAAAAAAATATCCCATAATATGGTGTTGTGGAAGTACAGGTGTTGGATGTCTAGTTTCTAAATTTTGTGGGATCACCAATATAGTAATTAGACAATGATTACATTCTGGTGTAATTGTATTATGTATCAAATATAGTTCAATAAATTTGTATACCCAACCATAAAGTAACTAGGGAAATGATGTTTGTGGAAAGATATATTTTTAATCGATTTAGATTTCAAAGATATAAAATTAATGAAAATATAGTTCATTTTAAAAATCATTTTTTCATTGCGATTATGGATAAATGTGTTTTTAAATAAACACAATAACCACATAAAATCAATAGAATTGGGAAGAATATATAATATAAAAAAATGGATTAAAGAAAATCATAGAGAAAGTTAGTAATGGTTAACAAAAAAAATGGTCATGTAATTTGGTTGATAAATTTTTGGCCTAGAAGATAACCTATAAGCCCCATATAATTATCTCACCATATCGTCTTTTGTTTGGAAAATCAGACCACTTACTTATAATAATAGGTAACAATACCTTATGGGATATTATAGTAGTTAATGTGAATAAAAAAAATGTTTGTATGAAGATGATATTACAACTAATTGATCTTTAGGATTTGTAAATAGAATAATATATGAATTATATGAAATTTAGGGAACTAAGAAATAAATTTTATTATTCTTCAATTAAAAATAGGGAAATAAAGTTGGTTCAGATGTTTTTTTAAATGATGATGTTATTATATGGGAAGTTCATGTCTTGAAAGTTGGGACCATTTCATGTTGTAAAATTTTAAATAATTGGGATATAAAGGCCACAAGAATAAAAGGATATCTATTTATAGTTAATTGGAAAATAATAATACCATAAATTGAATAATACACTTTAGAGATTCCAATAACTTAATCAATATAATAATGAGATAAAGATAAGTCTGATTGAATACTCTAACAAAATTTATTTTTTGAGGCAATCCATTTTCAAGGGCTTTTTTTAGTTTTGTATTTTATTTATATTATAGTTTTCTAATTAACCCCAAAATCATTAAATAATTTAAATTCATAAAATAGTGTTCAAAATGTAATGGGACACTTAGGTAGATATTTATTCAAGACGTACAAGATTTAAAATTGAATTTGTACCTTCCCTCGTTTATGTAATTATTATCTCTTAATACATTATTTTTTCAACATTGAATGATTCATCAGTGGGTTAATAATATATGATTTATTTATTTATAGGCTCTAGAGGAATCTATAAGATATGAAAAATCCATGAAAATATATAATTTCCCAATTAAAAATTACATTCTTTAGAGGGTTTCAAAAAAAATTATATCTTCACTCAATAACAGTTTTTTAGAGATTAAACGGTTCCTTGAGAAACTAGAACTAATTATGTTACTCGTAAAAGAATTTTGAAATTTTGATTTATGTAAAAATTATCAAAGATTTATATTATTAATAAGATAATACTTTTAACTCTATTCAAACAATACTTAAACATTTACACATTTTGCCCTTATATAGACATTAATATCCTTACATGGAACCTTATTACAAGATTAAAATCCCTAGCAACCTTGATTTCAAATGGATTATATGATTATAGTGTAGAAAAAGTATAATAGAGGTCTATATGGTAATCAAATAAAGAAATAATATTGAAAAATACATTTTATGGATTAATTTTTCACCAATAAGGGCATTTCAAGAAATCATCTTAAATTCTATGAATTCTCTATATCCAGATTTTCAAGAAGAAATGAAGCCCAAGGTATATACACGAAAGAAATTATGTTATGTATGAGGAGTTGAAGAATAAATATTTTCTGGAAACGTTCCTAACTACGACTTTTTAATAGTTCCAAAGGAATATAATTCATGGGAAATAAATTGAAATGAATGTTATGGGGATATATACATGGTTTTCCAACTATTTATCAGCATTTTTTATAAAATGGTATGAGCATACATAATTTTTCATTTTTCATTTAATAACTCATCATTATCCCTAGAATACTTATAGAATTATTTTAGATTAGAATGATTAATTACTCATTAGTGTATATATTAAATGTATCAGTAATCCTACTATAAAACTTATGAGAGTTAAATGAGACAAAATCCTTTTTAAAAAAGAAATGGGTGAGGGTGAAAATTTGAAGAATGTAGGAATATGATTTTATGGTATGACACAAGAAATGTGGGTAAATGGAACTATATAGAAAGGTGAATTTGAAGAAATAACTGGAAGATGGAAGATAAATTCAAAGTATGGTAGAAAACGTAAACACAAAATTGTTGATATTTTAATCTTATTGTAGAGTCAATTTTTGTTCTTTCCCATAATTGTATGATGATTGGTATGGAGGGAAGTTATTGGTGAATTATTTAGAAAATTTCATTATTTTATTTCAATTAATTTAACCTTTATAGTAGTAATTTTATTAATTTATTAATTAATAATTAGAATAATTGATTATATTTAATGAAATTTGAATTTAAAAAATAATCAGATAAAATTCAGTAATAAAATATATTGCTAAATACTAAAAATAATTTTAATGGTTAAAAAATTATGTTGAAAGTTTTTTATGTGTAAACAGTGGAAAATAATATATACATATGAATAAATTTTATTTATGTAAGATTAACATAAAAAATTAGTAATCTATTTAAGGTTTTAGATAATTTTATATTGTTTTTACTTTTACTAGAATGTTTTTGGACTACCAATATAAGATTAAATTAAGGAATAAATTTGATATATAAAAATAATTCAGTTCTTGGGAATAATAAATAAGGGTAATTTCCATCATATGCTACCAATATTAGGTTTTTCTCATTTTCAAATCAATTGATCAGACATAACCATAAATTAATCAAAAAATATTTAATTATAAATGATTTGTAAGGGTAATGTGTTTTTATGTTAGAGTAACTCTGTTTCTCTAACTTATACCCATGGTCAAATTTGATTTTTGTCATTCTATAAAATGATAGTATATTTGGTTAGTTAGTAATGAATAATAATTGTCAAATATAGGATACATGCACACACACACAAAGATATATATATATATATCACAATGGGGGTCATTGGAATATCATTAAATTCATGTATATCTAAATCATGAAATGAATCAATTTCTTATAGAGGTGGTTTCTGGTCATAGTGAAAGTGATGATGGTTGTTGTGGGATGGGAGAGTTTAGTTTCAGGGATGTAAAATGAGATATTATGTGCGAGAACCATGCATGATGTAACTCGATTGAATTTTCCTCCATGAATTAATCATGTTGATTAAATGAATATAAAAAAGGAATAAACCCATGAAAAATATTAGGGGATAATCGTGGCTAGATGTAAGTGGAGACACCCTAAATGAGTGAGAGAGGGAGTTATGCACTAGATAATATATTTTTACACATTCATTATTTTTTTATTTATCATGAGTTGAAATATTATTATAGTGGGGATAAAGGGTATGAAACGTTTTTTTATTTCACTTTGTTGACTTGTATATTATTGTTATTAAAATTTTGTTTCTAAAATTCATTAATTTACTACTAAATAGTTTTATCAACTTCAGGGAAATGAGGTGTATAAAGCATTGAATCCAAAACAATGCACTCGAGTGTTAGATATTAATATATAAGGGGTGAAAATTATAAATGATTAAGAGGAAAATTAATCATTGATATTTTGTTGAATAAAATCCTCTAAAAGATAATAGAAACCTTATAAGGATACTCTATCATGATAGTATTTCTAGAGTGACTCTAAGAGTGGAATTGTAAAAAACTAGAATGGGTTGGTATATGAATTGAGACCGGGCAAAATATTTCAATAGATCAAATGGATTTACCAATCTCCATGTATTTGCAAAAAGTTTCGGGGCATCAAAGTAGCACACTTTGGAAAAATTTTACCCTTAAATGAGAGTTAAATCATAATGGATTTTCCTCCAAAAATCATGAATGGCCAATTCATGTGTCGAACATCCACACCAAGTTGTATCCTTGTAAAATGACTATATTTGATATAAATAGACACAAAATAAAAAATAAAATCCCCCCTAAATACATATACACAATAAAACTTCAACCCCCAATGTGACCTCTACATATGTAATTAAATCCATAAATAACCATAAATGAATGTAGTAAATAATTCATATAAAGGTCACAATTTTTCATTCATTATATGAAAGTAAATAGTACGACTAGCTGAACATCCTACAAAATCATGTAATAAGGATAGTAGGATGATGAATTTAGAAAAAATAAATAAATATAGACCTCTAAAGGCCAAATAAATGAATTCTCTAAGAGTGGTCATGATCCATGCTGAGAACTAGAATTGAAATGTAATATGGGTGTGAGTAAAAATATGATTCTTATTCCATAACCTGCCATTGGACGCAGGTACTGTAGCATTACTGTAGCGGTACCGTAGCAGCAGCGGTACTGTAGATCGGCGGGTACTATAGCGGCGGCAGGGCACTGTAGTAGCGGCGGTACTATACAGGTACTGTACCAGTCGGGTTACCATTCACAGAATAGAAATTGGGCCAAAAAATTGGTCTTACGGGCTATGTAATGGGCTAAAAGACCACTGGGCCATCGGTCTATATAATGGGTCTCCCTCTTCCCAGTTAAAAGAGGTCTTTGATTTGCTTTAATAATAAAATGAGCCTTCAGCCCCAACAAAAAAAATGAATATATATTAAAAATATGGTTTTCTAATGAACATTAGATAACACCAAATATTATTCTAAAATAATTTCACAAAGAAATTCCCCCTTCTTTTTAAAGAGGAAAATAAATGTGGAACTAAAACCTTTATCCAATCTATGATAAAATCCAATGGGAAAAAAATATGGCTCATTCATCCAAACATCATTGTTTTAAATCAATCCCATAAATCAATGACTTTATTTAAAATAATTTTAAATCCATGGAAAAATTATATTTAAAATTCATTCCCAAAAAACCATTTCCTTATATGTCTCTAAAAGTTTAATAAAATTATAAAAAATTTTCATTTTTTATTGAAACTGCCCTTATCAAATTATTTCACAATTAAATTTAACAATAAATGTCTAGGAAAAAAATGTAACAAGTCACAATAGTCACCACATTTCATAATAATGAAAAAATGGTAAAATGAAACATGGTTCTAATAAACAATAAGTGCATATGGGTAATATTTAGAGAAATAATGAAATCCACTAAAAACCCTAAAATAGAACAACCATTATGGGAAACATCCTATGAATCTATTAACAAATATCTAAACTAGAAAAATGGAACCCAGGTCAATACTATTGAACATATCCACATATCTAGTAGTCCCATCAAACCACATCATTATAAATGTACTTTTGGATCCTTACCTAACCTAGAAATAAGAATGTTGCAAGTTTATATCACCAATTGTGATATCATCCTATCAATTGAGGTTTATTTGATAAAAATTCCCAAGACTAACCATTTTTTAACACTAGGTATTTCTCTCATTTATTCACCTATTATCTACGTAGGAAACCCATGAAAATTAAAAAAAGCTGAGAAATCAACAATCATATATGAAAAGTATAAATAAATTGAAATAAATTCAAACCTCACATAATATATTCTCACAATAAATTTCCACTTTATTACATACATGTATAATCATCACAATAAGCATAATAAATTCCAAACAAATGACAATTTATTACATAAAAAAATAGTCACGACACAATCATTTGATCAATTGAGGGTCTCCCGCACATTGAAAAACCAATTAATTATCTAAACTGACCATTAAAACAGAACCCCCGAAATTTTAAGTCATTTGAATCGTGTTTGTAATCTATTTTAAATCCCAATCAAACATCATTTAATACTAAACATTATAATACATTTAAACCCATTCAAATATCAAAATTTCTCCCTATAAACTAATAAAATCCTTTATAAATTTGTCTAAAGAATCAAGACACTTTCAACACACATTGAATTACATTTAAATATACCTTATCTTTAACAAAACCATTTTGTAAATCAGGAAACTCTCACAAAGAAAATTTAATTAAAAACCTTCAACGAACCAATTCACCACCCTTTATATTATTTCATAATCAAAATAGGGTCAATACATTTTTGATACCTCCCATTATATTCAAAGTATTTATCAAAAAATTTATAAACTACATAGAATATGATGTAATACACAAAATTACAACTAAAACCATTTAAAATAACATTTAAATCCCAATCAACTCTACAAATTCATAATAGTATATTAAAGTTTGGTTGGGAAAATCCAAAATATATTATGTGTATAGTCACAAAAAATTAGTCATTAACTAGCCTATAAAATAGGAAAACCCTTCCCATTTCATAGAAACCAGCTTAAAAACAAATTTATATCATATAAATACCATAAAAATATTTAATAATGTGTTTAATAAATTAAAACATAATTTTATAACACCAATAAATTGTTTATTCAAGAATTAAAAAATTGGTACTAGGAAAACCTACCACAAAATCAATGGTGTATAGTCCAATACTTTGAATATAAGATAAAGAATACCTAAAATGGTGATTGAAAACCTTAAATGCATGGAGACTAAAAAATTTCATCTTAGCACCCTAAGGGATCAACTGAACAATGTATAGTGACAAATATAGATGAAATGAATAAGAACGTGTGAAAAATGGGGTGTGAATAGGATTACTTTGAGTCTCATTAAGAATATTAATGAAATAAATTGAAATCTCCAAAGAAAAGGTCGGCCTGAAGAGTAGATTTATTTTAGGGTTGGGGGCCCATCAGGCTGTGATTTGCATCAGAGTAGGTGATAGAGAAGGCTCAACATTTATATGAAAGGTAAATATAAATATTATTGGAAAACATGTTCCCTAGGATACTCACACAGTTTAAAATCCCTATTTACCAAATCATACAACAATAATTCTACCCACACATCTTAAAAAAATTCTTTTCATCGTTACTCCTAGCACCCAACATTGTTTTTCTAGAATTTATCTAACGATGCCAAATAATACTGTCCAATTATAGATATGTATGTATTTTTTCATATGAATGATCCTAATAATGAATAACCCATTGGACACAAATAAATAATTCAAAAATATTCAATGCCAATAATAAAATAATTTGAACATAAAATAGCCCAAATTAAAATAAACAAATATAAATTATGTTCTAAACTTACACAGGGGGTAAAGGTTCTCCCAATTATTCTCCTTTATACCCCTAGAATATGCCAGAATATGATAGAGGGAAAAATGAAATAAGAAACAGAAAAAATAATTCTTATGGGAAAATTGATTTCCATGAACAATCACACAAATTAATTAATAACACATAACAGTTTCATGTGATGCCTAATATATTACCAATCAAAGGTTTTAAGGTGATAAATACCTATTATAGGTCTCCACACCATTTTTAATTGATCTAAAATTTTGGAATTACTGAAAACATATTTTCCATAAATAGAGAGGATGTCACCAAACAACAACATTAAATAAATATTCAAAAAGGAATCCCAAAAAACCTCTAACCAAAACTAACCATAAAAATTGATAATTCTCAAAAAGAGAGTACAAATCTAAAAAATAACCCAAAATAAAACAAGGATTTTTCACCAAAAGACATTGCATCCCAATGATTGGGTGCACCAAAACTAGAGACATTCCTCTATAATAAATGAAATATATCTAATCCAAAGGGAACACACTGCTTATGAGGTAACTTAGATAAATAAAAAATTCCCCGATTAGAGGGTTTTATTTTTCATTTTATAGGGGGGATATAACCCTGTATAAATACAATAGCAGCAGCTATGGTGAACCATCACTAATGTAGTCTCCCTATCGTTTTAGGGTCAGTTTTGAGTAGTCACTGATAAAATGTATCTTGGTTTAGAGGTAGTTATTTTGGAGGATTTTTAGACCCCCTATAAATCTTCCCTAAAATTCTATAAAGAGGATAATATAGGGGAGGTTGTTGACACCTTCAAAAGTTAGAGGGAGTTATCTCTATCTTCCAATAAAGGTCTCATTAGTTTTATATTTTTTTCATATTTTTAACCCCACATGTGACTATCAACGAACACCCAAAACCCCCTCTTTTTACCACTGAGAACCCCTAGACCCTAACTTGACGCCCCACATACTCATCTATAGAAAAAACCCCAATGCCCCATATATATCCCACTGACACCCCACCATACGACCCACTCACTTTTCTACACACACCAGTAGTTTTTACATCACTGCATCTAAAATCCAACTAAATATTAAATAAATGACAAACATTTTAGAGGGCATTGTGAACCATCCCTAAATTAATTGATTAAAGGGGGTTATGCATAACCCCTTCTAATTTATATAGAAAATTAATGTAGGGGGTTGGGAATAACCCCCTATAAAAACACCTCTAAATAATCTATTTTATTATAGTTGGTCCAAATATATGGAATAGGATCCCAAGGATATTCAAATAGAAAACTCATTTTGGCATCACCCATATTACAACCATGTCATACCTTTCCCCAGTCACCCATGAATGGTCTATAGTTATTCCCATATTACCAATCCAAAAACCAAAAACGGATCTATGGTCAACACCATGCATGAGAAACACCAACCACACTAAGAAATGAGGGAAAAAGTCACCAAACCAACCATCACTCACAAAGAGAATCCCAAAAAGGCACCCAAATAAATCCATGGGCATGGATTTCATCAATTGACAACTACTCAAAATCACTAATCATAAATCCTAAAACTGATCTTCATCTAAAGAGAGACAAAAAATAATTTAAAGGATACCTCAAATGGTAAACACTTTATCAACATAAAATATCATCATGAAAGCTAACCCTCACTTGTCTAACTACTTGACAAATTCTTGTATATAGAAAAAAATATACCAATAGAATTTTCAAGTGATACAATATTAAACACCTCCTTGGATAATTCCTAAAAAATTCACTAGGAGTGGAGAAAAATACCTTCCACTCTATTTGGAGCTTTGATATTATTAAAAATGATAAGTGATAAAGCCCACAAACACCAATACTCTACCTTTACAAAATATTTTTTCTTGGAGGCATAATATTAGAAAATAAAATATATGGCTGAAAATGTTCATTCCTCATTAAACATGTTAGTCAGTCCCAAAATAAAATAATGGAAAAATAATATAACATGCTTTATTAAAATAATAAAATATATTTTAAACCCACAGGTCTACTTTTAAGAGTATGAAAAATTTATTTTGAAAGTCAATTCACCCTTAAAAATTGGGCCTTCTTTGAATAAAATTAAAAAACAATATTTTAAAATTTTAACCCCAAAAGAATACCAACATGATATATTATGAAATATTCCAAAAAAGATTCCAAAATACAAAACAATTAGTTATAAAACCAATTATAGAACATTCACATTTTGAATCAATTTCAAACCACAATATAAATGTTCAAAACCTAATAATCCCCAAGGCATAATTTTAAAAAAAAAATCTTCCCTTAAAATGATAACCCCCCTTTTAGGTTTCCCCTTATTTTCTAAAATACTCTAACCAATTAAATATTTCAAATATTCCTAACAGATTTTAAACAAAAACCCTTTTTGATTTTTAAAATGAAATCAACTATTTGAGAAAAAATCCCTACGGCCTCATTTCAATCCAATATCTTTTTACTTTAGGTTAAATCATGTTTTTTATTCCTGAGTATCTCATTTTACATCACATGTGATATCACATAAATAATGTAATAGAAGAAGCCTCAACCGAATTCATATACGGCAATGAAAACATATCAAAAGACCTGCCATGATACAATTCCCATTTCCCTAGAACTCTAAGAAAAAATAAGAGATTTGGTATCTAAATAAAGAAAACAACTAGGATTCAGATAAATTCATGAAATGGACACAGGGTTGAAGTCCATGTTCTAATCATGCAATTTCCCCTACAACATCTCTTGTATCACGTGTTTCGTTTTCTTATGGGTTTTAAGGCTCAAAAAGACAACCTCACACCATAATTTTATTTTCTGTTCTCATCCAAAAGTATCAGATAAGATCCCCATGGAAACTCAGTATATTCCAATGTTTATCATAATACCCAAAAAATAGGCATTAAATCATAATATAATAATTCCAATATATGGTAATCTTGGGGCAATTAAAAAATCCTTACAACTCATGGAAACATGAGGTTTTGGCTAAGAAAGAGATCAAAACACTCTCTCTACTTCAACTGTTTGAGTTCTAATATCATTATATTAAAACTACCAACTACCCAAATAATAAGATATATATTCAAAACCCTAGTCTCTCACCATGGGACATAGGCTCTATTTCCATTTTTAATGATTCGAATCTTGATACCATATAAACTAGAACTTGACCTAGTCTCACATTGGCTTAAAGGGTACTCTCATTCCACACGTACTAGAAACTAATGTCTAAACATCAAGGTAATTCACATGGGATCCATTTCTACCATAAATCTAATTTAAATAACAACTGATTCTCTTCCATGAATATGGCCTTACTTATCCACATTAAGGACATCCATACTTTGTCGGATCAATAAAAAAAAGACAACATTAGATATAGACATATGAAAAATAAAATTTACAACCAACCCCTCACTCCCCCACATTTATAGGTATCATTCCCACTAAAACATCCACATTAATAAATAATTATAAAAATAACCATAATAGAATGTAGGAAACAAATCATTTAAAGGGAATTGTTTTTGACATTCTATGTATGTAAATCAGAAAAATGGCTAGGAATCCTACCAAATCATGTAATTGGAACATCTAGCTGATGAAATATTTAAAACTTATTAAATACTAACCTCTTAAACCCAAATCAATCAATTATCTATGATTGGACAAGTGTCGAACCAATAAACTAAAACTAAAATTTAATATGGGTGAATTCATAAAAAATCCCAAACGTTCACCACTATATTTTTGATATTCTAACCATTTAATTAAAGATCCAAATTATAAATAAAATGAATATGGATTGAAAATAGGTTTTCTCATACAATTTTGATAAAAAAACATCATACAGTAAATCCTTAATAATAATCTCCTTTTTAATAAGTAAAATATGGGTAGAACCAAAACCATTTTCCAAATAATGGTAAAAATCATTGGAAAACAAATAAGGATCATATGGACTAAAATAATTATTTTCAATGCAACAAACAATTCAAAGGTCATTTGTAAAAATATTTAAAACCCAATAAAATGGTATATCTAAAAATCATTCCCAAAAAACCATTGCATCCTCTTTCCCCAGATATTTAACAGTCATTCTACTTCAAATAAACAAATATTTCCCATTTTTAACCAAAACCGAGTTTTCAAAAAAAATCACTAATCAATTTGAAAAGAAAAACAAATCTATTAAAAAGTATAAATCCACAATATGCACCAAATGTCATATGTATGAAAAAATGTATAAAAATAAGATAGTTCCAATAAAAAATCATTGTGTAGGGGATATAATCAATGAATAAATTAAATTCACAAAAACATTTTAAAAGTATCCTAGAATCATATTAAACATCTAAAAACTCTGGTAATAAAGAGATAGACTGGAGACACAGAACCTTGGTCAGAAAATCTAAAACTATCAACATCCCTGATAGTCTCATCTAACTATCTAGAAATAAATATCTTAGGTGGGATTTCACTACTATGGGTATAATAATTTTGCATTCTCATGTGTCATGTTATCCTCCCAATCTAACCGATGAGGTGTATCTCAGAAAAAATCCTTAGATAACTTATTACTACACACAAGGGATTGATCTCATTTATATCACCTACTATCAAATTTGGACTCCCATGAAATTTCAAATTGAGTTGATCAATCCTTAATCACATATTAAAAGTATAAATCATTTCAAATCAACTCACACATAACCTCTTATACCCTCAAAATAAACACCCCTTTTATTACATCCATGTAAAATCATTAAAATATACATAATAAATTCCAAAAACACCCATGGTATTTAAAATCAATAATATTAACAATTATAACATGGAATTAACTGAGGGTTTCATGCCCTTTATAAACCCACTCAAAGTGCCAAACATGCCTCGATAACATAATTCATAGAATTTCAAGTAATTTTTACCTTGATTGAATATCCTTTAAATTACCATTTCAAATTTCCTTTAAAACCTCAAATTTATAAAAATTGAAACCAATTTAAATATCTAAGCATATATTTGAAAAATATAAAAAATCCATTGGAAATTGATTTAATGAATCAATTAACTATTGAAAAATAAGTAAATCCATTTTCATTGACACTCTATTTATAAAAAAACAATTATGAAAAATAATACCTTTACCAAGAACCAAATTTCATTAAAACAATTAAAGACTCATTTCACACCTCTATATTTTATTTCTTGGCCCTAATATGGTAAACTCGTTTATAAAGATTCCATTTTATTCAATTAAATTATCAAAAACATTCTACACTGCTTGCTATTAGATGTAGTAAATTAAATTATAAGTAAAACCTTATGAAAATAAAATTAAATTCCAAAGTGTCTTTATAAATTTCATACACTAGTTCAAAATATATTCTAGTAATTCTCAAATAAATGGTGTCCATGGAAATAAATAATATTTGAACTCGATTTTAAAAAATTAATACAGATTAAATTTTCATGGAAGATAAAATAAAAGATATTTTCCTTAATATAAATCCAATAAACACATTTAATAATATTGTTGAGAAATGAAAACATGTTTTTTAAACGACATGAAATCAACATTTTAAAAATTAAAATTTATGGCATGGGAAAAACTACATCAAATAAACGGGTTATAGTCTATGACTTAAAAGATAATATAAAAACGACATGAACATGGGATCACAATCCTAGAAGTAATAAAACATTAAAAATCAGTCAACCCAACTCCCTAAGGTTTTGGATAAATATAAAGAAATTATGTGGAAGTATAAACTAAGAAGAGGTGTATAATAATGGAGGTGAGAACAAACCTTGGAGATTCGACCAAGAATCACGATGAAATCGAATGAAATATCCAATGAAAAGGCTTTTAATAGGATAATATGTTACATAGGGGGGACAAGAATGTCCTAGATTATGATGCGATATAGGTATGAGGATAGAAGGCTAAAATTATTTAAAAAATTGGGGGAAATTATAATTTTTTGAAAAAAAAAATTACTTCTTGGGGTTAATCATGGTTTACCAAACTGGGGGAAATATGTTTCTCACACATCCTTTAAGATATGTTCTCACATAGTTACATCTAAAACCCTACATAGTGTAACATACTAATATATAATAGGGAAAAATTGAACTATCTAGTTATATATCCAATATCATGGTTCCTATATGGTTACTCATAATTGTGAGAATCGTGTAGGACACCCAAAAATCATTTAAAAATTTTAATTCCCATGAGAAAAATTATTTAAACTTAAAATACGCCAAAATAAAAACACAAAATAAGATTTAGAATAATAGGGGGTGTCATAACCATCCCCACCATTCTACATTCTATCCATTTAATGTCTCATGTAAAAGTAGATGAAAATAGTAAATGAATTATAAAACCCACAGAAAATGTTTCAATATAAAATTAATTTCTTTAAACAACCATAAAGATGCTCAAAAAATACTTACCATTCTCATCATATATATTATCTATGACCAATCGAAGGTTTAACTGGGAAAAGTCATAATATATGTATCCCCACTATTTATAAATTCTCTAAAATGGTGGATAAATTGAAAATCTCTCTTCCATAAATCATGAGTTCATCACCAAGAAACCAAATTCCAAAAATGACCAAAATAAAATCACAAGGAACCTTCAGCAACAACCAATAATGAAACAAAAATACATAATATACAAATATATAACCAAACTACAAAACATCCTAAAAGATAACAAGGTCATGTTAATAAAATCGATGGAATCACACATGCAAGGATCACAACAACTAGGTACATGCCTCAAAAAGACACAACATATCTCTATCCCTAAGGTCACACACTACATATGATGTAACGTTTGCCTAAACACGTTGTAATTATAATAGTAAAATCATCTTGGTGACACCCATAATCTTAACAGAACCATATCATACCCTATATCATCTATGAAAATTCCCAATGCTTCCTCCCATTTCAAAATAAACAAATAATAAACAACCCATAGTACACAACATTCATAGGAAACACAAACCAATCTAGAAAATAAGGTCGGAACATCTCCAAACCGACCACCACTCTTAGCGAGAAACCCAAAATGGCACCTAAGGAATACCCTAAGCATAAATTTACTTAATATACAACTAATACATGTCACCGGTAATAAATCCCAACACTGATTGTCATCAAAATTTACATGACCAAGCATTTTAAGTGTACCTCAATAGATGGACATCATATCAACCTCAATCTTCTTTGAGAAAACTAACCCTCACTGGTCAAACTACCTAACCCAGGCATGCAGGTCTCAAACACTAGACTTATATGATTCCAAATAAAGACACTACATAACAACACCTTGGATAATTTTAAAACAATTCACGAGGATGGTACAACAACACCTTCTACTCAATTTGGATCTTAAAAAGTGTAAAAATTAAAAGAGGTAAAACCCCTAAAGGTCAAAACTCTATCTTTACACTATAAATTTTCTAAAAGGATTATGATAAATCAATATGAGACATGAATAAACCTTATATTGCCTCTAAAATCAAAATAAGGGGTCCCAAAATAAAATACGGTAGAAATATAATCTTGTGCCTTAGTAAAATAATCACATCCTTATTAGAACCATAGACCCCATAGAAATAGTCATAGAACGTGTTTTTAAACCCAAAAAACCCTTAAGAATCAAAAATTCATTCACTATAATCCAACTGAAAATAATATTTCTATTTAAATCCCAATCCCCAAACCAATGTTTCCATTTCAATGAATTTCTAAGATGAATTTCAAAATACACCCTAATTAGTTTTAAAACCAATACTATAACATTAACGTTTTTACCAAATTTCAAACTACTCCCTAATGGTCCAAACCCCAACTAGACCATAAATCTAGTTTTTAAAAAAAATATTGGTTTCCAATAAATTGGGAATAAATATTTTAATATTTTATTTAATTTTCATGACAATTACTGACATGAATCTTTCGAACACTTCTGCCTTTTTTAAAACTGAAATTCTATTATATTCTTAAAATAAAAAAAATTCACAAAAAATCCCAAATACCTATTTTTAAACTAAAGAAAACATATCTCATGAATATAATTTTTTTTAAAATAAATATATGATATAATATCATATATTAAATTTCATAAATAAATTCATAACACAAGACTGAAATGAAATCCAACCCACCAATTTCAACATATCATAATACCCACCTTCAATATTTTTTCATCTCCATAGAACTCTATAAAATATATGTTTCAAGGGGTCTAAAGAGAGAAAACAATCCATATGTGGAACCATGATAAACTTGGAAACATTTTTACTGACCACGGTCCAATCATGAAATGGTCCTTTAAACATTTATAGTATCTATTTTTGTGAAAACTTTTTTTTTCAGGCCCTGTAATCCAAACTCATTCCATAAACGATTTTCCATTTTTCATAAAAAAGTATCAAATAGGACCCATATGAATACTCATGATATACTAATGTGGATCAATGAACCCCCAAATATGAATTATATAATAATATAGTAATAACAATAAATAGTAATCGAGAGTAAATATAAAAATCATGACTATCCATGGAAACTTAATCCTTAGGGAAAAAAAAGAGCTACAAAACTCTCCATTAACCTTCTTCCCATGTCCTTATATCCTTATATCTAAACTAAAATCTCCCCAAATAACAATATAACTACTCAAAAACCAAATATCCCACAACGAAAAAGGTATTTAATATCATTTGTATCAAATTATCCGAGGATTCAGTCTGAAATGGAACCTGAAGCAGTCCACCAATGGCCCATAGGGAATTTCCAAACACCATGGTCTAGAAAATATGATTTTGGAATCAAATGAGCACACGTGGAAAATATTTCAACCATAATTAAAAGTCAAAACACAACTGATTTCCCATTAAATATCCCATTTGTCTAATATTTGATTTTTGATGTCCATGCTAGTTTAGATCATAGAAAAAACAAAAATATAAATATAAATAGATGAAAAATAAAACTCTCAACTCAACCCTAACTTCCTCTGAATGTTGTATCGTTTATTCCCACTAAAAGATCCATCAGTATAATTCATTCCAAAAACAACCATATCTAAAATTAATATGGAACTCATTTAAATGAAAAACTGACCAGAAATTCCCTGAATGTAAATGAAATGAAAGTCTAACATCCTACCAAATTATTTAATATAAATATTTTTCTTATTAGGTAATTAATAATAAATAAATAATAACCTCTGGATCCCAAAAGAATTAATGATCCAACAATTATTAGGGGCTATCCAACAATAAAAATCATAAATTGAATATATTTGTGATAATAAATAGTATTAGTATACCACCAACAAAATTTCCACATGCCAAACATTTAATTACATATCAACATTCTATCTAGATTTAATATAGATCGAAAATAGTTCCTTAATATACACATTGGTTGAATCCAATAATCAATCCATAAATCAATTTTTCCAAAACATACCACTTATTTTTATTTATGAGATAAAGGTTGGAATCAAAACTCTTTTCCAAACCTAGGTAATAAACTTTAGAATAAAAATGATAATAATATGGCTGAATACTTTTTTTCTATCTATCCCAAAAATAATGTATTTTTTAGACTATTAACAAACCACGAATGGGGTAAATTTAAGATTATTTCACAAAAAATCACATTTCATCCTCTTTAAAAAAATTTTTAATAGATTCCCTTTTCAAAATAACACCTATTTTAATATTTAATGAAATAATTATTTCCAAATCATTTCTCAAATCAATTTTAATAGAAAAACATTCTATCAAAATGGAAAAAAACTATAATAGGAACCACACGCTATAATCAAGGAAATTTGGATAAAAATAAACAATACTAATAAAAAATTAATTTCCATGGGATGAAATCAAAGAACAAATTAAATACCCAATGAAATCCTAAAAATGATCTTGTTTCATGGACCACATCCAAACGAAATAGGAATTTATAGCTAAAAAATTAAAAATGAAACTACATCAGCATAACTAAATATATCCATGTCCCCAGTACTCCCATTATGATATCCCGGAATAAATACCTCATATCTCTTTCAGTAACTTGAGCACAAGAAATTTTCTAGAAAATATGAACTAATATCCTCTCATCCTTACAGAAGAGTTTTATTTGGAAAACATTACCTAGACAACCCATGACAATATAATATGACTTCCTCTCATATAGGTCACCTACTATCTACCAAGGAATCCCATGAAAAGTTAGTTAGAGGGATGTAATCAATGATAATATTCAAAAAATAAAAAAAAATTGAAATAAACTATCACCTCATCTCATATTCCCTCATAATGAATATTTTATTTATTATATTTTTGTAAAGAGAATCAAAATGTCAATAATAAATACGAAACAACCTCTAGGGTGTTATAATGGTCACAACAACAACTTCCTCTCAACTGAGGGTTTCATACACATTGGAAAACTACATAATGTGTCAAAAGTTCCTTTAAAGCATAACCATAAGAACGCAGATCCATTTAACCCTTGTTTATTAACTATTTTAAATCCCATTTCAAACACCATTTAAAAAAAATGTTTCTACACATTAAAATACATTTCGATACACACCCTCTTAATATAAATCAATTGGGAATTGAAAAACATCTCCAAAAATAATTCATTAAAAATATTCTAGGGCCATATTCCTCACCCATTATTTATTTCATGATCCAAATTAGTTCAACCAATTTTGAAACATCCCATTTAATGAAATAAATCACTAAAACATTTCCACACTAATTAAAATTATATGTAATACTTTAATTTCTATGTAAAACCTTATAAAATTACATTAAAATACCAAGAATATTTATAAATTTCAAAGATTGTTATAATTGTTATTAAGAAATTGTCAAATACATAGTGTGCATGGTCACACAGAATCATATTTTATCATTCCATTAGAATATGAAAAATATTCTATTAACAAATAAATAAATATAAAAACTAATTTACATCATTTAATTCTCGAAATAAACTTTAATAATACTATTTAGAAATTAAATCCTAATTAAGAACCCAAGAAATCAATTATTAAATAATAAGATGATGGGGAATGGGAAAACTAAACCAAAATCAACAATGGATTATCCAAGACTTCACCAATGGAATAAATAGGACCTAAAAATAGAATCAAAAACCCTATAACCAAGGAAAATAAAAAATTAAATCAACCTTGTACCCCCGGGGTTTATAAAAACCAGGATCATTGACATGGATAGGAGAAAAAAATGAATAAATATAGAAAATAGAGGAGTGGATACCTTGCATTATAGAATTGACCAAATAACTTTATTAATAGTAGGGGTTAGAAGTGGAGAGGATGTGAAAGGGAATAGGTATAAACCTTGCATTGGATGTGAAAAGGAAAAAGTTTAAATGTTTAAAATCCTTAAAAAGTATTGGAAAATATTAATTTGTTGATTTTTTTTAATTTTTAGAAAACATACATTGTTTTCCAAACCATGAAAAACCTATGATGCTCATTGTTCTTAGAGAAAATGGACATGCAAGATTTCTATTTCTACCCACAAAAACTTCCTTTATCCCTTCTGTAGATATTCTAAATGGAATTATCTTATTATAGATCCAAAAATATGGTTGGTTCATGGTTACTGCAAACCATGTGCAACCCATGCGATACCCAAATTGTTAAAAAAAATTCATTTAAAAAACAATGAAAATTAAAATAACACCAAATTAATTAATTTTATTCAAAATATTCTCAATAGTGACATCATAGGGTTTATCGTAATCCTTGTAATTTTTTTTGTTCTAAAAACATATTTCTTGGTAAATTAAATCATATATACTATATAGTACTTTCATGGACTAAATCTCCCCAAACATTATTTTTTTAGTTAACCTCATTCTCCCAATGTTGTTCTTAAAGAAAACACTCACTCATTCATTTCTAGTATAACACATAAATATTTTAATTCATGTCATGTTATAAAAAATATATCATACTCATCATCTTCTCAATTTTTATATATAATTGATCAGTAATCAACCATCATATTATCACTATGGAGATAACATGATTTCTTATATGTATTTTTTATTCAATAAATGTGTTGAATGGAAAGTGTTGTTTTACCACACACAAAAAAAGATACACTATATAGTAATTAACATATATTTTATTTCATGGTAAATATGTCCCCTTATTATAATGGAATACAAAATTTTCATATACTATCATAAATTATGGCATGAAAATTCTTATTTTTGTTTGGTGGACCATCTTTTAGTGTGACAACCTCTAGTTTCTTAAGCATTTATACACAGAATAATAATATCCTTCCTTCATGGTTTAGACCTCATATGGAATGATACAAGTGATTCTCTAAACACATATCATGGTGAAATTACTATATTGATTTGTGTTTTCATTTTGTAAGAGAAAATACTTCACATAAGGAACACACCTTTCAGCAAGACAAGAATCCCTTCACACCATGATCTTATCATTCCCTTTAAAAATTTATTCCATTTCATCCCACTTGGGTCTAATGTGCCTTCAATTCATCTATGTGAATGTTATTGAAAATTTCAACATGAAAATGCCTTCAAGACTCATGAATAAATTATATCAGGAAAATAATAAAATATTGGTCATAATGTGGGAATTATTTAATAATCAAAAAATATTATTGGGTGATGTTTTTTATAGTTTATCACATCTCAGTTGAAATACAAATATTATATTTACCATGTCTTAATTGGGAAAAACTCATAGCTCCCTCTATCTGTTCACTTCATTAGGTGACATCAATTTAACCTAATGGATCTTTGGACTAACAGGTAACTTATATCCTAACATCACATATCCTATTTTAATACAAATAACCTCTATAGGAGGTGTAATTACATCTATATTTAAATTCTTGTCTCCCACTCACAAACTATATTGTTGGGTCACACCTACCGAAGGTGCCAGTTTTTGTACAACTTCACATCATTCATATAATCATATAGTCTGTGTTTCAGAAAATAAAACCTATTCTAAAACCTCATTATCACCACACAATCATTTACTCTATCATAAAATATATTCATTACACCATACTTCTCTATTAATATCCATTAAATTACCACATTAAATTTTCATCATTACTTTAAACGAAACCATTTCCATTATACTTCTCATGATACCCTAAAAATAATATTATTATAGTAAAAAATTAAATAAATGTACTATAATGATACATAAAATTTATCTTCATAATTTATAATAGTAATTTGTTATTTTATGTTTAATAAATTTTTTATTTTAAGATCATTCAATTAGAAATTAGATTAAATTTAACTATTTATGGGTCCCATAACTCTAATGTTTAAGTTATAACCTTATCAATTTTACTTAAATTAAAAATCCTTATTAATAAATAAAATAAAATATTAATAATATCATGGAATACTATATATATAATATTTAAACTTTAGTAGTTTTGAAAATGAATAGAAACACCATTTTATTCATGTTTACCTCCACTTTATTATATTTTTTCACCACTATCATATTACACACTGTTAACAATTTATTTTTCCCTCTAAATGTTTTTATCATTCATTAATCATAACATCGAGCCATGTTTCAACATAAATTTTACTTTTAATACTAATATCTATGTTTTTATGTGATTAGGTGTATACGTTTTCTAAATAATAGAGGTAATATACCAAAATAATAATAGATAAATAATATAAAATTGGAAGTACTGTATAACAAAATCGAAGTAAAAAAAGATCTCTTAAAAGTAATAGTACTGGTTAGTGTGAATTAAGGATGGTTATTCCCATTATAGGAAATACCTATATATTTAGACAAAATAGTTAATTATCAGTTAAATATTATTATTTAATACTATTTATGAATATGTTTTTATGAGGGTCATACTCATGTAAAGAGTTAACTAAGGGTGTGAGTGAATTATTAAACTACATTCTTATTTTACATTTATGATTTTATTGAAATCAATCACTAAAACATATTAAAGTGATTTATGTTAAAATTAAATATAAACAATTTAGAATAAATCATGAAAAGTATTCCTAAATTATATGTTTAACCATTCAAAATTAATGGTTATATATTTATCATATTCCAAAAACCCCATGATCAGATGAGGAACTTGAAATCCTAAAATTGATAAAATGGGAGGGGTTTATCCTTGAACTCTTGATATAAAAAATTTCTCATAACATTATTTAGTACTCCCACACTTCGAAAATTATCACAATAGGTATTGGATGTTTATCTACTATAATATTCATTAATAGTACAATGATTCCACCTTTAAAAATAGAAATTAATGTGTAATATTATTCCAATATCTTCAACTTTTTTCTTACATTTTTTTACTTATTATCTCATTTTCCTCCTTTATTTGGGTATCACACCCACTACATCAACTTTTCACACTAATATAAATTTATCATATACCCATAGTTTCAAACCATGGATACAGACAAAAAAATGTGGGTAAATGCCACACCCATGGTTTGAAGAAACCATGAGTAATTAGGGCATCGGTATAGACAGGAACTATACCCAAGATTTCTAAATTGTGGTTCTTTGTGCATTCTACCATGTCATTAACATTATAAAACATTTTTAAACTAGTGGGTATGGGTTTTAAAAAATTAGTGGTGTTTAGTTTCGATCCCTGGACTACCTCTATATGGTTCTAGCAACTAACCACTAAACCATCTTTACTTATTGACATAAAAATATATATTCACTTACATATAATTTTCTAAACCACGGATATAGGTGTAAAACCGTTGGTATAGGTGTTCTTGTGAAATTTTTGTATCCCGTATAAATTTTTATTTACCCTCCATAACGAAGAAAAGATATATGCATTATTTTCAAAAACTATGGGTTTTGGTCTTGAAAAAATCATACACCCATGGTTTGGAAAAACCGTGGGTATAGGTCGAAAAAAACCTATACCCATGGTTCGGCAAAAGAACAATGGGTATATATTCCCATACTATCCCTATACCCATGTTTTTTTCAAAACAAGTGGGTATGGGGCCATTTTCCTGTAGTGTCATTCTTTTATTCTCTCCGCCTTTTCCATACAAAACTAAATGTTTTATAATTTTTATTGATGAAAATATAATACATTACATAACAAACATAATTACATTATAACATGGATGTAATAAAAAGGTAAACATTGACTTCCGTGGAAAAATATCAATCACTCTTGATGAATTTATATGTTTCTAGAAATTATTATAGTTTATTGCCTCTTCTATAACCATTTACTCTTGTAATCATTGTATAACTAATAGACAACATGAACCAGATGAGTATCAATATTATTAAACCCTTACATTGTGTTTTAATAATGATACCAACACCACCACCACTTCATTCATAGATCAATAAAAATATTAACAAAACTAGTAAGAATGTATATGAATCATAGAAACACTATTTTTATGCGACATATATCATATGAAGGCCAACACATGAATGATCAGTTATAGACACAAACCATGATGCAGTATACGTGTGTGTTTTTGTGGTGGGCTATTTTTAGTTAAAATTTTCAAAATAAAACTATATAATAAATATTATTCTGTGGTAATAATTATTTTAGCATAATTTCTTATAAAATATTAAATCCTCTCCAAAACCTTATAAAACTAATCTAAATTGATCTGAATCATATTATGACCAATTTTAAAACATTATTTAATTAATAATACCGTTCAATTTATCAAATTCATATTATTTATATCATGATAGTTTAGAAAATCCAATTCCCACATTCTAAATCATATCCACAACATACTCCTTGAATCTACAATTTAACCCATTTTTAAAAAATCAAAAACCAATGAGTGTATAACACACTCCTTGAAAAAATCCTTGGTCACAAAAATCCCTCCATTTGGATTTCATTTTCAATTAATAGACATAAATTACATGAAAATATAGTAATAAATAAATAAACATTATTTTTAATACTATGTGATTAATCTCAATATATGAAAAAAAATAAAGAATAATAATTTATCCCTAAGAGAAAATCATATTCTAAAATAGCATCTATTGTTCAATTTAAAAAACTGCATAAAAATATATTCCCAAATATTTTATTTAAAGATGTCTATGTATATGTCCCAAAAATATTTAACATATATACACACTTAGAAAATAGTTACAAATATTCATAAAAAAATAACTGATACAAAACATAAAAACTAAAAAATAGACATAAACAACCACATATGTATATTGAACTCAGATATCTTCCCTTCTGAAAAACCCGTCAAATATATTTTCCCCTTAGAGTAATACCCTTTATTAAATAGAAAACAAATTTTTAGTTTCTATGTCATTATATCCCCTATAAAAACAAAAATCTAAATGCAAGAGAGAAATACAGACATGTCATTATAGATTATCCTTGAGAATATCTATATTCAATTCCCATCATCAATATCAATTTCAAAAAAAAATCTTTAAGTAGTGGTTTGGTAAAATCATATATGACATGTTACATTATGGTAATTTATTAAATCGTTAGAAATCATCCTTCGTCGTTATCCTTACTAAATTAATTCTTGATATTAGTGTTCATTTATTGGGTGTTCATCTTTTGATTTCATTAAAATATGATTGAATTTTAATTATCATGGCCCACCAATAAAGGTAAATTTACATTCACTTTGAGGAGATTAATTTATTTTTTCATCCATGTTAATTAAATTGATTCTTGGATAATGGAAACATATTTTACATTATATGTATTCAATGTAAAATATCTCAAATTATTATTTCTTGAAGAACACCATTCTTCTAAGGAAAAAAACTCCACCAAATTTAGAATTTCAACTATAAACGCTCCAAGAATAATCCACACAATCATATCAAAATAGAATAAATATTCACATTAATATTATAGATAAAACCATAGTCCTATTATCTAAAATAAAGTGAGACTATTTCAATTCACATTGATACCTTACAAAACAAATAGCATGGAAAACATCTGATATCAAATCTATAATTTATAAATAATCTCAATTATTTTTATAAACGTATTTTTATTAAAATAATTTTCATATTCACATTTTAAAAAATTATTTACTACTATTATTTGGGTTAAAATTGTCCTATCATCCTTTATTACAAACTTATTTAGAAATTAGTGAGTATATTATTTTTAATAAAGTAATATATTATTGTTCTCTCGAAAAATATTAAATCCCAAGGTGTACTTCAACTCTTTAAAATGATACATCTCAAACACCCACTTATTTTATGTTGAAAATTCATTATAAAAAATAATTATTTTCCAAAACATATAATATTATAAACATAAATTGTAACAATAAGTTTTTACTCCATGATCTTAATGGTATAATAGTTGTTTCTTAGTTTTCCCTTTCTAAAATATAGAACATTCAAACTTGAATCAATATTTAAATACTATGGTATCAGTTAATTTTTAACACATAAAAAATCATTTAACATATAATAACATGTTTCATCATAATTAATAAAAAATTATTTTGTTTTAACAATATGCACATCCTCTTCAGGTTATCAACTAAGAAAATTAAATTTGACACATGTTAGGAAACTTTTATATGATATATGAATAACAACCCAATATTTTCATACACAAACATTACTCACATTTATACAATACTTAATACATTTCGGAAATAGACTCCCAAAGTTCATACTAGTCTAGTTCCTTTGGAAACATGGATACATAAACAATAGTAAATAAATGATATACATTATCGCCCACTAGGTTCTTCTTTACTATCACCCTTTCATACACATCAAATATAATTCATATCTTCACAACTATGTAGAAAGGAAACATAAAAGGGGTAATATCAGTTGCTCAGTATGGTTGATCAAAGGATAAATGTAATCATAATCATGAACATAAGGGTATGAGAACATGATCATGAACATTGATGATCATACTATACATATTAATGATAATGAATAGTAATCCTAGTATAAATAACAGTAGTTCATAAGACATGAATCAGAAGGAAATAAAGAACATAATCCATGAAATAATAACATTGGAATAATACATGATATTTATTGTAGTCACATAAGAATTAAAAAATTATTTCTATAGTAGGAAATTCATTGCTTCTAGGTCGATATAAGTAGTATCGTTTCACTCCCCATACCATCTTAGAAGTCATGTATGACTCCCATAATAATCTTGGTACTCATGGTTCACTCCCATAAACATCTAGGTAGTCATGGTCCACTTCTATAACCATCTTGGTAGTCATGCTTCACTCCAATAACCATCTTCGCGGACAAGGAACTTTATGTATATGTCAAAATATATTTACGTAATGAATTAAAGGGAGATATAGGTCCTTTACATCTCTCAATGAAATCATTCATATGTGTACCACATCAACATAAATCATGTATCATATCATAATCCATGGAATAAAGAGGGTTTCATAAAAATCTTTTATTCTTAAACATAAATGATTATTTGAAATAGTAAGAGTGCTATAATTGAATCAAATCCCAAATAAAAAAATATGTGATATCAAATAATGATTTCTTTGTTGGATAATAATTTGGGGAGATCACTTGAAAACAATTCTTGAAGAAAATATAACTTATTCCTTAAAAAATATTTCATTTCATAAAATTATACACAATTTAAAAAGAAATTTTTTCTTTTATAATAATATTTTATATTCTAAAGGAATCTTCCAATCATTATGGAGTCACAAAAGCATAAAAATATATTCATGTCATATTTGTGAAAAACATTCCTATCTTACTTTTTCAAGAAATGTTACAATGTACCTTATTTGGAAAATTTCAAAAAGGATTTATTTCAAACCATTTAGTAAAAATTAAAACTTGGGTAAAAATAAAAATAAACAATCATATTATAATATTAATAACATTTTTGAAAATGTCTTTATAAAATTGGATGTGGATGATAAATATTCACCAATAGTTACTTAAAATGAAACAATAACAAATATTGATGAGGTTGTGAAATAAATACGCATCACATTAAAATCAGTAGAATCATATTACACATTAAATAATGAAAATAATATTGATATTATAATACCAAAATATTTTGGATAATACTCATAAAATAAATTCATTGGTAGTATGTGCACCACGTAGAAGAAACAAGTAGTGTATAACGCATGTGTCCCACAAAAAGAAAATTGAGACATAAATCCCTTACTACTTGAGAATCATTAGAATCATAAACCCAAAGAGATAATAGAAACAATTAAAGATTTTAGTATCTTTAAATATAGTAAATTTATGATATAACATGTCATATTTAATTATATACACCACACAAATAAAGAGAGTGGTGAATAACGCATGTATCTCATGGATATAAAAACTGTTATCAAATTTCATTGCCATACACTTCCTTTACTATAACACGATATAACCTCATTTATAATGGTTTTAATAATGTTTTTAACTTATATAAGAACCTTATTTATATATATGATATCATATACAACCCTATTATATTGTTTTGTTAATAATATTTATTATTTCAGTTTTTGGGTATTAACAGCTTCATTTTCATATGTTTGTTTTTTCATGTATGTCTTGTTTCTTATTCATAGGATATATTTTATGCACATAAATAATGATATTAAGTTCATAGATATTATATTAAATCATCATATTATTTTTTATAATCATATTTTAGTGGTTAATATGGACAATGAGTCTCATTGTTCCATGAATATCGTAGGTCGTACGTACGCATGGGTGACAATATCATTGCCTTAATATTAAAGTGGTAATAAATTATATTTATATTAATTATACAGAATCAATATATTTTTATATTTATTATTTATATACATTATACCCATAATTATAACCATCCAAATAATGTACTGATGAAAAAAATTACACCATAATGTGGGGATGGTAAGATGTATGTGTGCACGTATGGTGGTATTGATTTTGATAGGATAGATAAAAAGAGTAATATATTTTTACCATGATTATAATAACCTATTAATATATATATGATACTTTATATATCACATTAGTATAGAAAAAATATAGGAATATGAATTTGAATAAGGAATGAACTTATAAAGAATTGGTAAAATAATTACCATTTCATCGATGGACTTCCTTTGAATATCCCCTTATGGACACTATGATGGGTATTTCTAGAATAAAAGGTCCTCTATAACATATATAAGAATTTTGGGAGGAAAAATGGGAAGGCCTTGGTCGATATATAATGCTCAATGTGTTTTGAGGAAGTTGGTAAGGAGGTTTCTTTTTAAAAGAGAGGGGAGGGACAATCTAGGAATCCTTTAAAATATTTAATGAATAAAAATTATGTTTCAGATTAAAATAACTCTAAAGTGAGTTATTTCAATGTTAATATTATTATTGGTAAAAATAATCTGAAAAAAGGATTTTAGGATATGTTTGGGTCATAATATTAGCCTTATCTTTTGGCTTTAAACCATTGTTAAACTCTTTAACTCTTACCGTGATAACTAGGCTTTCTACAGTTTGGGGTTAATATAGTTACTATAAAATTCCAAATTAACCCCAAATGGATAATTTATGACATATTTCACAATATTATAGTTATTTTTTAAAATTTTATATTTTTATCAATTTTATATAATTTAATAAAAAAATTATTTCAAAGTATCAATTTTTTCAATTTTGATAATATTCATTATTTGTATTTTTTAAAAATATCTTAATGATATGATAAATTATAAAAAAATTATAATATATCACTTCCATGTGAAATTTATCTATAAAATTATTCTTTGTCATTAATTAGTTAAAATTTATTTTATTATTATTAATATAATTTTTTTGATATTTCTATTAATTATTATATTCTTTCATCATAATTATGCATGCCTTTAATTAAATTATATCTTCTCTAAAAATTAAAAAAAATTAAACATGATGAATGTAAATTAATAATATTTTCAATGAATAATTATTTTCGAGAAAATAATTCTAGAAAAAAATTTATTAAAATAGTATACTAATTAAAAATCAATAGAGTGAATAAATTGACTTATTTTTAAGTAATATATTATAAGGGTCTTATTTATATCCATGTTGATCCAAATGGACATTATTTAGAGACTCATACAACCATGTACGATATATAAACAACAACAAATATTTATCCATATTTTTTTGACATTTAATAGTTCGTATAATATTAAATAACACTATTTTATTTATTTTTCTTGGGCTTGTACAAGCACTACATCTACATTGTATAAGTCATTAAAAAAAATTATTTATTTCCAAAAAATATTAAAATTAAAATAACCTGATAAATAAAACATGATATCCTTAACATTAATATTTATAGTCTTATTTACCTTCTGTATATACCTATATTAAAAATGATATAATTATTGAAATATGAGTACAAAATTTTTATTTTTTCATTAAATAAAATATAATACTTTTCTTACTCTCATAAAAGTAGCCTACAAACAATATAATTTAATCTAAATATTATTTTGGTCAAATAAACTCATAAAATAAAATTAGGATGAGTGTTAGTGTAATTTTATATTATTTATAATATTATATTTTACCTTTAATTATCGGATTTACGTTTTACCGTGTTATTAACAAAATTTAATAATGTTACTATTAAAATTGTTCAAAAATAAAAGGGACCTATTTGTATAATTTTTCCCTTCTAATTACCAATATCTAATATATTTTTTAAAATTCAAAACACATAATTGTTAGAAATTAATTAAACAAATTATTCTCGTTGACGGAATGAGACAACAAGTTTTAAAAGTAAAATGTTCAAAAGATAAATATGTTTTTAATCCAATATCAGTTTGAAATTGATTAAAATGACATTCATTGGATTAAATTATAAATAAATTATATAATTATACTTTTAAAAAATTAAAAAATATAATTTAACAACATTATTTATTTTGATGAAAAAAGTGTTTTTAATTAAAATTTAGTGCTTTTTACTAGTAATCAAAACATGACTCTTATCATAAAAATAAAAAAAATAAGTAAAATTTTATATCCCTATTTCAAAGAAGATGTTTATTTTTTCAAATATAATATATAAAAGTTTAAAATCTATTTGAATTGGGTTCTCCATTAAAAGGTGATAAAATTGCCCTATTCAAAATTATAGGGATTTATGCATAAAATTGGGTTTGATATTATCTTATTACTATAAAATCCATTTTATGAATATAAAAAATTATTGAATATGTAACATATATATTTCATCAATATGATTTAATAATTGTAATTAATCTAATTTATTAATAAAAATGACTTTGGGAGCATAAAAATAAAAAAATTTCCTTTATATTCAATTGGTATATATTTTTATTTCTAATATATTGGTAACAAATAAATTCATCTTATAAACCATATATTTGTATAATTTGGTTAACACTATTCCAAATCTCCAATTAAATATCTAGTTTTTATATCATTATAATAAATAATAATATTTTAATAATATGTTATTGTTCTGCAAAACTGAGACTTGCGTGAAACACCAGCTATCAAAAGAACTTGGCATTGTGTGTAACACAATCCAAGCATATTTTTATGTATACCGAAAGGTAATCCAATATTTTATATAGTGAAATATTATCTTATTATAGTGTACAAAACAAGACATCAATGAAATAAAATTGTTGAAAAATCTATCTCATAAAAATATTAGGATGTTATATTCTACCCCCATAAAATGAATTTCCCCCTCAAAACTCATCTCAGTTATTACAGAATTAATACATAAATGTTTCTGCCACAGAAACCCACATCGTAAAAATTAATACAAGAAATTATTCTAAAAATGAAAGTTAGAAACATAATGGTTACCCAAAGTAATTTATTACCAGGTTTCCACATAAGAGAATATAGGAAGAAGGTGAAAACCTGGACATGGATGAAAAATATAACTATAATATTCTGATGAAGAATGATAAAGAACATAGTGAGTAGAAAGTTAAAAATCATAAATCTGTGAATCCGTGATGACCTAAGGGACCATCTACTTCATTAGAAATGAAGATACTGGGATAACATTTTTTGTTTTAAGATTCATTTTCCTAATTATAATGATTATTTATGAGATGATATACATGCATGATTTTAAGATAACCTAACCCTCTGTTGTTCCTTGATCAACTTCACCTCTTTCTCTAAAAAGGAAGGTTAATTTTTCATTCCTGTAGTTCTATCAGATCATGAGATCCATGATATTCAATCTCATCTATCATTATTAATAATCAACAAAAAATTTGAATGGGTTATCCAATATGCATAAATCCTCATGTTGTGATATAATACTTTAATCAAACAAACATCATAAAATGTGTAACAGAATATTTGTATAAATGGTTAACCTTATAACCCTTGTGAAATATAAAAATACAAGACTTTATTAATAATGTCACAAAGTCTTATTAATATTGATCCCCCATATATCAAAGAGTATTTCTTGGTTGTCACATTACAAACATGTGAATACTCACATCTTATCTTTTCTTGAATCATGGTAATAATCTGAATTACAATATATCCTTATTGAAAAAATTATTTTTTCCTTATTCAAAAGTTTATTGGATATATTACTTATGTAAAAAACATTGTAAACTTCATCCATAATAGTATAACCCACTTCTCAAAAAATCATAAATTAGTTCCAAGGTAACAAGTATCATCCAATTAATCAAATCCAACATATCATTATCCAAACATCATTATGTTTGCATAAAGAAAATATTAAGGGTTATCTTTCCATTAATCTTGTGTTCTCTAAAAATACCACCTCATTGCCTTTTCATGGTTACGATTATCATATTCTTTTAAATCCTTAAACACGAATTATATTAGAAAAATACTTATATCATTCATTACTTTGTAATACCACAAAATTAATTATTCAACATTATTTATGAACCCCATTACATAAATAAACAATCATTCCAACACTTAATTTCCATACTCTACATCTACAATAGTGATCACATGATATTATCCTTTTCCTTTATCTTTAATATGTTTTGGACATTGATAACCATCAACGGACCTTGGTTTAGAGTACTGGTTGACATAATTTTCATTCTCCAAACACTTTTATCATTGAAGTAGGGGACATGTATTATGTGCCGCATTCTCTCCATTCACATTTTTAGCTAACTTATTCTCATCACTTCAGCACTAAAATTCTAGATGACCTTCCATTATTAACTTAAAACATATATTAGACCCCTTAAGACAATTTCTTCCAAGCTTATTTCCACCCATAGAGGCGAAAGGAAAAATCATCTTCTCCTCTCCATGATTTATAAGATTTTCCATTGAACTCTATATTCCTATTCTTGTGAGTACCATGAGATTAATATGTAACCCCAAACACATATTCAATATTTATTGCACATCCCACCATATAATTATAGCTACTAATGATTCTTATAGATAACTCTCTTTTGATAATTAACATTATTCCAATGAATAAGCAATCAACATCACTTTTGGATTAGATGATAATTCTAGAAGAATACCTTGAAAGTCCAGTAAAAGTTTCATCATAGGTAATAATATCAGCATCATCATTTTTCTTAATATCAAGGTCCTCCTTTTCCGTCTTTCAGTGAAGAATATGATGAAAGTAATTATTAAAAAATTAGTTCATGAACTCGTCACATTCTATGGATTCAATTCCCTCATGTTTCCTCATATTACTAATTAATTTCCACCACTGGTCTACTTCTCCATCTAAACAATAAACATTAAAAATTATTTTTTCAGGACATAAACAGTGAAGGGAGTAAAATATACATTTTGTGGTACCAATCCATTTTTCAGTAATAAGTGGATCATAAGACCCACTCAAAGAAGTTTTTCATTGCCTTGTGAATGAATTAATTGAAAATTATTCTCTCCTCTACTAATTTCTATGTCTAGAATTATTCATAGCTTGTGTGAGTATAATGATAAGGCTTTTCATTAATTCCAACATAACATTTATTTTCTCTGGAGAAAAATAATCTCATTTCCCATCATATCCATCATTAACGTGGTTCCTTCATGTTCTAAACAATGATTAAAAACAAAAATCATAATGTGAGAAAAACTAATCATAGTAGTAGTATCACATAATGAAGGGATATTACATACAATATTTCAATCTATGACACCATAGGATTAATCCTTGGATATTCATAAAAAACATATATTTAAGTTCATTATGATAGTTAGTGATGATTTTAGGAATTCCAAAAGCATATCCCATAGGAGTGCCAAACCAGGGGTATAGTAAGACCCATTTTTATGTACTAGGTTATGCTTGAGTCAGGCCCCACACACCATTTCAGAGTTATTACCTCTAGGAGAATATATACCAGATACACATTCACTTGTAGTATCTAGAAAAGAATGTACTTCTAGGAAATCACTCACTCTATCCTTTACCAAAATATTAGGAAATTTTTCTTTATCCTTAGACGTATCCTTATACATGTACTTTGGGTTCTCACTATGGTTTTCTCATCCTAGTTTCCAAATTTTGAATAAATTGTTTCTCTGATACCAACGATAACAACCCAATATTTTCATACATTAACATTACATCACATTTTTGAAATTCCTAATACTTTTTATAGATATAATCCCAAATACTACACTATTCTAGTGGATTTGGAAACAAGAAAAAAAAGACCGATACATAAGTTATATATGTTATCTCTAAATAGGTTTGTCATGACTGGAGGTCTTCTAAGACACATCAAATAGAATACACATTGTCATAACATGGAGGAAATAAATAATAAAAAATTTGTTCTCTTAGATGTTGAGTAAGCATAAATTGGGTAGACATGTAAGCATAATCATTAGAATAAGGGTATGAGAACATGATCATGAACATAAAAGGTCAAAACCAATGTTTGAATTATAATAAATAGGAATCATGGAATAAATAATTGAATTTCATAACACATGTATTATAAGAAAATAAGAACATTAATCCGCGAAATCATAACATTGGAAGAAGGCATGAGATTTTTAGAAGACACGTAGTAATATAAAACTAATTTTCTATAGTAATCAAGGCATTTCTACCACAACCATATTAGTATTATAGGTTTACTCCCCATAACATCTTGGTCGTCATGGTTCACTCCCATAACTATATTTGTAGTCATGGTTCACTCCCATAACCATCCTTGTAGTCATGATTCACTCACATAACCATATTGGCGGATAGGGTCTATTATGTACGTCTCATGAGATTTATATCTTTACCCAATTAATTGGAGGGAGATAAAGGTCACACCCATATCTTATTAAAATCATACATGTGTCGTCCACAAGATAATAAATCGTGTATCATATCATAACCCCAGAAATGGAATTGGTATCATATATATCATCTATCATAAACATAAATCATTCATAGAAAGAAAAATAATGATATAATTGAATCATATCCCTAGTAAAACACATGTAATATAAAATAATGTAATCTTATATTGAAAATAATGTTGAGAGATCACTCAGAAATAATTCTGAGGAAAATATCATTTATTCTCTGAAAAAAGTTTTATTTTCTTAAAATGATGCACAATTTTAAAAGAATTTTTTTAAATAAACTTATAATATTGTAAAAGAATATTCAAAGCATTATTTAATCATTAATATTTAAAAATACATTCTTTCATTATATGGTAAAAATCAATCATTTCTTACTATTTTCATAAAAGTTAAAAAGTACATTTTTCAGAAAATTACAAAAAGGATTTTTTTTCAAAAAAATTATTAAGAAAGAAAATATGGTTATAAATTTATTTAAAAATAAAAAGAATTTTTTTAAAAAAAATTGATTTTTTTAAAGCACGGACATAGATGATAAATATTCCCCAACGGAAGCATAAAATTAAACAATCCCAAATATTGATGAGATTATGAAATAAATACCCATAACATTATAATCAGTAGAATTGTAAGCATCATGAAAGAAATAAAATAATATAGAAATTCAAATACCATAAAATTCTGTATAATACTCCTAAAATACATTCATGGGTAGTATATACACTATGTAGATGAAACAATTAGTGTATAAGGCATGTGTCCCACTGAAATAAAAGTGAGACATTAATCCCTTACTACATGAGTAACTTTATAATCATAATGAAAATGAAATAATAACATAAATTAAAGATGGTAATATCATTAAATAAAAATAAATTAATGATATTACTTGTTATAGGTTCATATATACACAACAAAAAATAATATAGTGGTGAATATGGAATGCATCTCATTGAAATAAAAAGTGAGATAAAATTCCATTACCTTATCCTTCCTTCAGTAAAACATGATTTAAACTCTTGTATAATTTTTTTAAAAAAGGTTATTAACTTATATCATAACCTTATTCTTGTTTATGATACCATATATTATCCCCTTATATCATTTTGTTAATAATATTTCATTATTTACATCGTTTCATGTGTTAACTACTTCATTTTTGTATGTTGGTTTTGTTGTCTAAGTCTTGTTTCTTATCAATATGATATATTTTATTATTATCCAGAATTAAATTATGTTCATAAATAATATATTCACTCATCATATAAATTTTTATAATAATTAATTAATTTTCATCATGGAGAATTAATGTCATCACATCGTGGAGATAATAGGTCGTGTGTATGCATAACTGACGGTATCATTCCCTTAATGGTACATTGGTAAGAAATTGGATGGTATATTAATTATAAAGAATAAATTTCATGTAATATTTATTATTTATATAAATTTTACACATCATTATACTTATCCAGATAAATTAGTGATGACAAAACAAATTTCACCACATCATGGAGATGGTAGGTCGTATGTACATACGTATGATGATATTGCTTTCCATTATATGGTTAAAAAGATGAATATGGTAAGTTAAAACGCTCCAGTGCAGTTATGTATGAGGGAGAAATACATCCAAATGCTATGTCAACACGCTCCACAATCTGAATGGGAATCGACGGACCCAGATGATTTCTCAAAAGGTGGTGGTGGCGACGTCTTTGATGATTTCTGATATATGATGATGTAAGGATTGCTATTTGATTTCATTCTCTTCTTTGTACCTTGTAATATTTTTTTATTAATAGATATCTGGGGGACTGGGAACTCGGCCTAGTCCTGCGCCTTCCTGGTTAATTATGGAAGCAACATAGGATGATGAATTATAAGAAAAAATAAACTTAAATGAATTGGTAAAACAATTACCTCTTCTTCGATAATCTTCATTTAGATCTCCTCTTAGAGAGAAAAGGGTTTGTATTTTTAAAATACCAGTACATCAATAACATATATAATAATTTTTAGTAGAAATAGTTAGGTTTGTGTTGATCTATAAGGCTCAATGTGGTGTGAGGGAGTGAAGTAGGGGTGCCTTTTTATTAGAGAGGGAAGGGGAATTGTATGAATCCTTTAAAATATTAAATTAATATAAATTAATTTTCTATTTCAAATATATCCAGTTTGATTTATTTAGATTTCAATATGATTATGTGTATAAATAATATCTTAAAAAAAATTAGACATGTTTGGGTGACAATATTAACCTTATATTTTTTCATCAACCCTTTAACTCATAAAGTGAAAACATGTCTTCTAACTCTTTATGGTTAATATAGTTACTATAAAATTTATAAAAAACCACAATTTGATAATTTAAGACATATATAACCTTATTATTGTAATTTTTACGAATTTTATATTTTTTTAATTTTATATCATTTAAGATATTATTATTTATCTTAAAGTATGATTTATGTAAATTTTAGTACTGTTCCTTATTTTTATTTTTAAAACATATCCTAATAATATGATAAAGTAAAGAAAAATAGTTAAAATATATAAATAAAATGTAAAAAATATCTATAAAATTCTTATATGTCATTAATTATTTCATATTATATTTATTTTAATATTTTTATTATCATTTATTTGATATTTATGTTAATTAAACTTTAACTGCATCATCATTATACAAGCCATTAATTAAATTATTTTCTCTCTAGAAATTAAAAATAAATAATAATGATGAATATAAAATCATTATATTTTAAATTAGATTTTATTTTCAAAAATATTTGGAGAACAGTATATTATATTAGTATACTCATTAGAAACCTACAGTGTGAACAACTTGACTTCCTCTGAAATAAAATTTTATAAGGGTATTATTCTTACCAATACGTCTTTAAATCATCATTAGTTAGACCCTTGGATAACCATGTAATAGATATAGAGGATAAAAATGATCTATCTATATTTTTGGGCCATTTAATAGTACATTTAATTTTAAATAAAATCAGTTTATATATTTTTCTTTTGTGCGTACAAGTACTGCATCATTATGGTATAAGTCATTAATTTATTTATTTATCTCCTAAAAATTAAACATAAAGTACACTAATAAATAAAAATATTTTATATTTAAAATGATAATTTCTAGTATAATTTATCATCTTTATATATATATATATTAAAAAAATGTAGTTATTGAAAATATGAGTATGACATATTTAACTATTCTTTAAATAAAATATAAAAAATGTCTTACCCTCATCCAAGTGGATTAAAAAGGATATAATTTAGATATAAGTATGATTTGGGCTGAAACAAACTCATCCAATGAAATTAGGAACATATTTAGGGTAATTTTCTATTATTAATAATATTATATTTTACCCTTAATTACCCAATTTACCTTTTTCCATGTTAATAAAAAAAATAAAGTTACTATTAATATTCTCCAAAAATAAAAGGGACCAATATTAATAATTTGGACTTTATAAATTCAGTTATGGAATACATTTTTCTAAATTCAAAATATAGAAATGGAAGAAAATAATTAAAAAATTTAATCATATTGAAAAAATGAGAAAATGGGTTTTTAAAGTAAAACATTCAAAATTTCACAATGTTTTTACAACCAATATCGGAATGAAATTTATTCCAGTTAAATTAATTAGATTAAATGAAAAAACATGATATAGTTATACTTTAAATAAATTCAAAAATATAATTTAACACTATACTTGTTTCATTGAAAAAAGTTGGTTTCAATTAAAAGTTAGTACTTTTTTACTATTCATCAAAAAATGAAACTTATCAGAAAAAAACCATGAATTAAAATAAAGTAAATTTTTATATCATTATTTTAAATAAGAATTTTATTTTTTCATATAGATTATATAAAATTTTCAAAAAATTTATTTAAATTGTGGTCTTCATTAAAAGGCGATAAAACTACCCTTTTGAAAAATACAAGGTTTTATGCATATAATTGGGATTGTTATTATCTTCTGCCAATAAAATATATTTGAATAATATTCGAAATATTATAGAGTATGTACCATATATATTTGAACAATATCATTTACTAATTTTTAAATAATTTAATTTGTTAATACAAGATGGATTTGTTAGCATAAAATTAAAAATATTGCCTTTATATTCAATTGGTATATATTTCTTTCCAATTAATTTGTAACTAATGAATTATTCCTATAGAACATATATTTTCATATGTTAGTTAATACTATTCATAACTGCTAATTTACCAGCTATTTTATATCTTATTATATTAAATAGTTATATTTTAATATTATACTACTGTTCATCAATACTCAATCTTGAATGAAATGAAAGATATAGAATGAACTCGACATTATGTGTAACAAAAGAAAAACATAGTGCTTCATATACCATAATCTAATCTAGTTCTTCATGTTGAATAATATTATCTTGATGTAGCGTACAACACAAGACATCAAAGATGTAAAATTATTAAAAAAATATCCCAAAAAAACTAGGGTGTTATATATTGACAACTGATAAAAAGAATTATATTAATGGGTTTGATCTAAAAAAACTAGTGAAAATGTATCATCAAATTAAATAAATTCATTTTTATAATTATGAGTGATAAATAATCCATTCCTTATCCTTCAGTATGGTTACAAGATTTCCCTGATAACCCTATAAATACTATCTTTGACCGGTTAGTGATAATACCTCAAGTGTGCATCCCCATAAGTCAAAGGTTGCAGACAAGTATTGGGGGATTAGGGTGTGTCTATGGAGAGACTATGAACTCGTATCTGGGTAATTTAATAGAATAAATACCCAAACATAATCCATACTAGTAAATAATCATAGTGCGGAAGAAATAAGTAAAAACAAAGTCATAAAATTAAAATGTAATTCAACAAAGCCCAATTAGAAATATAATTCATTCAATAAAGATCACTCATTTGGATGATCAGATATACAAGAATAAAATAAGTTAATAAAATATCAAGTCTCTTCTACTAACACTAATCCAAACCACATTCCCAGTCTCCAATACACTATAGAGAATCTTCATCATGATCATAAGAACCTATACGACCATATGTGGTATATAGTGTAACCCTAGGACTCATAACTATCTGGCATGCATCCATGATAACCCTGAAGCATAAATATGGATTTAATTTTTGTCGAGGTGTATATATAAGAGTGGTAATTAAATATCATTACATCATCCCTAAATTTGAATATATAACCTTCTTTTATAAGTGAATGCTCGCACAATATACTCATCCTAGCTAAGGAACAACTAGAATAAATAGATAAAATCAATCCACAATTGACCACTTATTTTGATATCCAAATTGGATAAAAATCCTATGAATATGTAATAGATTATTATGTCATAAAACACAATCATTGTATCATACTATCAATCTTTAGGTCCATAATCATGACTGATGACACTTTCTTTGGCCATCACCAGAACTTTCTATGAGCATGCTACATCACCACATTAGGATACGTAACCTATATGTAGGATCACCTATAGTTAGATCCAATAAATATGATGAATTAGTCTAAATACCAATTCTATATCCTAAAATTGTGGCATTGATATAGAGGTCATACCACTCAATCCATGTTTAATATGGTCTGCTGTTGGATTCCTGGGTCTCAGTTCATATGAAATCATGACATTTTACCTCAAAAATTCCCCAAGGAAGAGGGGCCTTAGGTGATATATAAGGAATACTATCCCAGTCCAGTATAACAACTCTGAATCATTCAGTTACTAGTTCAACAACCTCAACCATAGATAAGTCAGGGCAATGAAGTAGTGGTGTATCCATAATGCAAATAGAGTGTCCAACGAATCAATCGAGATGATCATCATCAATCCTTGGAGATATCAATATCTTATTTTGTGGGTATAAGTCCCCACTAATCACCTATAGCATCACATAGATCATATAGTGACAATTTCCCATGTTTTATCCAATGTAAAAGGGATTCAAAGATACACTAAGAAAAATCCTTTAAATAACTATATAGGGAGGAATAACATGGAAAATGGGACTTCCTATTATAGTGATATTAAAATATGTAAGGCTCATAAGCTAGATCCTTGTAATTACTTTAGGTCAACCCATTCATATATCTCAAGGCATCATGCTCATTAACCTAGTACCTATAAAAACCATCTAAAATTAAATTTTTTAAAAGAGTAACTATATGAAAGAATAAATAAAAATAGAGGTTAATTGAGTGCCTAATACCACAACTATAATCACAACCTCTTATCCTTACAAGTCTGGTGTGGGTTCTAAGTTGACACACACTACTATCTCAACCCCAACCCATAACACACAATCTCAAGGTTAGTCAGCCATTGGGTAACCCACTAGGGGCCCCTAGGTGAATACACATAATATACATCATATGAGAGATCATCTACATCAATGAATAAATAGATTCAACCCTCTAGGGATCCCATATGATAGAACATTAGAAGAGGATTCGCTCAGGGATCTTTAGTCTAAACTTGCATGAAATGTCATACCTCATAGATCTTCTAGGTCAGTTCAATTACAAAGGTGTCCCATATTTTATCCTCAGAGAGATTGTAAGCATAATAGTCTTATATGGTATCCTCTATTTCAATTCTTAATAGGAGGAATACCTTAATTTATCCTAATTCACAAACTAGTTTCTTGTGTAAAACATTAAATTTGACTCCTTGCTTGAAGGGAAAGGTGACACAAACATCAATCTGGGGAGACAGCTCATAGACTATCTCGAATCATTGTCTCACTTTACATAGGCCTGATTTCCCAATATATTAGTCTTCTAAAGTCATGTATATTGGATTTGGTGCCCTAGAACAAACGTTTGTTTACATTATGTTTACATGTATTCATATTTTTGAATATTGATACACACCATAACAAATCATGGGTTTTATTTTGTTTAACATATTATATGATAATGTCCTAATAGTATCTATCTCACTAAGAGGTCATATAAATTCCATATTATGAGGAGAACCAAGATGTTCCACACCTATATTCATATACATATGTTTTATAGCTAGATGATATCATGTTCGGGACACAAATGATGCAGGGTATCATGAATGGAGACTCACAGGACTTTGTAGAAACTTCTTGTCGTGTACACCATACGTAATATTCAGTTTAGTGTATTATGAGAATAAGAACCACAAGTAGGAAATCCAAATTTATATGTGTCAATGGATGTTCCTATATTTGGATGTGTGTATTGATCCTTAGACATTAAGATTATTATTATTGAGTATTATGAGATGAATACATTGATGTACTAAAAAAACCTTGATGACTTATATTCACAGAGCTGTAGGATAAGTTGGGTGTGTCATGAGTGATATTTCATTATTGAATAAGGTGAGAATGTATTTTTCCCTTTTGATCATTAAAAAAGGTTGATATATTTGGAAATTTTAGGGAAATGATATAGCTAATATATTTTTATGGCCATGGTGTTCTATAGGCATATTGAATTTATGAAAAGTAAAAGAAATATACACTAAGCACATAGGTTGATGTCACCAGTGTGAAACATGATTTATTAGAGATATCATGATAGTGGGATTATATTACATAGTGAGTATCTTTATGTGAAATTAGGTCAATGTAGAATCAACTTATATCTCTATGGGTGAATTTGTGTGTTTCTAGACACTAACCTAGGAGTGTTGGCTACTTTTCCAAATTCCACTGAGAAAGAGGCCTATAGGGTCACACACCAAGTGTATCTAAAACCTCAGTTATATTATATTATATTTTTTATTATTTCAAAATTATAATAATTATTATATCCACATGTGGTTTAATAATAATTCTTTTTTTATTGATTGCATATATTTCATCACCATTTATTTGATAAAATATTTATTTAATATTTAGTGAATATAATTTTTATTTATTTATTTTAAATTAATGTAGTGATATTTATTTAGTAAATATATAGGAATAATTAAAGTCATGATAATTTTTTTGGATGAACGTCTGGTTGATTTTAATATTTTAATGAGACATAATATATATTCAATATTTTTTGAATAAATAATATTTAATTTTAATTTGCATGTTAAGAACATGTTGAAAAATAAAATTACTATTATTGTTACAGAAATGGGGTTCCAAAATAGATTAATCAAATAATAAAGGGTGATTGTGAAATTATTTAATTATACCCCTATCAATATATAAACCCTATTATATTATTTTCAAAGTGATCCAATTCATTTTTTTCTATTCATAAAGAATATGGATAATCCTCTCAAAGTCCTAGAGAGCTCCCTTATCTTATAATTCTTAGAAGAATGAAGAGAGATTCCTCTACCTCCCACTCTTGAGTCTAGATAGATCAAGGAGAACACTTTGGAAATGATTATTATTACAATAAAAGGTGAACAACACAAGCAATAGGATCTATAGTAATTGAACATGGAGATTCATAAGGTGGGGTGTAGAGTTTTTCAGAACACCTGTGGATCACAACTAGAGGTAATCTACTCTTTATTCCTTCAACTAAAAAATAATACAATGAAGATCTATTGAAAGATCCATTAATGAAGATATAATTTTTCTAAATTCATTTATTAATATATTAAATTAATTATAAATAACATGTGATGGTTATGCACATGGTTCCGACATTCTATCCCTTATCTATTTTGATTTGATTCAATTCCATTTTTCATGACATTTATCATTTTTTGAATCTCATATTGATCATTGATCATGATAAAAATAAAAGTTGATCACATCCCATCGAACTATTTTACTACACCAAAAACCTACAAGTTGTATCATAGTGTGAAACAAATTATTTATAATTATTCAAAATATCATTGAATAATTTTTTCATTTTTCGTTTAGTTTTGAATACAATTTTAATGATTATTTAATCTGAATTGTGAGATATTCTTCTTCCTATTTCATTTCTCATAATTTTTAAAAATAGATTAATTTTATAAATGAAATAAATTTGAAGATATCATCTATAGGGGCTGATGTTTATGGATGGATAACACAAGATTATATGTTGTATATCCAGGTTTAAATGTCTTGTACTAGTTTTTAATGTACCAAGATTTAATTTGAAATTAATACAAGCCATGTGTATTGAATACACATGGTTCATTTAATTACACACCTCAGGTTGTCTGAGCCATATTTTCATAGGTTCATCTAGAGTTCATGTTGTGTTTCTTATGTACATAGAATTTAGTACTTTAGCTATATACGGGTCATGTATATTATTACATGGCCGACCAAACTGGTGATGATATAACTTAGAGACCACATAGTGAGTACTCATATTTTTCCAATAATGGAAACATGGAGAGTGTCTAAAAGGAGTATCAGATAAACGGTGATAAATATACATGTCATGTAGCTCCCTTGTAAACAACATTTACTTATACTAAATGACACAGAATTAGAATTGATTTATTATACTGTGTAAACATTTTCCGAATGTTCTTGTGTGTTGTAATTAAATTGATAAGACATTCCATATGATGGGTTTTAATATCAAGATAATTTTTTAATTAATTTCATGGTAATGTTCATATCAATATATCATGTGTAAGTTGTAAAAAAAAGTTATTATCCTACGTACATGTAAGCATGACATCTTATAGAAAAATCATGTAATCCGTGTAATCATTAATTTGATAGTACATGTCATAAATTATGTGATAAATTGTTTATTATACATATCTCAAGTGTAAATTGTATTCCAGTATAATAGATGTTGGGTAGTCCATATGGGTATGCACTATGTTTTCTCAAAGTTACATTGATGTATAGAGTTAATTTTAAATAAATTTCTTTAATTTATTTAAAATTATTATTGATGAGAATATCATTGAAATATTCATGATAAATAATATAAAATAATTTATTAATAAAAATAATCTAATTTGTTTATATGGGTGTGATCTATCATAAATAATAATGATTATAATTGAACGCTAATTTTATTAAATGGATAATTTTCTCATGCTAATGGATTATCATGAGCTTAGAATATGACCTTTTTAGGGAATTGGTTTCATTAAATTAAATTATTACCTATGTATCATCTCTTGTATCATTATATAAGGACCTTTGTGCCTACGATATCATTTAAATAACCCCATTTTTCCTTCAACTAATGTGACTAAAATCAAATGTAATGGGTAGAGATCCAATGTAAATGGAGGAAGTTCGGGTTTGGAGCCAAGGCCAAACCAATTCAAGTGAAATACGTTAGTGTACAGATGGAAATTGATAACTTGAACCTTAATTAGGTCAAGGTGTTTTTCCCTAGTTAGACGATTAATTTATCATCTTGTAGATATATAAAACATTTTTAAAATATCATTATCATACCACTTTATTATTTTATTTATGTAAATTTTCATGGTTTTATCATTATGGATGTTTTTTTTGATCACATGATTTTATGAATTAAAATTCATGAACGATATAACTAAAATAAATTGTCCAATGTGTACATATTATCTAATAAATTTTTAATCAATTAAGTAAATCCACGTAATATAAATATGAATGTAATAAATATAATAATTGGAAATTTACACATAAAAGGTTAAAATCACTCAATAATATACATTAAGTTGACATAGACATCTACTACTTAAGTTAAAATTGAACCATAGTTCAAAATGCTTGACCAACCAATGTTGGGGTGATTTAAATTATCGAGGAATTCTAATTTTATTTTTATGGTTAAATTAATTTTTTTCACATGAATTTTTGACTACCAAAGTAGTACATTGTGTAACTCGGAAGAAAGATTTGAGGAAATACAATAAATGAATTTCAGGATTAGGGAGGACACTCAACAAATGAAGGAACTATTATTTAATGTTTTTTGAATTTGGAATGCCTACCTGAAACCATTAATGTTTCATGACCACCCAATTTTTGGGTAATAAGAATGGGAATATGATTTCTTACCACTATAATTTCCATGTATCATGATATTATGAATCCGATGGTGAGGGATATTGGGTTTTTATAAAATAGTGGGAAATTAATAAATATAATATTTATTTATTTGTCTAAATTTTATCAGAAAAAGTACTAAACTTTTTATCATATTATTTTTAGAGACCACAATAAAAATGACATTAAACATATCATTGTGATCCATAATTTATAAGGATAACATTCTCACTATACTAAATTTTCAAGAGTGGGAAAGGTGATTATGCATTATCATATGCCCAAAATGGAAATTTCATGTGTTGGAAGAACCTATTCTGGATGGGAATATATATGAGTCTAGTGATTAAGGGTAACAATCTATAAGAATCATTTGAATTATTCCAAATATGATTATTATTTAATTTTATCATCCTTGACCAATGAGATTATGAAGAAACATGAGTACATTGATGTGTATGGAATGATGTCTCACTATCGAGATCTCTATCAAGAGAAAGTGGTAAAAGAGATATATGAAATCTTCACCACTTGGGTTAAAACTAATATTAGAGATTCTATTCAATTTGAGACTTATTTAGTCAATATTATTTACTAAATTGAACACTTATAAATATTATGGATTAACTTCCTATATGAGATGGGAGTAAATATCATACATTAATAACTCCTTATAGCCTTATCAGTTTTCGTTATTAATTACAAAATGAGAAATAATGTGTAGATTCTTTGTGAACTTCTTACATTGATTCTCCAATTGTATAAGGACATTCGGTTTGATAAACCAATTATCCCTATAATGAATTTGAAAATTATGAACAAGGTTAAGGGGCCCAAGACTCATAATGTTTTAATTATCCCAAGCACTATACTTCCAAGAAGAGGAAGATCCAAATGAAGGGTAAGGAAAAGGAGGCAGTATGTTTTTCATGTGGTAATAAAGGCCAGTGGAATAAGAAATACTCCCAGAAGAAAGGAAAACCTAAAGGTGAATTCATTGTTGAGTGTAATATTTCATTATCTACTCATTGGGTATTAGATGGAGACTTTGGTGCTCACATATACATCCGAATAAATGAACCAATTAGATTTGAAAATATTACTAGAAGAGAGGTGGATTTGTGAGATTCTAATAGTGTAAGGCTAGTTTCAATAGATATTGGTGTCTCCCACCTTTAATTTCCCATGATAATTATTTTTCAAAAGATTTGTACTTGGTACTAAATATCATGAAGAACACATTATTTGGTATCATTCCTCGATGCAGATGATTTTATATTAATGTTTTTAAATAAAGTTTCCCCTTTTATAAATACAATAGATGTTATGGTATGTCACATTTAAATAAATATATTTTTAATTAAATTATTGAAAACATGTATTGGTAATTTATAATCAATCAGGTTCACACGAATCACATAGCCTGCTGCAATGACATCACCATCTTTGTCTTGTAAACAAGAATATTTTAACAAAGCTATATCAAGATGGTTATTTAGAATCTGCTGATATAAAACAACTTGAAATATTTCATTCTTGTTTATAAGAACAAATAACCAAACCAACATTTTTTAGATAGGGTAAAATGGCCACAGAGCTTCTAGGATTGGTTCACACTTAAGTTTGTGGGCTATTTCTTGTATAATCTATAAGTGGGTATTCTTAATAAAAAAATTAACTAGTGACTTGAGTATAAATGTTTATGTATACATGGTGAGATATAAGTTTGAATTCTTTTATAAATTCATGGAATTCAAGAATGATGTTGAGAATCAAATTGAAAAGAAGATAAAGAAGATTCTATCAGATTGAGGTAGCGAATATCATAAACAAGAGTTTATTGAATTTATAATAGAGTTTGGGATTCTATCTCAACTTACTTCACCTTACACACCATAGTGGAATGGTGTCAGTGAAAGGAGGAATCGTACCTTGTTTTGAAATGGTAAAGTTGATAATGAGACCTACTGTTCTTCCAATATCAATTTATGGATATGCATTAAAAACAATTTAATGAACATTAAATTGAGTACTAGCTATAGTGGAAGATGGACTTACCATTGAGTTATAGAGTGTAAATAAGCCTATTTTTTCATATACATTTATGGGGTTGTGAGGCATTTGTAATGTCCTTCGAAAAAAACTAACTCTCTGGGGAACATTGTGTATCTTTGTAAGGTATCCTAAGGAAACAAAGGGATACTACCTATATAAACCCTCATAAAAGATATTGATTTTCACCAGAGAATCTATATTTATTGAGTGTGTGAATATCCTAAAAAAGGATAATGGGGGCATGATTTAATTTGATGAAGTTGATGATCAAGATACACAAGAGTTTTTCTAGGAAATGATTCCATAGGATTCCATAGAAGTAGTAGTTCCTAGAACAAAAGTATTGTGTAGGATCATATGGTAGGTAAGTGAACCAAAGAGATATGGATTTCTAAACAACATACATGGTCACTAATTATTGTTTTACAATAATGAGCATGTCTCCTACAAATAGGAACAAGAGACCTCAGAAGATAAAAGATGTAAAGAATCCATGAATTCTAAAATAGACTCCATGTATTATAAATAGGTTTGGGTTCTAGTAGGTTCTATAGTTGATGTAAAGACCATATTGTAATAAATGGGTATTTAATGGAAAATTGGACATGGAAGGTAATGTAAATACCAATAATTAAGGGATATTATCTAAAGGGTTCAAACAATGTCAGTTAATTGACTACACTAAATTATTTTCACTAGTTTCTATTTTTATGTCCTTAAGAATTCTAATTACTATAGCAGCTTACAATAACTATGAAATTTGGCATTTTGATGACAAAACTACATTATATAATTGTAATATTCACGAAGAATTCTATATGACACAACCATAAGGGTTTGTGACTCCATGTGATGCCAAATAAGATTTACAAGTTGTTGAGATCTATGTATGGATTTGTGAAATCATCCAGTTTGTGGAACATTCAACTTGATGAAGCTAAAAAATAATTAGGTTTCATTAAAAATTAATTTGATCCATGTGTTTAATAGAGGGTTATCTAAAATTTTGTAGTCATATGAGTAGTATATGTATATGTATATGATATATTACATAATAAAAATGACATACTAGAATTACAGTCTATTAAAGATTGGTTAAAAATTTTCAATATGATGGACTTAGGTGAAGAAGCCTATATTTATGGGATCTTGATCATTCAAGATAGATCCAATAGACTATATAGACTAATTCAAAGTACATATATTGACCAGGTACTAATGATATTTATTATAGGATAATCCTAGAGGTGATTGGTTATAGTGTAACAACTTATACATATATCTAAAAAATGTGTCCCCAGACACAACATGAGAAAGAGAGAATAAGTATGATCCCATATAATTAATAAATAGGATAAATCATGAATTTCATGTCATGTACTAGAATTGATGTTTTATATTCATTGAGAATGGTAGGCAGATATCAAGAATATGTAGCGACTCGAGTTTTTGGCCCTGCCAGACTTTGAAATATTTCTACGAATAATTCTAGAGCTAGGCGCGAAGACGGCGTGCGATTCCGAGGCCCGGTGCGCCCGGAATTAATTTTATAAAAGTATTAAGTATTTTTATACTATGCACATGGCGAGGGTGTGATATCTCCTAAACGGTAGCTCAGAACTGGAATCTGAGGGCACAGTTGCGTCCGGAATGTGTCGTTTACCCTAGGCGGGGTGTAAACTTTGCGGGCGCGGGCCTGCGGTGAGAAACGCCACCAGGGGCATTTTTGTAAATAAGTGGCGACGTTATTGTGCAAGCTTCGGCTCTAATAACTTCTAAACGGTGTCTCGGATGGAAAATCTGAATCCTCTGTTACGTTCAGAACGGCGCGTTTACCCTTGGGGTGACCTTACTTTTGTTCGCATCAGGCATCGGGTTCGAGGCGGGTTTGGCGTCGGCGGGTGGCTGATATAAATATCAGCCCCCCCCCCTTTACCGTTCCTTTCGGCATTCTTCGTCGTTCTTCGCCGCCGCTCCGCCGAATCGAGCAAACGAAGCGCCCACGAGCTCATAATTCAACGGCGGACGTTCCAGGAGCGCGCAGCGGAAGCTCTGGAGCGCGGATCTGAGGCAGAACGTCGGCGTTTCGCCCGTGAGGTAGGTGGTTTTGAGTTTTAACCACCAATTCCGTTTTTGCTGCGTTTTTTTGCAAATTGAAGCCGTAGCAGTGTAGATCGGGTCCCGAACGTCGTGTAGACGCCTCCGGATCGCAAAACGGACCACAGGGGTGCCCCCGGCGGTCCGCGGAAGGTCTGCCAGCGCGGCGGCCCACGGCGGAGCCGCGGTGGCATGCCGGCGGCGCGCGGCAGAGGGCCGGCGGCCGGGGCGGGCCGGCGGCGGCAGCCGGGCCTGGCCGGCCGGACGGGTCGGTCGGGGCCGGTCCTGCCACTTTTCGCATACGGGGGGTCTTTAAACCCCCGTATCATGCACTCCGGGAGTCGGATTCGCACGCCGTTTGCGGCGACGTGACCCTGACGATGAGGAGAACCCTCCAGTATGTGTTTGAGGGTTTAAAGGTTCGGGATCATGGCCCGAAAGCTAGAAACGTCGTATAAAATAATATTATTTTATTATTTTACGACTTCGGGCCGTTGTAACTTCTACCCGGAGCGTTTGATTGACGAGCCGCCAGCGGCGTTGTGACCCTGATGGTATGACGGACTTCTTGAGATGGTTTCCGGGTGTTGGGACTGTGAATGGGGTGCGGGCCCCACGAGGCCGGGTTTTGGCGTTGGCGGAGAAACGCAGCTTTTGCACCAGGAGTCCGATTTTGGCAGATGAATAGTTGATCCTGTGTGTTTTTCCGAGAGGAACGCAATGGTGCGTTCCGTTCGATGAGTTTCAGAATCCAGGCGTGGGCCCCACCCGAGCTGGCCTTCGGTGAATAGTACCTTTTTCACCGGGTGTCCATTTTGGACGAGCGAGTAGTCGATTCCGCTTGTTTTTCCGAGGGGATCGCCGTGGTGTGATCCGCTCGATAGATTTCGGGATCGTTGTGTGGGCCCCGCACGAGCTAGCTACGTTGAATAGTTCCTTTTTCACCAGTGCTCCGTTTCGGGCGAGTAAACAGCCTATCCTGCGTGTTTTTCCACGTGGAACGCGATGGTGGCCTCGGTTTTGGCCTAGGAGGTGTGCAGTGTGGCATTGTGGTAGGTCTCTCAGGTTTGCGACGTTTGGACCAGCAGTGGTTGAGGGTTCTCCCTTGGTTCGTTCCTACGAGGGTTCGTGTGGTATCACAACCTTCGTATGGGTTTTTGATCCTCACTATGGGATGTTTCAACTGTTAGAGTTGTGGTATCCCTTCGGTGGACCCGGAGTGGATCATCTAGCATCTTTACCCCAGATCGGGTTCTTGGTATCGCTGTGACCGCTTATTTATGGGCGTTGATCCCCTATCTAGCAGGTTAACCCTGTAGGGTTTGTGGCATCATCGAGAATATGATCTCCTACGCGGTGGGTCGTGCTCAGTAGGGTTGTGGCATCGTCGGGTATACGATCCCCTACTCAGCATGTGGTTTATAGTAGGGTTACGGTATCGTCGGGTATATGATCCCCTACTCAGCATGATGTTTATAGTAGGGTTGCGGTATCGTTGGTTATATGATCCCCTACTCAGCGCTTGGTGTCGGTAGGGTTGCGGTATTGTTGGTTATGCGATCCCCTACTCAGCGCGTGGTTTCGGTAGGGTTGCGACATCGTCGGTTCGATCCCCTACATCGTGAGTTATACCAGATAGGGTTCCGGTATCGTCGTGCCCATCTTTATATGGACGATGATCCTCTATCTTAGTGTGGAGTTTCTGTCGAGTTCCAGATCGGGTTGTGGTATCCACCAGCGGATCCTGGGTGTGATCCCCTATCTGTGAGAACTACGTATGCCAGATCGGGTCGTGGTATCCCCCAGCGGATCCTGGGAGTGATCCCCTATCTGTGAGCTACGTATACCAGAGTGGGTCTTGGTATCCCCTATCAGACCCTAGCGGTGATCCCCTATCCGAGGGGTTTGGTGGTTATGTTGTTTCAGCGAGTGGTGTTATCCGACGAGCGTGGACTCTCGGGTGAGCGTCTGAGATGTTTGCGAGAAACCCGATGGAGTGTATCTCTCGGATGAATGTCATCTGGTATGATAGTGTTCGTGTGGTGTACTCTCCTGGTTGGGACAGTTGCTGGTGATGAGGTCGGTACCTCTTGTGGCTTTGTGGCGTGAGCTGAGTATATCTGGATTGTTCAAGGTGTATGTATGGGCATACACCTGAGCTGAGCTGAATAGTTGTGTTTAGCCGAGGATGGTCACGAGATGGATTTTCTCTCTCGTCTGGGTTCCCTCTGGCTGGGTTGAGCGGACTGTTGCCTTTCAGTTTATCCCTTGGGTTTTGGGTTTTTGGGGTGCCTACTGAGTAAGTTTATACTCACCCCTGCACGGGCTTTGCCCGCACATGTTTGTGTCTTGTGCAGACCACATGCCTTTTGACGGAGTCCCAGGAGGACCTGGAGCAGGTGGAGCTTAGTGAGTGAGATGACCGGGGTGTTTACCGGAGCTGTGCCGAGGGAGATTTCTGGCGGGTGTTTGTGGCAGCGTTCCCCTTCTTCAGAGCAGGTTGGACGCACTTTTTAGTTTTCTTTTGGTGGGACCTGTTTTTCCCTTGTACTTTTGTTGTTGAACTCTGGTTGGGATAGATTGTATGCATGCATTTACTTTTCAGTCTCCTTATCTCTGCACTGTTTCATGGAGGTGTTTGTGGGTGCGTGTGTACAGGTACCTTAGGCTAATGCCTCCCATGTGTGTGATAGCCTACTCGGCGCTGGTCGCCAGCCCCTGGCCTATTGGAGGTGGGCTTGGGGTGTCGCGGCTCGATCCCCGTTGAGTCAGGTCGTGACAGAGTTGTATCAGAGGAGGTTCCACCTTTGGGATCTCAGAGCGTAGCTGGTCTAGCTGTGCGCTTGGTTTGGGTTGCATAACGGTAGTGTTAGGATGTTTCGGGTTCGGCTTTCAGGCCAGGGACTCCAGTGTTGGTGCGGTGGCCGACGTATCCATACACCAGGACTCTGATAACATTCCTTTCAACTCGGGACATTCATACACTGGTCGCGGGGACATAATGGTACATGCATCATATAGGACTGGGTTTTTGGTTTTTCCTTGTCCTTCTTGAGTTAGCTTTCCAGATATACGCTTTGACTGTGGTGTATCGTGAATGTATTTCAGGATGCCTCCATGAAGACAGCTAGCGAGGGTTCTGCAGCAGGATTGTGCTGAAGACCCGCCCCGTGTAGTGGCTATGGAGCAGGGCACAGGTTCTGAGGTTGCACCTCCAGGTGGTCTTCCAGTTGAGTCACCACCTGTCGAGCAGCTGGTTGTGCTGGCGGTGCAGGACGAGGTTGCGCGCAGGCTGAGTGCGCTGCACGAGTTCCAGAGGCATCGACCTTTGAGGTTCCGGGGTGATCCAGACCCCCAGGAAGCTGACTGGCTTGAGGCAGTCACCCGAGTTTTCCGCTTAGTGAGGACACCTCCAGATCAGATGGTGGTCCTAGCGGCGAGCCTTCTGTATGGTTCTGTCGGGCGATGGTGGAGTTTGGTGACGCAGTCCCATGATGGGGAGATGCTCACGTGGGCAGAGATTGAGAGGATCTTCAGGGAGAAGTTCTATCCAGTGACGCTGAGGTCAGTGCGGATCCAGGAGCTTCTGCAGTTTCGACAGGAGAGCATGACTGTGTTGGAGTACTCAGCGAGGTTTACAGACCTATCGCGCTACTCCCTGGATATGGTTCGAGACCCGTTCTTTAGGGATCGGACCTTCGAGCAGGGCTTACGTAGGGACATCCGAGAAGGTGTGGTTTCCTTGTGCCTACCCACCTGTGCTGGAGTGCTGGAGCGAGCGTTGGTGGTGGAGAGTTTTCTGGCAGAGCAGTTTCCCCCTGTTAGTGCTGGGCACTCGAGAGCTGAGACTTCGTTGGTCGGATCGGCATCTGGTAGCCGACGACAGACTCAGGGGTCTGGACGTGGCCGACGTTTCCGGAGGCGACCCCAGGATGGAGGATCTGAGCCTCAGGGCTCACAGGTCTCGCAGGCCAGTTTTGGTCAGCCGCAGGAGAGGCGGTGTTACACTTGAGATGGTTGGGGACATCTTGCAAGAGATTGTCCCACCCGATGTGCTGCTGAGAGGGAGCCAGTCGATGGACCGCCTTGGCAGAGGCAGCGTGTCGAGCAAGGAGGTCCGCAGGGCGGCGGACGTGGCGGCGGAGCTGGTACAGCGGGAGGCGGTGGTAGGCAGTACCAGTTGCCACCACCCCCACCCCCAAGTGGTCCACGCCAAGCTCAGGGAGCTGGTGGCCGAGGGCAAGGACAGTTGCATGCTCTGGAGGCTGTCAACCCAGAGGCACTGCAGATAGATAGAGGTACGCCTTGTGTCTTTCTACTTACTGCAGTATTTTGTCAGACACTTTTTAGCAGTACTCTTTCCTTTTGTTGCTTGCTCGAGTTTTGTTCAGGGCGTTGGTAAGACCCTGTGTGGGTGTTTGTTGGTGAGCTCGCTGGTGTGTGAGACCCATTTGAGAGTCCAGTCGCTTTCCTTGTGCTTAGGGCTTTTCGGGGAAGAAAAGTTATAAGGGGGGGAGGATGTAGCGACTCGGGTTTTTGGCCCTGTTAGACTTTGGAATATTTCTACAAATAATTCCAGATCTAGGTACGAAGACAGCGTGCGATTCCGAGGCCCGGTGCACCCAGAATTAATTTTATAAAAGTATTAAGTATTTTTATACTATGCACATGGAGAGGGTGTGATATCTCCTAAACGGTAGCTCGGAACTGGAATCTGAGGGCACGGTTGCGTCCAGAATGTGTCGTTTACCCAAGGCGGGGTGTAAACTTTGTGGGCGTGGGCCTGCAGTGAGAAACGCCACCAGGGGCGTTTTCGTAAATAAGTGGCGACGTTAGTGTGCGAGCGTCAGCTCGAATAACATCCGAACGGAGTCTTGAATGGAAAATCTGAGTCCGCCGTTGTGTTCAGAACGGCGCGTTTACCCTAGGGGTGACCTTACTTTTGTTCGCATTGGGCGTCGGGTCCGAGGCGGGTTTGGCATCGGCGGGCGGTTGATATAAATATCCCCCCCTTTACCGTTCCTTTCGGCGTTCTTCGCCATTCTTCGCCGCCGCTCCACCGAATCGAGCAAACGAAGCTCCCACGAGCTTAGAATTCGATGGCGGACGTTCCAGGAGCGCGCATCGGAAGCTCTGGAGCGCGGATCTGAGGCAGAACGTCGGCGTTTCACCCGCGAGGTAGGCGGTTTTAATTTTTAACCCCTAATCCCGTTTTTGCGGCGTTTTTCTGCAAATTGAAGTCGTAGCAGTGTAGATCGGGTTCCGAGGGTCGTGTAGACGCCTCCGGATCGCAAAACGGACCTCCGGGGTGCCCCCGGCGGTCCGCGGAAGGTCTGCCGGCGCGGCACCGGCGCGGCGGCACCGGCGCCGGCGAAGCCCGGCGGCCCACGGTGGCCCGCGGCGGAGCCGCGGCGGCCGGCCGCGTAGCGCGGCAGCGCGCGGCGGAGGGCCGCCGGCCGGGGCGGGCCGCCCAGTCGGGGCCGGTCCGGCCACTTTTCGCATACGGGGGTCTTTAAACCCCCATATCTTGCACTCCGGGAGTCGGATTCACACGCCGTTTGCGGCGACGCGACCCTGACGACGAGGCAAACCCTCCGGTATAGGTTCGAGGGTTTAAAGGTTCGGGACCGTGGCCTGGGATCTAGAAACGTCGTATAAAATAATATTATTTTATTATTTTACGACTTCGGGTCGTGGTAACTTCTACCCAGAGCGTCCGATTGACGAGCCGTCAGCGGCGTTGTGACCCTGATGGTACGATGGACTTCTTGAGATGGTTTCCGGGTGTTGGGACTGTGAACGGGGTGCGGGCCCCACGAGGTCGGGTTTTGGTGTTGGCGGAGAAACGCAGCTTTTGCACCAGGAGTCCGATTTTGGCGGATGAATAGTCGATTATGTGTGTTTTTCTGAGAGGAACGCAATGGTGCGTTCCGTTCGATGAGTTTCGGAATCTAGGCGTGGGCCCCACCCGAGCTGGCCTTCGGTGAATAGTACCTTTTTCACCGGGTGTCCGTTTTGGACGAGCGAGTAGTCGATTCTGCTTATTTTTTCGAGGGGATCGCTGTGGTGTGATCCGCTCGATGGGTTTTGGGATAGTTGTGTGGGCCCCGCACGAGCTAGCTACGGTGAATAGTTCCTTTTTCATCGGTGCACCGTTTCGGGCGAGTAAACAGCCTATCCTGCGTGTTTTTCCGCGTGGAACATGATGGTGGCCTCGGTTTTGGCCTAGGAGGTGCGCAGTGTGGTGTTGTGGCGGGTCGCTCGGGTTAGCGACATTTGGACCAGCAGTGGTTGAGGGTTCTCCCTTGGTTCGTTCCTACGAGGGTTCGTGTGGTATCACAACCTTCGTATGGGTTTGTGATCCTCTCGATGGGATGTTTAAACTGTTAGAGTTGTGGTATCCCTCTGGTGGACCCGGAGTGGATCCTCTAGCATCTTTACCCTATATCGGGTTCTTGGTATCACTGTGACTACTTATTTATGGACGAAAATCCCATATCTAGCAGGTTAACCCCGTAGGTTTTGTGGCATCATCGGAAATATGATCCCCTACGCGGTGGGCCGTGCTCAGTAGGGTTGTGGCATCGTCGGGTATACGATCCCCTACTCAGCATGTGGTTTATAGTAGGGTTACGGTATCATCGGGTATACGATCCCCTACTCAGCATGATGTTTATAGTAGGGTTGCGGTATCGTTGGTTATACGATCCCCTACTCAGTGCTTGGTGTCGGTAGGGTTGCGGTATGGTTGGTTATGTGATCCCCTACTCAGCGCGTGGTTTCGGTAGGGTTGCGGCATCGTCGGTTCGATCCCCTACATCGCGAGTTATACCAGATAGGGTTCCGGTATCATCGTGCCCATCTTTATATGGACGATGATACTCTATCTGAGTGTGGAGTTTCTGTCGAGTGCCAGATCGGGTTGTGGTATCCCCCAGCGGATCCTGGGTGTGATCCCCAATCTGTGAGAACTACGTATGCCAGATCGGGTCGTGGTATCCCCCAGCGGATCCTGGGAGTGATCCCCTATCTGTGAGGTACGTATACCGGAGTGGGTATTGGTATCCCCTAGTGGACCCTAGCGGCGATCCCCTATCCCGAGGAGTTTGGTGGTTATGTTGTTTCAGCGAGTGGTGTTATCCGACGAGTGTGGACTCTCGGGTGAGCGTCTCGAGATGTTTGCGGGAAACCCGATGGAGTGTATCTCTCGGATGAATGTCATCTGGTATGACAGTGTTCGTGTGGTGTACTCTCTTTGTTGGGACAGTTGCTGGTGATGAGGTCGGTACCTCTTGTGGCTTTGTGGCGTGAGCTGAGTATATCTGGATTGTTCAAGGTGTATGTATGGGCATACACCTGAGCTAAGCTGACTAGTTGTGTTTAGCCGAGGATGGTCACGAGATGGAGTTTTTCTCTCGTCTGGGTTCCCTCTGGCTGGGTTGAGCGGACTGTTTCCTTTCAGTTTCTCCCTTGGGTTTTGGGTTTTTGGGGTGCCTACTGAGTATGTTTATACTCACCCCTGCACGGGCTTTGCCCACACATGTTTGTGTCTTGTGCAGACCACAGACCTTTTGACGGAGTCCCAGGAGGACCCGGAGCAGGCGGATCATAGTGAGCGAGATGACCGGGGTGTTTACCGGAGCTGTGCCGAGGGAGCTTTCCGGCGGGTGTTTGTGGCATCGTTCCCCTTCTTCAGAGCAGGTTGGACGCACTTTGTAGTTTTCTTTTGGTGGGCCATGTTTTTCCCTTGTACTTTTGCTGTTGCACTCTGGTTGGGATAGATTGTATGCATGCATTTACTTTTCAGTTTCTTTATCTCTGCACTGTTGCATGGAGGTGTTTATGGGTGCGTGTGTACAGGTACCTTAGGCTAATGCCTCCCATGTGTGTGATAGCCTACTCGGCGCTGGTCGCCAGCCCATGGCCTATTGGAGGCGGGCTTGGGGTGTCACGGCTCGAGCCCCATTGGGTCGGGTCGTGACAGAATATCCTGGAGAACTTCATTGGTCTACTATTATGGCTATCCTCAGGTATCAGAGAATAACTAAGGATAAGTTACCGATGTATGGAAGAGACAAAGAGCTAGTCATCAAGGGTTATAAAAAATTTAATTTTTAAATTGATCGTAATGATCTAAGGATGAAATCAGGATATTTTTTTGGATTAATGGAGGTGTTATGAGCTAAAATAGTTCAATGAATCTAGTTTTCACTGATTCTACACAGAAGTAAGAGTATATATAAGCTTCTAATATAGCCAAGGAATATATTTGGAAATGAAATTTTTTTAGGATATTAATGTGGTTTCTAGAAGTAAAGATCCTATCACATTTTATTGTGATAATAATACAATGGTGGCTCTTTCCAAAGATCAATGGTCACACCAATGGACAAAGAATATACTCTGGAAGTATCACCTTTTGGGGGATTTTTATCAAAGGGGTGAAGATAAGGAAATCATATTTCATATGGAGTAAAACATGGTGGAACCCTTGACTAAAGGCGTATCTTATCAACAATCATGATTTTCATGTGAGAGCAACCAGACAAAAGGTTTTTAGCTACTGGCTCCATTGAAAGTTGTAGTCTGTTGGAGTTAGTGTCATATAACTTTATTATATATACTTTATGATTTCATTTAATTATGTTTTAAAATTTTAAAAAATAGCTTATCATATCATGGTTTTTCTTCTGCACAACATTGTATGTGATAATTTCCAAAGAGTGAGTGGTTTTCGCACTAAAATTCCATAGAAGTTCCATGTTATGATGAAAACCTATAAGTTCCACAAAAATATTCTCTAACATATGTTATATACCTGGATAATACCATATTATGGTTAGAATGATACAAGATATGGGGGGAGGGACTCATAGGTATTTGAGTCACCATCTCATGTTGTATGCTCATGGTAATATCTAATGTAGGATATTATGATAAAACAACCATCGAGTAAGAAATCCATATTTATATATGTCATTGGATGTTCCTATATTTAGATGTGTGTGTTGATCCATATAATTTAATATTTTAATTATTGTGTATTATGATTTATGGACTTCAATGTATTGATGAAAACTGTGATGATATATGTTCATAGTGAGGTAGGATGTGTTGGGTGGATCATATGTAATATAACATTAATGAAAAATGTGAGAATGTTTTTTTAACTTATGTTATTAAAAAGGAATTGATATCTTAGACTCTTTTATGGAAATGATATTTTCTAAATAAATCCATATCCACAGTGTTCTATATGAATGGTTTATTTTTGGAATCAAAAAGAATTATGCATTGAGAATGTAGGTTGATGGAATTAGTATGTAACATACATGATTAGATACATACTTATAAAAAGATTATTTTACATAGTGATTAATTGTATGAGTTATTATATAAATGTATCTTTATCATCTTTCTCTATGGGTGTCTTGGAATGTTTCTATATTTTAAAATTATAATTTAAGATGATTCTTTTAATGCCACTAACCAAAAGTCCTATAGGGTCACACACTAAGTGTATCTAGAATCATAGTTAAATAGTATTGTTTTATTCGTTTCATAAAATGTTGAATAAATGTTATTCTTTCATATGATTCAACGATTATTCATGTTTTATTTATTTTATATATTATTTCATCATTATTGGAGCGAATATTATGTGAGCAGAATGTGTAATGTGTGTTTATTTTCTATTTAGAAAATATGATAATTATTTATTTTTTTAAAAATAATAAAGTGATATTTTTTTATATGTAATTATAAATTATTCATGGAATGATAAATATTTTATAGTAATGGTGAACCAAGTTTATTTATCCTATGAGAAATAATATATATTTAATATTATTGGAATAAATAATATTTAATTTTAATTCAAAATTTATGTTCTAGTAGGGAAATACAATTATTATTATGGTTATAGACATGGGATTATTCAAGGTATTAAATATAAAAAAATGTAACTTTTGAAACTATTTATTTCTAACCCTATTGAAATATAAACCCAACTATATTAATTCAAAGTGTTGTAATTCAATTGTTTTTTTAACAATGAATCTAAATAATCATTCTAATGCCCTAGATTGATCATGTATCCATGACATCTCACAAAAATAGAGAGTTATATTCCTCCAACTCCCACTATTTATTCTATAGAGATCAATTATAATTATTTCGAAGTGATTCTCAAGGAGATCAAAGGTGAACGACACAAGCTGATGATTCTTGTGTGCTAGCACCAAGAGATTTCTATGGAAACATTCAGAGAATATTCGAACATGTTTCAATCACCTCTAGAGATAATTTTATCTTGATTCCTTTGAGGAAATGATAGTATAATTTAGATCTATTTAAAAATCCATCAATGAATAATTAATTCTCAAAATGTAATAATTTAATTTACGAAATTAATTATAAATAATATGTTATGGTCCTTCTCTTGGTTCCGAAATTATATCCCTTATCAATTTTTCTTTGATTAAATTTCATTGGTATCAATAGTTATTATTTTGTAAATATCAAGTGGATTTTTTATCATAAAAATGATAAATGTTGGTAACATACCATCTCACACTTGCACTACACCCAGAACGTAAAACATCTCAATCCCACAAAATAGGGACTCTTCCAAGAAATTCACCTAATGATGACATTATAAAACTCATGGCATGTTTATCAAAAATTACTATAACCCTTATATGGGCCTCATACCATTTCTCACATAATGTATATTGTGTTATTCTTTTACTGGGGGAAAAACCTCTCCATCACAACTCACTCACCCCAAAACGCCTCTTAGGATTCCTCAAATTACACAAAGTGATCCTATAACATCCCAGGTAAATATAGAATATGAAATTTTCATATTTATTTATATTTTTGAATTTAATATTAATTTTACTTTAAAGGGGAATCAATGTTTTATGGGGTACCCGATAAGCAACAACAGGTTTTTTGAAATCTTACGCTGCATGCTAATAATATAATAATATTATTTTAAATGGTAGATTATGCCTAGACATTATATTGGAGGGAATTAATAGAACTAACTAAAATATGATAATATATTTTTGTTAAATGTATTTATATTTATCCAAAAAAATCAGAGGCTTAAAAAGTGAATAAATCTAATTTTAAGCATAAATACTCTATTATTCTTTTAGAGTCCAGTTTACCGCCTTTTGATGGTGAACCCTTTTTAAATATATTTATTGACACTTTTATATGTCATATATTACAAAATAAAATTCTTCTTTAGAATTGGTTCATCAAAATTTACTTTGGGTAGAATTTTGGTATTCTTCTACTAAATTTCAGTTTTTAATGAATACTAAAAAATACTGTATTTTAATTCAAGTCTGATTTTTAATATAATTTTATTATATTATTAGATTATCTTTTTAACTGGTTTTAAAGTATAATTAGAATATATTTTTACCATTAAATCATATGTTGGTTAGTGTATTTAATTTCACGTTGAAATTGGACATAAACAAGTGTCAATATTTTGATGGATATTGTTTCTTAAAAACACGCTATTTGTTTTGACAATGGGAATTAATTTAAAATTAATTAATGAAACTTCTGTGTTTTTAATTTTATAAAATAGATATCATTTTTAAAATTTGGAATATCAAATATATCATAGGATAATTTTTTTTATTTTTATGAAAAACCTCAATTTTTGATGAATAGCGTAACCACTAAGTAATAGTTAAAAAACTGACTATTTCATTTAAATGATATTTTACCGCTTCTCTAAATTGAATTTAGAAAATCTAACATACATGGTGGTTATTATTAATTAATATTTTGTTCAATAAGATGAAAAAAAATTTCAGTGAATAGTAACTTTTGACTTTTATTTACAGCGGTTAAAGGTAAATAGGGTAATTCAAGGTAAAAAAGAATATTATAATAATACAAAATTACCTTAACACTAGTACTAACCTTATTTTATGAGTCATGACCAACCATGGAAATCCTTGGGTCTATTTTGGGACCCCATGGAGCCACTTAAGAGTGATAATGACACTTTATATTAATTAATTTAAAGTAAAGACAAAAATGACATAAACATATATCTTTTAGTAAATAAATTTTGACATGGGGTTATATAAGACATATTTTAGACTATAAATATTCATTGAAAAGCCAAAAATATTTCTTATATAATGTTATTTTATTTATAATTTTTTGACATTATATAATTAAAATTATTTATGACACATAAATGATGCAGTATTTACCTCATTAATAAAAGACTTAAATAAATAAGATTATAAATATTAATACAATATCCAGAACCTGTAAAATTATTATTGGATGATTTTATTTCAAACATGGGTCATCTAATATTTTACATTAATGTGTTCTTGACTTTTTGAATATGAATATAAGTTTATAATAAAATAATTGTTTCAAACATTCCTAAAGATCCCCTCCTCTCCCTTGTAAAAGGACACCAATTATAACCATTTTTCACACCTCTCAAGCCCATTGTCTCATTTAACCTCTACCCAATTAATCTCCCTATATACATCTCATCCTCCTAGAATCCATACCTTAGGATTAAGGCACTTCACGAAGTCCTTTTGGTTCAAACCAAAGGGAGTTACCCGAATAAAAGGTAACAGTTTATCTTAAATTCATTCCTTTTATTTTACTTCTCAAACCCCTAAACTATTTTTATTCATTTATTTTATAAAAAAACCATTATACTCAATATAATATTATGTTTTAATGATACAGATTCGAATTACACTTACACATACCTTCATCTAATGGGTAAAGAACATATTGTTTATGTGGATGGAAATCTAACGCCTCACGAAACAATGATTGTTCAATTACCTCCTTCATCCTCTTATGGTGGCCATTATGATAAAAATGTATTTATATATGATATATATTATGTTTATGTTTTCTTTATTCTTATTTATTTTTCATTTACAATATACCTTTCTGGTTTCCATAGTGGGTAAACGCGATGATTTCATTTGAGTAAGTGCAGACCACCACCCCCTCAAAGTGATATGACTAGTTAATGCCTTATGTGGGACGTATAAAGGATGAAATTAATGATATTATTTATGATATTATATTGGAATTATAATATACCTATTTATCATTATTATTTCATTCTATTAAATATGAAATTGAAATGAATGTAGTGTTCATGCGTACGTACGGCTTACCATCTCCATGAAGGGTGAATTTAATTTCTTACCTCTAAATATTATGTAATATTATAAATACATATATACTAGATATATATGATATATATGATATCTAAATCATGAATATCATTCTGGATATAATGGAATATTGACCGCTTTGGAAACTTGTAATTATAAGGTGTTTATTTTTTTCTCAAGTTCGAAATATCAACAAAATAACCATTATTAACTTAAATGATTATATGATGTTTATAAAATGGTAATAAGTGATATAAAAGGAATAATAAACTTGAAAAATGTTTTTTATCAATTATAAATTAACTTATGTTTTTTATTCAGGCAGATCAATGAACAAACAAGTCAAGTCCGTCTCAAGGTAATGGATTTTTTATCTAACTTTTTATTCCATGAGATTTCCATTGTACGCAACTTATTTATTACATGTGGTGTATTGTTTACTGAAATTTGAAATATATTATCATTGTTCCTTGTATATTCATGTTAGTATGTGATTCGTTTGGTGGTTATTAACTTCTGGTCATACAACATGATTGACTACAACGTGGTAAGGGGTCTTCATCTCACTTTTTATTCCTGTGATATGTGTGCTATATATTCCACTATTTCCATTGTATGGCGTACGTACTTCCAATGATTTGTATTCATTTTGTAATATACATTCACTTATGTGTATTTATATCTTCATTTAAAGATTCTTCTTTCATGTTTTGTATCTTTCGTATGTTACCAAATCGGTAAGGGAACCTTTCACCCTCCTCTTTTTAGAAGACTTATTTTTGTTATGTCATTTAATTTCCATCTTCTTATGTTGGGATATGTTCTTATATATCCTTATTTCTATAAATTTTATGTCCAAGGGATGATATACCATTTTCTCTCTCATCAACTTATTTTCTGAATTTTAAAGTGACGTTGTTAGGCTGTCGAATTTTTGTTAGAGAACTTCTTAACCCAATTTCAATCCTTTTGGTTAAACTTATACTTCTTGATTATATCATGCTATGAGTATGTGTGAATAAAATATGATTTTCTTACACTTAATATCCTCTTATGTTTGATGTATTCTTATTTTTCACACAACATTATCTCATTGATTTATCCTTAATCTGAGGATACCATCTTAATAAGGAATTTTGTCTCAGTTTACATTCCTTTGAGACTTAATGGTTATTATGTACTAATTCACTATTATATGGCATATAAAATGTCTTTTGGAATATTATATTATTAATCCCTTTATTCTCATGATATTATAATGTTATAATTGAATGTTATTCCTCAATTTTTTATATTCCAGTGTCTCTCATTTGGTTAAAAATTGTTTAACTAAAATATCATTTTAAAAGCTTTAAGGATTTATTCTTCGAAATATTTCTGATTAATGTCCATGTCTTAAAAATGGGGTTTAAGGATTTATTTATATGGAAATGAAGGTTTTTAAATTAAAATTGCTTTGAAAAGCTTCAAAGTTGTATGGGGCACTTTGATTCTAAAATATCTTTATTAAATGTTTTAAATGGTTTCGAAAATTGTTTGGTAACGCATTGATTATGTCAATATCATAAAAAGATATATTGTGATTGAAATGTGGAAATTTTATATTTCCTTTATGTCTGTTTTATGGTTTATTAATATGTTATGGTTATTGGTAATTGTTTACGTATATGGGTGGTTCTGTTGTAAACCTAGGGAGGGTGAGCCTAAGATAGCTCTCCAATGCATTGGGTAACGTGACAGATGTAAACATTAATGTTTTCCCTAAGATATTTAGGGAATATACTGTGATAGATGTTCCAAATGTGACTCCCTATGTATCTGTGATAGCTACAAAGTAAGTATGTTATGAATTCCATAAGTTACCTTTATTATTTATTATTTCTATGTGTTATTCATGAATCTTATGATGTTGTAAGGTATGTTATGATTGAAATGTATTGGTTTCATTGATTTGTATTTATTGACGGGCTAATACATTCCATCCTTATTTTGTAACCCTTATTAATATTTTTTATGCTCATCCCACATTTTCTGAAATGTTTTCCACAGGATATAAATATGAATAGGGTCACAGATGGGATCAAGGAAAAGTAATGTTGCCTAAAATATAGAACTAGACATGTTTATTTTTAAGAGTTTTTATTTTATGAAAAATGGATACTGATTAGTAGTGTCTAATTGCAATATTCAAGTTGTTAGGTAATAGTTATGGTCTAATTATCTAAAAATATAATCCTAATAAGATCCTTAATATGAATTCATGATATAATTCAAGATTATGTAATGTTTAAGGTCGGGTCCTTATAGTTGGCATCAGAGGTCGGTTTAGATAACTTTAGAGGTTTGGGTATTTTTTAATCATGAGTGACATAAGCATAATGGGTAGGATTTTAGAAAGATTTTTTGTTTTTTAGGTAAATTGAATGATTTTAAGATAACATAAATTATTATATCTTATTATTTACCCTCCTCATAATATATTATCTGATGATTTTACTAATATAGTCACACTGACCTTTTCGGTTTTAGTAAATGGCTAGATCTACCAGGAACCAAAGTAAAAGTGGATGTGAAGAAAACTATGATGGTTTTTTGAATGATCAATTCAATGAAATGGGAGGTGAAATGATAATTCTTGTGGTTATTCTCAACCAACTATCTAAAGTCATTATTGGCCACCTGAACATTTGTGGTTTTTATAAGGCATCGTATATGTGAGAAATAAATCCCATGGAAGTTCAGGTAATTATAGTCAAGGTAATTATATTCAAAAACCTTTGTTTCAAGGATGTGGAATGAAACACATAAGAAAATGTTTCAAAGGGATGGGAAGATGCTATAGTTGTGTAAACAAAAGTTAATAAATCAAGAACCTACCATGGAAAATGGAAGCATCCAGTTGACTCAAGGAAAGGGAAAGAAGCTCATTTTCAGGGATCAGTTGAATGTTTTAAATGTCATGTGCAAAGTCATTATACAAACAGATGTCCTACTATGAAGTTTCGGTAATGGGATCACTTGGATCTTACAGATATATGTTTACCAATACATAATTCCATTATGATTGAGGATGAAGAAACTGACAATGGCCAATGAAAGGTATGGATTATTTCTTAATATATGTTTCAATATTATCGAATCTTAGGATATGATTCATGATTTTATGTAGGAAAATATTATTTCAGAATAAGTTTGTAAATAATGTTTAATGGATCATGAATAACTTTGAATTAGTATGTAGTCAACATATAAGGGATTCAAGAGTTATGGTAGATTTTAGGATGGTGAAATGCTTAAAAGTATTAAGGCTCTTTCGAGGATTGGATAACATTAGAAGACTTTTTATAGTATGTGTAACCCTAAAGTTTGATATATGAAAAAAAAATTCAAAGAATAATTACCTTTTCTTTTGTGGATATAGTTATAAAGAACCATTTGGGTTTGTATGATCCTTAAATTTGTGGCAATTACAAGTTAATACCTTTTGGGATGAAAAATGAATGTTATTAGATAACCTTTGTGGTTAAAATATGTTATGGATATTTTTGATGAATTTATCTATTTTTGGAAATGTTTTAAAATTATATAGTTTTCGAAAAAGGAAAACACACAGACTGCGTGACAGCCCGTCGCGTCGGACAAAGCTGTGGGAATCGAACCCATAACCAAAGTGCGACTGTGATTTATCTCCTACCATTGGACTACATGATGTACCTGGTTAGTATGACTAATTATTTTTAGTTATATGATCTTATGAATCATGAATAAGTTGATTTTGGGTTATCTATGGAAATTATTAACCTATCATAGAGAATATGTGATTAGGTTAATTACATATCAATATGAGACTTCCAGAGTAACTGTTGTTATTTGGAGATAAATGTTAAGATTTATCATGGAAGAAAATGTGATTAAATAATTATGAGATTTGGGTTTCAATCATAGATTGGATTACATTGATGAATTTTATGGACAACTATTTATTGAATAGTATATTTTGAACATTGGGTTTTGTTTGAAAAATTTTGGAGATTAAGAGTAGTTTTTCATTTTGAAAAAGATTCTCATTTTTGGGTATTATCTGACATCACACTAACCATTTTGGTTTTTGTTAAGTTCTAAAGACATGGGAAATATATATTTCATCTTTTTTGGAATATGAGATGTTCTCAAAGTTGATTATTGCACTTTCAATGTGAACAATTCATCCTGAATACGCATTGATTGGAGAAAATAAACTTTTGTGTCAGAAAACAAGTAAAGGATGAAATTATACATGACATGTATGTTTACATTTGTTTTTAGATAAGATCATAAACAATTTCTTCAAGGAAAAGTTACATAAAACAATAACATTTTTTGTTAACTTTTCCTACTAGGGAATCGAAGACTATTTAACCCAACACATGTTTTTGATTTTCTAGTGGTTAACTTTCTCCTAATCGTGTTCTCTATCACTCTCCATCAGAACTTGATGGTTTGTTTTCTTCTCTATATTTATGTTTTCCTAAAATCATAGTATCTTTTGTCTCAGGTAACCCTTTTACTTCTCTTTCATTATTTTAAAGTGATAGTTTTATTGACTCTTTTTCCCATGTTGGGATTTCAATGATTTTTTCGAGACCAATTTTAAAATTGCGAGGATGAAATTCCAAAAATGGGGGAAAGATTTAACATCCTAGGAAAATAAACAGTATAAAATTTTCACATTTATTAATATTTGGTAATTAAATATTAATCTTACTTTAAAGGGGAAGCTATGTTCGTTGGCGTACACAATAAGCAACAACGGGTTTCTTTGAAATCTTACTTTGCACACTAATAATATAAAAATATTATTTTAAATGGTTGATAATGCATAGTAGTTGTATTGTAATGATTTAACATAACTAACTAGAATATGAAAATATATATTTGTTAAATGTTTTTACATTTATCCAATAAAATTTGGAGGCTAAAAATGTGAATGAATCGAATTTATGTATAAATACACTAATCTTCTTTAAAAGGCTGGTTTACTGCCTTTTGATGGTGAAACATTTTTAAATCTAGTTTTTGAAACTTTTATTTGTTATATATGTCAAAATAAAATTCTTCATTAAAATTTGGACATCAAAATTAACTTTGAGTAAAATTTTGGTATTTTTCTGATAAAATTCATTTTTTAATGAATTCTGAAAAATACAGTATTTTAATTAAAATTTTCTTATAAATATAATTTTTTTATATTTTAATGTTATCTTTTTCATTTTTTTAAGTATAATTAGATTATATTTTTATCATTTAATCCAATGGTGGTCATTGGAATCAATTTCACTTTGAAATTGGACATAAACTAGTGTCAATCTTTTGATAGATATTGTTTCTTAAAAACATGCTATTTGTTTTGACAACGGGAATTAATTTTAAATTAATTAATGAAAAATCTATGTTTTTATTTTTTTAAAATAAAAATCATTTTTGAATTCTGAATATCTAATATAGCTTAGTCTGAATATTTGGTAATTTTCTAAAATACTTCAATTTTTATGAATAATGATAGCACTAAGTAATAGTTAAACAACTGCCTTTTTATTTAAATGAAATTTTACCACTTCTATGAATTTAATTTCAAAAATCTGATATACATGGTTGTTATTCTTAAATAAATGTTGGTTCTATAAGATGAAAATAATTTTTGGTGAATAGTAACTTTTGTCTTTTATTAACCGCGGTTAAAGGTTAATAGCATAACTCAAGAAAAAAATATTATAATAATAAAAAATTACCTTAACACATGTCCTGACCTTATTGGATGAGTCTTGTCAGACCATGTACATCCTTGGGTCGATTCTGGGACCCCATGGAGCCACTTAAGAGTTATAATGAGACTTTATATTAATTAATTTATAGTAAAGACAAAAATAACATAAACATATATATTTTAGTAAATAAATTTTTACATGGGGTTATATAAGTTATATTTTTTACTATAAATATTCATTAGAAAGATAAAAATATTTCATACATCATCGTATTTTTTTATAATTTTTAGACAGAAAATAAATAAATTTTTTTATGACACAAAAATGATGCAGTATTTACCTCATTAATGAAAGATTTAGATAAATAAGATTATAAATATTAAAAAAATATCCAAAACCTTTCCAATTTTTTATTGGATAATTTTATTTTTAACATTAGTCATCATATGTTATACTTTAATGTTTTTGGACCTTTTGAAACCGAAGATAAGTTTATAATAAAATAATTGTTTCAAACTTTCCTAAAGAGCCCCTCCTCCCCATTGTAAAAGGACACCACTTCTAAAAAATTACTCACACCTCTCAAGACCCTTAGCTCAACCAAAATATGACCATTTATGATCCCTGAATATCTATCCTCCTCCAAGAATCCTTACCTTATGCTGAAGGCACTAAAAAAAGTCCTTTTGGTTCAAAAAAAGGGAGTTACCCAAATTAAATGTAACAGTTTCTCTTAAATTGTTTTCTTTTATTTTACTTCTCTAACCCCTAAAATGTTTTTAAACATTTATTTTATAAAATTACCAGTATCCTAAATATACTAGGATGTTTTTAGGATATGTATTTGAACTACACTTACACACACCTCCAACTAATGGGTAATAAACATACTGCTTCTATGGATGGAAATCTAACGCCTCACGAAACGATGATTGTTCAATTATCTCCTTCCACCTCTTATGTTGGACATTATGACAGAACTGTATTTATATAAAATATATATTATTTTTATGTTTTCTTTATGCTTATATATTTTTCATTTATATCATACCTTTATGGTTTTTATAATGGGTAAACATGATAATTTCATTTGAGGAAGTGCAGACTACCTCCCCTCAAAATGATATGACTCGTTAATGCCTTACGTGGGATGTATAAAGAATGGAGTTAATGATATTATATATGATATTATACTAGAATTATAATATAACTATTTATCATTATGATTTTATTCCATTAAATATGAAATAGAAATGAAAGTAGTGTTCATGCGTACGTATTGCTTACCGTCTCCATGAACGGTGCATTTCATTTCTTACCTCGAAATATTATGTAATATTATAAATACATTTATATTCTAGATATAGATTATATATATTATATCTAAATTATGAATATCATTCTGGAGATAATGTACTCTTGACCACATGGACAACATGTAATTATAAGGTGTTCATTTTTTACTCAAGTACCAAATATCAACAAAACAACCATTATCAACATAAATAATTACATAATGTTTGTAACATGTTAATAAGTGATATAGAAGGAATAATAGACTTGAAAAAGGTTCTTAATCAAGTATAAATTAACTTATGTTTATTATTCAAGAAGAACATGGAACAAAAAAGTCAAGCTGGACACGAGGTAAGGGATTTCTTATCTCACTTTTTATTCAGTGAGATTTCCATTGTACGCTACTTATTAAGAACATGTGGTGTATTTTGTATTGAAATTTGATATATATTATCATAATTATATGTATCTTCATATTATTCTATGATTAATTTTGTGGTTATTAAATTTTGGTCATACAACTCGATTGATTACAATGTGGTAAGGTGTTTTCATCTCATTTTATATTCCCGTGAGATTTGTGCTATAGTTGTCACTATTTCCATTGTGTGTTGTACATAATGCACATGATATTTATTCATTGTGTAAAATAATTTCATTTATGGGTATTTAAATCTTCATTGATTGATCCTTATTTCATGTGGTGTATCTTTTGTAAGTTACCAAATCGGTAAGGGAACCGTTTATCCTCTACTTTTTAGAAGACATCTTTTTGTTATGTCTTTTAATTTCTAACTTATTATATTGGGATATTTTCTTATATTTCCTTATTGGGGTAAATTTTATGTCTAAGTGATGTGATACCATTTTCTCTCTCGTAAACTCATATTCTGAATTTAAAAGTGACGTTGCTAGGCTGTCGAATTTCAGTAAGAGAACTTCTTAACCCAATTTCAATTCCTTGGGTTAAACTTATACTTCTTGATTGTGTCATTCTATAAATATGTGTGAATGAAATCTGATTGTTTTATAGTTAATATCCACTTATTTTGGATGTTTTATTATTTTTGACACATTATTATGTCATTGATTAATCCTTAATCTAAGTATACCATCTTTATAAAGGAGTTTGACTCAATTTACATTCCATTGAGACTTCATTGTTGTTATGCACCAATTCACTCTTATATAGTGTATATATTGTCCTTTGGGATATTATATTATGAATCCCTTTAATCTCGTGATATTATAAAGCTCTAATTGAATTTTATTCCTCAATTATTTATATTCAAGCGTTTCTCATCTTGTTAAAAACTATTTCACTAAAATATCGTTTAAAAAGATTTAAAGATTTATTCTTCTAAATATTTCTCATTAATGTCCATGTTTTAAAAATGGGTTTAAGGATTTATTTATATGGACATGAATGTTTTTAAATTAAAATTTCTTTCAAAATATTCAATGTGGGATAGGAAACTTTGATTTATAAATATCTTTATTAAATGTTTTAAATGGTTTTGAAAATTGTTTGGTAACACATTGATTATGTCAATATCTTGAAATGATATATTGTGATCGAAATGTGGAAATGTAATATTTAATTTATGTTTGTTTTATGTGATATTAATAGGTTATGGTTATTGGGCATTGTTTACCTATAAGGGTGGTTCCGTGATAAACCTTGGTTGAGTGAGACTGAGATAGCTCTCAAATGCATTAGGTAACATGAAAGAGGTAAACGTTAATGTTTCTCCTAAGAGATTTAGGGGATATACAATGATGGGTATCCAAAATGTGACTCCCTAGGTATCTTTGATAGATACAATGTAATTATGTTATGAATTATATAAGATACCTTTATGATTTATGATTTCTATGTGTTATTCATAAATATTATGATTTTTTAAAGAATGTTATGATTGAAATGTATTGGTTTCATTGATTTGTATTTATTGACGAGCTAATGATTTCCTTATATTGTAACCCATTCTGAGCTTTTTTATGCTCATCCAAAGTTTTTTAAAATGTTTTCCACATGATGTAAAGATGAATAGCATCAAGGATGTGATCAAGGAAAAGTCAGGTTCTCTAAAACATGGAACTAGTCATGTTTCTTTTTATGAGTTTTTTTTATGAAAAATGGATACTGAGTAGTAGTATCTACTTCTAATATTCCAGTTGTTATGTAATAATTATTTCCTAATTATCTAAAACTCTAAACTTAAAAATATCTGCAATATTAATTCTTGACATAATGCACAATTATGTAATGTTTAAGGTTGGTTCCTTATAGATCCAACATCAAAATTGTCATGGAAGAAAACAACAAATAGACTACTCTTATTTCCAATTCTATCATTGGGGTGTAAAATCACCCAACCCCCTAAAATGTATAATAAGGAAGTGGTGCATTTAATGTCTACCTGATTAAATGGAATATAATCTCAAAGGCCACCTAGGCATTTACTTTAGTCGAGCATTGTGTGTAAAACTCAATTACACTACAAGTAAAACATGTACATAGAATGTACACTATATGAAGTAACTTTTCATGTACCACACATTATTTTTCCATCTGGTCCATTGGGGTATATAATTCTATAGGCCATGTACTACACATGGGATCTCTATATGTACTATACACAACCAAGTGCCCCCACACAGTGTGTTTATCCTTGTACTCTACAACATGTCGAGCAACACAACTTGATGTGTACTCTATGTATGAAAAATGTGGTTCTAAAAATTCATATTTCTTTAATATATTGATCAAATGATGTTCATTTATGGAACAATATATCATTTAATTTGGATTTCTTGAATGGGAACCCCTGAAATCAGTCTGAAACACCCGTTTTCCCATTTTAAGAATCATTAGTCCAAAAAGGACCTTCAAACTACAAATTGGTGTATGTGTGGGGATTTATTGAAAAAACTATATAAAATAAACCTACCCTTGGGCCAAATACACTGAATCTTCACCTATTTCTACATTCTAAAACTACCACATGATAATTTCACTCCCCCTTAGTTCCATAGAGGCACCTTTCTTCCCCTTTATCTCTCTCTATCATTATATCTCTACCTTTTCACTCTATTTGTGGAAATGAGATCCCAAATGTGGTTTATACACAAATACTTAAGGGAATAAATCAAAGGAAAACAATAGTATGAATAAAAGTTAACTGTAAAATAAAAATAAAGTGGGGCCTAGTCTCAGATCACAACACGAGATTATTCCTCGACATAGAACACAAACCCATTTAGGATTTAACCATAAATATATAATCTCAATATTACATTCTATTAAATATATATCACTAAAAAATCACATGAAAATAAATTAATATTTAATTACATAAATATTAATTATTAATTATTCTTCAAAAACTTCAATGGCTTTTAATTCCACAAAACTCATATCCTATTGAAATCACTATATTCTAGCGCTAATGGGGTGGTAGGTAGACTTATCTATGATCATATTCTAGTGTAAAATTAAAATTTTTTCCATCATGAGCATCTAAAAGAAACAAATCAATATTTATCTTCATTTTCATAGTTATTAAAAACATGAGGATTTAAAAAAATTCCATCATAACCCTTATCATCCTTAAAAGCATTGGTGGTCAAATATAAGTCATTCTCTCAACCTGAGCATCTGCACAACTACGTGATCTTGAATATCTAACAACTAGCCTCACAGGGTCCAAAAATCTACCAAAAATGAAGAATTTTAACTAATACCATTCTAATACTCCCCATAATTAGAGTATCCATACCTACTCCCTGCAACCAAAATCCTTATTCCATATCCCACACACTATCTATTAGCACATGAAATGACTATAATGTCTAAAACCACTCATCCTAAGCATCAAATCTCCAATTATCACATTCCTGATTCCAGATAATGGTTTCCATGAAGAATAAATCTTTTATCTTATAGGAGGTTAATCACCCTAAAATGTAAAATGGTGAACTCCCACCCAATTTGGTTCCATATAAATCTCCTCATGTTCCACATTATTAGTTTACAACACCAAATTCATGTCCCTCATAGTGATCCATTCACTCTATCCTATCATTACCAAATAAGGATTGAGAAATATCAGTCATGCCACAACACCTGATCTATTCATTATGTCTCCTTTACCATGGAGATACAATTCTCATTTCATCAAAACTCTTAGGTGATCATACCCATGGTAGTTTATTGAACACAACGGTCCTCAACTCAAACTCGTTCGATCACTAATTTATAATTTAAATGGGTTACCAAGTGTAAGTGATGTGTCCCAATCTCTCCCTATGCATTGTGTGTACAACCCCATACCACCATGTTCAGGACCTAAATCATGCTCTCATTAGTTATCCATCAATAAGGCCAATAAAACTATTATACATGGAAGTTCAATCTCATTAATATAGAATCTACTTTGAAATTACACTTCAAAATCAGATAGCTCACCTATTCTATGATTTGTTCCCTAACTTTCTATCATATGTCTTTATTTTCTAAATTTAAAAAACAACCAGAAACCACTAGTTACCTGGTCCAAGTACCCCAAAAAATAATTCTTCTTGAATCCATTCTTGATACTGAAGAACCATAGGGGCTACCTTAGAAACCAAAGGAATCACCCCTTATATAACATAAAACTTGAGAACCCACTATAAATAATTCTTGACAAGAGTTTATGACCAACATAACTACCTAAAAAGACATTTATAAACTTTGGCCAACACCTCTTGAAATATTCCCTTGATGAAACCAAAATACAACTCACAAGGGTATGATTCACAACTATAGAGCCCAATGTCCCCCACCTAGACTTATTGATCGAGTCTTAAATCAATGTCACTAGGTACAACTACATGGCCCAAAGATCTCACAAAAAACCACTGTATCTGACACACCTATCAACCCTATCAATGTGAAGTAAATTTACCATTGACTTATGTTGGTTAATTCCGACCAACATGGGTTCAATTATACATCCTTTAAATTAAATTTTTTATAAGAAATCACCTATAATTCATAATTTTATATCCATTTAATCACATCCAATTAGTAACTCATTAATGTGTGATATTTCTAATCGAATTAACTACCAAGAATCAGCCAACCAGGCCTTGATCCTCTTTGATAATCCTCATATTTAACTTCCCCTTTAGAGGGTCATGAAGTCAATATAAAAGATAACAACAAAACCTATCCATGAATCCATATGTATTAATACCCACTCAATGTCCTATTTTACTATAAACATTTAGGTACCAATCTACCTCTCACTAGAGGATCATACTAGATAACTAAAAAAGAAGCCCAGTTAAGTAAAGTATTGAAGCAATCTATATAGGAAAATATCATGTGGTTCAATATGAATCTATATTTTCCATCACTTAAAAATATATACCCACATAGAGTTTATAGAGAGCCAATTAACTCTCATTTTTTACCTATGAGGGTAATAAATACACATACCGCATCATCTAGAATGATCTATGTTGTACAACACTTACATGGGTTAGTTAACATAATGTTATTCTAGGAATTGTGGTGAAACTCTAGATAGTTTGATACAAGATCACTAAATAATTTAACCTAATAAAAAATACCCCAAAAATGTTCTAACACTTAAACATCATCTAGCCTATCAACCGACTAGGGTCACCGAAGATCATGTACCTAATGATTGAGTCTTCATCCTTGCTGTCAAACATGTTACCATAGTTCCACATGACATTCCATAGATAATGAAATGTGTGTATATATATCATCATAACTAAGTATAATCGCATAAATAATCTATATGGGAAATCAAAATTTTGGTAATTTTTGAAACATTAAATAGTTGTACTCATAATCGGTAGTAAAATTGCACTCTATGATTCCAAAAACATGTGAATCATACATTCCAAATATGATGCACTAATAAATTCCTCTTGACACTACGAGAATGGTTCAAAATCAATCATTATCATATAAAAAATAGGTTGAGATTCATAGATCCTATATAATTCATAAAATAAAAACCAGATGTGTGTCCCCTAAAGTGAATATCAGGGTGAAATGTAACATCTCAAACCAAGAATAGAAATCCCATATCCCTAGTAATATGGACTTATCATCAGAACAAGTTTTCTCGATGCACCAGTCTGACATCCATCATAGGCTCTAGAACATTATAAATACTCAAATATATATTATACCAAACAATAATGTTATAAGAAAAGAACACTCTAATAAAAAAAATTCGCATCATTCCCTGACTCACCCTATAAATAGTAGCTAGACCATTTGGAAACAATGACTCAAGCGCACCTATCCATTCACTAGTGGCTTCTGACTTGAAGTGACGGCCTAGGGTTTGTCTATAGAGAGATTATTTCTTAATATAAAATTAAGTGAAAATGAAAATAACCCAATAGAATCCACATTAGAAAATAATTAATGTTTTAAAGTAATAAATATAAACAACACTTTAATAATAATATGAAATGATGTAAATTTCATGGACAATCATGTCAAATATATAACATTGATTACCCACTAGGCCAGAAAAATATATAGTAATAAAATATGTAAATATATTTTAAAGGGTATACTACTAACTCCTTGTCAAAATATTACCTCATCTCTATGAAACTGATAATATTCCCTAGCATTTTCACAAGAATATTTCTGAGTAGATCCACTCTATCAATTAACCTTGGGCCTCAACTCTATCTTTCATTTATATGTTCTTAACATGAAATAATACCTTATGTCAGAATACACATCGAGTAACACATAAAGGGGATGAGAAATAAATCTCAATATTCCATGCCAAATTTTTACTTATAACCTATTGTCATATGTGCATTCTCATGCAATATATTTAGACTTTCTAAGACACAATAGTAATAAATAGATAAAATAAATCCAATTCTTGAATTTGATATCCTAAATGGTTTTAAATCCTTTGAAAAGGTAATATATATAAATTCCATGCCAATCCATCCATCTATAATTTGATTGATCATTGGTTCCATAATCTTGACTGATGATACCAACTTCATCTAGTACTAGCAATGCCTCTAAGTATGTTTTATCACCACAACAGTGATACATGTTCTAGTCCTAGCTTCACTTGTACACACCTATAATAACTAAGATAAAGAATTGGAAGTATCAAATAGATATCTTAAAAATAGAGATTTTATATAGATTTCATAGAACTCAATCTATGTATAATGTAGTCCGATATCAAATTCCTAGGTCTCGGTATATAGGCGATCGTGACATTGTATCTTAAATAATCTTTAACAGGGATAACCCTTATGTCATATGTAATTAATACTCTCCATATCCAATATTAAATATTACAATTATTTAATAGCTAACTCAATATCCTCAACCCAGTATAAGTCATTTTGAAGCCTCAATGGTGTCTCCAGCAATCCTATGCAGTATCACATACCTCAACCGAGGAGATCATTATCAATCTTTAGCTATATCAATATATCATTCTTAGGGGAAATTTTCTGACCCACAACCTCTAGCATAACCTAGATCCTTGAGAGGTAGTTATCCCCAAGATGATCTAATATAAGGCATATTTCTAGATGCAATCAAAAATATCCTATGTAATCCCTATATATGGAGGTATCCTAGTGACATATGGGGATTCTGAGAATAATAAAATTCAAACATGTAAGTCTCATTTTTCAGATCCGAAGAAGTACCTTGAGGCTACCCAATCATAAATCACATCGCATTAGCTTCATTAACCTAGTACCATGAAGAAACTATAGAAATAACACATTTATCATCTCTAACCAAATGAAAGATTATGTAAGCCGTGAGGTAGGTATATTGACAAAATACATCACTACTACCACTGCTCGTTGGTCGTAAAAGTTTTCTATGTGTTCTAAGGTGACACCTATTTCCATCTCTCCCCAAACCCATAACGCTTGAGCTCATAGTTTTTAAGCCAATGGGGAACCCACTAATGTCCCCTAGGACAATATATAAGAAAAAAATCAAGAATAAGATCCTAATTTTCAACACATGAATAGAGGCATCCATCTTTGGTTACCAGAAGTCATTATGTAAGTGGACGAAACCCTCTTGAGATCCTTAGGGTCAACTCCCCTGTTGAGGCATCCCTCATGGGCTCTCTAGGTCTATTCACTTATGAATTCATCCTACATGGGATCCTCAGAGATAGATTAATTCCGTACATGCATCCCAAAAATGATCCCCAAGGTTTATTTATAGGAAGAGCCATCCCGCTGGAGATCTTTGATCACAGAAAAGTCTATCAAGGAATACATGAAATCACCCTCTTACCCTAAATTAAATGTTCTATTAAACATCGTTATAAAGAGATGGATTATGGGCCATATAGATTCCAATTCTCACTCTAGGTCGGCCTGAATTCACATCCTACCAGTCTCATAATGTCGTGTAGTAGTCCCTCTAACCAGGGACTATCCCATTAAAGTCATCAAATGAGTACATTGGAGACCCCACACCATGTCCATCTTCCATTAATATGACCCTCATATAGATATTGTCCCATATATCAGTTATAATATGTATTGGAATTATTTTACTAGAGGAAGAACCTATCCATCGTATCCTGTTCGACCCAAAATTTCACTTAGGAGTCCTCCAATCCACCCAAGGGTTCCACCAACTATATCTATATGGAAAAAATACTCAAAATTTACTACTATTATGTCAAATTCTCTTTTTAGGGTGTAAAATCAACCAACCCCTGAAATGATTAATAAGGGATCAGAACTTGACATGTATACCTGAATGCATGGAGTTTACTCTCAATACCCCACCCATGAATATATTTTATCCACACATGGCATGTAAATCCCATGTACATGGTGTGTAAAACATGTACACAGAGAGTTCCTTGCATAGGGTACCTTCTTATGTACCACAAAAAGTCTGAAACATGTTTTACCTTGATGTTTACTTTTACATGGTGTGTATTGCACACATGGTCTGGTCATATATGGTTCATGTCCATGTGCCCCAAGATTTTTTATTTGGATATGTACTTAGACAAACATTGAGTGAAACTACAAGGAATGTACTCTAACTACATAACATGTTATTATAAATATTCTTATTCCCTTAATAGGAGGTGTATATGACATTATTTCATGGAACCACACTTCAAGTGATTATGATTTTTGGAATAGGAACCTCAACAATCATCCAGAAACACTTGTTTTCTCTATTTATGTATATATTGACCCCATGGGGGTCCATAAAAATCATAAAATGGTCATAAAAATAAGTAAATGTAAATATTTTTCTGTTTATAGAAAAAATATTAAAAACATTCCATCCTTTGGGTGGAATCTGCCAAATATTTTATCGTTTCCATGTTCTATAATTGTTTCACAACAATCCATCACCACCCGAGCTCCGCATCTACACCACCTTCTTCCTTATCTTCCTAGCCATATCTCTCTTTCCCTATCAATTTTATATCTAGGTAATGAAAAGGATCTCCCCAAATTTTATTATCTGAGAAAAAAAGGGAGAAGATAAAAGTAATATGTTAAAAGATAAAGAAAACTAAAAGGAAAATAAAATAAAAAGGGTTCCTACCCCGAACACACAAAATAAGTTTTTACCTAAACAAACCTCCCCCCCAATTACAAAATAAAACATTAACTTAACATATAAATATAATTCTATTCGAAAAATATATTTCCAAATGAATGGGAGACAATAAATTTATTTTTAATAACTTAAATAATAAATATGTATTATCTATGAAAACATGAACTTCTCAAAATTCCACAAAACTATTATTCTGGGGTAAATATCCGATTTGAGGGAAAATCGGGTGGTCAATAAATTTATCTGAGACCATATACAAGAGGAAGGATCCAATTTACCCCTCACTGGAATCCATAAGAAAGACAAAAAATTTCTTCTCAATTTCATAATCTATAAAAGCATGGGTCATTACAATAACTTCTCCTTTATAATTATCTTCTTGCAGAGCACACACATTATTATAATTAATAACAATATTTATTCTACTTAGAATCCAAAGACTATGATTTATTATTCTAAATATTATCAAATTTAAATTAATTTATTGAATCTACTCATGATTATTTAATTATTCTACCATAATTTTCAGTTCATGTTGAGAAATAAATTAGGTGTCATATGATGTCAATAACAACTTCTTAGTCTGAACTGATTATCCATGATCACCAATTATATTCTTTACATCCACAAGATTTATCAAACATATAGTTTATATATTTATTTACTCTTAATCATTATCTATATTTGAGTCAATATCTACTTCATTTAAATCACTCAACAAATCAACATTTCTAAAATTCTTAGAATTTTATCTAACTAATTTGAAATATTATTCTTTAGTATCATTATAAATAGACTGTTATTTACACTTTTATTATGAAAATTCAATCAACTTCACATTATTAGAATCAAAAAAATTACTTGATTCTTTGTTTTAATAGTGATAACATCTTCCATTAGGAGGATAACTAAGAAAGAATCAATCCATGCCTATCACACAAAGGAAAGCAAAAACATATAAGTATTTCATGATTTAATTATTTGTTTAATGCGGCTCATACACATACATATCATATTTTAAATGATGAAAAATTGTTTTGATCACTATCCACTTTTCCAAATTTTTACCTCTAAAGGAAATATAATTTACCATTTTTCATAAACATCATTTGATCCATATCAACCCAACATCAGTTTTTTTTTATTAATGGAACCATTTTGTTATAGGTATATGGTGAAAATATCTCTTTACTCATAACATGATTATATATATAAGAATCAAATATATATTTTTAGTATATAAATCTATTTTCTATTAAAATTGACTTCAAGAAACATTCATATTCCCTTTTAACACATCCCCTAACACTCTTAAACATATTCAAGGACTCAAATTTCTGATTCTTGAACATTACTCATGTAATTTTTTTAAACTCATGAATGAAATAAATAATACACTTATCTTTATTTTCATATTTATTCTTATGATCTAAAGAATATATAATCAAATAAGTTATATCGATTTAGAAGCTTGAATCACCACTCTTTTATGTAGATAATTAATAATCATCTTCTTTTTCAAAATTAAATAAGTATATTTAAATTACCTCATTATATTTGGAATATAATGGATATTTTCTTTTTTATTTGTGATTATTCATGTACTTTTGAGTAAAATTTATAGGTATACTATGACAAAATTTATTTTCTTCCTTCAAACACAAGTAACATGAATTGTTTACCTACTCTTACATAAACATGGATTTCGTTACCCCACTATCCTCAGGTTATAAAATATATATCATTAAATATATTTATTATTAATTTATCTTCCCAAAAGATAACCTAATTTGCATCATCACATAGTTTTAAAACACTTAGTATGTATTATTTCAACCATTAACAATTGTAATATTGTTGAACTATAAAATATTATTTTAAATAATCATTGAGAAAAATCCTTTATTGTTTGGTAATCCATTATTAATTTTTTTTCTCAATTCCACTTTTTACCATTACAAATAATTTAGAATCATTCAATATCCCATCATAAGATATGAACATCAACTATGCAGGATCAATGGATTCTCTTTTTGAGAAACATTAATTTTAATTTTTACCAAAATCCCTTTCTCATTTTCCTATTTCTCATTTATTCTGTAAATGTTGAGTACTTTTCATAATAGAACAATCTACATATTTTTTTAAATATTTTTTATATAATTCACCAACATGATTACATATTCCATTCACTTCATTAGATTTATGATATTCAATATTTTTTTTAAATTAGTTGTTTTTGAGTCTCTCTCTCCAATTTTCTTATTTGAGTATGTGTTCTCCCCAAAAATATTATAATAAAATACAAATATTTTTTAAATATATAAAAATAAAATAAGAAATTATTTTTATATCAACATATTGACTATACTACGAATAGAAGGTAAATAAAAAAATGATAAAAAATAATACCAATATGGATTCATGCATTTTCATTTGCCATCATTTTTTACCAATAATATTAGATCTATTTTGTGAACTAATATAATGTAATGATATATTATTATTTTTTCACATTATACACTTTTTCAAAAAAATTCGTTGTAATTTCTATCACATTTCATCTACCCATATTTATTTTAAAATTATATAAAATTTTATAATTCTCTTTTCGAGGTAACATTATTTTTATTTTTCCTTTTATATTAACCTATGATTTGTTTTCCTTATATTTATCACTTTGTGAATACACATAAAGATTTTTAGGATTATTGTAATAATATCCAACATCCCCATAAGTTCTATAAGTCATGTCACTACTCTTTGAGATTTCACTATCCACTTACACCATTTTTCCAAAATTAAACCTGATGGTTTTCAATTTTTATTCAATATCCATCACATTTTACTTTTATGATTTATGTTCCTTAATTTTTTTATTAATGTAAAACTTCAGTGTAATAATAAAATTATTTTCCTCGATATGTGATAAATTCAAACTTCAACTTATTTTACTGAAAAAATATCTCTCCCCATAAGAAATCTCTAATTTCATTGACACTTGATGTAACATTTCCAAATTATTATTTTTCTACTTGATCTTAGAGATTATTTTAGTCACTTGTTAAATTATCATTTCCATAATAAATTAATTTAAATATCAACACAATTTTCATCTATATCATCCTCATCATAAGTGAATTCATCATAATTCAACCTAGAAATAAATGATTAATTTTCGATCATAGTTTATGTTTAAAATTTTGTTTCAACACAAACACTATATTCATACTTTATTTTAGACATTAAAATGATATTTTTGATTTATTCTTACCATTTACCACTATTTGATGAATTTTGATGATTTATTTTTATTAAATCTACTTGGATAATCAAATTCACTTTCACATTTTTTTTCATAAAACATAACAAAATTTCATTAAAAATATATATATGATCCACATTTAAATAATTATAATGAAATATTACCTTTATAATTTTATTCTCACTTTTAGCACTCTTTCAGATAAATGAAATTATATTATAAAATTACAACTCCATATATTCATCATCTTGTAAACCCTTATCAACTTTCTTCACTTCTCACCGAACTTTATTCACCTTTGAGGATTTCGTGTAATTTTTTTATCTTTACTCATAATATTTATAGTAATTGGATTTATAGTATGATATTAAATAAATTTTTTTGTAAGTTATATGATGGAAATTTATTAATATCATTATCTTCAAGTACTAATACATTAGCATAAAATCAACCCATTAAGATGTGATGTATCTTATATACCATTACAGAATCATAAATAGTATCAGAAAATACTCTAATAGTGCCCACCACATAATTGACTCTTATAAATAAGGATCGAACATATTCATCCCTAAGGAAACATGTGTATTTTAAGTTAGAACCCTAATTTTTTATCTTTTCCTCTTTAGCTTTAGCATTAATTTCATTGTTATTCTCCAATTTTTCATAAATTACATTTATTGTCTTAATGCCCTTGAATATGAAGAATTATTTTAATGAAATAAATGGATATATATATTACTATATAAAACTATATTTTTCTAATGTTCATAGTATCATTACTAAGTTATTCCAATTATAATATCTTTTACAAGAGATAAATTTAATTATCAAAACTTATAATTTTTCCAATGAAGATATCCAGTATTTCAGAAGTTATAAATTCTAAACTACCCTGAGTAAAATCTAAAAAAAATGTTGTAGAAACTAAATAGATCAAATTTATGAACTATATGAGGTAATAAAAAATAAAATCACACAATATAATTCCTAATAAATATACATAAAACTTTTTAAAAATTATTATTAAGGATATTAATAATTCTAATAAAAGGAAATATTCACTCTTAATCTAATGCGATAGGAGGGTTCTCTACCCAGATCTAAAGGATACAAGTTCTAACATAGAATATATTCATTCTAAATTATTATAATATACAATTCATGGACCTAAAATTCCTCAACAGACATCAACTTCAATAATATATATTCATGAGATCCTCTTCAATCACACAATTGATATCGAGTCATATCTTTAATGTTCTATGAAAAATAAGATCCAAATAAAAAAATTCATATCCTTCAAATATTATAGATAAAATGATATTCAAATAAAATAAATACAACTTAATCTCATAGAAATTTTATAATAGAATCCATACAAAAGGAATATTTATACACACTTTGATAAACTTATACAAATGGTTTAGTTCAAGCACAAATATATTGTAAAAATCTCAAATGAATGAATTATAGTAGCTTCAACATCAATAATAGTAGTATAAACTCATTTAATGCAGAGGCTATATTTATAAAAATTAGTATCAAAACTCCCAAATAGTTAACTCGGTGATCTTTTGAACATGAAACATACAATGATTATTCAACTCTATATTCTATTTGAAGTACATAAAGGATCTTTGTAATGTTTTAGTACATATATTGTTTGAAAATTTCACACTATATCATGTGATAAGAATACTAACTATACCTATATATTGAAATAAAAACTAAAAGTAAGTATTAGTAAGAATAGAGGGTGTTTTTATTCATCAAAATAATTTATTTGGAAGATTTCATTTATAATAAAAACGATTCAATAGTCTTCACCTTTTAGATAATCATGAAACATGTAAGAAATAAAATTTAGTGAAAATTAATAGAAAGTATAAAACTCCTTTCCCTTCATAAAATCATAGTCTATAATATATATAAATTTAATAATGAAAAAAAAATTATCCACCTTATGAACATATGTTCTTGGAAACTTACTTCCCTTGAGTAATTTTTAAGCCTTCTTCAACATCACCATTTTTCTTGAGAAACATATTAAGCAAAAAAATAGAATCAATTTTGATATTCCCTTTAGTTATCCAATTTTAATATTGTTAAAATGTATATCGTGATAGTTGATAAAAAATTATTAGTCAATTTGATATAATAAAATTGAAAATATTCATGGAAAAATTAAGCATCATTTTAGAATAAACCAAATGTTTTTCTAAAATAACCACAATCTATATATATGGATAAATTAAATCCATGGGAGCTATATAAGAATAGTATCAAACGAAAAATTTTATAATAAACTCATGATTTTTTAAAAAAGGATTGATATTAATAATATTTTATTAATAAAATATTATTGAGGGGTTCTATATAAAATTAACTTATAAATCCAATGAAACAATACTTAAGGTACAATTTTTAAAGATGTCTAAGTCGTATCAAATAAATTCAACTAAAAGTTCTTATAAAATTTATAATTTTTTTATATGAGGAGTTAGAATAATTTTATACATAATGAATTTCCTCCCCATTAATGGAAGAGCTTTTCATTTTCCATAGATTAATATTCTTGAAATGAAATATAATCCCTTAATATTAATCAAACCTGTAATCATTTTAACATATTATGATCTTTTGAAATTTAATGGTTTGGTAAATATATCAGTAAGATAATTTTACATTTAATGAATTTAACAATAATATACACTTTAATGTGTGATCCCAAAGGAAATGTTGTCTTATATATTTGTTTTATCCTATGAGTGATGTGTTAGATTCCTAAAAAATTAGCATTAGTACAATCATAAATAATTTTATTTAGAGAAAACTCACTTAAAAATCACTAATTATGTGCATCATCCATAATAACTAAGATCAAAAACATCTGTATAATATTTATTTATATTTAACAATGAAAATTATACCAAATTTTTATTCGTTATTAACCAAGAAAATAATGCTTCACCAAGTAAATTGAATGTTCCTAAAGTATTCTTAAGATCCTTTCTGTAACATTAAAAATCAATATATGAGAAACCATTTTGAATAAAATTCAAAGTAGAATAATAAAATATTATATGTATAAGAACCCGGATCTTTGTTTCAGGTACGCCTTTATTTTTTTGGAGTTTTTAAGAAAAATGTAGTTTCTGGAAAATTTCGAAGTACACGCCGTGTACTTTCTGAGTACACATCGTGTACTCTTCTCCGGCTCGAAGCCGTGTGCTGGTTGTGCCCGGGCCACACACATAGTGTGTAAGGGTGACGTGGAGGCCGATTTTGGTGGAGTACGGAAAAACCCACTACACGCCGTGTACTTTAAAAATACACATTGTTTAATTTTCTTTTTTTCACTAAACGGACCGGGGTCACGCCTAATTGCCAAAATAATCTTCTTCTAGGTCTGGTTCATCCGAGAGTTACCCGTACGATCGGATCTTCCCCGAGCTCCCGCCTCTCCGTTCGTTCTCCGATTCGACCACAGTCGATTGCGTTGGAAGCACAACGGTGAGTTCTTCCTTATGCTTGAGCCTTGTTTTCCATTTTTTCCTCTTTCTCAAGTTATCTAAGGTTGAATTATTTGTGTGTTTTCTCAGATATACGATGTTATAGGGAGAATTAGCCGTTCTGTTTCAAGTTTATCGATCTCCTAGGATCGTGGTAGGTGATTTGTGCTTTATCGTTAAAATTCCTTGAGTTTTATGTGTGAATTTCCACCGATACCCGTGAACGGGGTATTGCATGATTACCTTTTTACCCTTGTTGTTTTCCTGCCTTGCCTGTATGCTTGTGTAGAGGTAATTTGACCATGTTAGAGGATAATGTGTTGTGCTTGGATGTATTTTCCCTTGCTTTGTTCTGCTTACGACCTTTGGGTCTCATTTGCCTTTGGCTGCTACACTTGTTTCATGCCTTGTGGTTATAGGTTGAAGTGAAACTCATGACATGGTGTTTCCTTGTAGACATTTTAGCTAAGTAGCTCTATAGGTTTACTTTGGTTAATCAAGTAGCTCTATAAGTTTAATTTGGCCTTATAGAATTATTATGCACTAACTGGCACGGGGCTGAGAGAACCTAGTGCTATAGACTATAAGGGATAGACCGAGTGAGAATCCAAGAGAGTCTTAGACATTATAGACTACAGAGGGGATGGACCGAGTGAGCTCCCAAAGAGTCTTGGATTTTATAGACTACATGAGGGTAGTCCTAGTGAGCTTCCTCAGAGAGTCTTACCTTGTTCGAATCTCTTTAAGAACCTTCCTGGGCTAGAGGAGGAATTGACCGAGTGAGCTTCCTCAGAGAGTCTGTAGTATACCTGAGTCTATAGGAGGAATTGACCGAGATAGCTTCATCAGATAGTCTCTAGACCTTGGGGTTAAGAGGGTTAGAACACATGATCTTCCTCAAGAGAGTACCTGACTACCCTAGACTATAAGGGGAATTGACCAAGTGAGCTTCCCCAGAGAGTCTCATAAATATGTATGACCATGCCAGAGGGGTTAGGATGAGTGCCCTGCCCAGAGGGTTGTGGTAATTTTTGGATAGGACCAGAGGAGATGGTTGCGAGTACTTCCCAGAGGGTTTCCGGCTTCTTAGTTGTTTTTTCAATATTGTTGATTGGTTGTGGATTGTTTTTTTCTATGTATCATCCTGTTTTACTACGTACTGTTATTGCATATTGCTAGATGTTGTTGTTTACAGCTTATTGTACTTTTATCTGCCATATACTCACTGACTATTAGGAACAGATCTTCGGGTGGTTGCCTATTGGGATTTTATCTCACACCCTGTTTGGACCATGATTTTGGGCCCAAGAAGACTATGTTGTTGCAGGTATAGACATGGGAAAGTGCCCTTCGACTTCTGGAACATGATTGCTTGGTGGTGGAGAGCATGGGGCCAAGCTTTGGATTGCGATGCTGAGGAGCTGTTTACTTTTCTTTTGTACTTGTTTTGATACTGTAGTGTTTTCAAGCATTGTGACTTGTTTGGCAGCTTTCTTAGTTATGTATCATGCATTATTTCATATATACATATATGCTCCAGTTTTTTGATTTTGTCTTCCGATGTTTATATTGTTGGTTATTACTATTTCCTCTATTGTATATTATTTATTCTTCCGCTGTGTAGTCTGCCAATGAGAGCATAGTTCCCCCACTATCACACCTAAGTCCCTCTCTGCTATTTGGCAGCCTCTGGTGTTTGGGGAAATGCGCTTGAGGCCATGTGACAAACCGGGTACGGGGCACCTCTGGGTGGCTTCCGGAATCAGGACGTTACAAAGTGTTATCAGAAGAATTCTTTTCTCTTTATTTACTATTTGGAGACTTTTGCCAGGGATAGAACGGATTCAGTACTTGGTAATAATCTATGCCCGGGAGTAGCTAACCTGTGTACAGGGAAAATCCATAATACCTCGTTCATTGTAGTTTTCTGGTATTGAGATTTTACGGTTGATACAAATTTCACCTAGAGTGATTCACATGCTTTGTACTGTTATTGTTTTAATATTACGGTACTACTTTTGTCGGCACCCGATGAGATGAGAGTATGACATCTCATGCATCATATAGAAACTTGTAGAAATCACATGCCATGAATTCTTCCCATGCCATTTAGGGTGAATTAGTGATTTCATGTTGTTGTGATAGACGTTGTGTAGATTATGCATGCTGTTGTGATAGATGCTTGATAGAATCTCTGCTACTTTTTAGAGAATTTTTTTTATTGTACTTTTTATAAATGAACGCCAAATTTTGATTCTTGATGTGTTACAGGCCCTCTTGAATTAGAAATTGGTGGATCAAGATCATGTTTTCTCTTGTACATGATTGTAGGGGATGCCAAGCCTTGATTCGCGGGGAGTATGGGCCTTCCAAGATAAGAATTTGGAACTCTTTGCCTTGTTTTCCCTGTTTCTGGGCTTCTGTGTAGTTTTTGAGCTACTGCCCAAAAAACCCAGAATACACAGTGTGTACATTCTGGTCAAATATCGTGTAGTTTTTAGGCCGTGTTACTGACAGTGTGTGCAGGAACACTGTGTTGTGAAAATAACTTCAAGAACATGCCTGGTACGGTATGTACACGCCGTGTAGTGTAGAGCCTTGTACATGGCTGTGTCACTAACAACACTGGTCGGGGAAGCTCGAGTAGAACATGCCGTGTTGTAAAGGAACACGCCGTGTAGTTCTGTCTAGGTACCCGGCCGAGTCATGAACAACACGGGTCACCATGACCTTCTCTAAGACACGCCGTGTTACATTTGGAATACGCCGTGTAATCTTGCCTAGGTACCCAGCCATGTCACCAACAACACGGGATGGTGTCACCTTCACCTATACATGTCATCTTTGTTCGGAACATGCCGTGTAAGGTCCATCCATGTAGACGACCATGTATTTAACAACACGGGCCGTCGAAGCCCTGTCTAGTACACACCGTGTTTTTCCAAGAACACGTCGTGATGTCTTGGGTTAAGTCGGACCATGTGGGTTAGCCATGTCAAGAGACTCGGGATGGGGAATAGTTTTCTTGTACACGCCATGTGTGGGGTCAAAACAACTTGTAGTTTGTGGTGTTACACGACCTATAGGATAGGGGTACACACCGATTTTAGTGTCTTAGGAAGACATGTCGTCTAGTTTTTATACACGCCGTGTAGTCGTGTTTTTTAAACTTGTGTGTTTTTTCATCCCCTATTCCAATTTTGTACTCATGTGTTTCCCGTCCTTGTTTTTCTAATCTAAGATGTGATTTTGATCTTTCAGAGCTATTCCTCTAAGACGTCCTCTGGTTGTACGTCTTTCGTCAGGCAGTGATCAGACACTAGATAAGGCTGATCAGGGACTCCCTGTCGATCCTCCAGTCAGGCCAACCATGGCACCGGCTGTCATACCAGTTGCAGGAGCTGATGCGTAGTTCAGGGAAGGTTTTATGTGGATGATATAGAATTTTCATGGAGCATCGCCTCCTGTCCCGTCGATGGCTGAGTTGACACAGGTTTTCCAGCAGCAGCATCCTCGTACTTTTTCAGGGGATGGAGGACCTCAGGCTGCAGAGTCGTGGATAGAGGCCACACTGACCATCTTTGAGAAACTAGAGATCCCTCCGGAGAAAAGGGTAAATCTGGCTACTTATATTCTCTATGACACCGCCAAGAGGTGGTGGGAGGTGATCTCATAGTCAGGGAATTAGAAGGATATGTCTTGGGATGAGTTTTGACACACCTTCTTTGACTACTTCTATCCGGAGACCCTGAGGGCCGATCGAGACCAGCAGTTTATGAGTCTGCAGCAGGGTACTATCTCTGTTATGGAGTACTCATCTCATTTCACTGAGCTGCAGCGTTTCACACCAATCCCAGTGGGTGATGAGTTGTTTCTTTCTAGGAAGTTTTAGGACGGTCTCAGGCAGAAGATATGTTCCTAGGTGAATATCTTCCAGTTGACTTCTATATCCTCCATCGTCAACCAGGCGCGGATTACTGAGCGCAATCTGAGAGATTCTGGAGCAGTGAGCCAGGGAGGTTCAATATCCAGAGCTAGTGTTCCTCCTCCGGATAGTAGGAAGCGTCGTAGAGAGTCTTCTAGTGGAGATCGAGGTTCGTGGGATGTGTCTTATGGCAACCAGGTTGTTTTCTACCAGTGCGGTAGGAGTGGGCATACTATGCCCTCGGTTCTAGAGAGATCATATGGAGTGCCGGTCTTGTGGCAAGATGGGCCATTATCAGCGCCTCTGTCATATATTCTCACCTTCAGCTGGTGGTAGGGGTTCCTCGATGACCCCAGGTTCTGGAGATGCTTCACCAGTTTCCCACCAGTTAGGGAACTGGAGTTCTTCTGGACGTTCAGGCCAAGGTGGAGGTTGCGACCACGGTGGTCAATCACCAGGTCATCAGCGACATTAGAGTGGATCAGCTCAGAGCAGTCATCTAGGGGCGTAGGGTCGTGGTGCAGGCTAGTCTTTCACCGTGGAGCAGACCTATCAGGAGTAGGATCTCAGCCCTTCTACAGTTTGAGGTACGATCTTAGTAGCCTTGGTTTTATCTTCAACTCTTTTTAATACTGGTGCTTCCCATAGCTTTATCTCTATTGTGGTTGTGGAGAGCCTTGGGCTCTATATCTTTTGTCTACCGACTTGTTGACTCTTGACACTCTATTGGGAACGAGGACACCTAGTGTACGTTAGTGCAGAGAGTTCCCTCTCGAGGTTGTGGGGTGTCATTTTTTATGGGACCTCTATGTCCTAGAGATGATGGGCTATGACATCATTCTGGGTATGGACTGGTCGGTTCCCTTCCAGGCAGTATTTGATTGCTATCACCGCCAGGTGAGTTTCATATCACCAGAGAGTGGATATTTCCTTCATAGAGGCGAGAGGGATGTCCAGGTGGGTAGAGCTAGACCAGAGCATCATGGGATAGGGGAAGTTACAGCCTAGATTTCCAGTCTTTATCTGGATGACCAGGGGACTTCACAGTTAGACTTTCCGCCAGAGGTGGATCGTTTCAGGGATGTCTTTCCATATGACTTTTCAGGTTTTCCTTTAGAGCGTGAGGTAGAATTCTCGATTGAGATCTTGCTAGGAGCAGCACCGGTGTCCATTCCTCCTTATAATATTGGTACACCTGAGTTATAGGAGCTCAAGAAGTAGTTGGAGGAGTTGCAGGCAAAGGGTTTCATCTGACCAAGTACTTCTCCATGGGGTTAGCCGGTCCTATTTTCAAAAAAGGCAGACAGTACCCTTCAGCTTTGTGTGGATTATCAGAAGCTGAACCAGTTGACGGTCAAGAACCGATATCCCTTTCCGAGGATCGATTATCTCTTTGATCAGCTTCGAGGAGCCCGAGTGTTCTCGAAGATTGAATTGAGGTATGTTTATCATCAGTTGCGTGTTAGACCTTCAAATATACCTCTGACAGCTTTCAAGTTCAGGTATGGTCTTTTCGAGTATACAGTCATGTCGTTTGGTCTCACGAACGTGCCTACAGTCTTCATGGAACTGATGAACTGAGTGTTCCATCCGTACTTAGACTCATTCATTGTGGTCATCATAGACGATATCTTGGTGTACTCTCACACTTGACACAGCAATTCCACACATCTTGATATCGTTCTGAGTATACTGAGAGAGAATCAGTTGTATGCTAAACTCTCGAAGTGCAACTTTTGGGTGGATCAGATTCACTTCTTGGGTCATGTCATCTCGGAGACAGGAGTGTCCATGGACCCAGAGAAAGTGAGAGCTGTAGTTTCTTGGGAGCATCCGAAGTACGTCTTTGAGGTGTGGAGTTTCCTAGGGCTTGCCGGATACTATAGATGCTTCATTCAGGACTTCTCGCGCCTAGCAGTACCATTGACATGTCTGACCAAGAATGGAGAAAAGTTTTAATGGTCAAATTCTTGTGAATCATCCTTTCAAGAGCTGAAGGGGAGGTTGACGTCAGCACCAATACTAGTATTGCCTGAGCCGAGCAAGGGCTACACTGTTTATTGTGATGCTTTGGGTATCGGGCTAGGAGCCGTGCTTATGTAGGGAGATGGAGTCGTTGCGTACGGGTCTCGGCAGTTGAGGCCACACTAGAAGAACTACCTGACACACGATCTGGAGTTGGTAGCAGTTGTTCATGCCTTACGATGTTGGAGACACTATCTTCTGGGATAGAACTTTTTGGTTTTTACCGACCACAAGAGTCTTAAGTATATCTTCACTCAGCGTGATCTGAATCTGAGACAGTGCAGGTGGGTCGAGTATCTTCAGTCCTTTGACTTCGAGCTCGCCTATACACCAGGAAAGGGAAATGCAGTGGCAGATGCGTTGAGCAGACGAACTCATATTCAGGCAGTTCAGGAGGCCAGCAGTGAGTGGAAGCTTATGGCTATGTTCTCTAAGATGCATCTGGAGGTGCACGACAGGCTAGGACATACCTTTCTTTCTTCTGTGGTTGTCACCTCTACACTTCATGATCGAGTACGAATGAGGCAGCTATCAGACTCAAAGGCCTTGGTCCTGTGGGAGAGTGTGTCAGGAGGGGAACCTCTTTCTGGATGGACAGTGGGTGAGGATGAGATCTTGCGTATCTAGGGACTCGTATGGGTGCTCGTAGACATGCACGAGGAGCTGATGTGGGATTTTCATTCCTCAGTTGGGGTAGTTCATCCTGGCGTCACCAAGATGTATCGGGATCTTTTTCGCCAGTACAGGTTTCCAGATATGAAGAGGGATGTTGCTTGTTTTTTCATGATATGCTCTACTTGTCAACAGGTGAAAGAAGAGCATCAACGACCAGCAGGGATTTTACAGCAGTTACCCATTCTGGAGTGGAAGTGGAACGATGTCGCGATGGACTTCGTGACCGGGTTACCGAGGTCACCTCATAGAAGTGATGTTGTTTGGGTCGCCGTTGACAGGCTTACGAAGGTATCACACTTCATGCTAATCAAGGAAACCTTCAGTGTTGATGATCTGGGACGACTGTACATCAGAGATATTGTACATCTACATGGAGTTCCACACTCCATTGTTTCAGACAGGGATGTGCGCTTTACTTCACGGTTCTGGCAGGGACTTCAGAAGGCCTTGGGTATACAGGTGCTTTTGAGTACAGCATACCATCCCCAGACTGATGGCAAGTCTGAGAGCACGATCCAGGTGCTTGAGGATATCCTCTGAGCTTGCATTATAGAATTCGATGGTTCTTAGGAGAAGCATATAACTCTTGTGGAGTTCTCCTACAACAACAGTTTCCAGGTGACCATACAGATGGAACCATATGAGGATCTGTACGGTAGGCAATTCTGATCACCCTTATGCTAACTGGAGGTAGGAGAGGCAGCTTTGCTGGGAACATGTCTTGTTCAGGGGACCTCTGAGTAGATAGAGCTGATTCGGAAGAGGATGGCTATAGAATAGTCTCGATAGAAGTCTTATGTTGATCAGCGGAGGTGACCTCTGTAGTTTGAGGTTGGAGATCAGGTTTTCCTACATGTCGCACCGAGGTTGGGACATAAGAGGTTTCAGAGACATGGTAGGCTTTCACCGCGGCACGTCGGGCCGTTTGAGGTTTTGGAGAGAGTTGGGATGGTTTCCTATCGGTTGGAGCTACCTCAGAGGTACCAGGACATACACAACGTCTTCCACGTCTCTTAGCTCTGACGTTACTTCTTAGACCCGTCTCATGTCTTTCAGCCCGAGGAGGTTGAGCTCGAAGCAGATTCTTCTTTTGAAGAGCATCCCCTCCAGATTTTCGATCGCAGTACAAAGGTTCTCCGAGGCCGGTATGTTCCTCTGGTACAAGTGCTATGGCAGCACGGGCGAGTACAAGAAGAGACTTGGGAGAGGGATGCCGATGTACGATCGCAGTGGCCGGAGCTATTCAAGGATTCTTCTTCTACGCCCATCTAGGGAAATTTGGGGACAAATTTCTTTAAGGGGGGAAGTTTGTAAGAACCCGGATCTTCGTTTCAGGTACGCCTTTCTTTTTTTGGAGTTTTTATGAAAAATAGAGTTTCTAGAAAATTTCAATGTACACGTCGTGTACTTTCTGAATACATGCCATGTACTCTTCTCCGGCTCGAAGCCGTGTGCTGGCCGTGCCCAGGCCACACACACGGTGTGTAGGGGTGACGTGGTGGCCAATTTTGGCGGAGTACAGAAAAACCCACTACACGTAGTGTACTTTAAAAATACACATCGTGTACATTTCTTTTTTTTCACTAAACGGACCAGGGTCGCGCCTAATCGACAAAATCATCTCCTTCTAGGTCTGGTTCGTCCGAGAGTGACCCGTACGACCAGATCTTCCCTGAGCTCCCACCTCTCCGTCTGTTCTCTGATTCGAGCATGATCAATTGCATTGGAAGTGCAGCGGTGAGTTCATCCTTATGCTTGAGCCTTGTTTTCTAATTCTTCATCTTTTCATGTTATCTAAGGTTGAACGTTTTGTTCATTTTCTTAGATCTACGATGTTATAGGGAGAATAATCCATATTGGTTGAAGTATTTCGATCTCCTAGGATCGAGGTAGGTGTTTAGTGCCTTACCGTTCAAAGTCCCTGAGTTTTATGTGCGAATTTCCACTGATACCCGTGAACGGGGTATTTCGTGATTACCTTTTTGCCCTTGTTGTTTTCCTGCCTTGCATGTATGCTTGTGTAGAGGTAATTTGACCATGTTAGATGATACTTTGTTTTTATTGGATTTATTTTCCCTTGATTTGTTCTGTTTATGACCTTTGGGTCTCGTTTTCCTTTGGCTGCTACACCTGTTTCACACCTTGTGGTTATAGGTTGAAGTGAAACTCATGACATGCTTGTTTCCTTATCGACTGTTTAGATAAGTAGCTCTATAGGTGTACTTTGGTTATCCAATTAGCTCTATAGGTGTAATTTGTTCTTATAGCATTATTATGCACTGAATAGAATGAGGCTGAGAGAACCTGGTGCTATAGACTATAAGGGATAGACCTAGTGCTATTCCTAGAGAGTCTTAGACATTATAGACTACAAAGGGGGTGGACTGAGTGAGCTCCTAGAGAGTCTTGGAATTTATAGACTACAGGAGGGTAGACTGAGTGATCTTCCTCAGAGATTCTTACCTTGTTTGAATCTCTTTAAAACCTTCTCGGGATAGAGGAGGAATTGACCGAGTGAGCTTCCTCAGAGAGTCTGTGGAATCCCTGAGGCTATAGGAGGAATTGACCGAGCTAGATTCCTCAGAGAGTCTCTAGACCTTTGGGATAAGAGGGTTAGACCGCGTGATCTTCCTCAAGATATTCCCTGGCTACCCTAGACTATAAGGGGAATTGACCGAGTGAGCTTCTCTAAAGAGTTTCATAAATTTGTATGACCAATCCAGAGGGGTTAGGCTGAGTGCACTGCATAGAGGGTTATGGTACTTTTTGGATAGGACCAGAGGGGATGGCTACGAGTACTTCCCAGAGGGTTTCTGGATTCTTAGCTATTTGTTCACTGCTGTTGTATGGTTGTGGATTGTTTTCTGCTATGTACCACCATGTTTTACTACTTACTGTATCTGCCTATTGCTAGTTGTTGCTGTTTACTGCTTATTGTACTTTTACCTGCCATATACTCACTGACTGTTAGGCACAGATCTTCAGGTGGTTTCCTACTGGGAGTTTATCTCACACCCTGTTTGGGCCATGATTTTGGGCCCAAGAATACTATGTTGTTGTAGGTATAGACAAGGGCAAGAATCCTTCAACTTCTGGAACATGATTGCTTGGATCTGGAGAGCATGGGAGCAAGCTTTGGATTGCGAGGCTGAGGAGCTGTTTACTTTTCTCTTGTACTTGTTTTGATACTGTAGTGTTTTCCAGCATTGTGACTTGTTTGGCTGCTTTCCTAGTTATGTATCATGCATCATTTAATATATACATATGTTCTCCAGTTTTTTAATTTATTCTTCCGCAGTTTATATTATTGGTTATTACTGCTTCCGCTATTGTATGTTATTTCTTCTTCCGCTGTGTACTCTACCAATGAGGGAATAGTTTCCCCACTATCACACCCAAGACCATCGCTGCTAGTTGGCAGCCTCTGGAATTTGGGGAAATGCGCTTGAGGCCATTTGACCAACCGGGTACAGGGCGCCTCTGGGTGGCTTCCAGAACCGGGATGTTACAATATGTTCTCTCATTCCATTATGGAATAAAAAATTATTTTTGACTTTCTTTAGAGGATGGACTATAAGGTTTTCTTGGAATATCAAAAGAGGTAAATAGAGTATAAAATTCTTGTTAATGTAGCTTTCATGTAAAATAAATTTATATTCATTAGTCTATAAATTTCATGTGGTAACGATTTTCTAGATTCATCATGGCCTAGTTTACATGTGGTTCCAATAAGATTACTTAAACTAGAAGCATTTTAAAAATATAAAAAATAAAGTGACTCTATGATATAATTATTCTATGTTAATATAGTATCTTTTGTTTTTAATGATATTGGGAATCCAAGAATGTAGTTATGTTCACCGATCATACTCATCTCAAATTCACAACTCATATGTTCTAATATAATATTTAGAAAAAAAAATTATGTAGAACTCAAAATAATTTCATCAACATAGATTTTCATTATTTAAATATCATTAAAAGAATATTGAAAATGATTTATGATCTATTATTTCTTAAAAAATTTATTTTGATGTTAAAAATAGATAATCTATCATTCTATGATCTCATAGCTTGTTTAAGTCAATAAATATCCTTAGTATGTCTATAAAACTATTTTGGAAAATTATTTCCTTGAAATCAAGAAGGTTGTTTGACCTAAACATCCGTATGAAAATTATCATTATGGAAGAAAATCATGACAACATTTTAAAATAGAGTAAATTTCAGATGGCATGTGGAGTATAAGAATATATGGAAAATTTTAATTCCAACTACCTAAGAAAATGTTTTTTTCCTAATCAATTCCATATTCCTAAGTGTAACCTATATTAATGGGTAAATATCTATTATATGTAATAATTCAATTCTAATCATGATTATTTAAAAAGATCCATTTAACTCTTATAGTCAAATAACAATTAAGACATTGAACCAAAGTCTAAACCTTCTTCTGTTGGAATTGATTAATCCTTTCTTTTATATAAATTGTCTAACTATTATCAACCAAGGCATAAAATTATATTTTATGTTCATATTAATATATAAATTATAGATTCCCATATTAGTTTTGTAAGGGACTTCTAATTGTTAGATGTTGATCTAAATCAATGATCATATTATCAATGGGATTATATCTTATGATCGTATTATTTCAAAGTAAAAAAGGAAGGTTTTTATTCATTCAAAATATGATTATCATCCATTAGGATTTATTATATAATGATAGTGATTAGTGATTTTTTACAAACCTCTAAAAATAAATCAGGGTTTTCTTCAAAATAATAATCTATATTATTTTCATAATCCAAACATTTTTACCTTTGCAAAAGAATTAGACTTATCAAACAAAACATACACCATTTATTCATCGATATGTGTTCATTTTATGAAAATAGGATAAGAATTAATTTTAATGGAGTAACCAATAAAAATTCCTTCATCGCCTTTCACATAAAAATTTTATAGGTAATATTTAGTAATCATCATTTATAATTTTTATCTAGAAAATCATAAATAAACATATATTATCTTCCTTCCATTCCATAATTAAAAAAAATTTGTTACTCAGTGAATAAAAATATGATGTTTGGTGTAACCCTTAGTACTAATTTCTTCAACCAATAAATTATTAGAAATATACTATTAAATCTTCTTAGACAACACTATTGCATGAAATTTTTTTCTCCTCCTTTCCACAACAAAATTATATTATGTAATTCTTTGTTCAATGAAATTATATGTAATTCTGTTTTTACTAAACAAAAATTCATATATTGTTCACTGTGATCACTTTGGATAGAGATAATATGGTTATTGTTCACATTTTAAACTAAATTTGGAAAACCTTTTAGAAAATATGAATACATCCAATTTAAGAGGAATAAAATAAACCCCAGAATTTCTAACATAATAATTAACTAGACATACAAGTAATTTTTTCCATCAATATGATGATTTTTTATACGTCTAAAAAGATCCATGTGCGCTAATAAAGAGGGAATAGAATTTGAGACTTTACCAGTAGGTTAAAATCACAATTTATATTTCTTTCTATGCTTACAAGAGTTATATACTATAAAATAATTACATTTATGTTTTCAGAAATCATTCATAAGTCATCTCAAAGAAATTTTAGCTATGGATTGGGCATTATAATATGTTAAACTTTAATGATAAATCATTGACTTATCCTTAATAATACTGGTATAATGAATGTTCAAAAAAGGAATCTAGGTTGAGAGAGTAAACATTATCATTCATCTTAGAAGATAATATGTGAACTCTTTATAAACATATCATTTTACAGCTTTCATTCCCCCAATTTATGCAGTAATAATCATCACATAATTGGTGTATGCTAATAATTTTTTAAACATGTCCCTAAATATAAACATGATTTTAAATTAACTCATTGCTATTAAATGAAACATAAATAATAAAAATAATATACCATTCTTAATTGTCCCCAAAATAAGCACGTATATCATTCACTTTTGATAAGTTCCAAATTTTAGACATGGTTTTTATAATGTTCCAATAACAAACACTATCAATATAACAAGTATTCGAAATTCATGTACTTATAAATTTCTATTAAAATAATCATGGAAAAAAATTAGTAACTAAAATTTATTAGGTTTGTTAATTTTAGAATATATATCCTTTAGAACAAATATTTTCCAACACATTAGTGTTTAAAAGATTATAATTTTTTTGATAGATATTTTCTTTATGATATGAATGATAGAACATTATTCAAGGTGAAAAAATTTATTTAGTGGCCAATTATCTATCATTTTTATAGAAATCTTCACTATTCAAAAAATAATAATTAGAATATAAATGAGACTTTATAGAATATTTATAACTAACAATATGTGATATTCTATATGGTTTTAATGATCTAAAAACATTTCATAACTCTTCTTTCTTGAAGTAAAATTTCAATGTAGCTTCTTTTGAGCCTCAAATTGTTAATTGAGTTTTTTTACTTGATTTTAATTATTATAAAATGAAACAAGTATGAAGTAAATATCCAACTTCTAGAAATAATTTAAATAATGACATTGTTTTCATTAAGATCTATCATAAATTGATCATGTACTTCCTTAGATTTTTTACATATTTTCTCTAGTCTAGACATGTATCCAACCATCTCTTTTAATGATTGTGTATCATTTACATAATCTAAATTATATGGTTACGAAAAATCTTAAGATAATTTTGAATGTGAATTAGATGTTATCTAATATATAAAACATGATTCAATAAGTGAGTTTTTATAAAGAATGTAGTAATCTAATTATTATACTTACATTCTGATGAAATTTTGGAAGATGGAACTTCACTCAAGCTCTATGATACCATCATCTTTAAAACTATATTTTCTATATTATTTCAGAATCTTATATATTCCCTATCATTTTTCTTTAATCATGGATATTCTAGTCTGATATTCTCCAACATCATACACTCAAATAAAAATAACATTTGATGAATCCTTCTTCTCATAACATCTTCTATATTTATCATGTTCATATCTTATATCATTTTTATAATTTTTAAAAAAAAATATTTACAATATCCTTGTTCATATGCCTCAAAATTCGATCAAATTCACATTTAATCACCTCTATATAACAACTATTAAAATATTTTTTTGAAAAAATATTTTAAGTATTCATCTTTGAGATAGTAACTCTGGAATATATGAAGAAATAAAACTATGTTCTTATGTTTAACCTTTTTAACATCTCTTTGTAATTGATTCTCTTAATGAATTAATGTTTCAATAAGATCTTCAAGACACATATTTAAAATATATTTTGTTTCATCAATTATTATTAATTTATATTCACACTCCATAAAATTTATATCTATGATTTTCTGCATAAGGTTATCATAGGTAATGTTGTTTTCACGAAAGGATTGTAAACCATTAAAAATTATCAAAATAACATATGTATTTGAGAAACTGAATAACAAAAAATAAAAAAAATTTATTGATAAATCTCAATCAAAATATCTCTTTAAGTTACTATAACATTCCATGTTTTTAAATTAGACATCATCATATTTTTTCAACTATTATTAGTAGTTTCATTGAAATATATTTCACTATATATATTAAAAATAATTGAACAAGTTAATGTATTATAGACCCTAAAATTAACATAGTATTCAATTTTTCTCCTCAAGACAAAAGATTATAATTTCATCATCCCTAATATTATAATTATCAACCATCATTTTATGATTTATAAATGTTGGTATTTATCATAAATCCCTTCATCTAATTTTTCTAGTATACATAATTAACACCCTAAAAGGTAGGTGTCCAATTAGGATTCATATTATCCATTGTTACAACAGGTAAACTAGCTACCATTAAAAAATATTTTCACTAATGTATACTAGTATATGGAAAAAAGTGACTTCTACTAATAGAAAATATGGTTCCAGAAAAATAATATTTATTTGGGTAGCAAATTTAATTATAAAAAAACATCTAATCTTTATCACTAAAGTTAAAAAGTATTCTAGTGGTTTTAAATTATAAATTATTCATTATAACATCAAACAAAAATTACAAGAGAAATTAGACATCTCATAAGATATGAATTATTTAACAAAATAAAAATAAAACATCCTAATTTAATTTCATATAAAAATTTGTAAACTCGTTTTAAAAAATATTGTTAAAATATATCATGAATTCCAATCAAGGGAACAATTATCTTTTTATTCAATATGGTAGAAGGATTAATTACCAAATCCAAAGGTTTAGAGTTTTGATACCCTAGAACTTATTCAATTAAATTGATCAAAAGACAAGAAAAACTAACCCATTACAACATTGATAGACATTTTAAGCAGAAATCTATTTCCCCAATATCTTCTTTGATCACATGATCATCTTTATGTGATATCCCCCAAACTTCATTGAGCTATATATTTGGAAGGTAAAAAATTATCTAACCCAAAAAACATTTTTCTCAAATATGATAGGAAAGAAATGAATACATGTTGAATTATTAGATGTTTTAATATTATATACTCTTGATATAAGATCTAAGAACAATTAGAAAAACATAAAAATATAGAATAACTCAAAAAAAATATTATTCATATCTCATGAATGAAATTATTCCAATACCCAGTTTTTGAGTTTTAAAAGTGTTTATCACTCAAATACTTGGTCTAAATTTATAACTATTGGTGAAAAAAATATACTAATAGTTGATAACAATATATTTGGGACTTGAAATAGATAATAAATATTTAAATCTTTCTTTCTTTTCAAATAGTTTAGGAATCTTTAAAATGATTTAGTGTTTAAATAATTAATAATTATATCACTATAACATGTTAGTCGAAAGTTCACTCTATATAAAAATAGAACTAATAAAATGAAAAAGTGTAAGTAAAAAAGACTGTGTTTTGAATCCTCAAAACACATAATATAAAATTTTTTATTTCATAAAGATGAAACAATACATTATCCATACTTTCATCATTTATATGTGTAAAAATACCCATTTATAGTAACTCCCAGTATATGCAATCATATTTATAATAGGTATCAGAATATTTTAACCATATATATATATGCAATTTTAATAAATAAAATATCAAAATAAATTATATTATAACAGCATTTAAAAGTGAATAAATTAACAAAGGAAAATAAATATAAATGAAAGAAATCATATACACTAGGAGATCTGTAGTGTTTTCTTCACCCTTAAGGATCACCAATAGCCAATGAAAATCTATAATAAGGAAGAACGTCATGAATGGAAAAAACATATTATGATACCTAAAATGAAAACATTTTAAATGATAAGTTTTACTTAAGAAGTGTTAATATAATGAATGTTTTTAGTAAGGTTATATATGGAATGAAATCTAGAATTCATAAATATGGTCATTGGAAATATGGTCAATGGATATTCATGTATCCAATAAGAATAAAAAAATATTTATTATTCATATTAAATTTAAAATTATCAAATAAATAAATTATAAATACTGAAATAAATGTATAATAGGATAATATTATAATATATATATATATATATTTTTGTGTAATGTATTATTTATAAAAATAAAAAATAATAAAATAAACATATAATGGGATTTAATTATTTTGATTTATTGATCATTTAAAACCTGTATTGATTAAGATTTAAACAACTTCTCAATCATGGTTTGAGTAAAAGATAAATTAAATGGTGATATTGAATTTTGTGTTTTTATTACTATGAAACAATATGCGGGAAACTTTTTAAAAATATCCGAATCTTGATGATTTTATTTTTGGATTAGTTCTTATCTATAGGTTGTCAATAGTTTTTGAACCAAATATCTATAATGTATTCTTTATTTAATACAATTTCTTCATCTGGTTTTCATGTGTGGGAGAACCCTACTTTTTCTCTCCTCTTTTTAGGTGTAGTGTTAATGGTATAATTATATGTTAGAATATATATTACTCTTATCCTTTTTATTAAGTAATTTGTAAATTACTGTTTTCTAAAACATTATAGATAAAGATTAAAGTTTTCTTAATGGATAAATAACTCATAACTATAAAATAATGATAATGATTTATTTTCATGATTATCTTGGATTTTTCTAGAGAGATGGAATACTATCACTTGTGAAATTATAATTATTCTTTATGAAAAATTATCTAAAGATCATTCTAAAATGAATAATTTGGAAATTATGTTGGATAGAGAAAAAATATCACGTGTGATGTTTTTATTTCTATTGGAAATAAAATATCAATAATGAGTTATAGGAATACATGGTGAGCAGTTTGTACCGATATACATTTAGACATGTTTTAGAAGACAATTTATTGATTATCCAAAAAGTTATTCATAAAAAACATTGAGATAGTAATTCCATGACATTGGAATATATTTTTCTATGGGTTATTGGATTTTTTCATTCATCTCTAGCCTATTGAGAAAAATTATTATTGATTGACAATATCAGGTGTGCAGGTATAGCCCTGTTGAGACATATGATAATTGTTTCTCACATATAGAATGTTATGGCTTTTGATTATTTCTTAATAGTTTTTGATTTTCATCTATCATTGGTATCTTGTAAATTATTTGTTGTTATCTACCATCAATATTTGGTCATGTAGGTTGTGGATATTGTTCTATCCAATGAAATTGATGTTTTATTCATTGGTCAATAAGTACTTGGGTTATCCTAACTTGGGGGTTGTGTCACACATTTTTTTGGGTTATCCTATATAGGTGATATGTTAAGTGGATGATTTATATTCCTTATGAAATGGTGTGGATATATGTGGAGTAAACCTCTATAGACCAAGCATGTGTTGTATACTTGTGTGATATATAATTGTTATATATTCTGATTACTCTCATGCAGTACACTTGTATATATTATTCACTTTTTTAAGGGTTGTTGGTGGTTTCCAATATAATATTACACTCATTACCTACTTAGGAATTTAAATGAAATTATATATATCTTGAATATTGATATATACAAGTGAAAGGTTCCTAGGGTTATGTATGCTAATAGGACGATATTAACATTATTGGATAGTGTTTCGATGGTTGTTGTTTCCTCTTTTACATACTTTCTCATATTTAATATCCGTTGCTTAGTTTTGGTTTATCTATCTAACATTCCATATTTATACTAAATGGGTGTTTTTATATAAACATCTTCATTGGTGATTTATTATGTTTTAATTTATTTTTTTATTTTATCACTTGTATTATTTGTACTTTGATGTTTAACTAGTATTGAGGGGAAATTCTATGTGTGATGCTTCATAGGACCTCACAAGTAGTCAGTAGGATATTATGTATAGAGAGGTTAATATGAGTTCATGTGGTACTCCAAATAGGACCTGGTTGTTCGGTTTAGGGTGTTACATTAAATTAAAAATTGATATAAAATAATAATAATAAAACAAAACATTCTAAATGGATTTTTTTCAATAAAATCTGTTTTTATTTATATTTTTAATTTTAGTATCAAATATAAAATATAAAATTTTTAATTTTTAATTAAATAAAAATAATTTCAATATTTAAATTTATAATTTCAAAATTAGATTTGTATTATTTTTTGTTTTTTATTCATTTTTAGGTACATAGTGAATATATGGTTTTAACGAAATAATAACCTTATAATTGTATAAGCAAGACCATGATGTTTCTAAAACATTTTAATTGATCAAAAATGTATTTAATAAGTAAAACTATACATTTTAAAAATATTATGCTGAATATTGATAACCTATGATTAACATTTTAAGGACCTGTCTATTATTTTGAATAAATATTATTATTTTATTTTATTTTAATTTAATAATATTTTTAAAGACTATTGTTTTGGATTTATTTTAAATATAAATAAAATTTATTTATGTTATAAAAACCATTATATATAATGAAAATAAAATATAATGATTATTTAATCTTATAGATATATTCTAAAGATTAGAAATACACTTTTTCTATAAATGGGTATTTACAATTAAAATACACTAATGATAAAATATATATTTCTTACAGAAATACATGTTATTAAAAAAAATGGACAATATATTATTGAATATATATCTCCATATTATTTAATAATCCCATTGATATTTTTACACATTAAAATTAAATTACTTACGTAAAAAATATTTACTATGATAAAGAGAAAATTTTCAAAAGAAATATACTTTTATATATATATTTTATTTATCAATTAAATGGATTTATTTTAAATTAATTCTCAAATATTAATTTTTTAGATAAATAAAAAAATTAACACACCATTAATTTAAAAATAATGATAAATAACATTAATAACACTTAACAATTAATATATCATTTATATACAAAATGAATTTTTTATACACTATATGATTTAATTTAAAAGATAATTTTCACATATTTAATAACATAATTAGGATAAATTAGGCCCAAATTATTACATCGAATATAAAAAATTTATAAATATGTTTCACATTATATTTTTATTTGTCTCATTACTACCATGATTAATTTTTAATCATGATCTATAAGTGTAAAAATGGGTAGATGGAGTATCATGAATATTTAATATATAAAATGTTACTTTCAACTTAAATAAAATATTTGATGATATGAAACTCATTAAAACATGAATAATCTACAATTTATTTCAAAAAATCACATATCTCACCTAACCCACCTAAAATGCATGTGATTCCATTCTCACCCCTTACCTAACTATTGTTTCAATGAAAAATCCCCTCTTTTCACCGATAAAATTATCTCACTCCCACACACTCCCTCATAAATATCCATTTTTAAATCAATAATAAAACTTTTTTCTTTAATATACCTATTTTAATACCTCCCAATGCATTCTTAAGGATCTAAGGTTTCATCCCCAGGCATTGAAAGGTTTCTGAGCTTAGTAAGGGTTCTCCTCCTTTGCATGTTGACTCAAGTACTTATTTTATGATATAACCTTTTAATCTCCGCATTATTATGATTCAATTAATTCATAATAAATTAGTTAATATATAAATGATGAAACATTTATGAGATAATACCCATATTTCTCATTAAACCCATTCCATAATCCATTTGTATTGAGGTCATGAATCTGAAATCACTCCTTGATTTTCCATGTAATATTTTCATTTTGAAGCCTTTGATTCCAATTATGTTATTATTATATATGTTCATAATCAATAATTTACTATCCAAAATATGAAAAATTGATGATATACTACCCTTATCTCCTATTAATCCCATTTCATTTTCCATTTTCTTTAATCGTCACGTGGAAGAAATCACTCCATGATTCTCTCCATCCTCTTTACAATTCATGATATTCCTTTATTATAAGAAGATTAAATTATAAGTGATTATTATTCCATTTATTAATAACAAATACTTTACTATCTAAATGATTAAATTTTTATGATATTCTACAATTATCTCAAATTAATCCCATTACATTGTCCCTTTTTCATTGTCATCATGCTACCGAAATCACTCCTTCATTATCTCCAACCCTTTTCCAATTCATGAACATTATTTAATTAAATACTTTTGGTCTGATAAAATTATAATTATATGTGTACATAATCAATCATTTACTATGAAAATTATTTCATATTTATGGGACACTACCCTCTTCTCTCATTAATCTCATTCCATAAATGTTTTTATATAGTCATAATGCTGGTGAAATCACTCCTTGAATTTTATTTCTATATTTTCATGTTTTGAATACATAAACCAATATTAATTCAAGAGGATACACCTTGATATAACTATAATTAATTTTTTGGGGATATATATATTTTAAACCCATATTACCTACTAAGAAATCACACTAGTATTTTCTTATCAACATTTATTATTGTGGAACTCATAATGATAGACATGTGAATTGTGTGCTGTGAGAGTGGTAAAATGGATTGGGTAATGAATTAATATCTAGACATACCATAGTCATAATACCATAGATTTATACCGTGGAAATTTTTAATGATACCTTAGTGAATAATCTTTGTGATATTATTTTGTGACGCCTTAGTGGTGAACTTTGGTGACATGCTTATAAATGTCTCATATTTATGTTATAGACATATTTATATATTATAACATATATATTCATAATAATTTTAATTATAATGTTCTTATTATCATGTAATTACTCATTTCCTTATGGTCATGTTATTATAAGATGCCTCAACTTTTACCAAGGAGTTTAATTTTTTTCTTTGTTTCATTGTTTATCCCTTACCGGTCTATATAATCATCCTTTTCTTTTCAAAAATTTTCCTAATGAATATTATGTGGTGAGATTATCAAGGATAACATAATAATGAATCAATTAAGTAGAATTGAATTTTTTATATTTTCATATGTTATTTATGTATTCCATGTGTAATGTTCTTAGTTTCTAAGACACTAACCCTCAAAAGGACCTGAGAAGATGACTAGTGTAATAATTATATTAAAGAATGATGTTTCATAAAATGATTTAATTTGTGGAAAATTATAGTTAGTAACATAAGAGGCTTTTTATTTATGGATATTTGGACTATAAAACCTATCTAAAACCCAATGAATAAGACTAAGGTATAATTCTACGTAGATTATAATGTCCTATAATTTTAATAAATTGTAGAATGTTTGTATTTAATAGAAAATAAATCCATATATGGGTACTAGAATGTGGATGTGGTTGTGGGACAGATGCACCTATGGGTAATCAACTAGAAAAGGGTTGGTTATCATGATTCAGCCAGGATAACCCACCAAAATAGTACCTCAATCAATTCTAACAAAGTCTAAAGGGAGTTTCCAATACCCATGGTCTGAATAATAGCACTAGGGGATCAAAACAAAAAATAGGGAATAATTTCTCAACAAGAATAACTCAATAAGACAAATCAGTTTATATAAAACAATAGATAATTAGTATTACAGACACTCCTCAAGGAAAAATTACCACAAGTATATATATAAAAGTCAAAAAATATTAAATAATTCAAATTCATCTTAAAAACCATAAAATAATACATTATAAGATCTCTATATAACAACTGGATGACGTTATCAACTAGTCACTCACCACTCCCACGGTCCCATTAATCAAGAATATCCACCAATTCCAAGTATTTTATTTCCATTCCCTAAACCTAGCAAAAAAACTATGAAAAATACCGAAGTTAAAATTAGGTTGTGTGTGATATAGCTCATTATTATCTCACAATGTATTCCATTATAAATATATATCAATTAAACAATGAATGCACAATTTTAAATAAAAAATTTCACATAAATATTTTCAAATTTCATATCTAAACATGGATTACAATGAAATTATATATCTATAAATAAAATTTGTTAACATTTTATTTTCTATCTAAATAACTTAATATAGGCTTATTTTTAGAAACATGGATGGATAATAATTTCTAAAATAATAGGTATGAATAAAAATTTCAATCAAACATTTGAATGTGTTGTCATTTTCGTTCATTACACCATGGTAATAATATTTTTGGTTACTCAGTTAAGGTTACATGATTTTAAAAAATATCATTTAAATAAGTATATAACTTCATACACAATATCTATATATCAATATTATGGGTATAAAAGAATACCCAAATTAATTAACTCTTTTCCCTCATGGTAGTTTAGTATTGTTGTCTTCATTGAGTGATTTCTATATAGTAGTTTACCTAGAGTGAATGTATTCCATACACAAAACCTATTCTCCTATGTTCTTTTAGGCAATCAATCAAACTTTGGGATGTCGTTCATTTCAATCAGTCTAAATTCAAATCAATCAATCATTTCATTCATCTCAATGTTCAAGTATCTAAACATTCCATTTCATTTAAAATAAAAACATTAATGGTTTTTCATCTAAAACTCATTCCTTTAAAATAAATTCATTTCATTATAAATCATAATAAATTTCATTCCATCTATTTTCAAATTTCATCATAAAACTGATGCTTCTAATCATTCATTTTAATTGATATCATTTTAAAAAAAATCGACACTTTATTTCAAAATTCATTATCAAAGGTTTTTCATTAAACACATCATGAAATATAAAAATCACTTATAAAAATAGTCAAATCATTCTTTGGAAATAAATTATAAATCAATTTCAAATTAATTGATAAACAATAGTTTAAAATTATAGAAATTACCTTTGAAAACCATATACCTCAATCAAAAGATCATTAATCACCTAACCTAGGAATCACAAATAGAGAGTCGATGGCTCGAATTGTCAAGGGAGAATCATAAAATCATAATTGATCGTGTTAATATTCATATCCATAAATAATAGATATTAAAAACTCCAAAATGGGGATAGATATGAGGAAATAAATCATCATAGTCAAAATAAGATCACACATTCTAAAAGGGAATAAATGCAGTAAATAACACTTATATCCCCGAAGAAACATGGTTTGAAGGGCCAAATTCACCTCTAGATAGTTTCCAAGTTGATTAGGGTCATATTAAGTTCAACAGAGATATTGTTTTTAGTTTTATATGATATTAAAAAAACTACAAAATATCCCCTTCCAAACATTCCCATATCAACATAATTGGCTAGCCACTGGATCCTATTAGCCAACTGGTGGTTGTTATAAGAATGCATGCCATTTTAGAAGTATAGAATTCCAGTTTGTGGGATCTAACTGGCTAGTTGGTGGGATTCTTATAGGAACCCATTTCATTTATCCACCCACAATGTTTCTATTATGCCTCACTAGATGTCTAGTGGGCTTCAATTTTGAAACCCATACTACCATCCCTACATCGGCTTGTTGGAAGCCCTCAAAGTCTAGTTCGTAGACACCTTGTAGCTATTTGTGATACAGGCCCTGATCCACTTCCATAATAAACTCCTCATCCAACTCATAGCCTCTCAAAAATGGATCAAAACCATTTTCTAGAACCCCTCAGAAGGATGAAACAATGTGAAACTACCAATAATAAATAGTATATAAGGAGATAATAGTGAATAATAAGGAATTACGAAATAAACTATTTGTTTTACATGAAATATAGTGTTGGAATTTTACATTTTTTCCTACCATTAATTATTTCTACCATTATAAATCCTATCAAGAATACTTCATAGAAAAGATTTTTGGCCACTACACTCTCATCAAATTCATATACTACCACATAACATGAGAATCAGAACTATGCTACCATAGCTATCGTACCAAGTGTATATAATTTCCATAAAGAACCTTTGTCTAAGGATTGATAATCTGTACTGACAGCTTTTTCATGGTCATATCCAGTTCTACATAAATTTCCTCTCAACTCACAACATGATACAGGTCTAAAAAATATTTCTTGTGTTGTGACATGTGAAACATATTATATATCAATTTCATTTATGGTGTAAAGGGAAAATAGTAATCCACCATTCTAATCCAATCAAAAATATCAACATTCCCTGTGTATATTAGTGACAAATTCCTTTACATTTCAGTCTATTAATGAGCTAAATGAGGCGAGAATCTCTAAAAACATACTAACTGATCAGGAACTCCAAAGGAAACTAATAATGATCATAATTAGACATATACCAACTCTGGAATTTCACCATTTTTTTATGAATCAACTAAATATTTGTCATTATAACATATATTATACTACGTATAATCTTGCAATCCTCACCAATCCCCATCCCAAAGTGTGAATATTTATAATTTTTGATATACATGTTCTCAAAGGGTACCTCCCCCAACCCTCATGGCTGGGTACCACTATCAAAATTATTACATTATCATAATATTAACGAAATTAAATCCTAAAGGACTGAATATTTTTGAAATAATTTAAAACTAGATACATTCATGAATTCTCAATACATTTTGAAACATCATATATAAAATATATTTTCATTGAGAATGCAATTATTCCGCTTAGTATATCCTTACATATGAATCAAAAAAAACTTCATGGAATCTTGGGGAAAATAAAACATAATAAAGGGATGATATCATATAATCAGTAAGGGTAATCATATAATGGGAGATATTAATTAATAAGAAATTATCAAAATATAATGTAAATAACTAAAACAGATTACATTTATTCAATTCTTCAGTAGAATATTGATGAAATAAATGATGATAAAAAAACCATCAATATAATCACATGAACATGAAACATAACAATAGATATACTAAAAAATTGAATAATTTGATGAAATATAAATAATATAATTCGTAATTATTGAATTCTTGCTGATAGAAAACTAAATTATACCTTTGAGGCCTTGTTTCAATAAATTTATTATCATCGAGGCCTTTTGGAAATACATCTATATAAATCAGTAAGGCCTTAGTGAAAACAAAATGTGCTTTATCTCATTAGACCTACCAATGGATGGAGGGGATATAGTACCACCCATCACATTCAAAGTCTAATTAATTTCTCATGTTATTGGTCTGAAACAAAATCAACATAAATATTCATATTGAAAATATCTCATATGAAAAATTGATACTTTCCCTAATCGGTAAACATAATCATAAACTATCTCGAGTAATATGGTGAATGGTAATAAAATTTTACATCCTCTATAAAATTGGTCAAAAAATAAAAAAATGTATTAAAGACTATATAAATAAAACATTTACTGTGTGGATTATAACATCAAAAAATGTTTGATGTTAGTGATGAGAATAAATACCATAAAAAGATCTTTAAAACATTTTGGAAGAAAATAACTTTTTCACATTGAATTTTTTTATATAAAATTTCATAAAATATTATGAAATCCCTTTAATTTGAATATAACCTTTAAAAACTTTTAAAATTGATTTTGAAACATTTATTGGTGATGATTTTGGAAAATTTTCTTCATGTCATACACATTTTAAAAAATATTTATTCCACATTTTTGGTACAATCCAAAGGAGATTTGTTTTCAAAACGACATGAATATCCATTCAAAAAAAATATAAGTACAAATTGTTAGAAAATTATTTAATAAATAATTTTTAGAAGGATTGAAACATTTTTTAGTACATTTTTATAAAATAAGGGTTTTGATGAAAAAGGATTTTTGATGGAAGAGACAAATAATGTCGGATTTTCTTAAAAAAATTCCTCATAATATTAAGTATTAAGGAGAGTAAAAATCGTATTATTTCTTGAAAAAATTCATGAATAAAAATAAGATAATAAAATATATTAATGAGATGTTATAAATTTAAAATAATTCCCCGATGGTGACTAAAATAAAAACAATCTCAAATAATGATTTTATTGTGAAATAAACCCTTAACACATTAGTAGCTTTTGTATCATAACCCCATGAAATACATGAAATTAAATTAAAAATTAAATACCATGAAGATAAATAAATTCATTATATAACATAAAAAAGATAATTATATAAACCACATAAAATATTTATGTGGTGAATATTGCGTATGTCTCATGGAAGTTAAAGTAAGATGAAAAACGCTTACCTTGAATCCAACTTTTCATGTTTATTATTTTTATTCAATAATATTAAATTTATGTAAATTATTTAATTTTTTAATAACCTTTATGAATTTTTTTATTCCATTTATTTAACTTATTAACTTTTTATATATTATCACTTAATAAATTAAGTTTACATCAAATGTTTCGACATTATTTGGCTTATATGTCAAAAATAACTTTGTTAAGTTGACTATGGTCAAATAATTCATTATTTAAACATATATAGAATAGTAATCATACAATAATGATCATATTTATACATAAATTATACTATTAAAAATAATCATGAAATATGGTTAAGTGAAATAATGTACATTATGATCATGGAGACGATAGGTCATAAGTACTCATGAGTAACGTTTCCATTTTTCAACGAACATTATTAAAAAGAGGTAAGTAATATATTTTCATTAAATAAATATAATAATGTCATAAATATTATATTATTTCCTTAAAAATATTTATATATAAAATTCATGTGATGTGGTGAGTAAAATAGAGTCGCATCACTTTGTGAGGGCTGTAATCCACACCTACACAAATGATTATGTCATCATTCAGTAAGTGAAAATGTATGAAATAAAATTATATATTATATTTAACGTAATTAAAAAAACAAACTTAATATAATAATTATTTCACTTATATCACATATATTAATTAACATTATGTTTATCACTTTCAATGTAAATAATTAGGGAATTTTGAATCACATCACTCCGTGAGGCAGTTGTCCACCATACACATGAGAGACCTTATCATATACCCTATGCATTAGAAAATTAAAAAAAGTTATAGAAGATATAATGAATCCATTAGTATAATTTTATTATTAATATCATATATATACTTTAAATTTATCATCATACCCATCCGATATAGGTGGTAATGAAAAAATGAATGACATCAGTTCGTGAGGCGATTGACAGTTGAACACATGAATGGTTATTTTGAAAAACATTTGATGGATTTGGGGATTTTTGTTGGTAATTACATTAACATAAAAACATATCAATATATATAATATATTTAGGTTATTATATCATAATTTATTAATAATAATTGAAGGAGGCATAAGAAGAAATAAAATAAAAACACTCATTGAATAACATTATTTCTTCTTTGGGTGTAATCCTTGGGTTATCACCAAAATAATTCAAAAGTTTGAATTAGTCACTTACAATAATATTATGTAATTTTTTAATTTATTTGGGTAGGTATTATCTGAACCAAATTTTTTTGAATTTGTAAATAAAATAATATAGGGTGTTCTTTTATAGGTGAGGTTCGTGGCACACTTGTAGTTTTTGAAAAGAAAAAGGTGTACCACGGTTATGAAGATTGAAAAAGTATTAAAAATTATTATTATAGATAATTAGACATTATTTTTCCAAAATATCACCATAAATATGTATATTAGATAAAAATTAATTCATTTTAACCATATCTTTTTAGTTTAACCCTGGAGTAAATCAGTTTTACCTTGAATGCAATAACAAGTTTTTATTATTTTCAGTATTACTTTTTGTTAAAAATTATTTTGAAATTTTTAGATAATATAAATTATTATGATTCCATATATTCAATTAAATTTTCTAAATTCCATTCACATAATTGGGGAAATATAATTGAAAATTAATATCGGGAATGTAGCGAGAAAGTGGGGTTTTAAAGAGAAATGTTTGATATTTTATAATGTTTTTAAATTAAAATTAAATATAATAATAATTAGAATGAACTATATTGGAGTAATACTTATATAATTTAACTAAACTTACCATAAAATCAGTTAAAAATAAGATTTTACTTTATTAATAATTTAAATGAAAAGGTAGTTTTCAATTTAAATTCAATAATATTCATTGTTCATCGAAAAATATATTATCTTCGAAAAAACCCAAAAATCCACCCTAAGATAATTTTAAAATTATTGATTCAAAAATTATATTAATTTTATCATATTAAGTTTCTAAAATTTTAATAAAAATTAATTTTAAATTATCTGAGTAGAGCTCTACTAAATCATCTTTTGGTAAAAAAATATAGTTTTCTAGGAATAAAATTCATTTTATTTTCAATAATTATTATTTTATTTCAAATAAATAGATAATTATAATTTTCATAACTTATTTATTACTCTCTATTCCCACTAATTTAACTGCTTTTATATAATTATAATTTTTAAATAATAATATATTAATATTGTATCGTGTTTCATTCAAACCTATTATTGTGTTCATTGAATGCTATTGAAGAGAGAGAATTTATTTGACAACAAATATATTATAAATTCTATGGATGTTATATTTCTTTATTTACATGGTATTTTATTTCATATAATCTATAGAATATTATTTTTCTATTTTAAAATCTTGACGTGTTATATTATACCCCATTTAATAAATTGTGTCCTCATAATTTTATCTTAACCTCAAAGATAAAGATTCTATCATTTGAAACTAATATTATTTAATTTTCAAATCATGGGAAGGATTATAAAAACCACATTGATAATATGGAATGAAAATACACTTTTTATATGTTATAATATATTACTAGGTTCTTAAGTCAGAAAAAATTAGTTTCATGTGAAGATATAGATATGGAAGAAAAGAATAAATAAATATATAAAGGTATAGATGTAATTGATCAAAATAAATTCATTGATCAATGGAATGTTAAAGAACTCAAATATATAAATTTTAGATGATTTAAAATGCCATTGGTTCAATATAAATGAAGGTATATGGATTCCATTTTGTTTCAATATCATTTCCCTAGAGATGAGTAATTCGTTTACCATCAAGATTCAGAATATATGAAAATAAACTTGCATTATATGTTTATATTTCATTAGCTTAATTTCATAATTTGGTTGTGTTTTCTTCAATTTCAAATTCATTTATTTCTCTAAGAAATGAATATCCAATAATAAAATTTATACAATCTTGAGGAATTAAAATTTACTTTTATGGGATCATAGGTTCCATAAAATATTGAAAAGTATTTTCATATATCTCTACCTATTTTCCAATATGGTTAACGTAAGTTATCCAATATAATACATTAATATCTAAAACCAATTCCAAAGATCAACTAAAACCATTTCATAAATGGTTAACCATATGACCCTTCCTAAAGAATAAGATCCAAAACATTAGAAATAATTTTACTAAATTTCTAAAATGAACTTATTATTAATCCCCCGAGAAACATGATGTAGCTCATAATATTCACATACCAAACAAGTGAATACCTTCATTATGATTTCTCTTAAAACATTGTCATAACATGAATTAACATAAATACTTTTTGATAAGATTCATTCTTCCATATTTCTTAAATAAAACACATATTATTAGATATATTTCTTAAATATAATATTGTTGTCAACTCCATCAATGATAGCATAATCGGAATTGTTAAAAAATCCTTAATTAGTTCTAATGTAGTTAGTAATATCGAATATAATTTATTTGTACCAATAATCTATTTATACCAAAATAATCATGTCAACACCAAGAACATATTAAGGGTCATCATTTATCGATCATGTGTATTCCTAGAGGTTCAACTTGTCACTGAACCACTTTTCTTTTTCATCAATAACATTCAACATATGCTCTCAAGTAAATATAGAAATATTAATTTAAAAAATAATTATACATTTCATGATATTTATAACTTGAAAATAATTCATAAAATACTCTTGTAACACATTTATTGAATACAAATAAATAACATTAATCATTTCACTACATCTTTAGTCAAATCATTATCTTGAACTTGATCGCTTAACTTATGTTGTGGTATATTCCATTGAAACTTGGGAAATTAATTTTTTAAGTTCACCAAATCCATACAGTTTAATCATTTAAAATCAAAAATATCATTCAGGACAATTCAATCACAATAATGATGAAATTTATCAATACAAATGTAGAAAACTCCAATTCCCTTTAAGCATGTAATTTGGTGTTTCTTTCCACAGTTATCATTTGTTATAAAATCATTCCTTCAATTATTCCCTATATCTTTCTTTTTCTTTTCCATCCTCTTATTTTCTTTATTCCGTTTGAAGCTATAATACTTACATAATTATTTATTTCTCTTATTATCACATGATATTATATCCTCATTTTATGAGAATATTTCATAAACTACTTCCCTTTAAAATTTTCTCTTAATACTATCAAATAAATGATCCTTATTTCTCTTTAGATTACATAAATTTATATTCTTCCTATTCCTTTTACTATATTATATTTTTAAACAATTTAATACACTATATTGGGTCATATCATTATAACACATAATGCATTATACCAAAACTAGTAAAATAAATTACATTAATTGGTAATTTTCTGTATAGATAATCACATATTCATAAATATTGTCTCTTTAGGGATATCATTTTACTAATACTTCATATTTTTTTATACAGAAAATGTTAATTATCCTAGTCATTTACCTTGGGAGGTTCAAACAAGGTTCATAGTAAGGAACATTATCTTGAATAATGTTATGATTAGGTCAATAAAAATGGGTCATTTTCATAGTTTTACCCATAGGTACATCTATTCTAGAACCATGTTCACCTATAATATCCATAGATGGACATATTTTCTATGAAAAATCACATAATATCTTCCATACTAAAACAATAGGATCTTCTTCTCTACTTATACTAAAATAATATGATATGGTTATCTTCCTTAATATATGATTTTTTAAATATATTTCACAATGTTTATACTAAAATTCTGATGATGTTTATTGTATCTCCACTTACCCAGTAACCTATAGCTAGTGTCCACTTTATTACATTATCAAAATATTCATGGAATTGAATCTTCAAGGAAAACATATTTTATTTTTATTATTAACAAGTTACATACATGAAATCTTATAAAAATTTATATATTATGATACAAAAAATACTTTCATTAAGAACGCCATTATTCCCCTTAGCGTATCTCAATATATCAATCACAAAAAACTTCATGTTATCCTGGGGAAAATGAAACAAAACAAAAGGGTGAGATCATATGTGCAGTAATAGTAATCGTAAAATAGAGCTTTGAATAAATATGGAATAATCAATATAGAAATTTAAATAACCCAAAAAAATTCATATAATCAATATCTTGAGAATAATATCACAAGAATAAATTATTATCAAGAAATTTCATATAAATAATTACCTTAGCATGAAACGTAACCAGGGATATTCTTACAAATCAAATCGTCTCTCATAATATCAATAACAGAATTCATAATGGTGGAATTAATAATTATTGACCTCTAAAATATACCATAGAGTCCATGTTCCAAGAAATATAATTGCATCGAGGCCTTCTGCCAACAGATTTATATTAATGGGTAAGGCCTAGTCTAAAACACAGTCTTGTTCGTATCATGAGACCTACCAATGCATTGAGGGGATATAGAGCACCATTCCCATCACTTACAAAGGGCATTGATTTCATCATATAAAATGGTTGAAACACAATCAACAAAAAAATTTATATTGAGAAACATGAAGAGGAAATTTTAATACCTTCCCTAATTAATATAAATAATCATAAACTATCCCATATAATATAGTGATTGGAAATAAAATTTTACATCCTTAATCAAAATGATCAATAACCATATGATTAAATAATAATATGATATAAATAAAACATTTCACTATTGGATCGTAAGTTCAATAATGGTTTGACTCCATTGATTAGTAGAAATACAATAATATATCTTTAAAACATTTTATAGAAAATAACATGTTCACTTTGAAAATATTTTTAAAACTAATTATTCAAAAAATATTTTGAAATCCATTTTAATTTTAAATAACCATTGAAAACCTGAAAAATAATCTTTAAAAATTTATTTGTTATGATGGTGTAAAGTTCTACTTGTGTCATTCAGGTTAAAACAACGATTTCATTCGCATTATTGAAAAAAAAACATAAATTGTTTCGAAAATGATATAAATATTCATTTCCAAAAATTTTTATAAAAGTAAAACATTGTAAACAATTCTTTAAAGAATCATTTTTAAATTTTTATAAACATTTTTAAAAATATTTTTATAAAACATGGGTTTTGAAAAAAATATTTTCAACTGAAGTGAGAAATAATGTTGGATTTTATTAAAAACATTTTCTTAATAATTTTATAAACCAAAGAGAGGTAAAATATAAATATCAATTTAATAATTTCATGAATAAAAACAAGAGGGTAAAATATGTTTATTTAATGTTATAAATATAAAATAATTCCCTCAGTGGAGATATAAACAAAAAAAATCCGTATTAATGATGTGATTATGAAATATACTCTTTTCACTTTGGTAACATTTGTATCATAATCCCCAAGAAATAAATAGGATTAAATGAAAAATTAAATACCATGAATATAAATTAATTCATGATATAAATAAAAAAATGGAATTATATACACCACACAAAAGAGATAATAGGTGAATATGTCATTTGTCTCATGGAAGTAAAATAGAGATGAGAAACCCTTACTATAATTCTAACTCATAAGGTACGTTCATTCTATTTCCACATAATAAAGATATGTAAATTATTTAATTTATTACTAGAGTTTTTCATGTTTATTATTCATTTTATTTAATTTATTACCATGTCATATATGATTACTTAAACAGTTATTTTTATGTTATATGTTTTAATTTTATTTGGATTATGTGTCAAAAATGACTTTGGTAGGTTGAATATGGTTATTAAGGTAATTATTTAATCATATCTTGAAAAAAAAATCATGAAATAATATTCATACTTATACATAAATTATACTCTTAAAACCAATAATGAAATATGGTTATTAAATATAATGTATATCGTGATCATGGAGATGGTTGGTCATATATACGCTTGAGTAACATTTATATTTTTAATGATTATTATGGAAAGAATGGAAGTAATATTTCATCATTAAATAATGATAATAATATAATAAATACCTTATTATTTCTTTAAATATACTTATATATCATATAGGTGGTGTGGGGATGAAAATAGATCCACATATCTTTTTATAGCCTATTGTCCAGACACACACAGATGATGTTATCATATTTTAGTGAGTGAAGATGTAAGAATGAAAATGATATATTTTGTTTTTAGGATGATAAATATATAATTAATACCATAATTAAGTAATTTATATCATAAAAATTAGATAAATTTATCATTATCACTGTCTATTTTAGTGTTAGTGAAAGACAAATCACATCACGTCATGAGGTGATAGTTCACCATCCACACGAGCAATGTTATCGTATCCCTTAGAGAATACAAATTTAAAAAAGAACATATTATATAATGAATATTTAGGTATAATTATAATATAAATATCATATATTTACATTATATGAAACATCATACCCAACCATGAGAGGTGGTAATGGAAAAAACAAATGTAATTGGTTCGCAGGGTGGGAGTCTGTTGTACACATGAATGATCGATCTATAACCAATTTGATTGAAGTGGGGATGGTTTTTAGTATTTACATTAACAGAAAAACATATAAATATATGTAATATACTATTTTTCTTATATATTAATTGTTTAAAAACAAATTATTGAGGTTGACAAAGAAATGAAATATAATCACTCATTGAAGAACATTTCCTCTTTTCTAGTATCCTCATTTGGCCTACACCAAAATACATCATAGGTAAAATTTGTTCCAAAAATAAGGCCTCTTGAATTATAGGATGGAATTTTGGTAGTGATTTGGTCAGTTATTTGATGAAAAAAATGGTTCTATGTTTTAAAGAAGAGAGAAAAGGGGTGTCCTTTTATTAGTGAGGTGAATGGCACACTTGAAATTTTTGAAAGTAAAAAGGTGTACCCACATTTTACACATTCTACAAGGGTATAATTATATTATTAAAAACAAATACCTTAATAGGTTTTATTTTTTCCATAAAATATATTTCATACTTTTTTTTATCATTTTAACCCCTATTTATTTAGTTTAACCCACTATAAATCAGTTTTTAACATAACCGTCGTAAATAATTTTTAGTTTTATCACTATTAATTATGATAAAAAGTTATATTTAAATTATTAGATAATATAAATAATTTTATTTCCAAATATTTTATCCATTTTTTCAAATTCAATTCATAGATATTGGAAAATGTAATTTAAAATTAATCCCACTAACGTGATGAGAACGTGGGTTTTTAAAAAGAAAATGTTTTAATGTTTATAAGAGTTTTATAACAAAATCAACATGAAAATGACTCCAATTACATAAATATTATTAATACATATATATAATATATAATTACATTAAAACGAATTTAAATTTAAATTTTATATTATAATAATACTAAAGAAACATAGTTATCAATTAAAATTCAATAATTTTCTTTATTCATAAAAAATGATATACTTCAGATAAAACCAATCATCCTAAAATAATTTTTATATACTCTTTTCCAAAGTTAAATTAATTTTATCAAATAAATTTTTTAAATTTTTTGAAAATTATTTTTAAATTATGTGCTCAAATCTTGAAAATTGTTTCTTATATAAAAAATACATTTTTTTAGAAAATATTTATTTTTATTTTAAATGATTATTATTTTATTTCAAATCAATAGATAGTCATAATTATTATTATTTATTTATAAATATTTATCAATTAAAATTAAATTTCTACATTATAATGATAATTTATAAATAATAATATTGTAATATAGTTTCATCTTTTGTTCAAAACCAGTGTTGTATGCATTGTCAGCTATCAAAGAGATTTAATTTATTTAAAAATAAATATATCATAAAGTCTCATGATTTTATATTCCCTTCTAAAATTTATATTTAATTTCTAAACTTTTATCTAATATGGGGTTTATTTTTTAAAATATCAAGGTGTTACTCAAAGGGTGCGACCTTAATGGACAACATGTAACTATTACTATAGGAAAACTCAACTAGCACCAAGATAAAATACCAAACACTTCGAAAGTCATGGATACAATCATGAAGCATGTCCTCTTGAATATGTATATATCATCGATGGATATTTTCAATAAATACTTATATATATATATCAAACATATTTATTGTATATATTTTATACATATATTTCTTGAAAAATATGTTTTCATTCACAAAGGGTACATTATTTAATGGGTGATAGACCCTCAATCAATTTTCCCATATTGGTTTTCATTAAAAGGGTTTTTCATGAGATAAATTTTTTAGTGGACTTATATTCCCATGATGAATGCTTATATTGGCTGAAGCATCAACACATGTGTTTAAATATGTGATTTAAAGCATGTAGTGATGAGGAGCTCTTTCGAGGGCTTTTTCAATCGCACTACAATATGATGGAAGTAGGTGTATCACACAATACTGGACCAAACCTCCCTGAACCTATCTCTCTCTTTCATTTTATTCCCTTTTCACTTGAGGTTCTAGAATACCTTGGAGAGAAGATATATCTCACTCGAACATTGAACGATTTAATCCAAAGATCGTGGATACCTACGAAGGGTAATGCTTATGTATTACAATCGTGGGATCTATATCAAGAAAAATAAAAGATGATAAATGTTCAAAGATATAATTATGTGGCTCTTCAGTGTAAGTTCTTCAAGTTTTCAATAGTTTTTCATTTCTATATATCATGTATGATTTAATATTTATTTGATTTTTATCCCCAGAAAGGTGTTCAAATCAGTTTTTATTGATCCAATATTTTTTATTATACTCCTTTGAATCCTTTTAGTGTTATCAAATTAATCTACATTTATGTTTAATGAAACATGCGATGAAATGAAAAAGAGAGATGAAAAAATAGTGAAGAATTTTGGTTTCAATAAATTCAATTTTTTAAAATGTTTTACCTTAACATAGATTATAATACAACAATATTTTGTTAAATATTTTTTTACAAATTAATTTAGTCTTTTTGATATTTTTCATTTCACACAATACTAAATTTATCTTCTGTTATATGAAAGCACTAAGTTAATTTTTCCATGTACACAACACCAAGTCAAGATTGCACTAAACAAAACACATAGATTATCTTGTGGTATAAGAACCAATATTATTTTATTTTGTTACACACAATACATTGTCTCTTTGATAAGTTGTTTTACACGCATGAAGGAATTGTAGTGAACTATAATATACTTTAATTAAAATATTACTATAATTAGAAACAAGCTACTAAAATGGAATATATGAATGGGGATGAATATATTATGAAAATATGTCTTACACATGAATATAAAATAAATCTTTTTCTTATTAATTATTTATAAATTAATGAAAAAAACTATTTAATAATAAAGAAATTCATTTTCTAGGAAAACTTTTTTTATACGTACAAACACCATTTTATCTCAATAAAATATAACAAAACAAATTTGAGTGTTTAAAAAAAATTATATATTATGTATTCAACAAATATTTTTTATACTCATACTATATATTTTATTAGCATGATATACAAATGAATCAAATTTTGTGAGTAAAGAGTTGTATTTTGTTTAAAAGTAATTTTAATGCATTTTAATGGTGAACACATTTTAAATAAAAAAATTGAATAATTTATAATTATTATTTGAAAACATAAAATTCATTTTTTAATTCTTAAAATCAAAATTTACTTTGGGTAAAGTTTTTTACTGTTCGGAGAAGTTTCATTTTTTGATGAATAGTGAAAAACACTAAATTTTAATTCAATACTGCTTTTAATCAAATTGATTTATGTAGTTAAGTAATATTTTAATTTGGTTTTAAAGTATCAGTAGACCACTTATACACTATTTAATACAATTATTTTCATTGTAACTAACATAACATTATATTGTATATAAAGAATTTTCAAACTTCTATACCCTTTCGCTTTAAAAACTCATCTTATCGTCCTACCTGTGGGATTAATTTTAATTTACATTCTTCAACTTATATTATTTGAATTTTGAAAAATGGATTTAATAACTGTAATAATAATAATTTCTAATTTATAATATGGTAAAAAAAGTTTTTTCCCAAAACTATTAGTGAAATATATTACAATTAATTACAGTGATTAAAAGAAAAATACCTTAACAAAGGACTAAACCTTAATCCTAAGGCCACAAATGACCTAGAACATGTCAAAATCCATTCTATGTTCATATTTCTACCATATCATCAATTTTATCAGTTTTTTATTAGTATTAGATACACTTTACTTGGGATACTATTGGTGGAATTCCTTTTTCAAAAATTTACAAGAATGTAACTCCTCTACTATAAAAGGGAACTCACCCCTACCACTTATTCACACATCTAAATTACATTGGATCACTAAAAAAATTATAAAATAATCTAAAATAATCCCTAAATTATTCCTATAAGACTCCATTTTTTCAAAAATACACCCAAGGAATCCCTTTTGTGAAAACAAAAAATTGTTACCTGAAAAAGAGGTAACATCCTCCACAATATCATATGTTTTATTTTAATTATCCATCCCATAAATTATTTTTATTCAATTATTATATAATATACATAGTATTATATATAAACATATATGTTTTTATTCAATTTTTTCTACATGTACATACAAACACTTCCATAATATGGGTAACAAACTTATCGTTCTTAAGTATGGAGGACTACCGCCTCATAAAACAATGTTGTTTATTTTTTCATTACCACCACTCATGGTTAGGAATTATGATATAAAATATATTTGTATAGTTTATATATGATATTTATGATTTATTTATGATTATATTATTTTTATATATAACATACCTTCTTTCTTTCCATTTTTCTGTAAAAATGATAACATCGTTTGGGAATGTGTTGACTACCGTATCTTCAAAGGGATGTGATTAGTTAACACTTTTCATTGAAATTATTAAGGTTGGATTCAATAAAATTATTTTATATCTATTATTTTTATCACTAATTTATCTTTTTGTAATTATTATATACCATATACATTCATATTTTCCATTTTTGTAAATACAGTAACATTGTTTATGGGCGTGTGGACTACCACCACCTCAAAGTGATGTGATTCATTCACACTTTTCATGGAATATATTAAGTATGGCTTCAGTAAAATTATATGATAAATATTAAATAATAATGATACTATATTTAGAATATATATATATAAATTTATTTCATTTACTTTATTCATTCAAAATTATAATTAAATGGAGGCATCATTCCTCCAAACATACGGCATACTCTCTCCATTAACTGTGTATTCCATTTCATATTTATATCATTTAAATATTATTATACATTTTTTATACTAGATAAATATGATATATAAATCAATTTTTAAATTATTTAAATAATTAAATCATGATCTACGTAATAGGATCAAGAATTAAAAGTCAAAATACATAGGAAAAAAATACGACTCTTACCCAAAATGCTACGTTAACATGGAATTGTTAATAAATGCATAATAAAAAGTCATAAATTAATCATATATGGTATAATATATAGTAATATTGTTCTGTGATATATTTATAACAAAATTATTTTTATTATAAATGATGTTTGAATGTGATTGAAGAATGTCATGACTTTTAGTAAGGGTTTTCTCATCTTAGTTTTAATTCTATGAGACATATGCCTTTTTCAACACTAAATTATCTTATGTGGTGTATATAATTGTCATGAATGTATTAAATGATTATTATAACTAAATTTATTGGTATTTAAATATATATTTATGATATTTATTTCATGGGGTTTATGTTTCTAGAGTTACCAAATCAGTAATGTAATTTTTGTCTCAATTTGTCTTCTTTGATATACATTTCATGTTAAGCGCCTGTATATCTCTATAATATATATATAGTACCCCTTATAATTTTTTACCATGAATATCCTTATTTAATTATATTTTAGGCTTTAGGTAATTTTATTCTCTCATTTTTATTATGATTCAAAGTCGACAAAGTGGTAATAGATTTTTGCTACAATCTGATCCATTATTGGGATTGTTTATGATAATGGTTACATTAATGAAATAGTGTGATTCATATCTCACGAACAATTATGTATCTTCTTCTATTATGGTTATTCACTGTATCATTGTGTTTTGGTATCATTCTTCCACTCATTATTATTTATATCAAATTAGATGTTTTTATGGAAATCTCATTGTATCCTTCTATTCGGTTAGAAATTAGTGTTCTTTCAAAACCATTTTTTATAAGAATGTTTTAAAAATGGATTTATATTTAAATGTTTTCATAAAGTTTAAAAGTTTTATTTTGAATTTTTCATGTGAAAAGGTTTAAAAAAATTTATCAAGAATTATTTGTATGTTTTCAAGGTTATTTTCATAGGAAAACTATTTCCCAAATGGTTTATGTTTTATAAACATATTTTCAAATAAGAAAGTATATTTTTCTCAAAAAAATATTTTTAACTATTTTTAATGATTTCTTAATATTTTTTAAAAGTGGATTCCAAAGAAAAGGATTTTAAAAATATTATATATTTTATGAAGTGGTTGTTAAAAGAAAATTTATTTTCTATGTAATCTTTCAAAATCCTTCCCCATCTAAGACACCATACTTTTTTATAGTTTATGCTTAATAATAATATGATAAAATAATATCATTCATATTCTTTCTTGAATGGTTTATGTTTTGAAGTAATGATTTTTATGAAACCAATTTATCTTCCATTGGATATATTATTTCAAAACCTCATTCTTTTAATGGGTAATGATTTGATGAAATGATTATGAGACCTATCTCTTCTTCATATGTAATAATATAATGAAATTTTTATGATAACCATTTTCTATCATGGGATTTGATGTTATAATTGTTTATAATCTTTTGTCACATATATGTATGATTTTATTTTTTGATGGGTAGGAACAATTTCTCCCTCTAATTCATTGGGTACTGATGGATGACTCGTGTGTATAAATTTTATTTATAAACCAGATTACATGTTTGTAATGTTATGTGTGAACCTGATTACATGTTCATAATGTTATGAGTGAACCTGGTTACATATTCACAATATTATATATGGACCTAGTTTCAAGTCCATATGTATATACAAGAACCAGATTATATCTTCAAAATGTTATGAGTGAACCTTGTGACATGTTCACAATGTAATGCATGAAACTGATTACATGTCCACAATGTTATGAATGGACCCGGTTTCCTGTACAGATGTTTATCCATGAACTTAATGACATGTTCATAATGTTATGAATGATCCTTATTATGTGTTAACAATGTTATGTGTTAAACTCATTACATGTTCACAATGTTATTCATGGACTGGTTTGCATGTCTAAATGTTAACGTGTGAACTTGGTTACATGTTAACAATTTTATGTGTGGAACTGGTTGTGTGTCCATTTGTTTATGCATGAACCTGATTAAATGTTCATAATTTTATCCTTGATCTTAATTACATGTTCCATATTTTATGCGTGGACCTGGTTTCATGTCCAGAAGCATATACAAGAGCCTCGTTTCATGTCCTTAACTTAATGAGTGAACCTGTTTCTACTTATACATGTTCACAATGTTATAAGTTGATATATATGCCACAATTCCATGTCTTATTCCTATGTTAAAATTTCAAGGCTTATGATCTTGATTATCTTATTATTCATGTATTATGAACTACTAATATTTTTAAAATGATTCATGTTTACTATATTTGATATGCAGGGTATGATATTATATTGTTACAATCTCATTCTCATACCCTTGTGGTTATGTTTATGATTACATATCTCATATACATACACTTACTAATCATATTATCTCACCCATTTTTTTATTTTCCCTTATTCCTAGGTTATGTAAGTATTTATTCGGTCTGATGTATCTAACAAGGGTGATAATCATGAAGAACATAGTGGGAGATAATGTATATCACCTATGTACTAGTGTTTTTTCCATGTAAGGGACTAAACTAACAAGGTCTTTGGTTTTTTATTTTTTTATTATTTTATGTATTTTTAAAAATATGATTTAATTTTAATATACGAAAAGAAAGGGTCTCTATAGTTCTTATCAGAGAAAAGGTTTATTAATATTTTTGACACTAGGATAAGAAAACTTTAGTGAGATACATAGGGATATTTTTATAGATATGTGTAAGGAATTATCTAAGGATAAGACCACAGTGTCATAGATTTAAAAGTATGTGTCATGATTTATGCAACCTAGAAGTAATTTTTCCAAATTATGTGGTTTTATTTTATGATATGTGTTTCTCACCCTATTCATTCTAGTTTTAGTCAATGGTTTCAACAAGAAAGAACTTTGTTTTCCTTGAATTTTCCATATTTGGAAAGTATGATATTTCTAGAAATAAATATCTTGAGTGGAAATATCATGAAGAGAATCAGGAATATAATATGAGTACTAGTATACTATTTAAGATAAATATACTTTGAATGAAATGATAATGGTATGGGATTTTCATCCAACATTGTTTTCATTAAACGTAAGAAAAAGGATTATACTGGTTTTAAGGAACCTTAAGATAAGAATAATATTTCATATTCTAGGAAGTATTCCTTAAAGAATAATTTGATGAAGCCTGAGTAATAGTTTAAGAAGAAATTTGGATGATTCAAGTGTATATGTATTAGAATTCAGATATTATGATATATGAATCATGTAGTGTATAAGGATTTTTTGTATAATTTTTTTCATTATTTATTTTTCAGAATGTGTTAAATGAAACTGATAACCATGAAAATCGATTTAATGGAAATGTTACATTAATAGAAGGTAACCATTAACATGTTTATTTGGATGATACAATGATATTATATATGGATAAAGAGAATATAATATGGATAAAGTAAATTATAGAGTTTTTAGGACCTCAGAATTTATAATGTGTTCTTTATAGAGTGGGATATGTTATCATGGATGAAGTTTAAAACTGTTGTATTTATGAAATATATCATGTAATCTTTAAAATAATAAAGCATGCATGTTTTCCAAAAGTATAAATGGTAATTAAGGTTATTAAAATGTTTCAAGAGAATATATGGTGAGGGTATTCACATGATTGGAGTGTGAAAAAAAAGTGATACAGTATTATATATTGGGGATCAATGTTAAAAATATTTAGTGACCCTCATTCTAATTTTTTGGGATTTCATAGTCCAAAAGGGTTATAAGGTTAACCATTTATGGAATGTTTTATGATAAACTTCTGGTCAGGTTTTATAGAATAAATTATTATCTCTCAATATGAGGATTTATGTATATTGGATAACTTTTAATACCCATTTTCTATGATAAATATAGATATAATGATGTATCATTATATTTATTAATCTCATGATGCTTCAAGAATGAAAAATTTACCTTTATTCTCTAGAGTGAGAGATTAAGTGGAAATTGATGAAGGAACCACTAAGGGATGAGGTTATACCTAAGTAATGGAATGAAATCAAGTATATCTTCTTTAAGAAAATATTCTTGCAATAAAATGTTGTCGTATTATCCTCATTTTTTATGATGTGAATGGCCTTTTCAGGAATCTTTAGATTAAAGATTTGTGATTGTTATCTTTTTCTTGAAAACCCACTTATTTATGATTAGTGGTCTTTATCAATCCCTATAATTATTTACGCTTTTATTTTGTATACATGTTTCCACAATAAACCTATGTTCTCCAATGTGTGAGTTACTTTGGGAAACAATTATTGTTCCAACATTCCCTTTTAAAAGAAGTTTTAATAATCATTTTTACAATATGGGTTTCTATGAAAGGAACTTTCGTGTATCAAACCATTGATAATGGAGATGAATTTTGATGGAGAAATTTATTTTAAGGGGATAGAATGTAACACCCCTGATATTTTGTAAAATATTGTCTTCAAATTAATTTAATCTTTTTTTTTAATTTTCATTCCATGCAACACTGTATTTATCATCTGCTATATTAAATCCATATGTTATTCATTCTTTGTATGCAACAACATGATGTGATTGCATGACAGAAAACACATAGCCTAAATTGTAGTATAAAAAACACTCTACTCGTCTTCTATTAAACACAATACCATGTCCCTTTGATAACTACTTTTACACAAAAGAAAGAGTTCTAACAAACTACAATATAATATAGATAAAATATTATTATAATTATAACCTAGTCATTAAAATGGGAGATATAAAGGAGATTGAATAAATTAAAAAATTATGATATACACATGTATTTAATATTAATTCCATTAATATCAATTACATAAAAATTAAAATAATAACTATCAGAGAATAAAAAATTTCCTTTTCTATAAAACTATTTTCTACCTACAAACACCATTTTATCTCAATAAAATTAAATAAACCAATTTTGATGAATTTTATCAATATAATGTATATATTATATGTTAAGTAAATATATTTTATAATCATAAAATATATATGATACGTATAATATAACAATAAATCCAATTTTATGATTAAAATATAATATTTTTCAAAAAGGTAATTTTACAACATTATAAGGGGGAGCCCATATTAAATATAAATTTTGAAAAATTTATAATTTTTATATGAAGAAATAAACTTCATTATTTTTATAATAAAATCAAAATTTAGGTAGGGTTAGTTTTAGGTATTTTGTTGATAAATTGTATTTGTTGGTGAATAGTGAAAAACACTGAATTTTAATTCAAAACTGCTTTTTTATAATTTATTTATATAGTTAAATTATATATTAATTTGGTTTTAAACCATAATTAGACCAATAATATACCAATTAATAAAAATTTTGTCATTGTAACTAATTTTTTATTGAAATTAGATATAAAATCATTTCAAGTCTTTTGATGTTTTCAATTAATAAAACTCATCATCTCACCACGCCTGTGAGGTTAATTTTAGTTTAATTTCTTTCATTTATGGTATTATAATTTAGAAAAATGGATTATTTATATTTAATAATAATAATTTATAATTTATAGTAAGTTTAACTTAGTTTTTTACCAAGATAATTAGTGAAAGTGATTAAAATAAATTACAATGTTTAAGTGAAAAATTAACTTCATAAAGGACTAAACCTTAATCTTAATACCCTAAATGAACTAGAAATATGTCCAAAATAAATTTATAGTAACTATTTCGACCCTATAATACATATTATCTTTTTTACCAATATTGTAGCCACTTTAAATATGAATTATTTTGGTGGAATTCACTTTTCAAAAATTTATATGAATGCCACTCTTGCACTTAAAAAGATACGTGTTCGTCCCACTTATTCAGATTTATCATTCCATTTTTTACACCCAAAATATGATAAAATAATATCTCAAAATCCAAATATTAATCCTATAGGACTCAATTTTAGAATAAATTCATTCAAGTAATCACTTTTGTGTAAAAAAAAGTTACCAGAAAAAGAGCTAACATCCTTCCACAACCTCTTTTATTTTATTTTTATTCTCCACACCAATAAATTATTATTATTACATGTTTATATTTTAAAAATATTATTATAAAGATTTATATAATTTTTTATTCTAATTTTTATAGATGAAATTACATAAACATTCATATAATGGATAATGATCTTACCGTTCTTGTGTACGAGGAACTATCGCCTAATGAAATAATGTTGTTTGTTTTTACTTTACCAAATATAATGGTTTTTAATTATGTGGGATACTATTTTTTATATGATATTTAGGATATTTAGGATTTATTTATGCTTCTATAATTATCATATAAAACAAACCTTCATGCATTCCATTTTTTGTAAAAATGATAACTTCGTTCGTGGATGTGTGGACTACCACCTCCTCAAAGTGATGTGATTTGTTCACACCTTGAATGGAGTATATTATGGATTTATTTAATAAAATTTTATGATATTTATGATATTTATGATGAATTTATGATTTTTTAATCATTATATAACACATACCTTCATATTTGTTCATTTTTTTAATTACGATCACTTTGTTTCTGAACGTGTGGACTACCGCCACCTAAAAGTGATGTGATTTGTTTATATTATACATAGATTGTATTAGTGATAGTTTTAATAAAATTAAATGATTAATATGAAATAATAATTTATCTAGAATGAAATTAAAGATATATATATATATATTTAATTTACATTCTTTCTTTCAAAATTATAATTAAATGGAGACATCGTTCATGAATACGTATAGCCTACCATCTCCATGAACAGTGTATTACATTTCATATTTATATATCTTATATATAGTTATAAATTATTATATACTTTATATATATGATATATAATTTTTTTTCACTCATGAAATAATTAAATAATTATCTACGTATAAATAATGATCTATGTAATTGGATCAATAATAACTAGTTAAAATCTGTATGTAAACCAAAGTGGTTATTACCCAAAATTTTACATTGACATGGAATTGTCAATAAATGGGTAATATTAGGTCATAAGTGAATAATATATGGTATAATAAATATTGATATGGTTCTATGGTATATTTTAAACAAACATATATAATTTATATAGAAGGATTAAATGGGTACAAAGAAAGTTAAGACTTAAGGTAAGGGTTTTCTTGTCTCACTTTTAATTCTGTGAGACTTATGCATTATTCACCACTCATTTCTTTTATGTGCTGTATATTCTAACCATGAATGTATTATATGATTCTTATATATAAATTTATGGGTTTTTACATATACATTTTATCATATTTCATTCATGGGGATTATGGTTTAAAATTTACCAAATTAGTAATGTAATTTTTGTCTCAAATATTTTTTTTTGAGATAAATTCCTTTTTACGCACCTATATTTTTATGTGGGGTGTATATACTACACTTTGACATGTTATATCATGAATATAATTCATTAATAATATTTTTATAATAATATAATGATATTATCTCATTTTTATTATGATTCAATGTCACCGAAGTGGTAATACTTTATGGATAAAATTTCCTCATTTATTAGGATCGTTTAAAATTATGTTTCTATTAATGAAATCTTATTATCCCAATCTCAAGAACACTCACGAATTTTATTTTTTTCCAGTCATTCCTAATATCATCATGTTTTGATATTATTGTTCCTCTCTTTGGTACTTAAGATAATTAAAAAAGGATTTTTAAGAAAATATTACTTTATCACTCTCTTATATTTTAAATATCTATTCATTAAAAACCATTTTTTCTAAAAATGTTTTCAATAATTTTTTATATTTAAAAAAATTAAAATTTTTAAATATTCATATTTTTTTTCAAAAAAATTCAAATTCTTTAAGAATTATTTATATGTTTTCATGGTCATTTTCATTTGAAAAAATATTTTAAAAACCTTTTCTGTTTTAAAATTTTATTTTCATACTGGAAAGGGTGTTTTCCTCAAGAAATGTTTTAAGTCATCATTAATGATTCCATTAAATTTTTTCAATTTGGATTTCCATAAAAATTATTTTTAAAATGATATATATTTTACTAATTGTTTTTTAAATAAAATTTATTATCCAAGTGATCTTTAAAAATCCTTCCCTATATAAGATGATATAATTTTTTATAGTTTATGAATTAATGGGGATATTATTTAATAATATGGTTCATATTATTTTTTGAATGGTTTATGTTTTGATATAATGATGTTTTTGAAACTTATTTCTATTCCATGGGTTATATGATTTCAAATACCACTTCTTTTCATGGGTTATTCTTTAATAAAATGATTGTGAGACCAATCTTTTTTATATATATAATGATATGATGAAATGTTTACGATAACCATTTAATTTTATGGTTTACGAAATGATGATTTTCTATAATCTTGAGGTACACATATGTATGATATGATTTTGTGATGGGTGAAACCTATATCTCCCTCTAATGCATTGTTAATGACGGATGAGTCATTAGTATATATGTTACTCATGAACATGATTACATGTCCATAGTATTAAATGGTAACCTGATTACATGTTCAAAATGTTTTGAATGAACTGAATTACAGGTTCATAATGTTATAGATGGACTTGGTTACAAGTCCATAAGTTTATGCATGAACCTGATTACATGTTCAAAATGTTATGAGTTAACATTATTATGTGTTTAAATTGTTATTATTGAACCTGATTTCATATTCACAATGTTATTCAAGGACTTATTTTCATATTCATAAGTTTATGTGTGAACCGAATTACATGTTCACAATGTTATGAGTGATCCTTATAACCTGGTCACAATATTATGTGTGAACCTGATTACATGTTAAAAATATTGTGAATGGACCTTGTTAAATGTCCATAAGATTTTTCATTAACTTGATTAAATGTCAAACAATGTTATGCATGGACCTGGATTCATGTCCATATGTTTATTCAAGAACCTGATTACATATTCATAATGTTATGCGTGAACCTGATTAAATGTTCATAATTCTATGCATAGACCAGGTTGCATGTCCATATGTTTAGATGAGGTCCTTTCTTAATTTCCTTAACTTAATGAGTGAACCTATTTCTACTTATACATATTCACAATATTATAAGATGATGTACATACCACAATTCCATGTATTATTCCTATGATATGATTTTTTGGCTTATATTTTCGATTATTTTGTGATTCATGTCTTATAAATTGGTAATATTTATTCCCTGATTCATGTTTTCAATATTTGATATGTTGGGTATGATCTTATAATTCAATGATCACATTATTGTATCATAATTTTCATGTTTATGCTTACATATCCTCCATTATTAACCTAATTGAACATCTATGATTTCCCATTTTTTATATTTCCTTTAAAATGGGTTTTTGAAGATATGTATTATGTATATTGTATTTATGAAGGGTGATATTCATGAAGAACCTAGTGGGAGATAATGTAACTCAAAAATATATAACTGTTCTTGTTTCCAAGATTCCAAGGGCTCTAAACTAACACAGTCTCTGGGAATCTGTTTCTATAAATTTTATAAGTATCCCCGAAAAAATGTTATAATTTTAATGTATTAAAAGTGAGGGTTGTTATAAAAATAGTTTCCATAATGGTAACCACTCCATACCCTTATGGAGTTGAGAGGTATAATGGTAAGATTAAGGGTAATATGGAATTACCCTTACATAGATAAGTCTATGTATGGGTCATGTGATATTACTATTATGTGTAATGGTTTGTGTAAGGGAATAATATTTGTTTATCATTATGCAATATAGTTATGCACAATGTATGAATATTGGTAAATTTGTTAATACCTTTAGGAAAGTCTCATGTGTATAGGTATCACCCTTATGAACATGGGTTTTTATAATGGTCTTGACATAATGCATGAGTTCAAGAAGGACCAGTAATGGATATCACTATTTACCCATATGTGAATCATTCACATAATGGGAGAAACTTTATGCAGTGGTACTGTGTAATGGTCATGGATCCCTACCTTTACGCAAGATCACCTAACCCGATTTACCATTATTTAGAGTGTCTTTGTATGTGTAGAATAATATTTTCCTTAAGAAGAATACGGTTCCTGTGTAGGGGTAAATATAATATTTATTTAAAAAAATATAACACTTAAAATGATTTATATGGTTCAAAAAATGTTTATAAATCATTAAGAATTGTATTTTTTATATTTTCAGTTATCAAATGTTTATAAATTAATTAATTATCAGTTATTGAAGAAATTTTTATAAAACATTTTATTCCCATATATTAAATGTTAATATTTTACATAGCTTTTAACAAAATATATGGAAATTATTATTATATAGAAATAATAGTGTTTATTTATAATTCAAAGTCAATAATTAATATAAGGTTATAAGTTATGAAATTAAGGGAGAATATAAATTATTTATATTTAAATTATGAATGGTTCAAAATTATTTATTTTGAATTGTTCAAAAATAAAAGGGTGTCTTATTTGGATATTATTTTATCCACATCAAATGTGTTTTGATGATTTATATGATCAATTATTAAATAATAGTAATTTATATGATTTTTAGATTATGTAAGATTATTACATATTATAAATTCAATTATAAATTTTTTATAATTCATATAATATAATATATTTAAAATTTAAATTCCATATAATGATAAATATGAAAGATGTAATATTGGAATTGATATAAAATGTTTATATTCAAAATTATGGAATGACCATAATGTTAAATATAAAACATTAGATGGTTTTATAATTATCTTTTATTTATGAATTTTTTATAAATGTTTGTCTCGTATTTAAATATATGAATTCATCACTTATTTAAATGTTATTCCATATTATATTCATGTTTAGTAAATTGTCTATGAACTGTGAAAATTGTGTAGTCATTAGTTTAGAATGTTAAACTAATTTTAGGATATAAAATTCCATTTCATGTCAGGATTGACTCCATAATGAATTTGTTTTTTTTAAATACCATGCCCTTATTTAGTAATTGAAGTTATGAACTTCAAATCAGTTATTAAATATTTTTTTCTAAAAATTAGGTTTTATAGTTATGATGAATTTAATTCTATCTTCAGTAATGTTTATATAGTTGGGGTACTTTGGATCGAACTACTTACCTACTAAAGGGCTTATTCCTTGTCTAGGCTGGCGAATGGGGTTTACTGTTTTTCAATATGTGATTACCCATGTGGAAAATTCAATTACATTTAATAAAGTGTTTTTTTACCATATGTATATAATGAATTTATATATGTATGAATATATTTAACATCTAATTTTGGGGGAATAACACAAACTTGTGTGTTGTGTAAACAGTTTCACATAAATATGGATTGAATATATTTATTTTTTAGGGTTAATAGGATATAAAAAATAACTATAATAATGACTATATAAAATGTAATAACATTATATAGATGGTGTGACTAAAATCTTTTTCAAATACTAAGTGTGATATTCTTTCCAAAGTGGAACTTTTTAATACCTCGATCATCCAACCAGGTAATTTTTTACCAGATTCTGGTTCCCATGGATTATCTTGTGTAAGGAAACCATATGATAAGTGAATCTAGATTTCCTTTTCAATTAGTTTCATTAAAAAGTCGAGTTCTCATAAATTTTCCTTGTTTATACTATTTTTGGAATTTTATTAGTTTAAGAATTTTCAGGGAAGCCCAAAATGTTATGATACCAAAGGAATAAGAGTTAATTTTATCCTTATGATTAATTGTAAAATGGATTGTCCCATCACCTATATAATAATAATATATGATATGATATGGATGATGTCATACAAAAATAATTTAGTGGTTAGATGAATACCAATGTCGACTCATTTAAGAATATTTATTAAGGAATGATCAATGTGACCGAATATTTTCTTCCAAGGAATGAAATTTTTCAACAGGTGAATAACTATGTTTATAGGATCATAAAGTGATTCATTAAAGGTTCTTAAGTAATTAAATTCGTAATTTCCAATGGAATATTAGACTCATGTACTCAATATTATTGGTTACATCAAATGATATCCAATATAATTGAATATCTTGATAACCCGGTGATATTAAAGGATTACATTAATATTTAATGTTTTTGTAAATCAATTATATTACTACGACATATATATGAAATATATTATAGTATTTAAAATTTTTATAAGTATACATAAGGTCATAAATATAAATAATTGTTACTTAAAGATTTATTTAAATTAATAGAGAAAAATATTATATACATTGATAACTTGGATGCTTCAATATTTGATAAATATGTCATATAATGTGTATTTTATCTCATATAGTTCTCAAAAAGGGTATATAAACAGTATTTATTTAAATGAGATTATATTAATAAAACAAAAGGTTTATAATTTCATTAATTATATAACATTCTTTAAGGGGAGAATAAAAATGGATTCTTATAGTTAATGAAATTTTTCCTATTATCATCTATGGAAATGTTATGAAAGTATGACAAAATTTATGATATGTATAATTTATATTCTCAAGTTATAAACCAGGAAAATTATTTTTTGATTATAGTACTAATTAGATAGTATGTGGGGGTAACATTTCAAACCATAAGCATAAAAGATTGTTGAAAAGTTAAACAATGTTTCTTTAGAAACCTATCAAGGTAATTCAAACATAGAAATATTCAGAAAATTTATAATTCAACATGATTAGATTATTTAAGATATATCTGAAGAATTCTTAAAGATTTATGGAATTTCCATGTCAGGTATTAATGTTATAGAAATTAATTCTTCAATTTTGAATGGTATGTGATATTGAATATATATTTTTAAATGTTTTTTAAATTTAAAAGAGTTTGAAATTAATTGAAGAGTTGATTGATCTTATAGTTTACATTAATGAATCAATGAGTTTATATATTTCAATTTAAGGGATAGTTTCAAGTTGAAATAAATCTAGTATGTGTATCTTTATCTCATTTCACTTATATAATAAGAGGTGTTAATTTCTAACAAATAGATATTGTCAATAAGTATGAGATAATTTTTTATAAACACATGTTTTATGATTCATCAATTTTTATAACATATATTGAGAAGAATACATGGATAAAATTTACTATAGATGATAAAATTTTCTATAGAGGATAAAAGTGTTTATCCATACATTTGTTAAAATATATGGGAATGTGTTCCTTCCACCCATTGGTAATATATTTTAATAATGTATTATTTTCAAATAAAAATATTCTAACACATATAATACAATATATTATGTGGAAACAATAGTGTATTTCTTTAATATTCCTACTAAAAAGAAATAAATGTTATTTCCTATCACAAAATGGTTGGTCTATCTTAGAAAGATATTCAAAAAATAATATAGTGTCTAAGAGGCTATTGTGATTATGTTTGAACTTAGTGATGTTTTAAAATATGAAATAATGAAAACACATATATAAATTTAATGTTTTTCAACATAATATCCTAAAATGATTAGGATATACAATAGTAAATAAAAATTTAATGTGTTACACTTAGTTTCCATTTTTAAAGTTGATCTCATTATTTACTGAAATAATATAAGAGCCTACGATTAATTTTTTTTCTCTTAATATCCTAATTTTTTTAGGGTATGTGAATATTTAAAGAGTTTCATTTAGTTAATATGAAGAATGAATTGACTATATCTTAAAGGACAGTACCAGTCAAATTGAATAGTAAATTACACATGATATTCATAAAGATTTAGATGTATGGTGGTAAAGAGAAATGTAATTTGTTTCATTAGTTACAATAAAAAAATTCACTGTATCCTAAAACTATGTAGGATGTGTTGGTAAATAGAAATTTAAGAGATACATTTACTTATCATATTAATGTAATTGTCACTATTTCCTAAAAGAATTTAGGAAGATAGGTAAATAATAATGTAAGTAGTTAGATTATTTAAAGGAAATTGTTTTATGGAATAGAGTTCCAAGGATAATGATGATGAAAATAGAAAAATTTATAAGCAAACAATAAAATTTTCCCTCATATTATTAAATGTTTTGACGTCAAGAGATTTGAATTTTTTCAAAGGGTTGAAAATTAGGAATATGTTCCAAAGTCTCGCCATTATTCAAATTTCATTACTTCATAGATGTTCCTCACTATTGATTATGTTGGAAGGGTTTTATAAAATTGTCACATAGAGATGTGATGCATTCATGAATAGATGTAAAGTGTATTTCATTTGATATAATGAGTTAATATAATCTATAAAATGTAGAAAACATAAGAATGATCTGGTAGTTTGTAATATATGATATGAAAAATAAGTACTTATTTTGGGTTTATGAAATATTACTAAAAATATTAAATTTAATAAAGGTATCATATTAAAACGAAACCTCCATTTTACCATTCTTTCATGTTTGATACATAAATGTATCTATAGATATAAATTTATTCAAGTGAAATTATAATAGACCTCCCATAGTAAAACACCCTAAGTTTTATAAACCTTTTTCCCCCAAATAAATTAATTTCCATTGATGCCTTGCTTTGAACAAATTAAAACATACCATACAGTTGGAACTAACTTGGTTTTCACTAGACACAATATCGACTTATCTTGTGTTACACTAAACATTTAGTTTCTAAAAAGCATATTTTATAATTATTTAAACAAGATAGTTATACCCTAGCTATTAAACATGGTAATATGAATTGTATTAACTAATTTTAAAATATTATTTATAATATTTATATATATATATAACATATTGATAATGATAAGTATAATTTTTAATAAAGTCTTTGTATTTTTTAAAATATTATTTTCTCAAAAGAACTACTTTTAATATCCTTCTACAAAAAACAATAAATTCAATTTCAAACACATTTAGAAATTTAATTTAATAAAATAAACATCATTTTTGAATTCAGAATTTTTAAATTAGAATAGATTGAATATTTGATATTTTTATAAAAAACTAGATTTTTTGATGAATAGTGAAAAATAATAAATTTAAATTCAAAACTGTTTTTCATCTATCTTATTTATATAATTAAATTATAATATAATTTGGTTTTGATGTATTATTATATAAAATATACCCCCATTAACCCCATTTAGTTAATTTAAACCAATTTCACCATAAATGTTGTTATAAAAACATAGCAAGCTTTTGAACTTTTTTACTCTAAAATCCTATAGTGTAGTCCTTTCTACAAGATTATTTTTAAATAAATTTCTGCTAATTATGTGTTTTCAATTAGAAAAAATGGATTCAATATTTGGAATCATAACAAATTATATGTTCTACTAAGGTTAACTTTGTTTTTGACAAAAACTATTACTGAAGGCGATTAAATTTAATTTCAACGATTAAGAGAAAAATTAGCATAACCAAGTACATAACCTTTTATTGAACACCCAAAAACAACTAGAAACATGTCCAAAATCAATTTTATGGAAATATCTATACCCTATACACCATTTTCTAAAGAACATTCCACTATTGGTCCGACATTCCATTGAAAAAACATGGGTGGAATTCTCTTTTCAAAAAATTGAAAGAATTCCACTCTTCCTCCACTATAAAGAAGGCACTCACTCTTCCCACTTCCTAACAACTCTCAATCCCTTTGGCTCACCACAAATATGCTCTAATAAGATCCCAAAATCCCTCCATTTTCCATTGAATCATTCCTTTGGGAAGGAATGCGACCAAAGAAGCTAATTTGTTAAAGACAAATGGTGTTTCCCAAAGAATAGGTAACAACCTTCCATGAGCTCCATTCTTTTATTTTATTTCTCTACCTATAAGAAACTGATTTTTCACTTTTGTTTGGATCCTTTAAATTTCGGTCTAATTTTTTATTTTGGACCTAATATGGATGTCTTGTGAGTTAGAAAATGTCCCAAGTTTGTCTAGGTATTGTTCGAATCCTAGAACTAAGCTTTTTTGAGAAAATGGCCTTTTTGCAAGGTTATAGTAAACCGTGTGGGTATGGCGTAGAGTTAAATCTACCCATGTGGATAGTCTGCATTTTCAAGTGGAGCTATTTCACATAGTTTTCACATAGTTTCTCTAACCATGCGGCCTAACTGTGTGAGTGACCCTCTTCTCTAGGTACCCATGCAAGGTTTGTGCACGATTTGTCCGATCATGCACACAAACCATTAACAGGCTAAATTTTGGGTATTTTTACCATTTTATCCTTAATGATCTAATTTAACTTATTCCTTCCTATTATACAATTTTCTAGTGGTGTGAACTCCATTTTCTATCATTTTAGATATTTGTATGGCCTAATCTAGGGATCAAGAGTTCTCCTTCATCTGGGATCTGATCGAGATTTTTTTATCACATTGGATACACAACGAAAAGTAATCATGTTTTTCTGAGCTATAATTCTTCTTAATTTCTCTAATACATGTTCTCAAGGTGTGATTAATTTTAACTTTTTCTCTGATATACTCCATTCCAAGATGGATTATAGGCCAATACTGGATGAGGAGAGTCTTACAAGCCTAATGTGGGTGGTCTATAACTTATCCCTCAAGTTAGTTGATTTTAGAATTGTTGTGCAAGGCCCGCTAATTTAATTTAGTGTCATTAATTGAATTTAGATTCCATTATTATAATAATTGGAACTGTAAAGTTATTCTATTTCCAAATATTTTATTATTTGTTAGTGATTACCCCCACAACTCCATCAATCCCATGTAGGATGTTTTCCCATTGTTTTTGTTCTGTTATTTTGACATATTTGAGTCATCATTTGGGTGTGCCTTTTCTTGATCATTCTAAGGGTATGTTTTTTTATATTAAATGGATTGTTTTATATTGTGAATTTCATAATGGAAAGTACCATGTATTCTCGCCTCTTGACCCACCTATGCTAATTGCTTCAATCAATGATTAAATGTTAAATTGAAATTGGAATGTATACTAAGTATATGACTTGGAATTATTAAATATAATTGAATAATAGTTTAAATGTTCATTGAACCCTTTACCATGTTAGTGGAAGCAATTGTAGTGAACCTTGATTATTTAAATTCCTTAAATGGGTTAAAGAAATGGTTTTAGGGACTTTTCCCTGGTCACACTGATGAAAAAAAAACATGAACCAAATAGACTTATTGATTAAGTATAAATTGGTTAAATGGTTTTATAATCAAATGTCCTTGTTACACTAATGAAATGTATTGGATTTAACCACATAAATTATACATGACATCATTATCAAATATGAGTGGCCAGACTGAATCTCGCCTTTGATTCCAAAGGGAATACCTAGGGCACTTGGAATCCCCATTCCGATTAAAGGATGCAGTTTGCTTTGTTTGATACCCACTTGGATCCAGGTCTATATATATTCATAGAAACCTAGTATGACACTGTTTGATCCCTTAAATAATATTACATGATGCCTTGAATACACTCCTTAGATACAGTAATGAAAAGTAGGTCTCATGATTAAAGATCATCAGGTTGAGTCATTTCTTAGCCTTATTTTACCTTGGATGAACTCCTTGGACACGGTAGGTGTATTAGTGTAGAATGACATGGAATATTATCCTTGTATTACACTATTAACCTTTTCTAGGCTACATAAAATACTGATTTGGAGATACTTGGTGTAAATATTCCCTTGGTTATTACCTTGGAACATCATTACTAAATATCATTACAGGTTTCCTTCTTACATCTTCAAACACTCACTATTGCTAACATGTGACTTATTTATAAATTGGTATCAACAAAATAATGAACATTTTACATATAAAAATAATATATGAGGAATGAATAAGGTATATGGGTATTTAGTTACATTGTACTACTTTAATTTATATTTTCATAATTGCACACTTTTGCATTCCCATTACATGGGTCGACTATTATAGACACCATTGGTGGTAGCCAATTGAGATTTATCTCACACCCTCTTCGAGTTCCATTTGATAATTGGTAAAAATTACATGAATTAAAGTGATGATAAAGAAAATAATATATCATCGAATACTTGATTGCTTTCAGTTTAGGATGGAACTTGATAGCATATGACCGAGCTGAAGCTCGGGACTCTTGGGAAAGTCTTTTGATTTCATTTATAAATTTATAGAACATATAATTCATTCTATATTGAATCTATGTTTTCTAGTTTTCTAGTGTCATGAAATATCATCATTAGTTATTCCAGTTGATCCAGTTATTATTATCCTTGCATATTTATTGATTGTTTCTACATTGATTGTTTACTTATATTGCTTCTACTTTTTTACCTCTGTTTATATTTATTTTCTGTGTAACACTCTGGTAAGGAGGTAATATTCTCCCCATAGACACACCCTATTACCTCACTAAATGTCGGTAGCCTTTGAAATTTCTGGAGATGCGCTTGAGGCCTTGTGGCCCACCGATCTTGGTGTACCTATTAAGTGGCATATGGGTTTGGTAAATCACAAAGTGGTATTAGAGGTTGTTATTTTCCTTATTACTATTTGGAGACAATATTCAGGAGATTACGAATGCTTGGTAATTGTTCATAAGTCATTCATGGTTATCACGAACCCAGGATAGTGGTAAAATCCATGTTACCCTAAATATAATTGTTGTTTTGTTTACCTATTAAAGTTGACATTATTTCACTGTTGGGTGGCCCACACGATGTGTGGTGTTATTGATTATTATTTTAATTCAAGTTATATTTTATACTTATCATTATTATATGAGGGAAAGGATCATTATTACATGAATCACTATAGGCACCAATAATTCAATTGTCATGCGTATTGTCATGCCATATAGGTGCATTTCACTACTTTTCATTTCTTGGTATGTCTTTGATTGTTGAGTTATTCAGTGATAGTTTTATTATACTTGTATTACTCTTGGTTGTGATTGAGTTATTTCCTTTCTCAATTCATTAGTTGTATGGGCTCTCATGGGTTAGGATGAGTAATTTACAATGTCAATCAATTATGCTATAAATAAATGTGTGCCGTTTGTAGTGATAAGGTGTATATGCACCAATTCAATGGGAATAGACATCCATTATAATGTGAAACATGACATCTAAAATGAAATGTTTTCATGTATTTATCCCACCTTATCATGTTTATGAAAGATAATGGAGTGAACCTGGTAATTAAATTTAAAATGAAACGAAACATATACTTGAGATCTTGCCATCACTTGGCCATCTAAGCAGGTACTTGGGGTAGCATGCCTTGGGTAGTGAGTATTTTATTGTTTATATCCAATATGTGTTTCAATATATCTTCTTAAAACTTTTTTTGGGGCATGTTCTTGGAATTTGAATACCAATTAATACTACCACGACATCCTCGTATTGTATGCCACGAAGGTGGGGACGACCACGCTCCAGACACCATGGGACCTGATCCACCAGCCTTACCTCCAATAGTTCTACTTAAGGAACCACCTAATTTAATTGATCTAGGCACAAAATCCCATGTTCAATATATTTTAATACATCCCATGTTTTCCATAAATTGTTTTCCATTACTTTCACATACGATGTATGATATGACTCGTGAGTTCCTATGGTAGATTCCTTATACTTTATTAAGGGATGGTGGTCCACAAGCCACTGAGTCTTGGATTGAGGCAACCCTATCTTTCATTGATCATCTAGAGATGAATATATAGAGGAGGGTAAAAATTTATACTTACAAGATATGAGATTCACCCAAGAACTGGTGGGATGAGATTACCTAGGCTGGTTATCATCCAGGCATGTTATGGGCTGATTTCTAGACTTCTTTCTATAATAAATTCATTCCGTAGACATTGAGAGTTGATAGATCTAGATATTTCATGCATATCGAGTGGGGTTCTATTTCAGTTATGGATTATTTAGTTCATTTCACGGAGTTATAGAACTTTTCACTGCTACAAGATGGTGATGAGCTTTCATGTGACAGATATTTCGAGGATGGGCTTCAATACACCATTCGTATATAGGTGAATGTATTTATCCTGCCTTCTTTTTATGAAATAATATATCATGGTCATATCACTATGTATAAAATGATGGATGGAAATATCACCGATTATAGAGGATCAATGTCATGAAAGGCTAGTAGTTATCCCGGTGGCAAGAAATGTTCCCTCAAGGTTTCTTGTCAGGGCAGTGAGAACCAGAGTACCCGTTTGATAACTCTATGGTGTGTCATCAATGTGGAAGACAGGGGAACCCTAATAATCATTGTGATAATGACACAATGGAGTGTCAGGATTGTAGACATATGGGGTATCATCATAGATAATGTAAGACTTTTCACCAAATTCGAGTTTATAAGGTTCTAAGTCATCTCCACCATTAAGAGTGGGTTATTTTGTGTTGTGTCAGGAATGGAGTTGTAATACCACCAGCACGACTGGGTCAGGAAGAGGTCATGGTCATTGTTTCCAAAACCCTGATCACCATCAATTTCAACTATGTAGTTATGAACATGGTAGTCCAGCTGCTACCCAGGGACGTGGATCAGGCCAGTTTCATGCACTACACCTGATACCCAAGGATCGGGTTATGGGGCCTTCTACAGTATGAGTTACTATTCTAGTGGAATATACTATAGCATATTCTTTATTTGATATAGGTTCTTTGAAATATTTATCTCTGTATATATCATGGAGAGTCTTAAACTAGATATAGAGTATTACTATGGAGTAATTACCATAGACACGTCGTTCGGAGTGCGGTCAGAGGGCATTAACCAATGTAGGGACTTCCCCCTTGAGATAGGTTGTTAAAAGTTTTACATAACCTATTCATTCTCAAGATGATAGGCTTAGATTTCAATTTTGGGATGGATTTTTTGGTTAAATATCATGCTTTTGAAGACTTCAATTGCCATAGGTTATATTTTACATCACAATAGGGAAGAAGTTATCTACATAAGGGTGAGTGGGATGTACATGATAGTAGTGCGGGAAATGAGCATCATGGTCTAGGTTGAGTGACCACCCATATTGAAAATATATTCAAATAGTATCAGGGTTTACATCAAACTGATTTCCCTCTAGTAGTGGATCATGTCAAGGACGTATTTTGAGATGATTTTTCTAGATTAACTCCTTAGAGAGAGGTAGAGTTTAAGATCTAGATATTTCCAAGAGCAGCTCCAATGTCTATTACTTCTTATAGGATAGAACCCACATACCTTTAAGAGCTTAAGAATTAGTTATGGTATTTAGAGACCAAAGGCTATATATGACCCAGAACATCCTCTTTGGGTTCACCCGTGTTTTCTCCAAGAAGGATGATAGAACCTTACATATATATGTGATTTAAAAAAATGTGATCCATCTTACAATCAAGAAACAGTATCTACTTCTTGGAATAGATGATCTCTTATACCATCTCTGAGGATTTAGGGTCTTCTGAAAGACCGAACTATGTTCAGGATATCAAAAATTTTGAGTAAGGACACCAGATATACCTCTTAAATATTTTCATAGTAGGTATGGTCTATATGAGTACCTTGTTATGTCATTCAGTCTTATGAACATGCACACTATTTTCTTGGATTTGATGAGTAGGGTGTTTCACCCCTATATAGATTCTTTTGTTGTGTTCTTTGTGGAAGACATATTTGTTTATTCTCACTCTCTTAACAACCATACCAATCATATTGATATTGTTCTAAGTGCACTAATAGTGAAACAAATTTATTTGAACATGGATATGTGCCACTTTTGGATCAATAAAGTTCACTTCTTTGGTCATATAATATCATAATCAAGGGGATATATTGACACAAAAAGGGATAGGGATATATTTTACAAGAATTATACAATGAATTTATTTTATATAAAATGTTTCTTGGGGATGGATTGATATTATAGAAATTTCATATAGTAATTTTATTTTCTTGATTCATCACTTACTAGCCTTACAAATCTAGGTTTTAAGTTCTTATAGTCAGAATAATGCAAGAAAGTATTTTAGGAGTTCAAATGGAGGCTTCTCTTATCACCTATTATAATTCATAAATATCTTGAAGAGGTTATAACATCTTATATGATGCATTATTTATCCTCATTGGATCCGTTTTGAGGCAATAAGATATAGTCGTTGTGTACGAATCTCTACAGTTGATGCCTCATGAGAAAAATTACCATGCACACCCCAATTACCCAGACTTGGTGCATTACTACATAAAGTTGACATGATCACAAAAGATCAAGTCTCGAAATACTGATTAGTTTAGTAGCTTTGGAAACACTAGATACATTAATAAGTCTTACCTTACATGATAATATGGAAAAATAAAACAACATAGTCTCCATAGTTCACACTCATATCCCCTCAGACTATCCCTGCAGGTCAGTCATAAAATACTTCTTCACATCCTGGGAAAAAATAAAACATAGAAAGGGGTGAGCTCAGATGCTCAGTAAGGATAACAATATAGTGAAAACTTTCATAAATAAGTATAAACATTTAAGGAAATGTATAACTAAAACAAAAGCCTTTTAAACATGAACTTCAACATAACATGGAAAAAATGAAATAATGCCATTTACTTATTCACATTGATATTGTACTAGTTGAATAATCACATGCAATATCAATAACCACTTTCATAATGATGGAATGCATAATGCCATACTATCATAGCCACATAGACAAGGCCTTGTGCCAAGACTGCAAATATGATTTTGTCAAGGCATTGTGCCAAGACACTAGTTTGTCTCATGAGACCTACTGATGCATTGAGGAGCTATAGCAGGCTCCACTCATCACTTACATAGTCTAATGCTTTCCTCATATGAACAGGTTAAAACATAACATAAACATTCGTATTAAAACTAGCATACAAAATGTCAATAATTTATCCACAAACCATGAATGGTATAAAAATAAAACATCCACAGTCAAACATATCACAAAACCTTAAATAAAATATGGAAGTTTTGTATCATAATAAATCAACTTCAAATAAGCTTAAAATCCATTAAAGGATGTTGACATAGATGAAACCAAAACTATTTGAGATAAATATATCTTTTTTGTAATCATTTAAAAGTCACATAATTATAAAATAAAAAAATTACATTGAAAATATTCTTATAAAATTTTAAGGGATTCTTCGATGATTTTATAATGGCATAAAATAGATGCACCCGCCATATAAGTTAAAAAAGACATTCTTACCTTAATTTTGTCAAAAAGCTTAAAAAGTACCTTGCATGGAAAACGACAGAAGTATTCCTTTATAAACATATTATAAAAAGTAAAACAAGGGTATAAATGACTTTATCCCATAGTCTATAAAATAGTATGTATGTTTTGAAATTAATTTTTAAGAAACATGGATGTGGATGTAAAAGATGTCCTAGTAGATAATTACGTATAAACAACTTCTAATATTGAAGAGATTGTGAAATTAACCCTTACCTTGTACTTTTACTTGGTCGATGGTAGGTTAAACTCATGTATAATGGTTAAATAATTATTATTAAATTATAAAAGAATCATATACATTAATATGATATCATATACTATCTTTTAACATTGGTTTGTTAATAATATCTTAGTATTATCATTTTTTCAGGTGTTAGCGGATTCGTTTTCCTGTATATTCTTTGTTATGTGGGTCATATTTGTTATGTATGGTATGTATCGTATTCATATCTAGAATGATATCAAGTATTTAAACATTATTTGTTATCATCTAAAGAAAATTAGTCTAAAATGGACACGATGGGAAACAAATCTCATCGCGTTTGTGGAGATGGTAATCCGTACGTACGCACGAGCGACAATATCATTCTTTTATTATTAAAATAATATATAATTGGATGGTATATCATATATACATAATAATTTTCATGTTATATTTATTATTAAAATCAATTACACATCATTATAATACCCCTCCAAATAATAATGTATTGAATAACAATTACACCACGACATGGAGACGGTAAGCCGAACGTACACACATATGGTGACATGTCATCCATAGGATGGATAGAATAATGATTTTGGTTGTAAAATATTTATAATAACATCACATTATATATAATATACTGGAGTTATTATTTTATAATGGAAACAACAAATATAAAGGAAGTGGAAGAAGAAAAGAACTTGGAAGAGGTGGTGAGATATTTACCTCTTCTTCAGGTTCTTCCTTTTGATTTGATCAAAAGGGCTCCTTAGGTTGGCTTTATGACTAAATTAAGGTATCTAGGATTAAGGGAGGAAATTTTATATGGTATTTGGGCAGAGTTTGGCCGAGCCAAATGGCTTTGAAGTAGTTAATTAGAGAGAAGTGGGAGTTCCCTTTTATAAGAGAGGTGAGGGGTACCTTAGGAAAAGCCAGAAATATTATTTTATAATAAAATAATTTTCGGTTTCTAATGGCTCCAAAATGGATTATTTAAAGTCTAAGGTTGATATGGGTCTAAAACCACTCAACCAATAGGTTTAGATAGGTTTTGGTCACTATATTAACTTTATCTTTAACATTTAACTCTGTTAAATAATTTGACATTTACCGTGTGTCCTTGTATTTTTATATTATATTGTTAATAAACATACTATATACTTTTAATAGATCCCAAAATGGTTCATTAATGATACAAATATCATTATATAAGTCTTTTGGGAAATCCTTAGATTTTTAGGAATATAATATCAATTAATAATATAATATTTGTTTTAAAAACCCTTTTATGTCAATTTTGACACTATTTGGTATTTTGTTTTTTCTAAATTCATAAAAGCATTATTTCTTCAAAAAGATTCATCTAACAAACTATAATATGTCATATTAATCTAGGAAATTAGTGGAATTCATAAAAAGTCTCAAATTACATTTATTTGGATATTTATAATATCAATTTTTTTAATATTTTATTACTTAGCTTATTACTGCATCATCATTGTGTCATTAATAATTTAAATTATTTAATGTCTAAAAAATATAAATAAAATAAAATTATGTAGGAAATATTTTTTTATCTCTAATGAATATTTATATTAGAATTTATATTATCGGTAACCCTGTATTAAAAATGTTTTTGTTATTAAACATTGATTTTAACTTTTTTAACTATTCTTTAAATAAAATAATAATAAGTGTCCTAATCTAATCAATGTGGACCAAATAGGTTCATATTTTATTCCTAAGGTTTTTTCGGGTCTAATTATACTTATCCAATAGAATTAGGCCATGTTTTAGGGTAATAATAAAATCAATTTTATCCATAATTACCCTATTTACTTTTAACCGTGGTAAATAAAAGTAAAATGTTATTATTCACCAAAGATTATTTTTATCATATTGAACCACATTTTACTCCTTGATATTAACCTTGTCTCTCAATGTTTTGAAATTCAACTCACAGAAGCAGTAAAATTAAGTTTTATGTGAATTTGAAAATTCTCCTAGGAGGTGGGTAAAAGAGGGTGAAAAGTTCAATAAAATTTTTATATATCTAAAATTATTATAAAATGAATTCAATGAATTGAATTTAACTTATATAGGTATTATGTATATATTTTGACCTTAATTAAATTTAAATAAAATAAATAATTATTTAAATAAAAATTCGGTTTTAAACTATAACTCAGTGATTTTCACTATTCATCAAAAATTGAATGTTTTCAGAAAAATACCACAAATTCACCCTAAGCTAATTTTGATATTATGAATCCAATAATGAATCTATATTGAAAGATAAAATTTATAAAATACAAAATATTGGGCATTAATATTCATAACGGCTAGTTTGATTGGTTGTGGTGTGTTAGAACTCGAAGTTGCGTACAACACATGCTAATGTATTATTCAAAGAGAATCATATCGTGGAAGCTTGGGGTGTTACATTATCCCCTCCTTCAAATAATTTCACCCTCAAAATTTCTAGAATATTACAGCATAAAAAGACTCAGGTGGTTCTTCATCATATGTTCCTCGGGTTCCCACGGTTCCTCTTCCATCTTATGGTTTCTCCATAGAACTTTTACCAGACGAGTCGCCTGGTTTCTCATCACTTGTTCTCTTGTATCAAGAACCTTGACAAGCTCTTCACAATAAGACAGATCGGGTTCCAGTTGTAATTCGTCATAGGTGAGTACATGCATTGGGTCAGGAATGTATTTTCTCAATAGTGATATGTGGAACACATCGTGAACTTTGGAGAGACTTGGTGGCATTGCCAAACGGTAAGCTAAAACCCCAATTCGTTCTAGAATTTTGAAAGGCCCGATGTACATGGAACTCAATTTACCTATATTACCGAAACGTATATCTCCCTCCCATGGAGATACCATCCAGAAAACATGATCTCCTACATGAAATTCCAAATCCTTATTTCGGTTGTCAGCATATCTCTTCTGCCTACTTTGAGATTCTTTGATGTGGTTTTGGATTACCTTTACCTTTTCCATCGTTTCCTCCACCAGTTTTGGGCCAGCATGTTTTCTTTCACTAACATCATCCCAAAAGGTTGGTGTGTGACATCTCTTTCTGTATAACACTTTATATGGTGCCATCCGAATACTTGAATGGAAGATATTTTTATAGGAAAATTCTACCAACTGTAAATATTGATCCCACATACCCAGAAAGTCATGTGAGCAAGATCTCAACATGTCTTCTAAGGTTTGAATTGTCTATTCTGATTTTCCATCAGTTTGGGGGTGGTAGGAAGTGCTCAAATGAAGTTCAGTATCCTGGGATTTCTAAAGACTTTTCCAGAATCTTGATGTAAAATGTGGGTCACGATCAGAAAAAATCGATAGGGGTACTCCATGAAGTTTCACAACTTCATTAATTTATATTCTTCCTAGACGTTCAAGTGTTATGTCTTCTCTTATAGCAAGAAAATGTGATGACTTGGTAAGACAATCAACAATGACCCATATTGCATCGTTTCTTCTAGGATTCTTTGGTAGTCCCATGACAAAGTCCATCAAAATATTATCCCATTTCCACTCTAGTATGGGAAGAGGTAGCAGGACTCCTTCAGGCTGTTTCCTTCCAGCATTCACTTGTTGACAAACCATACATCTTGACACAGAATCAGAAATCTCCCTCTTCATGTTGTCCTACCAATAATGTTCCTTAAAATCTCTATAAATTTTGGTTCACCCATGGTGTATAGAGAAATTGTAACTACGAGCATCGTCCAACAATTCTCTTTTTAGATCAGGTATATCAGAAACACAAAGTCTCTTCCCAAATTTCAAAAATTTCTTCTTCATACACAAAGTTACTCATTATCCCATCATTCACAGCATTAATCTTCTTTTGAAATTATACATCATCGGTCTGAGAAATCTTTATCCTTTCTAGTAAAATGGTTTGGCAACTATTTGAAAAACTATCGATGTTTCACCTTCCATGGTAATTCCCATATCCATCTTCACTAGATCCATGAAAATAGGATCCCTTTCAACTCCCATCTTGTTCAAAACTCCATGATCCTTTCTACTCAAAGCATCAACCACCTTATTTTCCTTCCCTGAGTGCTAGTGTATCGTGCAATCATAATCCTTGAGTAGTTTAAGACAACTCCTTTGACTCATGTTGAGTTATTTCTATGAGAAAATATACTTCAAACTCTTGTGATGTAACACCCCAGATTTTATGAGATATATTATTTTCTTTGATGTCTTCTATTATACACTACACCAAGATTAGCTTGTACTATACACAACACCATATTAGCATGCAGTATACACAACACTATTCTTGGCTCGTGTTACCCACAATTTCAAGTTCGTTTTGTGGAAATTATTCTACACAACATTAAGTATAGATTTTGTTTAATGTATAAATGAAATATGTTTTGATTATGTTATACGCAACACTAAATGGAGCTTTCACTACACGCATCCCCGACTTGTCTTGCATTACACGCAATCAAGACCTTCTTCGATAGCGTGTGTTGTACGCAATACCGAGTTTCACTAAACAATATATTATTATAATATTATAATGAACTAGCTGTTATGAATAGTAATACCCACTTTTTAAAATTTTATAAATTTTATCTTTCAAAATGGACTTCATTTTTGGATTTATAATATCAAAATTATCCAAGGGTGAAGTTTTGGTATTTTTCTGAAAACTTTCAATTTTTGATGAATAGTGAAAACACTGGATTACTATTTAAAAACCGACTTTTTATTCAAATAAATATTTATTTTATTTAAATTTATTTTAGGTCAAAATTGATACATAATACCTATATAAGTTCAATGTAATTCATTGTAGTCATTTTATAATAATTTGAGATATATAAAAATTTCATTGAAATTTTCACCGTGTTTTACCCACCTCCTAAGAGAATTTGAAAATTTACATTAAACATAATTTTACCACTTCTCTGAGTGGAATTTTGAAAATTCTAGAGACACAGTTAATATCAAGGATTAAAATGTGGTGCGGTAAGATAAAAATAATTTTTGGTGAATAGTAACTTTTTACTTTTATTTACCACGGTTAAAAGAAAATAGGGTAATTAAGGGTAAAAATGATATTATTATTAACCTAACACATATCAAAATTCAATTGGATAAGTTTAATTCAACCAAAAACAACCTCAGGAATAAAATATTACCCTTTAGGTCCACTTGGATTAGATTAGGACATTTATTATTATTTTATTTAAAGAAGAGTTAAAATAGTTAAAATCAATGTTTAATAACTAAAATATTTTTAAAATTGGGTTATACATAAGATAAATAAGACTATAAATATTAATTAGAAATATAAAAATATTTCCTACATATTTTTATTTTATTTATAATTTTTAGACATTAAATAATTTATTTTATTTATGACACAATGATGATGCAGTAATTACCTTATTAATGAAATATTAACATAATTGATGTTATAAATACCCAAATAAATGTAATTTGAGACTTTTTATGAGTTAAACTAATTTTATAGGTCAATATTACTTGTTATTATCAATTTAATTAACTTTATTTGAACTAATCATGCTATTATAATTTTCACAAAAATCAATTACCAAATAGTGTCAAAATTGACATAAAATAGTTTTTTAAAAACACATTATATTATTAATTTTTATTCTATTATTAAAAATATAAGTCTAGGAAAAATGACTTATATAAGGTCATATATATTAATAATTAACCACTTGGGGTTCTTTTTACTTGTTATATTATGTTTATTAACCATATAGTGTCAGAAAACAAGAAGATGCGGTAAAAGTTAAATTATTTAACTTAGAGTTAAATCTAAATGATAAGGTTAATATAAAAACCTAAACATCTATAAAACCTATTGTTTGAGAGTATTTAGACCCATCCCCAGTTTATCTTCGAAATAAGTCACTTTGGAGCCATTATAAACCGAATATAACTTTATTATAAAATAATATTTTAAGCTTTTCCTAAAGTGCCCCTCTCCTCCCTTATAAAAGGGCACCTGCTCCCTCTTCTCTTAACACAATTTTGAGCCTTCAAGCTCGGCCAAACCCTACCTATTTCCCTTATCAACTTCCCTAAAAACATTATAGAGGTTCTGGTATCCTCAAAATACCAACTCTAGTGCCTTAAGAAGAAGCTTAAAAGAGGCGCGTCGAAGAAGAGGTAATCTCTTCTACCGATTTTTTTCAAGTTTCTTTCTTCTTCAACTTCTTCTTATTTAGTTGTTTCATTATAAATTAATAACATAATTATCACTATTATACTGATATGTTATTATAAATATGAAAAAACCCCATTCCCCCTTATATCCATCCTACGGAAAACAAAATCACCGCGCGTGCGTACATACAGAATACTGTCTCCACACCGTGTTGTAATCTGTTTTTCCACCACCACCTTACTTGGATGGGTATAATTGTGTAAAGAATAACTATAGATGGTTATTATAACATCATAATGATTCTGATATATTATATCATCCACTCCAATTCCATTCAATAATTATGGGAACGATATCATCGCCCGTGCGTACGTATGGATTACCATCTCCACGACGCGATGAGATTCATTCTCCATGTTAACCATTAAAGAATGATTATAATGTATATATAATTAATAATAACGAAATATATTACATAATAATGCTACTCTATTTATTTATATATACATATATATGTCATATACTTACTTCCATTCATGTCAATATGGAAAGGAAAACTTTATTCATGCGTACGTACGACCTACCGTCTCTATGAACGGTGCATTTCATTTCATTCATCTATATATTATATACATATACTGAATATATATGATATATAAATCATGATTTACATTCTGGAAGTAATAAAATCATGATATAAGTAATAATAATATCATGAACAACAAGTCCAAACACGTACGATAAATAAAACGATTTTACCCAAAACGCTACTTTAACATGGAATTTAAAAAATAATAGGTAATATAAAGACATAAGTGAACCATATATGATATCATAACAATGAATATGATTATGTAGTAAGTAAATGGCATTATTTAAATCATTATATAAGAGTTTCGGATACGTACGAAGCATATCTAACCTAAGGTAAGGGATAACTTTTCGAATCTCGTTTTTGTCTGAGATTGTTTATTCGTAAGTATTTACTGGGGGTATATTTATCATCCATGTCAATGTTTTCTAAAAATAGTTTCATTTATTTTTAATGTTTTTTTACCCATTTCCTACTTTTACTACATTGTATGCAAAGAATTTTTCTTTTGTTTACCGTACAAGGTACTTTTTGACTTTTTCGAAAAAAGTACCAGAAGAATGTTTTTATCTTATACGGTATGAAAGGATTTTTATGGTCTCATAACACCTTATTTTCATGAATATTACTCTACAAGATTTCATGAATATTTTCAACAAAATACTTTTCTTTTAAAATTGCATGGTATTTTGTGAAACTAAAATTATTTGAAGAAGAAAGGATATTTTCATCAAGAATTCATTTCATGTATTTTATCAAAACCATTTTCCATATAAGATGACATTATTTCATATGTTTATGATTAAAGTATAATGTATCTATGATTAACATGGTTTCATTTTCCTTATGATGAAATGATATCAATTTTTTATATGGATTATGTTATGATGGAATAATGTTTATGAAACCCATTTTATTCTTTGGGTTATAATGAATGATCTATGTTTATGTTGTGGCAAACGTAAGAATTATTTCATTATGAGATGGGTGGGACCTATATATCCCCCCCCCAATGAATTGGGTAATGATTTATGTCTCATGAGATAGACATGGCTGGAACGGTAAGTTAATCTAGTTCAGTGATACATGACTGGAACGTGGAGTGAACTCGATTCAGAAAGGGACTTTGTCCACTATGATGGTCTTGGAAGTAATGCCTTAGCTACTATGGAAATCATATCATGTGTTTAATGGTTTTCCACAATTACATGTTTTATTCCCATGCTATTTTATCATGCTTTATGTTCTTTTATGATATATTCCTTAAATACTTCCAAGACTTATGTCTTTGCTCAAGATTTTGATGGTTAGATTTTATGTTCACGTTTTTTTGCATTCAAATATTTATGGATTGTTTTATGTTCTCTATGTGTACCATTACTGAGCATTTGAGCTCACCCTTTATATGTTTTCTTTTCCCCATGATATAAATATAGGATTTATGTAAGAAAAAAAGGCAATATATTTTTGGGAGATGTTGAAGATCTTTCACCAAGATTTGAAGATTATATTTTGAGGTTCCAAAGATACTAAAATATTACGGTCCTTTGGTGTCTGTTTTTGTTATGTATTAGATATTTCACAAATGTAATGTAATGTCTATGTATGTCATTCTATGGGTCTCTACAGTTGGTATCAGAGGAAAGGTTTGGTTAACCTTTTGAAACTAGGATGCAAAAACTTTAGTGACATCCATAAAGATATTTCTAAGGTATGTCTAGGGATGTACTTAAGGTTAAGTATCTGTATAGGTTATAATCCTAGAATAATGGAAACGATATTAGAATTAAACCTAAGATGTTAGATATTGAAGGTACTCCCCCTTTATTATTATTTTTTCCTCTCACAATATTCTTTTTGGGTTTTAAAAAATGGCCGGAAACCGGAATATTCATGATAATAGAGGATATGATAGACAATGGAATGATATTCTTCATGTAAAACCAAATGAAATAGGATCTGGAAGTCCGAATATAGTTATTATTCCTAATTAGTAATCTCATAATATGATCATTAATATTAACTTTGGTAAGTTTCCCCACTCAGCTAATAATATAAAGATGGAGTTTCATGATGATCATAGAGGAAAGAAAGTTCAATTTACCTCACATAAATCATGTGGGAAGAGGCATCAGGGAGAATGTTTCAAAGGAATTGGATGATGCTTTGGGTGTGGAAAAGAAGGACACAAAGCCAGTAATTGTAAAGTAAAAGGTTTAGTTAACACCATGGACAAGGATAATGGTATTTCTAAGACATCAACAATGGTTAAATGTTTTAAATGTGGACTGTACGGGCATTATGAAAACCAATGCCATAAGGGAAAATATCATGAAGAGAATCAGCATGGTCATATGGGTAGTATATATGTGGATCGTGATGAAGAGACTACCAAAGATATATGAGATGAAAGAAATGATGAAGCTTAGTCCGTGGTTTAAGAAGGTAGTGGAATGATTGTATGTTTATCAAGAATAATTTATGGTACTATGTAATAAAGAAAATCGAAGGATTGTTACACTGTTTTATTTCCTTGAATTTTTGAAAGTATATGATGAATTGTACTAGTAACCATGAAAGGTTATTCAAATATTTTTGGAAGGTAGATGATATGTGTATAATGAAAGGATAAGGATATAATGAGATGTTTGATAGTATTAATGAGTTCAGGTGTAATGACCCACCAATTCTCATTGGATTGAGAGCTCAAAAAATCATTACTAGGCCTTAAGTGACATCCCCAAGGCACCAAAGGCTGGCAATGAATTCCGAAGGGTTTCAATACAAGTGGGGGATGATTTACCCATTAAGAAAATATCACAGATCCAACAAGAATAACAAAAGAAATATACTAAATGATGCATGATAAAATCTATGGCAACTCCACCATTTATTTAATCAAAAACCAAAAAAAATAACACAGAACAAACCAACACTAAAACATCAGAGTAAATAGTGGAAAGACAACTCAAAGACTACAAGACAACAACCCAACTCCATGCTCTATAAGCTCCAAGCTCCAACATCATGAACCATCACAAGTATCACGAAGCAGTGCTCTAAACATGTGATGATTTACCTTTTCCAATGTCCCAGTACATGAAATCTGCAAAATAACCAATGTTCCAAAGTAGGGGGTGAGTAATTAAACTCAGTAGGTTTTCCCCAATGACTTCCCAACCCATGCATCTAGGATAAAACATGTTAGCACGTTTATATAAAACAATTTATATAAAACAATTCCAAAAACAGTTCACAATATAACAAGTTCCATGTCGAAACCAATTTCCATCAAAAAACATCTTTCTCAAGAAAATAAATCATGCAAAGTTTCCAATTCCATTCACACTTCCATTTGGCACATTCGTTCCATTTCACCATTCCACACAACCAGCCATGCATGCAACCAGGAACTCCCTATACTCACGAGTGGTGAGTTATCCCTCCAGTAAGTCGTCACTTAGTGGACTACCTTAATGGGGGCACTTCACGACCTTATATGTCCCAACCTATTGATGGGGGGACTTCTTGCCCTTATCCATACCAACATTTTTGATGGGGGTACTTCTCGCCCTTATCCATCCCAATGCATATGAACACACACCAAAACCCATGCAATCCATGCCCAAAACCAAGTGTGTTCAAAACCTTTCAATGAAGCATCACCCCTTTTATTGAAAACCATTTCTTTCAAGAAGAAAAATCACAGCCAATTTAAAATCACCATTTTAAATTTTCTTTAACAACCACTTTCCAAAAACACACAATTTCCATCACCCGTTACTAAAAATGGGTTTCAACTATTCTTTCACAACAGATAAAAAAACCATTTCAATCAGGGAAAACAATTTGAAATTAAGCCTTCAAGTTTTAAGAAAGAGGATTAAATATTGAAGCCACATACCTCAACAAAAAGGCCAAACCAAGCAACGGACGAAGAATGCTCAAGAACACCGTGTCAAATCTCCAAAAACCCACCTTAGTTCTCTTCTCCTAATACAACCATGACCAAATCTCAACATATGTGGAATCAACATACATAGTTATACCCCTAACATGCATAGATCTAAGAAACCAAGAGAAAGGGAGAAGTAGATCTAAGTAGATCTAAGAAACCATTCATGAACGAAGGATAAAGATCACATACCTCATGAATCCGGCTTCGATTCGCCAAGAGAAGCCTTTTGATCGCTTCCAGAATGATAGGAGAACCCTATTTGACCTTAGGCGAACCAAAATCCCGATTTAGGGGAACTTAGGATCTTTAATGAGTCAATAAGAGGCAAAACGAGTTAGATCCACAATTTAAGGATCTAATTTTAAGTTACTGCATGGTTAGTCCGTACGGTTTGACAAACCATGCGCTAACCGTGTGTTGGATACATCCTTGAATACCCTTCTCGCATGGTTTCGCTACACGATTAGACAAACAGTGTGCCGACCGTGTGGAAGCCACTACCTTCAAGACCCACTGTGCACGGTTTGGCCACACAGATAGGCAAACCGTGCACCAACCGTGTGACTTCCCTTTTGCCTCAAAACATCATTCCAAGCTCTCCCGACCCTCCCATTCAACACACATAACTTTAAAACCATGAAAAGCATCAAGTATGGGTTACATACCAGAAAATAGGGGTACTAAATTCTCCCCACCATTGGCCTTTCCGTCCCCGGAAAGTAGAAAACGATCGCTTTCCTGAAAGAGTTTTGGCCACTGCTATTTCATTTCTTTCTCGTGTTCCCAAGTCTCTTCTTGAATCTGACCATGATTCCTTAAAACCCATACTAGACCGATTCTTTTTCCACGCAAGACTTTCTCTTGCATATCCACAATCCATACTGGGATATGTATCAACGAAGCATCTGGCTCTAGGTCAATGTGATCCCATCTGATAACATGGTCAGGATCGGGTTGATACTTCTTTTACTGAGATACATGGAACACATTGTGCACTGAACTGAACCGTGGTGGTAATTCCAACCGATACGCCACCTCACCAACCCATTCCAGTATCTCAAAAGGGCCTATATATCTAGTAGATAACTTGCCTTGATTCCTGAAACGACGATATCCATGTCTTGGAGAGATCCTCAAGAAGACATGATCACCCACAATGAACAACAACTGTCTTCGACGATGATATGCATAAGATTTATGATGACTCTGAGCCATCTCCATCCTAATTCTAATCAACTGAATCTTCTCCATTGTTTCTTGCACAAGGCTCGGCCAAACTAGGGAAGTCTCACCTATTTCCACCCTGCAAAGTGGAGAACGACAAGGACGCCCATACAATGCTTCAAATGGAGCCATGCGTATCGAGGCTTGATAATTGTTATTGTATGAGAACTCCACTAAGGGTATATGATCCTCCCATGATCTACAAAAATCCATTACACAAGCCTGCAATATGTCATCCAACATTTGTATCGTCCGCTCCGATTGCCCATCTGTCTGAGGATGATACACCATACTCATCGTCAACTGAGTCCCCAGGGCTTGCTGTAATGATTTCCAGAAACGAGATGTGAACCTCGAATCTCTATCTGATACTATAGACACGGGTACACCATGCCTCTTTAACACTTCTCAGATATAGATTTTTGAAAGATCTTCCACTGTATGAGTCTCATGAATCGGGATGAAATGGGATGACTTGGTTAGACGATCCACTATCACCCAAATGGAATCGTGTTTCCAGAACATTCTTGGAAGACCTATAACAAAATCCATTTCTATCTACTCCCATTTCCACACTGGGATAGGTAAAGATGGTAACATACCATCTAGTCTCTGATGCTCTGCGTTAACCTGATGACATGTTAAGCATTTAGAGACAAACTTGGCCACCTTCTTTTTCATGCCGCTCCACCAAAACTACGCCTTTAGCGCCTTATACATATTCTGTGTACCAGGATGTATAGCTCATTTTGAATGGTGGTAATCATTAAGGAGTTGTTCCTGACAAACTTTAGGTACTGCCATCTGATCTCTGAAACACAAAACTGAACTCCCATCCAGCTTCTATTACTCAATGGTCACCCCACCATTAAGTTTTGAACACATTGCAACACAGTCTACATCGGATGCCTGCACCTCCTTTACTATCTCCACCAAAATCAGTAACAAGTGTATCTTAAAAGAAAACAGCAACATCACCTCGGTCTTCACATTACACAAGCATTTTGGCTAAGACTGACATCAACTGCCATTCATCTGAAGCTTCCTTTTCCAACTGAGCATACGATATCCTGCTTAATCCATCGGTCACCGAATTTCCATTTCCCAGTGTATACATTAAGTCAATGTTGAACATTTGAAGATACTCCATCCATCCCCTCTGCCACAGATTCAAATCTCACTGTGAGAAAATGTGTTTCAATCTTTTTTGATCCGTAAACACAATAAATTTCTCACCAAAGAGATAATGTCTCCATGTTTTCCAAGCATGGATGACTGCAGCCAACTCCAAATCGTGTGTTGGGTAATTTTTCTCATGCACCCTCAACTGCCTTGAGCCATAATCAACCACATGGTCTCCTTTCATGCGAACAAAACCCATCCATGTTCCCGAAGCATCACAATACACCACATACCCCAGTCCTGATTTAGGCAAGATCGGGATGGGTGCTGATGGAAGACGAACCTTCAACTCTTGAAAAGATCTCTGACATTCCTCCATCCATTGAAATGCACTGTTCTTCTTTGTAAATGATGCCATAGTCAAATCTAGTCGTGAGAAGTCATGGACAAAGCATCGGTAATAACTAGCAAGACCAAGAAAACTTTTTCTCTCGAACACATTCCTTAGTGGTTGCCAAGAGATAATAGCTTCCATCTTTTCAGGATCAACTAAAATGCCTTTTTCGGAAATGACATGGCCAAGGAAACGTACTTCCTATATCCAAAAATCACACTTTTATAATTTGGAATACGACTGATTGTCTCTCAAGATTTCCAATACTATCACAAAGTGTTGCTCATGCTCAGCCCTTGTTCTTGAATACACCAATATATCATCCACAAACACCACAAAAAAAGAATCCACATATTGCTGAAATATCCGATTCATCAAATCCATGAAGACCGTTGGTGCATTCGTTAGACCAAAAGGCATGACTACATATTCGTAGTGGCCATATCTGCTTCTGATAGCTGTCTTTGGAATATCCTCCTTCCGATCTTGCAATTGGTGATATCTTGATCGCAAGTCAATCTTGGAGAACCATTGAGCTCCCCTTAATTGATCAATCAGATCATCAATTCATGGAAGTGGATATATATTCTTTATCGTAACTTGGTTAAGTTTATAACAATCAACACACAGCCGAAGAGTTCAATATGCTTTCTTTAAAAACAAAACTGGTTCTGCCCACAGAGACACACTTGGCCGAATGAAACCCTTAATTTATTGCTCCTCCAACTGCACTTTCAATTCCTTTAACTCTATTGGTGCCATCCTATAAGATGGAAGTGAGATAGGGCTGGTCCCCAGAAGGAGATCAATCGTAAACTCTACTTCTCTCACAGGTGTTAACCATGCGAAGTTTTCAGGAAAAACATCTGTAAATTGATCCACCAGAGCAGGAAAACTATTTTCCTCACTCTCTTACATTGATGACAAAGTCAACGCTGGCAATTGGTAAGAGATCGTTCCCACCATTGGTGCCATCAAGATCTTTACACCCTTCTTTACCATTCTATCTTATCTAAATAGATAGTCGATGGCATCCTCAGTCGTGAAACTAACCATTCTCCTATAACAGTCGATGTGATCCTTAAACCTTGTCAACCAATCCATACCCAGGATTACATCATAGACATCCATATCCAACATGGAGAAGTCCTATTCCATCTCATCTCCATCAATAGTTATAGCACATGCTCGACACACTAAGGCTTGAAATTCTCTTTCACCGAGAGGGGTTTGCACTTTCAACACATAAGGAATCATTTTTAGTTTTAAACATAGAAAGTAAATAGCACGAGAAGAAATGAAGGAATGTGATGCACCGGTATCAAACAACACTTGCACAAAGGTAGAATTAAAAATAATCATACCTCTTACTATTTATGGTCCATCTTGATCATCAACAATCATCTGCTCAGCTCCATACAATTGCTTCATCGCTGAACTGTTCTCCTTGTTGCCTTACTGAGATTTCATTGGTTGAGGAGTCATGGTATTTCAAGAATCACCATGGTTAGCTCTGTTATACTGACAAGACTGACTCTGTTTTCCTCATCCTGTCGAAGCATACGATGCTTGTGACGCCTGGGAAGTGTCACGTGCACCAGACCTCGGAGTATTTCTACAATAGCACTCTAGATTCCCCATCTGCTTGCAATTGTGACATTGTCTAGGTTGCGCCATACACTCTCGCTTTATGTGATCAGTTGAGAAACATTAAAAACACCCGGCTTTCATCATGGTTCGTGGAGGAAGATTCACTGATCCGACCGTCTGATTCTGATTCGCACTCCCACCATGGAAGTAGGTGTCCCTCTTCCTCTTGTTCCCAGCATTATAGTTCTCACCTGTTCTCGTGGGTATCATCATACTTACTCCTCCCATAACTCTCGAGATGTCTCTTTCAGCTACTGTTGCTCTTTTTACCATTTCCATATATTCCATATTACATAGAACATCTATCTTCAAGCGAATCTTCTGTGGCAACCCTGATTCAAATATGTGTGCCTTCAGCGACGCACTTGAAGCAACTTCCGATACAAAGAGAACTAAATTCATGAATTTAGCCGCATATTTCGTGATAGAGAGATTCTCCTGCTTCAGGCTAAAAAGGTTCGTCATCCTCTAGATCTTGAACGTGTGAGGATGGAATTGTTTATTGAACAACTCCTCAAATTCCTCCCATCCCAGGCCTTGATCCACCTTAGCCTACACCACCAGCTCCCACCACTATCGTGAAAGATCCTCCAGCATATATTTCGCTAACTTTTCGTTCAGTTCTGCTCGTGTGCTAATGAAATCAAAGATACGATTCATCCTACTCAGCCGTACCTCCACTCTTTCTGGTTCCAAATCACCCCAGAAGATGGGTGGATTCTTCTTCTTGAACTGGAAGGAATGGTCTACATTCCTTGACTCATGCCTCTGATTCCCTGTGTCCATAGCCTGGAATGCTTGAACGATATTCTGAACCAGCTCTTTGTTCACACGTGCTTCAGGTGAAACCACATTCTCCGTAGCTTATTCATCTTGGTTTCTACGACGCCTAACAAGTGCCATTTTATATACAAACAATGCACGTCCTTAGTCTCACTTCCTAGAAACTGAAGTCTTAGAATTTCAATTTCTATCACCTCAACTATCACATCATTATTTTCCATTCATCAAGATTTTCCACATGTTCAACCATTTTTTAAAACAACCCACATACTTTTTTGAAAATCCACCCATTTTCAAAATATACCAAATACTCACTTTTCAAAATCATTCATTTAAAAATCCTTTTCTGCATTTTTTTTCAAAAAATTTCACCTTGCCCAAAATCATAAATCATTCTTCGCAATGATATATGTCATCCTAGTGGGAAGTCATTCCTCTAATTCATGTCATTCTCATCTCATTGGCTAAACCCATGACAATGATATTTTTTATCCTATAAGTGTCTCCAAAACACTTATGTACCAAACTCCCGGGTAACTTGAAGTTCAACATAAATAGGTTAGCTATGTCCTTTAATTCTATACATTTCAAGTTCCGACACTCCTAATCCTGTCTAATATTTCAACCTAAGGAAAATACGTAAAGGAATTTCAACTCCATGACCGAGAACATCGATGACCACTTGTTTGGCAATGACCGAACAAGCTGATACCATTTGTAATGACCCGCCAATTCTCATTGGCTTGAGAGCTCAACGAATCATTACTAGGCCTTAAGCGACATCCCCAAGGCGCCAAAGGATGGAAATGAATGACAAAGGGTTTCCAAACAAGTGGGGGGAGATTTACCCTTTATGAATATACCACAGAGCCAACAAGAATATCCAAACAAATCTACTAAATGATGCATGATAACATCTATGAAAACTCAACCATTTATTTAATCAAAACCCAACCAAACGTAACACAGTGGAAACCAACACTAAAACATCAGAGTAAACAGTGGAAAGACAACTCAAATACTAAAAGACAACAACCCAACTCCATGCTCCAGAAGATCCAATCTCCAACATCACGAACCAGCCCATGAATCACGAAGCAGTGCTCTAAATATGTGACACATTACCTTTTCCAACCTCCCGGTACATGACATCTGCAAAAGCACCAATGTTCCAAAGTAGGGGTTGTGTAATTAAACTCAGTAGGTTTTCCCCGATGACTTCCCAACCCATGCCTCTAGGATAAAACACGTTAGCACATTTATATAAAACAATTTATATAAGAAATTCCAAAAATAGTTCACAATATAACAAGTTCCATGTCAAATCCAATTTCCAAAAACACCCATCTTTCTGAAGAAAAAAAATCATGAAAAGGTCTCAATTCCATTCACACATCCATTTAGCACATTCGTTCCATTTCACCAATCCACACAACCAACAATGCATGCAACCTGGACCTCCCTATACTCGTGAGTGGTGAGTTATCCCTCCACTAACCCTTCACTTAGTGGACTACCTTGATGGGGGTACTTCACGACCTTATCCATCCCAACCTATTGATGGGGGGACGTCTCGCCCTTATCCTTCCCAACCTTTTTGACAGGGGTACTTATCACCCTTATCCATCCCAATGAATATGAACACACACCACAACCCATGAAATCTATGCCCAAAACCATGTGTGTTAAAAACCATTCAATAAAGCATCACCCCTTTTATTGAAAACCATTTATTTCAAGCAGCAAAACCATATCCAATTTAAAATCACCATTTTAAATTTACTTTAACAACCACTTTCAAAAAAACACACAATTTCCATCACCCGTTACTAAAAATGGGTTTCAACCATTCTTTCACAACAGATAAACAAACCATTTCAATCAAGGAAAAAAATTTGAAATTAATCCTTCAAGTTTTAAGAAAGAGGAATCAAGAGTGAAGCCACCTACCTCAAAAAAAAGGCAAAACCAAGAAACGGACGAAGAACGCTCAAGAACACCAGGTCAAATCTACAAAAACACACCATAGATCTCTTCTCCTAACACAACCAAGACCACATCTCAACATATTCGGCATCCACATGCTTAGGTCTACCCCTAACGGGCATAGATCTAAGAGACCAAGAGAAAGGGAGAAGTAGATCTATGTAGATCTAAGAAACCATTCAAGAATGAACGAGAAGAATCACATACCTCAAGAATCCGGCTTCGATTCTCCAAGAGAAGCCTTCAGATCACCTCAAAAATGATGGGAAAACCCTCTTTGACCTTAGGATAACCAAAATCCCGAGTTAGGGCTTCTTAAGAGCTTTAATGAGGCAATTAGAGGCAATATGATTTAGATACACAATTTAAGGATCTAATTTTATGTGACTGCATGTTTAGTCCACACGGTTTGACAAACTGTGCACTAACCATGCATTAGATACTACCTCGGCCAACCTTCTCGCATGGTTTGGCCGCACGGTTAGACAAACTGTGTGCCGACTGTACGGAAGCCGCTGCCTCCAAGAACCACTGCGCACGGTTTGGCCGCATGGTTAGACAAACCATGTGACAACCGTGCGACTTCCTTTTTGCCTCAAAACATCATTCCAAGTTCTCTCGACCCTCTCATTCAACACCCATAACTTTAAAACAATGACAAGAATCAAGTAAAGGTTACATACCAGAAACTGGGGGGTACTACATCATGACTGGTATATGGAAAATGTGATATCATGGTTTGAGTATATAGAATTTTGGGATTTTGGTATGTGGAAAAAGTTAACTTTTGACAACATTCATGTTTTCACTAAGGTTCAATGGGTACTCATGTTTCAAGAGAATACATGATTAAGGAATTCACATGTTTGGAATGTGACCAACAAGATATATATATCTTATGATATACGGGAAATAAATGATTGTATTCAATGCTTGGAAGATGACCTTTCTAGTAATCGTTTTATTTATACTATGAGATTGGACAGAAGTATTTTGGATAAACCTAATGATTGGAATAGATTATGTTATACACCATTCAGTATTGTATAAGGCTAGAACTTTTTGTTATGTTATAATAGTATGGTTTTAGAAAAAGTACAACCCGTAGGATGGGCGACAACCCATCTCGTCGGACAAGGATGCGGGAATCGAACCCAGAACTGAAGTGCGACAGGCCTCTATTTCCTACCACTGGCCTACAGGAAGTCCCTGGTTAGTAGAAACTGGTTTTATTTTGTTAATCACTATGATAGATGAAGTATAAGTCCATTTTTTGAACTATATACGATTAATCTCACCATAAGATGGAATTATAACTTTTTCTAACCTTATGTTTAAGATAGATGGAATGACCTATCATTCAATCGCATGATCTACTAATACTTCACAGATGACAAATTCAACTTCATTTCATTTAGAGATGCCATGGAAATTGTTCAAAGCACAAATAATAGTAAGATTGTACGAAAATCTAGTAAGTATTTATTTTAATTCTAAAATTCTTCAACATTAGGGAAATGGTATTGAAAACCAAAAATGTTGTCCTAGTGCCCTCATATCTGGTGAATCAGATGGTACCTTAGATTATCACAAATTTATGGCTTTATGATTGTTGGATTTTTCATAGCCATGTTCTCTACCACTCTTCATCTAAACATGATGGTTAGATTTGTCTTCCATATCCATATTTTCACCTATATTTTCCTATGTGGAAACCCAGTGATGAGTTAATTTGGGTATCCATTATGTTTCTAATGCACTTTTTTAAAATGATTATTTAGTATTCCTTTTTACGATGTGGGTTTCTTTGAATGAAACTTTCAAGTAGTAAACGATTTATAACCCCAACGAATTTTGATGGAGAAATTCATCTTAAGGGGGGTAGAATGTAACACCCCGAGATTTTTTGAGATATATTATTTTCATTGATGTCTTCTATTATACACTACACCAAGATTAGCTTGTACTATACGCAACACCGTATTATCTTGTAGTATACGCAAAACTATTCTTGGCTCGTGTTACACACAATTTCAAGTTCGATTTGTGGAAATTATTCTACGCAACATTAAGTATAGATTTTGATTAATGTATAAATGAAATAAGTTTTTATTATGTTATACGCAACACCAAATTGAGCTTTCACTACACGCTGCCCTGGCATGGCTTGCATTACACGTAATCAAGACCTTCTTTGATAGTGTGTGCAGTATACAATACCGAGTTTCACTAAACAAGATATTATTATAATATTATTATGAAATAACCATTATGAATTGTAACAACCACTTTTTGAAATTTTAAAAATTTAATCTTTCAAAATGGACTTTATTTTTGTATTCAGAATATCGAAATTAGCCTAGGGTGAATTCTTTGTATTTTTCTGAAAACATTCAATTTTTTATGAATAGTAAAAACACTAGGTTACTATTTAAAAACCGACTTTTTAATTAAATAATTATTTATTTTATTTAAATTTATTTTAGGTAAAAATTGATACTTAATACCTATATATGTTCAATGTAATTCATTGGAGTCATTTTATAATAATTGTGATAAATAAAAATTTTATTGAACTTTTCATCGTCTTTTACCCACATCCTAGGAGAATTTGAAAATTTATATAAAACTTAATTTTACCACTTCTGTGAGGGGAATTTTGAAAATCCGAGAGACACGGTTAATATCAAGTAGTAAAATGTGGTTCAATAATATAAAAATAATTTTTGGTGAATAGTAACTTTTTACTTTTATTTACCATGGTTAAAAGTAAATATGGTAATTAAGGGTAAAAATGATATTATTATTACCCTAACACATGTTATAATTCTATTGGATAAGTTTAATTCGACCAAAAACAACCTTAGGAATAAAATATTACCCTTTAGGTCCACTTGGATTAGATTAGGACATTTATTATTTTTTTATTTAAAGAAGAGTTAAAATAGTTAAAATCAATGTTTAATAACTAAAACATTTTTAATATAGGGTTATCCATAAGATAAATTCAACTATAGAAATTCATTAGAAAGATAAAAAATATTTCCTACATAAATATATTTTATTTATAATTTTTAGACATTAAATAATTTAATTTATGTATGACATAATGATGCTGTAGTAATTACCTTACTAATGAAATATTAACATAATTGATGTTATAAATACCCAAATATATGTAGTTTGAGACTTTTTATGAATTACAAAAAAATTATAGGTTAATATGGAATTTTATTATTGATTTAATTATCTTTTTTCAAACTAATAATGCTGTTATGATTTTCACAAAAATCAATTACCAAATAGTGTCAAAATTGACATAAAATAGTCTTTAAAACAAATATTATATTATTAATTGTTATTCTATTCCTAAAAATTTATGGTCCGGACAAATGACTTTGATAAGGTTATATATATTAATAATTGGGGTTCGTTTGGCTTGTTATTGTATGTTTATTAACCATATAGTGTAAGAAAACAAGAAGACGCGGTAAAAGATAAATTATTTAACTTAGAGTTAAATCTAAATGATAAGGTTAAAATAGTAACCGAAACGTGTCTAAAACCAATTGGTTGAGAGGATTTAGAAATATACCCACTTTATATTCCAAATAAGTCACTTTGGGGCCATTATAAACCGAATATGACTTTATTATAAAATAATATTTTAAGATTTTCCTAAAGTACTCCTGTCCTCCCTTATAAAAGGGCACCTCCTCCCTCTTCTCTTCACACAATTTTGAGCCTTCATGCTCGCCCAACCCCTGCCCATTTCCCTTATCAACTTTTCTAGAAATATTATAAGGGTTTTGGTCTCTTCAAAATACCAACTCTAATGCCTTAAGATGAAGCTTAAAAGAGGTGCGTCAAAGAAGAGGTAATCTCTTCTGCCGATTTTTTTCAAGTTTATTTCTTCTTCAACATCTTATTATTTAGTTGTTTCATTATAAATTAATAAAAAAAGTATCACTAATATACTGATATTTTATTATAAATTTTAAATAGCCCCATTTCACCTTCTATCCATCCTATGGAAATCGAAATCACCACACGTGCATACGTACGGAATACCCTCTCCACACCGTGGTGTAATCTGTTTTTCCACCACCCCTTAATTGGTTGGGTATAATGGTGTAAAGAATAACTATATATGTTTATTATAACATCATACTTATTCTGAGATATTATATCATCCACTCCAATTCCATTAAATAATTAAGGGAATGATATCATCACTCATGCGTACGTACGGATTACCATCTCCATGACGCGATTAAGTTCATTCTCTATGTTAACCATTCAAGAATGATTATAAAGTATATATAATGAATAATAATGAAATATATGACATAATTAATTTACTTGATTTATGTATATATATATATATGTGTGTGTGTGTGTGTTATCTAATTACTTCCATTCAAGTCAATAAGGAATGGAAAACAGCGTTCATGCGTATGTACGGCCTACCGTCTCCATGAACGGTGTATTTCATTTCATTCATCTATCTATTATATATATATAATGAATATATATGATATATGAATCATTATTTACATTCTGTAAGTAGTTAAATCATTATATAATTAATAATAATTTCATGAACAACAAGTCCAAACACGTACGATAAATAAAACGATTTTACCCAAAACGCTGCTTTAACAAGGAATTTACAAAAGAACGGGTAATATAAAGTCATAAGTGAACCACATATGATATCATAACAATGAAAATGATTCTGTAATAAGTAAATGAAATTATTTAAATCATTATATAGGAGGTTCAGATACATACAAAGCATATCTTACCTAAGGTAAAGGATATCTTTTCCAATCTCGTTTTGTCTGAGATTGTTTGTTCGTAAGTATTTACTGGGGGTATATTTAACATCCATGTCCAAGTTTTCTAAAAATGGATTCATTTATGTTTAAAGTCCTTTTTACCCATTTTTTACTTTTACTACATTGTATGTAAGGAATATTTCTTTTGTTTACCATACGAGATAATTTTTTACTTTTCTGGAAAAAGTAAATGAAGAATTTTGTTTATCTTATAAGGCCTGAACGGATTTTTACGGTTTCATAACACCTTATTTTTATGAAACATACTCTACAGGATTTCATGAATATTTTCAAAAAAATACTGTTCTTCTGAAATTGTTTGGCATTTTGTGAAAATAAAATGATTTTGAAGAAGAAATGATATTTTCATCAAGAATTCATTTCAAGTGTTTTATCAAAACCATTTTCTATATAAGATGACATTATTTCATATGTGTTTGTTTCAAGTATAATGTCTATATGATTTAAATGTTTTCAAATTTCTTATGATGAAATGATATCCATTTTTTATATGGATTATGTTATGATGGAATGATGTTTATGAAACCCATTTTATTCTTTGGGTTATGATGAATGATTTATGTTAATGTTGTGGCACGCGTAAGAATGATTTCATTATGAGATGGGTGAGACCAATATCTCCCTATAATGAATTGGGTAAATATTTATATCTCATTAGATAGACATGGCTGGAATGGTAAGTTAATCCAGTTCAGTGATACAGGACTGGAACAAGGAGTAAACTCGATTCAGAAAGGGACTTTGTCCACTACGATGGTATTGGTGGCAATGCCTTGGCTACTATGGAAATCATATCATTTTTATAATGGTTTTCCACAATTACATGTTTTATTCCCATGAACTTTTATCATGATTGATGTTCTTTTATGATATATTCCTTAAATACTTCCAAGATTTAAATCTTTTCTCAAGATTATGATGTTTATATTTTATGTTCAAGTTTTTTTTTATTCAAATGTTTATGGATTGTTTTATGTCCTTTATGTTTACCCTTACTGAGCATTTGAGCTCACCCTTTATATGTTTTCTTTTCCCCAGGATATAAATAAAGATTTTAGGTAAGAAAAAAAGGGAAGATCTTTATGGGAGATGTTTAAGATCTTTTACCAATATTAGAAGATTATATTCCGAGTTTCCAAAGACACTAAACTATTACGGTTCTTTAGTGTCTGTTTTTCTTATATATTAGATATTCTGCCAAGGTAATGTAATGTCTATGTACGTCAAGATATGGGTCTCTAGATGTGATAAGTATAAATCTCACATTTTTACCATAGAGATAGTGTCCTTAAATTTTCAAATCAAATATTACAGCTGCTAACCCCAGATCATGAGTAGGATAGTTTTTCTAATGAATTTCCAGTTATCGTGTTGTATAGGCAATAACCTTATCATTATTCATAAGGACACAACCAAGTCCTTTCTTCGATGCATGACTATAAATAACAAACCCATCATTCCCCGATGGTCGAGTCAATATAGGATCGTTGACTAATATTCTCTTCAGTTCTTCAAAACATTCTTCACACTCTTTTTTCCAAACAAATTTAACCCCTTTGCGTGTGAGCATTGTGAATGGGTTAGCCAACTGGGAAAAATTCTGGACGAAATGTCAATAATAACCTGTTAAACCAATATATCTATGTACCTTAGTTATACGTGCCGACGCTGGCCATTCTTGGATTGCCTTGGTCTATGAAGGATCAATGAAAATTCCATCCTTAGAGAAAATATGTCCATGAAAAGAAATCTCCTCAATCCAGAATTCACACTTGCTAAACTTCCTATATAATTCATGTTTTATAAGAGTCTTTAGGATAATGCGCAATTGATTTTCATGATCTTCATAGATTTTCGAGTATACCAAGATATCATCAATAAATACCACTACAAAATCATTGATATAATTTTTTAAAACTATGTTCATTAGATACATGAAGACAGAGGGTGCATTAGTCAATCCAAAAGGCATTACTTTAAAATCGTAATGCCCGTACCTGGTTCGAAATGCTGTCTTCATAATGTCTTCCTTCTTCACACACAACTGATGGTATCCTGATCGAAGATCAATCTTTGAAAAGTGTTGAGCTCCCTGCAGTTGGTCAAATAAATCATCAATACGAGGTAGGGGATACATGATCTTTATTGTTATAGAATTGATCTCCCTGTAGTTGATACATAACCTCATAGATTCATCTTTCTTTAAACAAAAACGATAGGGGCTCCCCATGGAGAAACACTACGGAGAATAAATCCCTTATTACTCAATTCCACTAGTTGTTTCTTTAGTCACACTAATTCCACAGTTTCCATTCTGTAAGGGGTCATCAATATGGGCCTTGATCTAGGAATTAAATCAATTGAAAACTCAATTTATCGTTCTGGAGGATGTCCAGGTAAATCATCTAGAAACACATCAACATATTCTTTCACAATAGATACATCCTCTATTTGAACATTCCTTTCCCCACCCACAGTTATTTCATTCTCTTCCTCCCCAATAATTTATTTTAGTTGAGCTAATGGGGGTGGATCTAGATTAGAATCAGGTGGTGATGATTCTTCTCTAAATATAATGTGTTCTTTATCATCATCATTAGAAATCGTAACCTCATTCTTCTTACAATAAATCTTCGAATCATGGTCTGAAAGCCAATCCATACCGAGGATTATATCAAATTCAATCATGGGTATGATGATGAGATCAGTAGATAAATAACATTTATATGCTCTAATGGGGATTGATTCACAAAACATTATTGCAGTGATACTTCCTTTAAGAGTTTTAACTGAAAACTACCTTGTTAAATAAAATTACAAATGTCTAATTTTCTTAGCAAACTGGGACGATATGAACAATGTGATGATCCAGAATCAAATAAATCATTTTCTAAACTTGAGGAAACCATTATATTACCTGCCACCCTGTCTTTCGGAGCTTCGACCTCAGTAGTAGTGATAGCATAAGCTTGGCCTTGAACCCATGGAATTTTCTGAGGTAGGTTCCCCGGACACTTAGGAAATTTATTTTCATAATGTCCCATCTCCCTAAAATTGTAACATTTAACATCGGTAGCTTCTTTCCTCCCCTTGAAATCATGATCTTGGTGTCTTTTTCCACCACACTTGTAACAGACTCACATTTCCTTCAAGCAAGTACCGTGGTGTTTCTTCCCACATTTATTTCAAGATGGGTATTCAAATTTTCCCTTCTTCCCCTTATTTCCATTTCCAGAGTGATCAGAAGATCTCTTCTTCTCTTGCTTTGTATTAAAGTATTAATACTTATAGAATTATCTTTCTGTCTTGATGGCACATGAGACAATATCTTCGTACAACGAGAAGGATTGTGAGACTAGTGCTCGACGGAGAAACGGTTTTAACCCATCAAAGAAACGATCAATCTTACTTCTTGGGATACGTATATAATCTGCAGCATGTCTCGCTAACCTTGTAATGTTAGCCTCATACTTTACGACATTCTCATCCTACTTTTTCCTCAGACTCAGAAATTGCCTTTCCATATCTGATCGATGGTCATGAAGAAATTATTTTTCTATGAAAAGCTCTTTAAACTCCCTCCATTCCATATTTTATACTTCTTCCTCTTCCATTGTGTTTTGAATCAATGAACACTATTGATCATCATCTCCAGTGAGGTGGTAAACTGCCATGAAAACTTCTTCTATTTCGCTACCCCCAAGGCATGGAATATTTTCTCTAAATAATTTTTCCATTTATCAGCCACTAATGGAATTGTAATCCCATTAAATATTGGTGTTTGTTGCCTCATGAAGTGATCTAATATTGATCCTCAATGTTGTGGATCGGGGTTCTCCATATGGGTAAGGTTATTATTCATAACCTAAGTGAGTTGTCCCAGTATGGTGATAAGTTTATCAACACCAGTAGTATCACTAGCTCCATTTTAATTATCTTGAGAAGGAGGAAAATACCAACATGGAATGCATGCATTGATAAATTTTCCATTCCATCCACTAGGCGCCATTTCCAAACAATGGCATAAACTAGATTAGTTTATGAATTGCAATACATAAATCCAAACTTCTAAAACACTTAACATAAATTGAACAGTTTATGGATATAATCCATAATCATTAATATGTTTTCTTTGAGAAAGTATATACTGATAAACCCTTCATAATGGTTTGTAGAGAAAATGAGAATTATCCAAAGCATATCCCTCAAGAGTGTCGTAACCAAGAGTGCAGCAAATACCGTTGTCGTACACCAATTCCTGTTCGAGTCTAGCTTAAAGTGGTGTTTTTGGGCTTTACCCTAAGGTACATCTATGCCAGAGCCGCCTCTACCTTCTCATATCCAGATAGGGATGTATTTCTTGGAAAACTCACAAAATCTTGACAATACCAAAATTCTATGAAGTTCTTCTATACTAATCCTCAAAGTCTACATTAGGTCTATGGGATCTAATCTGAGTTTATCTAAATATAGCTTCCAAGGTATGTACTACACTTCCTCTGATACCAACTGTAACACCCCGACCCCAGTAACCCAGAGTCCATGCATTATTACATAACATTGGCATGATCATAAAAGATCATGTCTCACAAGACCGATTAGTTTTGTAGACTTGGAAACACTAGACACATTCATAAGTCTTACATTACATGATAAAAGGGAAAACAAAAACAACATAATCTCCATATTCCACAATCATATCCCCTCAGACTATCCCTGAAGGTTATTCATACAATACTTATTCACATCTTGGTAAAAAATAAAACATAGAAAGGGGTGAGCTCAGATGCTCAGTAAGGATAACAATATATCAGAAACTTCCATAAATAAGAATAAACATTTAAGGCAATGTATAACTAAAACAAAAGCCTTTTAAACATGAACTTCATCATAAAATGGAAAAAATAAAATGATATAATTCCATATACTTATTCACATGGATATTCTACTAGTCGAATAATCACATGCAATATCAATAACCACTTTCATAATGATGGAATGCATAATGCCAGACTATCATAACCACATAGTCAAGGCCTTGTTCCAAGACACTAGTTTGTCTCCTGAGACCTACTGATGCATCGAGGAGCTATAACTGGCTCCACCCGTCACATACTATGTCCAATGCATTCCTCATATGAAAAAGTTTAAACATAACATAAACATTCGTATTAAAACCAGCATACGAAATGTCAATAATTTATCCATAAACCATGAATGGAATAAAAATAACACATCCACAATAAAAAATATGAAAAAACCTTAAATACAATATAGAAGTTTTGTATCATAATAAATCAACTTCAAATAAGCATAAAATCCATCAAAGGAAGTTGACATAGATGAAACCAAAACAAATTGAGAGAAATATGTTTTTTTAATCATTTAAAAGTCACATAATTATAAAATAAACCATTTAATTTGAAAATATTATTATAATCTTGTAAGGGAATCCTTGAAGATTTTATAACGGCATAAAATAGCTGCACCCGCCGTATAAGATAAAAAAGACATTCATACCTTAATTTTGTCGAAAAGGTTAAAAAGGACCTTGTTTGGTAAACGACGGAAACAATCCTTTATAAACATCTCATAAAAATTCAAACATGGGAATAATTGAATTTAAACCATAGTCTATAAAATAGTAAGTATGTTTTGAAATACATTTTTATGAAATGTGGATGTGGATGATAAAGAGGTCATAATAAAAAATTACGTATAAACAACCTCAGATAATGAAGAGATTGTGAAATTAACCCTTACCTTGTACATTTACTTGGTTGAGGGTAGGTTAAATTCTTGTATAAAGGTGGAATAATTTTTATTAAATTATAGAAGAATCATATACTATAATAAGATATCATATATGATCTTTTAACATTGATTTGTTAATAATATCTTAGTATTATCATTGTTTCGGGTGTTAACAGATTTGTTTTCCTTTATATTCTTTGTTATGTGAGTCATATTTGTTCTGTATGGGATGTATCTTATTCATATCCAGAATTATATTAAGTCTTTAAACATTATTTTTAATCATCTAATGAAAATTATTCTTAAATGGATACGATGGGGAATGAATCTCATCACGTCCGTGGAGATGGTAATCTATACGTACGCACGAGCGACAATATCATTCTTTTGTTATTAAAATAATATATAATTGGATGGTATATCATTTATACAGAATAATTATCATGTTATATTTGCTATTTACATCTATTAAACATCATTATTATACCCATCCAAATAATAATGTATTGAATAACAAATACACCACGATGTGGAGACGGTAAGCCGTACGTATGCACGTATGGTGACATGTCATCCAAAGGATGGATAGAATAATGAATTTGGTTGTTTCATATTTATAATAACATCACAGTATAAAGAATATACTGTAGTTATTATTTTGAATTGAAACAACAAAGAGAAATGAAGTGGAAGAAGAAATGAACTTGAAAGAGGTGGTGAGATATTTACCACTTCTTCAGGATCATCCTTTTGATTTGATCAAAAGGGCTCCTTAAGTTGCCTTTATGAATAAAGGAATGCCTCTAAAATTAAGGGAGGATAGTTGAGAGGATATTTTGGTAGATTTTTTCCGAGCCAAATAGCATTGAAGGTGTGAATTAGAGAGAAGGTGGAGTGCCCTTTTATAAGAGGGGTGAGGGGCACCTTAGGAAAAAGCTAGAAATATTATTTTATAATAAAATAATTTTCAGCTTCTAATGCATCTAAAATGGATTATTTGAAGGATAATGTGGGTATGGGTCGAAAACCACTCAACCAATAGATTTTAGACAGGTTTGGGTCACTATATTAACTTTATCTTTTAGATTCAACTCTTAGTTAAATAGTTTGACACCTACCATGTGTCATTGTATTTTTATATTATATGGTTAATAAACTTACTATATACTTCCAAGAGAACCCCAAATAGTTCATTAATTATACACATATCATTATATAAGTCTTTTGGCCGATCCTTAGATTTTTAGGAATAGAATATCAATTTATAATATAATATTTGTTTTAAAAACTCTTTTTTGTCAATTTTGACACTATTTGGTATTTTGTTTTTACTAAATTCATAATAGTATTATTTCTTCAAAAACAATTCATCTAACCAAAACTAATATGTCATATTAATCTATAAAATTAGTGTAATTCATAAAAAGTCTCAAATTACATTTATTTGGATATTTATAATATCAATTATTTTAATTTTTCATTAATTAGGTAATTACTGCATCATTATTGTGTCATAAATAAATTAAATTATTTAATGTCTAAATAATATAAATAAAATACCATTATGTAGGAAATATGTTTATATTTCTAATGAAAATTTATAGTCGAATTTGTTTTATGTGTTAACCTATATTAAAAATGTTTTATTTATTAAACTTTGATTTCAACTCTTTTAACTCTTCTTTGAATAAAATAATATTAAGTGGCCTAATCTAATACAAGTTGACCGAAGAAGTTCATATTTTATTCCTAAGGGTGTTTTTTGTTGAATTATACTTATCCAATAGAATTAGGACTTGTGTTAGGGTAATAATAATATCATTTTTACCCTAAATTACGCTATTTACTTTTAACCATGGTAAATAAAAGTAAAAATTTACTATTCACCAAAAATTATTTTCATCTTATTGAACAAAATTTTACTCCTTGATATTAACCGTGTCTCTCGGATTTTTGAAATTCATCACACAGAAGCTGTAAAATTAAGTTTTATGTGAATTTTAAAATTCTCCTAGGAGGTGGGTAAAGGATGGTGAAGAGTTCAAAAAAAATTTTATATATCTAAAATTATTATAAACTGACTTCAATGAATTACATTGAACATATATAGGTATTAATTATCTATTTTGAACTTAATTAAATTTAAATAAAATAAATAATTATTTAAGTAATAATTTCATTTTAAACTATAACTTAGAGTTTTTCACTATTCATAAAAAATGAATGTTTTCAGAAAAATACCAAAAAATCACCCTAAGCTAATTTTGATATTTCGAATCCAAAAATAAAGTCCATTTTTAATGTTAAAACTTATAAAATTCCAAAATGTAAGTATTACTATTCATAACGGCTAGTTTGATTAGTTATGGTGTGTTAGAACGTGAAGTTGCGTACAACACATGCTACTATGTCATTCAAAGAGAAGCGCACCGTGGAATTTTGGGGTGTTACAACACAACCTTGAGCTCGTAGTAGGTGTCCATGCCTTATATTTCTAGAGAGACTATCTATTAGGTGAGCTCTATATCGTGTACATAGACCACAAGAGCCTCAAATATATCTTTACACAGTTTGACTTGAAACTCAAACAATGAAGATGGGTTGAATATCTACAATCCATTTATTTTGAGCATTCATATACACATAGAATGGTAAATTTAGTTATAGATGCATTGATTTGGAAAACATTAGAATAAAATGTATGGGAAGCCAGTGAATAATGGAAATTAATGGACCTCTTCCTTGAGATTCATCTGGACCTTCATGATATTCATGAGCAACCTTACATCTCAGCCTTAAATGTCACATCTTACCTCATTGAGAATGTGAAGGGTATACATGTTTTTAGATCTTGAGGGATTGGTTCTCTATGAGAGTATATTCATAGATTACCCACATCAAAATTGGTCTGTGGATAGATATAAAATCCTATATATTCATGGAAATGTTTAGATTCTTAAAAATATGAGAGTGGAGTTGATGCACAAGCCCAACACTTCTCATTAGCCAGTTCACCCAGGTATCTCCATGCTCTATTGAGATATGAGATGTTGTTATTTGTGGCTTGGGATGAAATGTTAGATAAATGGGTTTTTCACTAGTTGTTCCACCTACCAGTAGGGGATGAAAGACCACCAGAGACCTTTAGTCTTGTTACAACCACTTATAGTCCTGGAAGGGAAATGGGAATATTCTTCGATGGAATTTTTAGTCAGGTTACTTAGGTTGTCGAGGGGTGGCGATGTTTTATGTGTAGTTATTGACTACCAGATGATAGTATAACCCTTTATTACTATTTAGGAGGATTTCTATGTTGAGGAGATTGAAATATTGTATGCTTTTGAGTTCATTTAACTACATTGGATCCCTCTTAGTATCATTTCAGATAGGTAAACTCATTTCACAACACAGATATGGAAGGTATTATGTAAGGATATGGGAACACATGTTCTTATAATCATATCTTTTCACTATTAGACCAATGGAAATCGGAACGGACAATACATGTTCAGGACGATATCCTCCGAGTATGTGTCCTTGATTTCAGTGGTTCTTGGGAGATCATATCCCTTTCATTGACTTCGGCTACAATTTAATATTTCAGGTGACAACTAAGATGGATAATTTCGAGGCCTTATATGAAAGGTCATTCCGTTCACCCATTGTGTTGGATAGAGGTAGGTGAGGCAGCCCTACTAGGTCCTCATCTCACTCATGAGACTTCATAAAATCTTCAGATGATCATAAAGCATATAATTACTACTCTGTCTTGACAGAAATCTTAGGTTGATTTCCATCGATGACCTCTACAGTTCATGTCTGGGGATCATGTTTTCCTATGAGTATCGATCAGGATAGAGTACATATTGATACATAGGATAGGAAAGATATCACCTTATTATGTAAGGTTGTTTGAGATTCTAGAGAGCGTTAGTATGGTAGCCTACATGTTGCTACTTTCTTAAAGGTATTATGCCAAGCATGGTGTCGTCTATGTTTCACAGCTTCGGCAGTATCATGATGGACTATCTCATACATTTGATCCAGATATATTTGAGTTAGATTTTAATTCTACCTTTGATGAGTATCCAGTATGCATTGTTGACCCGAGAACGAAGGATCTCTAAGGATAGTGTGTCCCTCTTGTATGGGTTGTATGGTAGCATGGTCGCATACAGGATGAGACTTGGGAGTGGGAGGCTAACATATGTGCCCAATGGGCAGAGTTGTTCTCAGATAGTGTTTCACCACCTTTGTAAGGTGAACTTGGGGATGCGTTCTTTTACAGGGGGAAGACTGTAAGAACATGGTTTTTCACTCAGGTATGGATCCTTTAAATTTCGTTCGAATTATTTATTTTGGACTTAATATAGATTCCTTTTGAGTTTGAAAAGGACACAATGGTGTATTGGGCTTGCTTGGAGCCCAAAACCAACCATTTTTCAAAAAAAATGGCCCTATAACACGATAAGGGTAAACTGTTCTGATAGGTTGCACCGTCTTATCTAATCATGCGGATGGTCTGCATTTTCAGGTAGCGATATCTCATACCGTTGTCTCATGGTTTCCCTAATCATACGGCCTAACAGTGTGATTCCCCCTATCCTCTAGTAACCCATGCAAGGTTTTCAAACGTTTTTTCAAACCATGCGGGCAAACCATGCACAAGCTAAATTTTGGTTAATTTTACCATTTTACCCTTAATTCTCTAATTTAACCTCCTCCTTCCTCCTATAAAATTTTACAATGGGATGAACTCAATTTTAACCCATTTTGAAAGTTTTTTGATGGCCTATTCTATGGATTGAGTGTTCTCTTTCATGGGGTATTCAATCTATCTTCCATTTATCACATTGGATGCACAACAATAAGTGGTCGAGTCTATTTGAGTCGTTCTTCTTAAATATTTCTTTCGAACATGTTCTCAAGGTGTGAGCATTTTTACATATTTCTCAGATCTACTCCATTCAAATCCAAAATATAGGGTAATAATGGATGAGGAAAGTCATACCGGCATAAGGTGGGTGGTCTATAACTCATCCCTCAAGTTCATTGATTTTGGAATCATTGTGTTGGGCCCGCCGATTTCATCGGGTGTTATTTATTAATGTTATATTACATGCTTATAGTCATTAGAACCATATGGTTTTGCTCATTCTAAATATGTGATTAGTTGTTAGTGGTTATGATTATAACTCCAAAATTCCCATGTATGATTTTTTCCATAGTTTTCATTTTTTTGACCCAATTGAGCTGTCGTTCTGGTGTTCCTTTCCTTAACCATTCAAAGGGTGAGTTTTTCTATATTAAATTTGATTATTTTATATTTTTAATTGCATGATGTCAAGTACCATGTATTCTCGCAACTTGATAAACCTATGGTAAGAGCTTCAATCAATGATTTAATGTTAAATGGAAATTGGAAAGTGTACTATGTATATGAATTTGCCTTATTAAATATAATTTAATAATACGTTCCATGTCTGTAGCACCCCATACAATTTTAAAGGAAGTTATGGGAGTTAAACTAGATTATTGAAATTCTTTAAATGGATTAAATAAATGGTTTCATGCTAGTTGGCCTTGTCACACTAATGAAAGGCAAGTCTTGAACCAATCAAACTTATTGATTAATTGTGACTTTATTAAATGGTTTCATGATCAATTCGCCATGTCACACTAATAAAAAGTAATGGCTTGATTCTAATAAATGATACTTAGAATCATTATCAAATAAGAGTGGCCCAAATCAATCTCCCCTTGGATTCTATAGGGAATTCCTTGAGAACTCGAGAACCCCATTCTGATTCATGGATGTGGCTTTTTTGGTTGAGACCCACCTTGATCCTGATCCTTGTCTATTCATGGATTCCTTGAATGAAACCATAATATCCCTTCAATAATATTACAGTATTCCTTGGATACAAACCTTGGATCCATCAATGACAAGTTGGTTCCATGGTTAAAGACCATTCAGCCTTCTCATTGCATAGCCCCATTTTACCTTGGATAAATTCCTTGGACTTAGTAGTCATCTTGTTATGGAATTTCTTAGACTATGCTCCTTGGATTACACTCTTTCCCTTATCTGTTCTACATTCATTACTGAGTTAGATACCCTTGAAATCAAGGTTTCCTTTGTTATTTACATTGGAACTTCTTTACTATATATCATTACAGTTTTCCTTATTATAGCGTAGAACCTTCTCTATTATTAACTTGTTAATTATATATAAAATAGTAACAATAAAATAATGATCTTGTTACATGTTCGTACACTAGCCTAGGGCTGAAGTAGGTACTTGGATATTTAATTACATTGTACAAATTTACATTATATATGCATGCTTTCACACTATTACATTTCTATTATTGGGGTTGGATGATATAGATACCATTGGCGGTGGCCCATTGAGATTTATCTCACACCCTCTATGGGATCCAATTGGTACACAAGTCATACTACATGAATGCAGGTGTTGATAAAATGGAACTATACAGCTTTGAATACTTGATTTATTGCTGTTTAGTATTGATCTTGATAGAATATGACCGAGCTAGAGCTTTAGATGCCTGGGATAGTCTTTTTATTTCCTTTATACTTTTGTGGAACATGTTATTCCTTCTATCTTGTATCCATGTTTTCTAGTTTTCTAGTGAAATTACATATCATCATCATTTATTCTAGTTTATTTGGTTATTGTTATCATTTCTTATTTATCATTTTTTTCCTTCTTACAATGCTTACTTATATTTCTTCTATTATATACATATATTTATATTTATCCACTATGATACACTCTAATAATGAGGGAATAGTCTCTCCAAGGACACACCCTTGGACGTTGATTCTAGTCGGCATCCTCTAGAATTTTTTGAGATACTCTTGACTCCATGTGGCCCACCAGGCTCAGTTTACCTATTAAGTGTCATGTAGGGTCGGGATGTCACACAACCACCTCAATTATTCTTTTTCCTTGCATACATAACAACCCCATTATCCTCAAAATACTAATATTTCGTTATATTAATGTTTATACTAACACCTACACACACTTTCACTTAATGGGTAATGAATTTACTATTCCTTTATACGGAAAATTACCACCTCACAAAACAATGTTGTTTATTCTTCCTTTACCACCTCCCATGTGTTATTGTTATGATTTTCACTCTGATTTCATAATATAAATATGATATATATGGTGCATTTATGCTTATTTAATTTATTATATTAAATATACATTCATGATTTCCATATTCTGGATATGTGATAACTTCATTTGAGGATGTGTGGACTACCCCCTTCTCAAAGCGTTGTGATTCATTCACACATTATATGGAATATATTAAGGATTGTTTTAGTAAAAAAAATATGATATATATATATATATGTAATATTATTGCTAATTTAATTATGTAATATATATATACATACATTATATTTTCATTCATTCTTTAAATACTATTAGGAAATGGAGACAATTTTCATGCGTACTCACAGCCAACCGTCCCCATGAATGGTGTATTTAGTTAAAAATTTATATATTTTTAAGATTATTGTAAAAACATATATAATTAATATATATGATATTTATATCAGGTATGACATTCCAAAAATATTTGTATCATGATCTATGTAAGAATACTTATAATATAAATTCAATACATGTATGAAAAACTAAGAAATTATAACCTGAAACATAACTTTAACATGGGTTTAATAATAAACTGGTAATATAAAGTCTTATGTAAATCATTTATGGTATTATATATATATATGAATATGGTTCTATTATATGTTTTAAATAAAATTATACTAATTATACAAGAGGTTTGAAGGAGTACAATGAAATTCATGACATAAGGTAATGGAATTTCATAACACTTTTTATATTTGTGATATACATGCCATTATAACTACTCTTTTCATTTGAATTGTGCATATACATATCATTAATTTATTCTAGAAATATTATTTTTAAATTTATTTGTATTTAGATATCCATTTTATGATCCTCATTTCATGGGATTTACATTTCAAAAATTACCAAATTGGTATGATTGTTTTGTCTCAATTTTCCTTCTTTGAGATACAAGTTTTGTTATGCTCCTAAATTCTTTTTTGAAGTTTATATACGTACATTTTACATCTTATATCATTAATCACCTTATTTTAATGATATTTTAATCTTAATGTAATTTCATTTTCATACATGGGGTGTATGATTCAATGTTACGATGTGGTAATAATTTATTACTACAATCTCATATTATATCAAGATTGTTTATAATTATGCTTTAATTAATTAAATATTATGATCCATAGCCCAGAACCACTAATGAGTTTTCTTCTACTATATTTAATTAAGATATATTTTCATATTAGTACCATTTTTCCCTCTTTGGTACTAAATATATTTAGGAAATGTTTTTAAGAAAATTTGACTGTATTTATCCCTTCGGTCAGGAATCAGTTGTATTCAAAAACCATGTTTTCAAAAAAAATATTTAAAATTATTGAATGATCTTTTTATATCATTTTAAATGAAATTTTTTTTAAAAATGTTTTTTTTCAAATATTGTTTTAAAATATTTCAAATCTTTTTTCAATGAAAAATATATTAAAAAAATCTATATGTTTTAAAAAGCATTTTTAAATGCGAAAAGAATATTTTCCTCAAGAAATGTTTTTATAGGATTTTTCAAAATTATTTCACATCTAAAATAACATCCTTTGGTGTTACTCGTGCCTTTATGAAGAAATTATTCAATGTTTCTATTCATATTCTTTCTTTGAATGGTTTATGATTTGATAAAGGATGGTCATGAAATCTGTTTCCCTTTCACGTGCTATTTGCTGTTGAAAATCTCTTCTTTTAACAGTTTATAATTTTGATGTAATGATTTTGAAACTTCTGAATTTTTTCAAGGGTTATGACATGATTTCATATTTATGATATCCATTTCATTTCGTGGATTAGGATATGATTTTGTTTATCTTATGGTGCACATATGTATGATTTCATTATGAGATGGGTGAGACCTATATCTCCCTCCAATGTATTAGGTAATGATTTATATCTCATGGGTTGGACTAAGTTAGTATAGGAAGGAACCATGGTTTCAAATATGGCCATAGGAGTATACCATGACTACCAAGATGGTATGGGGAAAAAACTCATATGAATAAGATAGACATGGGAGTGAACCACGACTACCAAGATGGTTTGGGTAGTAAACCCATAATAATAATATGGACATGGTAGTGATACCTTGACTACTATGTAAACCATTCTATATGATTATGTGTCTTCCAAAATTCAATTTATTATTCTTATGTTATGATTTCATATCTTATTCTCTTGACTCCCTAATGATTCATGTCTTATTACGTATCGATATTTATGTCATGATTCATGTTTATGATCTTTGATATGTAGGGTATGAACTTCTATTTCATTATCATACTATCATACCCTTATTCTCATAATTATTATTACATATCTCCCTTATTTACCATCATTGAGCATATTATATCGCCCCTTTTTATGTTTCCTTTCTCCATAGTTTGATGATATGTATTATGTATGATGTGTCTAATATTGGTGTTAGTCATGAAAACAATAGTGGGATATTATGTAGCACTCTTATGTACAAGTTTTTATATTTCCATGTTTCCAAATTCTCTAGACTAATACAGTCTTTGGGTGTCTATTTTATAATTGTTTATGTATCTCGAAAAAAGTGATGTATTGTTCATGTATTAAAAAATAGGGTCACAATAGTTGGTATCATAGAAAATATTAGTTAACCTTTGGAAACTAGGATGATAAAACCTTAGTGAAAACCCTAATAAATTTTCTATGGATAAGTCTACGGATTTGGAAAATTATATGAAATTGTCTTCTAATTTTGGTAAAGGATAGATTTAATAGTAATCTTGAAATACATCCATGTCTAGATACTATATGTACTTGTGGATCTTTCATAGATTTACCTAGGAGTAATAACTTTAACAAGGTGCATCAGACCTGACTCGAGTATAACTCGGTACATGATAATAGGTTTTATTGCACACCTGGTTTGATACTCCTGAGGGATATTCTTTGATAATTCACATACTCATCATGAACAATAGTAAAGGATTTAATTAGATGATTGATATTAATATGCTAGGATGAACCTATGGTGTCATATATTAAATAAGTTGATGTAATTTAGAAATCCTATATATGGGTTTTCGTGATTATGTGGTTCTTCACTATGATAAGTATTTCTTACTCTATGAATTTTGGTAGTCAATGGATGGAACCTAAAAGAATTACATTAATGGTGATTGTGAAGGACAATGAAATAAAATTTCTCATGAGAAACCAATTTACATGTGATTAGGAATGAAAAATATCATTGTTATGCTCACAAGAATTTCTCAAGCTATGAATCATGCTATAATTCCAAATGATAAAAGGAGGGAACAACATTCTGTTGGTTCCTTAATGATGAAATGTACACCTTCTTTGAGAGGTTTCTTTGATCCAGTTGTTGTAGAACAATAGATTAGTACAACTAAAAAGATATTCACCATTCTCCAATGTTCGGAGAATGAGAATGTCATCTTGGTTGTTTATAATTAGGAAGGTATAGTAGACAAGTGGTGGACTCTTATCAAGAATACGTGGAAGCATAATGAAATTGAATCCATGGATTTGGATGATTCTAATAACTTATCTTTTTTATAAGTACTTTCCTTAGATTCTTCATATGGATATGAAGAAAAATTTTATTGAGTTGAATAAAAGGGATGATGAATCTGTTGGAACCTACAAAGAAAAATTCACATGACTTGGGAGGTTAGCATAAAAAATTATCATCCAACCCACATGTAAAGTTTATCTGTTATTTAGTGTCTTAAATAGAAGTTTCAAAAGGTTGTATTATATAAGTGGCTTTATTATCTATGAAGGGATTGTTTGATGTGCGGTCAAGGTTAAAATTGAGGTCAAATTCATATATCAATCCTATGGTTTTGACAAGAAACATATGAAAGAGTTCAATTGTAATTATTGAAACCATAGAGAAAATAATTTAAGTTTACTTTATGCTCTAAATGTAGAAGAATAATGGATTAAATTATCTTAAGGGGTCTAATAAATGATTTATGTGTATAAATGAAGGTTATTAGGTATTTGATTACTAGGGTGATGGGAAAAAGTTAGCTAACAATGTGAATGGAGAGAAAACTACACAGAATGAACCTCCCTAGCTTTAGAGCTATAAGTTTAAGGAGAATGGGCATTATTCTTACTAGTGACCAAACACAACGGCTATAATGACGATCTGTTTTAGAAAACTCCTAATCCAATAGACAAGGGAAATCTCATGCGATTATTGTTTTTGATGAGGGGTGTGATAATTAATGGTGAAAGGTGGACATACCATCCACTCTAGAGGTGATAATGTCTTATTTGATCCTGAATTTACCCACTATTTCATATATAAATAATTTTATAAGGGTATTAATAATTCATAAAAATGATTAGATGTTGAATTAGCTATGAAAAACCCTAATGGTATGAGGACTTAATCTCAAGTATATGATTCCTCTCTGGTTGACATTTGTGGGAATGTATTTCCTACAAATCATTTCAATCCCCTTCTATGTTAATTTTATTTCATCTTAGGCATGGATTTGATTTCATTGCATAAATACCATATCAATTGTTGAGAAAAGTAATTTATGTTTGATATTTCAAACCAACCTATCATCTTTTATCAATGTGATAATAATTATACACTTCCTATGGAGATTACATCCAGTGTATGGGTCTTAATTCCCATTCAGAAGGTTCATTTATCTAAAATGGTTGGGGAGAAAATCACATTGATGATATTTCTATTCTTCAAGAGTTTTGGATGTATTTATGGAAGAGTTTCCTAGCATTCCACCTAAACCTGAATTTGAGTTCTTGATTGAGCTCATACATAGTTCCAAACCAATTTTAAAGTCATTATAGAATGGCCCATATGGTGTTGAAAGAATTTGAGAAGAATCTACAATAAAAACATGATAAGGAATTAATTTATCCAAGTGTGTCACATTGTGGTGTAGCTATTCTTTTTATGAAAATGAAGGATGCTTCAATGTTACTCTACATTTATTATCAATAGTTTAACAAGATTGGGATCAAGAAAAGTATCATATTCCCTGTATTGATGACTTTTTTGATCATATACATGAAGCAAAATACTTTTTCAAGACTAATTTTTTTGATATAATCACTTGAGATTCAATATAAAGGATATACAAAAGATGACATTTGGTACAAGTTATGGACACTATGAATATATAGTGATGAATTTTGTTCTTAATTGTCACTACCAAACCCATGTCGGGGCTCGAGATGCAAGTGCCCCAAGTCTTCCTTTATAGGCTGGGGGGTGGAAACAAGTTCTAAAGTCATAGAAAACATAGGGAGGCCTTCTCTTATGTACCTGTAAACATGAACAGATCCAACTCAATGAAAAATTATAGAGGGAATGAAGTAAAATATGTTACACTGCTCTAAATAAACCAAACATGCATAGACCTCTAAACGGTACAAGTACTGTAATGTAAACTGAATGAAAAATTGGTAAAAATATACTCCCAACAAGAAAAGTGTCCCAACCTGACAAAAACTAGAAAATTAAAATAGTTGAGAGAGCCATGATCCTGGATCCCAAGATAAGACCATCATATGTGGTAAAATTACACGTATCCCTATGCTCCTATAAAGTCACAATCAAAAGTATTCATTGTCTGCATAAGGTATGATATGTTTGGGAAAATTCAATGAAAGGGTGAGTATAAAAAAAATACAATAGAACTCCCAGAGAGATGAAGGGTGAGCAGTAAGAGATATAATAGAAAAGTAATACAACAGATAGAACAAGTTATAATGAAAAAATAGCATCTCAACCAAACAAAGGAGTAAAGTAAACTGATCCAAACACATGGAGCTATAAATGGTGATAATATGAACTTCTCATCAAGTATTTGCTTCCTATATTAGGAGAGTAGACTCATCCAACTTGAAGAAGATAAACACCAAAAGCACATGGCATACCTCGTGCAATATCGCCTCCCCTGGAAGGAGAGTAACCAAATCCCAAAAAGTGTATACTGAAATAGTATATATATATATATATATACTCAGTCAAAAGAAACTCAAATGAGAGATTAAGGGGGTCTCAATCTCATAGCTTGACCCCAAAATAATAGTCACCAACAGTTCCAAGAGAATCCATCAACGACATCCATTGTCTCACATTTCTACCCTAAACATGGAAGTCAAAGGGGATCAATCACCACCCCTTGATACTATATTCTTTGGACATAACTCACTCACCCTCAGAGTTTTATGTCGCATCACAAAGATGCTTCATTGTGGGGAAAATGTCCCTCTTCTTTGTGAGTCCAATGTTACGTCAAAGTAGGTAACACCATTTATCTATATCTATATGGTGAAAACTCAATGTAGAGGACCCACACACTAGTTATTAATGGGTGTTCTACTCTAAAAATGGTCTTAGAGGACTCACACCCTAGTGTGTCATCGGTTTTACTCTAATAGTCTAGCACCCATACCTTATTATAACAACGGGGTTCTACTCTAGGTCATCGAGGACCCTTACCCTACCCGATAGAAGGGTTCCACTCAGATGTAATTATAGAGTACTCACTCCAATGCTGATGAGGGTTATCCACTAATATCGCCTAGGACCCTTTCCCTAGTGTGTCATGGGGGTTCCACTTCGATGTATCTGGAATCAGGCCTGACCTTTGATGTCTCCGAACATCGTTGGAATGAGAATCATTTTCGGAACACCTTGTATCATAACATAGAAGCCACATCAGAGGTCACCATCACTCTCTATGTGTAAAAACAAACAGGATAGCCTATTTATGTTCCCAAATTGCGTAACTAGTGAAAGAGGTTTTTTTAGTGCAACAAGCACGAATGGGACATCATGGTGCCAAAGATCATCCCCAAACATTATATTCACAAAATAAATATCTTTATGAAAGATATAATCACATTTTCATATATGGAACATCAAAATACATTCTATTTATAAGGTAAGGGTGTTTGAATTGTATCCCACATACCAGCCCGAGCCCGCAGATGATCGACTGTGGAACGACCGTTGTGGCCTGTCCACCTACCCTAGCGGTTGACTGTCATGTTCAACTACACGCAAAACAGTCGTATGTGGACTGAATATTATGGCCGCACCACTAGCCAAGACAACAACCCTCCATGGTAACTTTCCATGTGGTATCTCAAGCTGATTTGGATTTATGGTCGATCAATGCCACGCCCCCTGGTCAACCCTATGCCTCAGTCCGACCATCTTTATTCAGACCGGCCCACCTGAGCCCAACCTATCTAGGTCCTCCTCGGCCCTACCCACTAGGCTAACCCGCACATCCTTGGTTGATGCAGTCACCACTTGTCGTAGTCAACGCACAATATCGCTGCATTTTGTGGCCTTTTTTCCACTCTATGGTAGGATTCTTCCCAACAGCTAGTCGCCACTCTAGCGGCATGCAACCCCGATCATGCAGCCCACCGCTGTCGGTCGTTGTCACAACAGTGGTACCCTCTTCAGACCACTGGTCCTCCTCCGATTCTTGTAATTTTTGATGAACACGGATCTAGGGTCATTGAGTAAAAATCTACACAGATTTATTACCCTCTCAACGAATCATTATTGTTTGACATGAAAAAATGTTAATGATGAGATCCATGAAGGAAAAATTAATAACATGAAAAAATGGGCACAAAAACATATGTTTTCCAATAGCCGTGTTAGTTTGGCCATCGATGATGATACTCAAACCATAAGAAAACAAAATTGATCAAATTTATCTCAAGAATTGAAACCAGGGTTGCAAATTTTATGAATCCTACCTTGTTTTTATCTTCTCATTGTCGAGAACACATTTTTCTCGCTTCTACTATGATCTTCCAAAGCTTTATTGAAGATTTTCCAAAGGCTGAAGGAGATAGCTTCACCATAGATGGTGGGAGGATTAGAAGGAAACCCTAATCAAGAACCCATTAAATCATATTTATAATGTTGAAATTATGTTAAGGTGTCCACTTAAACACACACAACAACGGTCATGGGATCTAAACATTTCACACCCTCTCACTTTTGGTTGTGCTTATGTAAAACATTGTATTAGAAACTCAAAAATTATCTTAAAATTTTAATCTGATTCCTTGTTCAAGATTTATTCAGATCAACATTTGGAATAAAATAAAATAATTTTATTATTTTATTTATGGTTACACCCTCATTGAAGTGTTTTACTGAAGACCCACACTGAGAAACATTATATCCTACCATGGGTAAACTCCACTTTCCAAACTCAAATGTTCCATTATATTTCTAATCAGGGCTACCGTTTAATATTTATCTAATTTCTTTTACGTGTAGAGTATAAAATATACTTAATATTTTCATAAAACAAATTCTGAGCACACCGGGCATCTGAATCTCACATCATCTCAGTGCCTAGCTCTGTATGTGTATATATATATGTGTGTGTGTGTGTGTGTGTGTCAAAGTCCTAAAATGAAAAAACCAAGTCACTACATCATTCCCTAATTCAATATTTTCAACCCTAAAATGAAAAATTAGGAAGATCACTTTGGATAATGAGCTCTCATCTGTATCTCCCATTCCCAAGAACTTTCTTTCATGTTTCCATACTACCAAAACACGTGAACCAAAGGGAAGTTCCACCCATGTAAGGCTAGATCCTATTGATCAATGATCACCATCGGGTTCTTTAAAAAGGTTCCTCCATCATCATTATTCAACTCTCCCTAGTCGATGACATGAATAGGATCTTGCACATATCTCCTCAACTACGACAGGTGGAAGATTTAATGAACATGCTCTAGTTGTGAGGGTAGGGAAAGGTGATAGGAAACCATTCCAAACCTCTTCATGATTTCAAAAGGCCTTATGAATCTTAGGGATAGCTTTCATCCCCACTGAACCTCAACATTATATATCATGGGGAGACTCTCAAAAAGAAATAACATCCCTTCTTGAACTCCAAGTGCCGACGACAGAAATCTTCATAGTATTTCTTCTTACTCTCGGCTATCTTCATCTATTCATAGATGACTTGCACTTTCTCTTTTGTTGCTTCTACCAAAATTGGACCCACTAGGGATGACACAAAAACCTACATCCTACACAAATGTGACCTACAGGGTCTCCCGTATCAGGCCTTATATGGTTTCATTTTGATGGTAGAGTGGTAGCTGTTGTCGTACGCAAACTATACCAAATTCATATGATCATCCCAGCTCTGGCTGAAATCCAACAAGCAAGCACTCAACATATCCTCTAGCACCTGGATAGTGTTTTTGGTCTTCCCACTAGTCTAGGGCTGAAAGGATACACTGATCCATATAAGGATCCTAAATTTTTCATGCAGGCCTCTCTAAAATCGTGACGTAAACAACATGTCACAATCTGATACAATTATCACGGGTACCCCGTGAAGGAAGACGATCTATCACACATAAAACTACCCCAAAATATTCTCCCTAGTATCAAGGAATTTTTCCAACTTCATGAGTTTATCCACTATCACCCAGATGGAATCATGGCCCTTTGATATGTTTGGAAGCCCTTTGACGATGACTGTGGATATGTTCCCCCATTTTCCACTCCAAAATCTAAAACGGATGCAACAAACTCATCAAAACCTAATGCTCATACTTTATCTGCTGATAGGTGAGGAATTGTGAGACAAACTAAGATATGATTCATCTCACATAGAACCACAAAAACTATGGAAGAAGATCTGTATACATCTTCCCCACATAAGAATTTATAGCTAAGGGAGAAGTGTAGAACTCCCACATCACCTCCTCCCACATCACGACTGGAACCACTATTTTCCCCTAGAATAAGATATCTTGATTCCCTCCTTTAGAATATCTATATTATGCATCACCTGTGGATATATGATCATGTATAACTATATAATCTATTTCCCCCAGTTGGGACTCTTTCACACACTCAAGGAGAGAAGGAGTTAGCACCATCGACTGTAGAAAATATGTACCCTCCTGCTGCACCAGGGCCACCTGCAGGTAAGATAACTACTCTAAATATTCACACACTAAGATAGCATGGGACTTACAACTAAGGGAATCTCCAACAACATTTCCATTCCCTAATGTATAGACTATATAAAATTTTTAGTCCTATAAGAACTCCAACCAGCATTGTTGCCTCATATTTAGGTCTCTCTCAGTGAAGATGTACCTGAGGCTCTAGTTTTTTGAGAAAAACACAACACACTCTCCCAAAAGTTAGTGCCTCCATATGCTTATAGAAATTATTTATGCTACAATTTCTATGTCATGAGTCACATATTTATGTCCATGGGGTCTCAAATACCTCGAAACTTATGTGATGACTAGATGTCGTTGCATCATCACACAACCAAGCCCAGCTCTTGAGGCATCTCAATACACTTCAAACTCGACAACGTTTTCTGGTAGCCTAAAAACAAAAGTTCATGTCAGCCTCTTCTTTATCTCCTCAAAGGCCTTTTGTCATTTCTCATACCATTTAAATGGTTTTCCCTTCCACATTAGAGCGGTCAATGGGGTTGCGATCCTAGAGAAGTTTTCCAAAAATATCTTCTAGTACCCTTCCAAACCAATAAATCTTCTCACCTATAACTGATTCTTGGGTGGATCCCAAGAAAGCACTTCTTTGTTATTTTCTAGATATATGGATAAACATGTTCGAAAATTATGTTCCCCAAATGGTGAACCTAATGTATCTAGAACTATCACTTCAAGATATTTCTTTAAATTTGGTGATCTCGAAGTAAAATAAGAACCATCCTCAGGTGATATGTGTGATCCTAGTCTATTGTAGAGTAAATGAGTATGTAATCGATGGAGACAATGAAAAACTGATCCAGGAATGGCTGGAATATCTTGTTCTTAAATTCCATAAAAATTGTGGGGGAATTTTTCACAACAAAGGGAATTACTAAGAACTCTTCCAGCCATTAACAACATTGTAAATCCAACTTCAGAATATCATCCTTGAGAACCTTCAAATGGTGATATTCATACCTAATATCGATCTTGGAGAAACATATTACACCTCAAAACTAGTCAATGTGGTCATCGTTCCTTTGAAGGAGAACTTATTCTTTATCGTGGCATAGTTCATCTGACAATAATCCATGAAAATCAATTCTCTCCCATCCACCTTCCTCATGAACAAAACTAGAGCTTCATAGGCAGTCACACTGAGTCTATTGAAACCTTTATCTTGAAGGTCCTCCTACTATAACTATAGCTCCCAGATCTCATTGGGTTCAATATTATATGTCGTATAAGATATTAGGGGAGTCCCTGGTGTCTTGTCAATGAAAACATATAAATTCATCCTCAGAGATAGTCCTAGAATGTCTTTTTGGAAGACACCCTTATAATACACCACAATTGAAGGAACCCAGATGCCTGAATAGTCTGCTTCACCAAGATTTACACTCGCTAACTTATGCATGATAGGATGTAGCCACCTTCTCTTATCACGCACCTTCCCTGCAATGTGGTCTCTTTTACTAAGAAAGGAGAACCTCATCCCATCAGTGTGTAGGCATCTGAATAATCTATGGTGAAATTAAATATGGGCTCAAACCATAGAGAGTTAATCCATTCCCAAGATGACATCATAGGGTTCCATCATTATGACCAGTAGGTCCCATGTTAACCACTCTCCCCCAAGAGATAGCTCGCACTGTCGATATATGAAATACACAAAAGAAGCACTCATTGTAGTAACCTCGAAACGAAGCTGTTCTGCTAGAACCTTGATGAGGAGATCTATCTCCCATACTAGGAGTAACGAGATAAAATAACAAATGGAACCATTTTCTAGAAATAATAAATAAATATTGTAATAAACAAAAATCATACCTCAGATCATATCATGCATTGTGGGATCATAGATATCCAAAGAATGCATTTGTCCACGGCCCCGACCTCCATCTCCCTGACCCAAATGTGGGCCTCCTAGTAGTGGTGGTGGGAGAATATCATAACACTATACCCCACCTACGGATCATCCTACTTTTCATCTAGTGTCACCTCTCTGGGGACCACCATATCCCCGCATAGGGGATCCCAGATCATGGTGTTGTATCCACCATGGAGGTTCACCTGCTATCTGTTAGGGATGTTTAGCACGTCTGGTTGGGCAGTCTCATTCCATGTGTCCTCACCAGTCACAACCATAGAACTAGCCCTATTTTGGCTGACCATGTGTGCTACACTTTCCTGGTTCCTCCTGGCCATGTTCCTAAGTCTAATCATGGGGAGGTATCCTACATCAGGATCTTTTCAACTAACGTCTTAAAGCTATCATAGATGTCTTAGCTCTGTAGCATTAACTACAAATCCTAGTAAACTTTTGCCCCTGTAATAGAAGTATCTCCATCACGATTGCCTGATCGATCACCCTAATATAGGTGTGGATTGTATGTTCCAGGTGCAGCAGAAGGGCGTTTGGGATGGTACCCAAGTTTAAATTTTACCATGATCAATGATTATTCTGCGAACAATACAATGATGAATTCCTGTCTCTATAGAATATAATGAAATATTTAGATAAAGAAGTAAGAGGCCTGAAACCTTTAGAAAAGATCTTTAACATCATGTTTATAACTAATTTAATAAATTTTGTAAAGAAAAGAATAACTGGATCTTCGGTATTTTCTTCGTTGATGATGTTGATCATTCGGAATGACCCTTTCAGATTATCTAGTTGTGCTTGCGAGGAACAAAACTAGATTCCCTCTAGTGGTGATCCAAACCATCTTTGATGGCCTCCGATTGACACCACACATTCTTTGGGTGTTAGGGTGGTGAAGTATGTGTCTTGTTTCAATTGTTCTTGACCGCTTGTTCTTAGTCCTTGAAGAACGTCTCTCGTTATTGAGAAGGGAGGGAAGAGGATTCGAGAAAGAAATTGTTTAGCTCAAAAATTCTCAATTCACCAAGCATGCGGTGTGTTCACTATGGAATAAAAGATTCACATTTATATTTATATGCATGGAACTTAAGTTACAATATTTAATTTCATAATAGAAATTAAATACATTCATGAACATTGAGAAAACCAATGCTCATAATAATAATACCGCATCATTATTTATAGTGTGCCAATATGCACAAAACCGAATTATAAATAAAATTATGCGTCACAAAATAATAGCAGCGTCATTATTATTTTATCTTGTGCCAACTAATAATTATTTAACTTCTTGAAAAATATTATTATACTAATAGACCATCCTTGGACCTCTCGAACTCCACTTCCATTTATTGAACACCTGAATAAATAAATAAATATTTAATCTTGTTAATAAATATACTTTTTACAAACTAGTAAATAAATAATTATTAAATTTTCAATAAAATAAATAAATATATTTTATTTAATTTATGTGATCATCTTAACTTGAATAAAATTATTCCATAGTATTGATAAGAATATTTATTTCATTAATTAAATTAAAATAGAATTTAACCGAGACCACCAAAAACAATTAGTGTGTGACCCTCTTGGATTTTTTCTCATTGGCATTAGGTGGGCTTGCCTAAGGTCTAAGAGTACTGTCTAGGAACGGGTCAAGGAACCCAAGATAAAGATTGTAAAGTATCAACAATGCCATCCACATAAGAACGCTCACTGTGTAATAAAATCCCTTTGTGTCAATATCTCATCAAGGAGGTTCATGAGAGTGTCATCAACCTTTATTCTTGATACGTCATTCTTGGACTATCTGAAATAAAATCCTCATTACACCATGGCCATGGAATTTCACGCGATGGTTCTATTTCAATCGAAGTTCTGACATATCAACTTCCATAAATGGAAGGGACAAATCCTTCCTAGACTTATCTATTAATATCATGTCACTTGTGACACACCCAACGTACCCTTCTTCCTGCCAACTGTCTGCATGACGGTTTTTGCCAGTAAATCAAAGTGCATGAGTAATGACACATATTAATGATAATTATAAAGTATAAGGATCATTATAGACATTAGAATAAGGTAATATTTTATGACACCAAAACATGTGGAATTCCAATAGGCGCGTCTATTCTCATAATCTTCTATCTTGGAGATTACCAAGTGAGAACTTCATGGGAAGAACTCTCATATGCTTACTAGTAATCACACCTGATGGTTTTCATGTTATGTGTCCTATCAGAGTATGTCATCTAACCTTAGAACTATATTTAAGAATATTGTTATTTCATTTCAAGGTTCTCATCATATTGGGGAACTGTCATGACCTTATCAATGAAACAAATACTCTAGGACATTATTACATCATAGTCATGCAGAACAATGACCAATAAGTAATAAGATGTTTATATATTTAAATACATTAAATATCCATGTAATCAAAGTAAAACCAGTTGTTTCTAGGACACCAACTCTTACAAACATCCACTTGGACTAGAGCTAAATGCCTACGACTTTTAGTCCTCTTGGCCTCACATGTGGATCATATTGTTTTTGAGTCAAGGCTTTTGTCAAGGGGTCTCCCATGTTGTCTTTTGTGGAAATACTTCTCACTACAACATCACCTCTCTGAGAAAAATCCCACAAGAGGTGATACTTCCAAATTATGTGCTTTGTCCAATGATGTGACAATGGCTCTTTTAGGGGTGCCACCACTACTATATTATCACATTATAGTGTGATGGGATCTTTAATTCTAGGTAACACATCCGTCTCTTGGATAAATCTTTGCATCCAAGCTGCTTTTTAGCTGTCTCAGAAGCTATGATATACTTAGACTCTTCTATAAAATCTCCAACCACAGTCTACTTTGAGCTCTTATAGCTCACTACACCTCCATTCAATGTGAATATGTATCACATTTTAGACATCATGTCATCTTGATCAGTCTAGAAACTAGCATCTGCATATCCTTTGATAATTACTACATTGTCTCATCCATAAACCAATAACATATCCTTAGTAAGACTCAGATACATTAGGATAGACTTCAATGCCATCCAAGGGAAGTCACCTAGGTCAGCTTGATATCTTCCTACTGCACATAATGCATAAGCGACATCCATCCTAGTACATACCATCTCATACATGACTAACCCAATCGCTGATGCTTATGGATTCCAAGTCATTATAATTCATTTCTCATGTGTTTGTGGACACATTTTCTTTGAATGATGAATGCCATGTGATGTTGGAAACAATCACCTCTGGGATTGTTCCATACTGAATCACTTTAGTATCTTATAAGTGTATATACTTTGACTTAGGCCAAACAATCTCTTAGATCTATCATGATGAATCTTGGTCCCAAGAATATATGTTGCCTCTCCCAAGTACTTCATGTAGAAACATTGATTCAACCATGCCTCAATAGACTGTAAGACTGGTATCTCGTTTCCAGTTAGTAATATGTCATCAAAATATACTGTTAGAAAAACGAATGCACTCCCACTAAACCTTTTGTAGACACAAGGCTTACATTCATTCTTGATAAAACCAAATTCTGTTATGGCTTCATCAAAATGAATATTCCATGACCTGGATGCATTATTTAATCCCAAAATGGATTTCTGCAACTTTTATACCTTATTGGAATCCTTTAGAGTCACAAACCCTTCAGGTTGTTTCATGTAGAAATATTGTTGAAGGTTCACATGAAGGATTTTTTGACATCCATTTGGAAAATATCATAGTCATGGTAAGCCATAATGGAAAGTATAATTCTAATGGATTTCAGAATTAGAACTGGTGAAAATAATTCATCATAGTCAATTCCTTGACATTGTTTAAACCCTTTTGCTTTCATTCATTCATTATAGGCATGAACGTGTCCTTACATGTCCATTTTCTTCATGAATACCCATTTCCAACTAACAGGATTTACATCAACTGGATGATCTACCAAAATCTAGACTTGGTGTTGATACATGGAATCCATTTCAGAATTCATGGCTTCTTGCCACTTGGCAGCATCTGTTCCACTTACTACTTACTTGTAGGTTAGAGGATCATTATTATCAACTAATAATGAATCACCATCCTCGGTAACTAGAATACCATACCACTCTGGTTCTCTATCCTATCTTGAACTCTTACGTAGTACTTGTGTCTCTGGAAAAAATTATTCATCCACAGGGCTTTGTGGATTATTTTCTTGTACCAACTCTTGTGTACCTTGAGCCTTGAATTCATCAAAGTCTATATTTATCCCACTATCTTTTTTGGACATGTGGTCCCTCTCAAGTAATATGGCAAGTCATTACACTATAACCTTTTTTTCGGAGTGGTTTTATAGGTAATATCCCCTTCTTTTCTTAGGGTATCCTATAATGGTACACTTTGTGCCCCGGTGTGTGAGTTTGTTACCTGAAGAGGTCTTAACAAACACTTTGCTACCACATACATGAAAATTAGATAACATGGTATATCTTCCACACCATAACTCGTATGAACTAAAATTTCTCAATTTATTTGGTACTTTTTTTAGTATGTTTGTCGTTGTTTGTAATGCATATACCCAAAAGAATAATTGAAGACTTGCTAGACACATCATTGATCTCACCATGTCCAATAGGGTGTGGTTCCTCCTTTCACTCAATAACAACCCATACTTTACATACATTTTTAGTACTCAAAAATTGAGGTACACTTATTACAACATATAACAAAACCATGAAAGGACCGTATAGGTATAGTGCCTTTAGAAACTAGGAAACATAAACAACTGGTTCATAAAGCGTCTACACTGTCTCCCATTTATTTCATCATATCTATTGTCCCTTTTGGAATATCTTACTTAATAACATTCTTCCTAACCTGGGGAAAGAAAAAATACAAAAGGGTGAGCTCAAATGCTTAGTAAGGGTAAACAAAAGAAATATCAATCACATCGTATTCATAAGAACATAACATTTTGGAAATCTTACCCTGCAAAAGAGGTCAAAATTTCATAACATGGTATAAATCATGGTTGTGAAATATAATCACAAAAATCATAACATAAAACATGAAGCTTTGTGGCATACACACATAATCATAGAGAATCATTTCTTATTAGTCAAGACTCATTGCCAAGACTATCTTAGTGGACAAAGTCCATTTCTGAACCGAGTTCTTTCCTCGTTTCAGTCCTGTTTCACTGAACCGGTTTAACCTTCCGTTCCAGCCATGTCTATCTCATGAGATATAAAATCTTTACCCAATGAATTGGAGGGAGATATAGGTCCCACCCATCTCATAATGATACCATTCTTATGTGTGCCACAAAATCATAAATCATACATCATTGCATAACCCATGTAATAAAAATGGGATTCTTAAACATCGTGACATCATAAAAAAATTCATATAGGATAAAGGAATTTATAAAAATAATTCCATCACAAAATAATCAAATCAATGTAATAATAGGGATAGAAACAGAACCCTATATTATCTTAGATGGAAAATAATTTTGATAAAACACTTGAACTCCATTCTTGAGGAAAATATCCTTTCTACATTAAAAACATTTTTCTTTTCATAACATGTCATACAATTTTAAACTAAAAGAAGTTGATTAAAAATAAACTTGAAAACTTGTAAGGGAAGCTTCATGGAAATATTTTTTTAAAAATGCATTCATGCCATATAAGTTAAAAAAAATTCTTCTCATACTTTGACCGGAAAAGTCAAAAAGTACCTCGTACGAAAAATGACAAAAGATTCCTTTCATATATTTTACTAAAAACTCACCGAAGGGTAAAATTGGACTTAAAAAATTGTAGGAGGATAGAAATAATATTACATATTGAAGAAACATGGATGTGGTTGATAAATATGCCCCAGTAAATACCGAATAATAAACAATCTCGGATAAAAATTGAGATTGTGATATTTTCCCTTACCTTAGGTCCGATTTGCTTCGTAAGTGTCCGAACCTCCTGTATAATGATTTAAATAATGTCATTGACTTATTCCAGAATCATACTCATTGTTATGATATCATATATGGTCATATTCATATCTTATTATTAGTAATATTTCATTGCTCCTTGTTATTCGGGTGTTTATTACATTTTGTTCTTATGCGTGTTTTGTCGAATAAATTATTATTCTTCATTTTAGGTTATAGATACCTCATTTACAGAATTTTATTAGTGTAATATATATCATATTTATTCACTAAATTCATTTATGTAATCATTATGCAATGAAAATCATGTATAACGAGTCACATCACATCGTGGAGGCGGTATTCTGTACGTACGCACGAGCGATGATATCGTTCCCATGATCGTGGAATTATATTGGAGTGTATGCATACTATTTCAGAATAAATATCACTTTAAAATAATCATATATATTCATTCTTTACACCATTATACCCATCCAAGTAAGGTGGTGGTGGAAAATAGATTACACCACGGCGTGGAGATGGTATTCCGTACGTACGCACGTGCGGTGATTTCGTTTTCCCTAGGATGGATAGATGGTGAAATAGGGTTGTTTCATACATATAATAACATATAAGTATATTAGTGATACTTATGTTATTAATTCATAATGAAAAAACTAAAGAAGAAGAAGTGGAAGAAGAAATAAAGCTAAAATAATCGGTAACGGACATTACCTCTTCTTTGAAGCGCCTCTTTGAGACCTCCTTTTAGGGCACCAAAATTGGTCTTTGAAGAAGACCAGGACCTCTAGGATGTTTCTAGGGAATTTTATAGGAGAATTTTTCCGGGTTTGGCTGAGCTTGAAGGCTCAAAGTGGTGTGAGGAAAAGAGGGAGGAGGTGCCCTTTTATAAGGGAGGAGAGGGGCACCTTTGAAAAAACTAAAAATATTATTTTATTATAAAGCCATATTCGGTTTTAAATAGCTCCAAATTGATTTATTTCGAAGCTAAGGTGGGGATGGGTCGAAACCCTCTTATCCAATATAATTTGGACAAGTTTAGTTTACTATTTTAACCTTATCATTTAGATTTAACTTTAAGTTAGATAATTTTACTTTTACCGTGTCTTTTTGTGTTCTTACACTACAAAGTTAATAAACATACTATAACGAGCCAAACAAACCCCAAGTTGTTTATTATTAATATATATAACCTTATCTATGTCATTTGGACGAACATTATATTTTTAGGAATAAAATAACAATTAATAATATAATATTTGCTTTAAAAACTATTTTATGTCAATTTTGACACTATTTGGTAAATGATTTTCGTGAAAATCATAACATAATGATTAGTTCAAAAAAGGTTTATTAAATAAATAATAACATGTCATATTAACCTCTAAAATTAGTGTAATTCATAAAAAGTCTCAAATTACATTTATTTGGGTATTTATAACATCAATTATGTCAATATTTCATTAATAAGATAATTACTACATCATCTTTGTGTTCTAAATAAATTAAATTTTTTAATGTCTAAAAATTAAAAATAAAATACAATTATGTAGGAAATCTTCTTATATTTCTAATTAATATTTATAGTCGAATATATCTTATGTATAACCCTATATTAAAAATTATTTACTTATTAAACTTTGATTTTAACTATTTTAACCCTTCTTTAAATAAATTAATAATAAATGTCCTAATCTAATCCAAGTGGGCCTAAATGGTCATAGATTTTTCCTAAGGTTGTTTTTGGTCGAATTAAACTTATCCAATAGAATTAGGACATGTGTTAGGGTAATAATAATATCATTTTTACCCTTAATTACCCTATTTGCTTTTAACCGTGGTAAATAAAAGTAAAAGTTACTATTCACCAAAAATTATTTTCATCTCATTGAACCACATTTTACTTACTGACATCAATCGTGTCTCTCGGATTTTTGAAATTCCACTCACAGAAGCAGTAAAATTACGTTTTATGTAAATTTGCAAATTCTCCTAGGAGATGGGTAAAAGACGGTGAAAAGTTCAATAAAATTTTTATATATCTAAAATTATTATAAAATTACTCCAATGAATTGCATTGAACTTATATAGGTATTATATATCAATTTTGACCTAAAATAAATTTAAATAAAATAAATAATTATTTAAATAAAAAGTCGGTTTTTAAATAGTAAATCAGTGTTTTCACTATTCATCAAAAACTGAAAGTTTCCAGAAAAATACCAAAATGTCACCCTAGGCTAATTTTGATATTCCGAATGCAAAAATGAAGTCCATTTTGAACAATAAAATTTTCAAAATTTCAAAAAGTGGTTATTACTATTCATAACGGCTAGTTTTAATAATATTTTAATAGCATATCGTTGTTTAGTGAAACTCGGTATTGCGTACGACGCAGGCTATCAAGGAAGGTCACGATTGCATGTAAAGTAAGCCAAGCTAGTGTTTTGTGTAGTGAAAGATTCTTTTGATGATTTATATAAAATAAAAAAAATATTTCTTATAAAAGTCTCAGGTGTTACATTCTACCCCCCTTAAAATGAATTTCGTCCTCGAAATTCGTCACTTGTAACAAACAGATAGGATACCTCTCCCTCATCATATCCTCAAACTCCCATGTAGCTTCTTCTAATTGGTGGTTCCTCCATAAAACATTCACTAAGCGAGTGGTTTTTTTCTGTAGGACTTTTTCACTACGATCGAGAATCTCTATCGGCTGTTCCTCATAAGAAAGATCTTGTTCCAGCGGTACAACTTCTGAGTTGAGTACATGTGAAGGATCAGGTATGTACTTTCTCAGGAGAGATACATGGAACACATCGTGAACTTGATAGAGATTCAATGGAAGCACCAATCGGTAAGCTACCTTCCCAACACGATCCAGTATTTCTAAAGGACCGATATACCTAGGGATCATCTTTTGCTTTGTTCCAAATCTCATTACTCTATTCTAAGGAGATATTCGTAAGAACACTTTATCACCCACTTCAATCTCTAAGTCTTTTCTTCGGTTGTCGGTATAACTTTTTAGACGACTCTGAGCTGCTCTTATGTGTTGTTGAATAGATCAGACCTTTTCTGCCATCTCATCAACAAGATCAAGTCCTAATAGCTTTCTTTCCCCAACTTCATCCCAGCAAGTTGGAGTCTTACATTTCTTTCCATAGAGAGCTTCATAAGGATCCATCTAAATACTGGAGTGAAAGATATTATTATAAGAAAATTCTACCAAAGGTAGGTGTTGATTCCAACCACCTTTGAAATCAATAGAGCAAGATCTCAACATATCTTCTAGAGTTTGAATTGTCCTCTCAGACTGACTATCTGTCTGAGGATGATAAGAAGTGATGAAACTCAACTCTGTATCCATAGTATGCTGAAGACTTCGCTAGAACATTGAGGTAAACCTCGGATCCCGATCAGATATAATAGAAAGTGGTACTCCATGCCATCTTACCACTTCCTTTACATATATCCTGGCAAGCTGATCCAGAGAGAAATCCTCTCTAATATCAACGAAGTGTGTAGACTTTGTAAGACGATCAACTATGACCCAAATAGCATTATTGCCTTTGGATGTTTTAGGAAGTCCTGTGACAATTTCCATAGTGATGTTGTCCCATTTCCATTCGGGTATGGGTAATGGTTGTAACATCCCCTTAAACTTCTGTCTCTCAGCTTTAACTTTCTGACAAACCAAGCATCGAGAGACATATTCAGAAACATCTATTTTCATGCCATCCCACCAGAAGTACTCTTTCAGGTCCCTATACATATTTGTGCTTCCAGGATGAATAGATAATGAAGAACTATGAGCCTCATCCAGCAGCTCCTTCTTTAATTTGGGGATGGGAGGAACACAAACCCGATTCCTGAACTTTATTATCCCATCAAAATCAAGGTTGAATTCAGGAACATTTCTCACCTTCTTTTGTAACTCTACATCTTCTTTCTGTGCCTCTTTAATCTTAACATGTATAGATGGTTGAACATTCATTTGAGAAAGATACGATTTTTTCCCTTTTATTATAATTCCAAGATCCATCCTTTGTAAATCCATAAATATTGGATCTATTTTGATCCTCATCATGGATAAACCGGCATGGTCTTGTCGACTTAATGCATCTGCCACCTTGTTTGCTTTCCCAGGGTGGTAATGAATTGAGTAGTCGTAATCCTTAATCAGCTCCAACCATCTTCTTTGGCGCATATTCAGCTCCTTTTGTGTGAGAATATACTTTAAACTTTTATGATCAGTATAAATGTCACACCTTTCTCCATAAAGATAATGCCTCCAAATCTTTAATGAAAAGATTACCGCAGCTAACTCCAAATCATGAGTTGGGTAAATTTTCTCATGGATTTTCAACTGTCGTGAGGCATAAGCTATCACCATATCATTTTGCATAAGAACACACCCCAATCCCTTCTTGGATGCATCACTGTCGATCACAAACCTTTCTCCACTACAATGTAGTGTGATCACAGGTGCACTAGATAACCTTCTTTTCAACTCCTTGAAATTCTCTTCACATTCCTCCATCCAAACAAACTTAACTCCTTTCTGAGTCAACCTGGTGAGTGGATTAGATAATCGTGAAAAATCTTTCACAAAACGTCGATAATATCTAGCCAAACCAAGAAAACTTCGGATCTTAGTTACTGTTGTTGGTCTTGACCATCTTTCGATAACCTCTGTTTTTGCTGGATCCATAGATATCCCCTCTTTTGAGATTATGTGACCCAAAAATGAAACTTTTTGAAGCCAAAATTCACACTTGGTAAATTTGGCATAAAGCTTCTCCTTTCTCAGGGTCTTCAATATAATTCTCAAGTGATCTTCATGTTCTTCCTTTCTATTTGAATATACAAGAATATCGTCTATAAAGACTACCACAAACTGATCAAGATAGTCTCTAAAGACTCTATTCATAAGATCCATAAAGATAGCAGGGGCATTAGTAAGACCAAATGGCATCACTATAAATTCATAGTGTCCATAACTTGTACGGAAAGCCGTCTTTGGTATATCCACCCTTTTGACCCTTAATTGATGATACCCTGAACGAAGATCAATCTTGGAAAATTATTGATCTCCGCGTAGTTGGTCAAATAAGTCATCAATACGTGGGAGAGGATATTTGTTCTTGATAGTGATCTTATTAAGTTCTTGATAATCAATGCAGAGTCTCATTGATCCATCTTTCTTCATAACAAACAGAATTAGTGCTCCCCAAGGTGATGCACTAGGGAGTATGAACCCCTTATCAAGATTCTCTTGGAGTTGCTTCTTCAATTCCTACAACTCAATTGGGGCCATTCTATAAGGTGTCTTTGAAATAGGTAAAGCACATGGTACGAGTTCTATTGAAAACTCAACTTCACAATTTGGTGGAATACCCAGAAATTCCTCTGGAAAGACATCATCAAAATCTCGTAAAATGGGAATATTCTTAATCATGAGTTTCTCACCAACCATTTGAGATAAATAACCTTCATTTAGTGGAATCAAGACCCATAAGATGGAAGAAATTTCCACTGGATGGTTATATTCATCCTTGCATCGATAGACGATCAAAGATTGATATGGAATATGAAATGTGACTTCCCTTATTTGGAAATTGATATGAGCTCCATATAGAGAAAGCCAATCCATGCCAAGAATCACATCAAATTCCACTATAGGGAGGATCGAAAGATTTTCAAGAATCACTTTCCCACAAACTTCAATCGGAGAAGAATTATAAACTTTTGATGCGACTGTTGTGCCATTAGGGGTTGTCACAGCTAACTCAACATCTAATTATTGAGGTAATACGGTGATACCCATAGAAAATTCTTCACAAATAAAGTAGTGGGTGGATCTAGAATCAAATAAAACATTTTCTACTTTAGAGTGGATGGTAAGTGTACCTTTCACCACTTCGTTATGGTACTCCAAATCGCTGATAGAAATTGAATGTGACTTTCCATTGTCTTTAGCCTTAAGAGTTTGTTCACGTCGATCATCATCAAAAACCTTTGGATTAGGTCATTGATTGGAATAAGGCCCCATTTCCTTCCACTTGTAACATTGAAGTGTAGGAGGTGCACTCTCTGTAGCCTTTTCATTGTTCGCATCACTAGACATCTTCTTCCCATCATTGCGGCATTGAAATGCCCGATGACCTTCCTTTCCACATTTGAAACATTTACTTGTCTCTTTAAGACAACTCCCTCCATTTTTCTTTCCACACGTTGAGCATAAGGGAAAACTCATCTTCTTTTCAGTGTGCTCTTTAGATTTTCCTTTGAATTCCATTTTCCTCTTCTTATCAAAACCATATGACTGATGGGTTACTCCAATCTCTATCTCAACTTTGAGATCACATCGAACGATTTCCTCATAGCTATTGAAGTCCCTTATGGCTAACGCCCTTCAAAGACTTGGTTTTAAGCCATTAAAGAATCGATCAATCTTACTCTCAGGTCGGATAATAATACCAGAAGCGTACCTTGAAAGTCTTGTAAAATTTTCTTCGTAGGTACCAACAGATTCATCATCCTTTTGCTTTAGTTCAAGAAACTCCTTCTCCATCTTTGTTCGGAGAATACAAGGGAAGTACTTATTGAAAAATAAGTTCTTAAACTCATCCCATTCCATGGACTCAATTTCATCTCTTGGCCTCGTATTCTTGATAAGATTCCACCATTGATCAGCATCACCTTCCAAACGATACACTACTAAGATGACTTTATCATGTTCAGAACATTGAAGAACTGAAAATATCTTTTCAGTAGTGTTGATCCATTGTTCAGCAACTAATGGATCAGTAGACCCGCTGAATGAAGGTGGACGTTGTCTCATGAAGGATTCAACAGAATGTTGCCCCTTCCTTTTCTCGTTTGGAAGTCCTGCATGATTCATAGCTTGAGAAAGTTGTTTGAGCATGGCTACATGATTTTGCATTCTATCTCCCATAACGTTTGGTTCCTCGGGGGGACAATCATTGCATTGCTCTTCGCATTCCGCATTAACCCGGTTCCTTCGGGTTCCATCCATTAACTAAAACCAAGAAGTATAGTGTGAGCAACACTAATTATAATAGGAAAACCACATAATCAAGAATAAAATTTCACACTTAAGGTCTTAACCTAGGTTATTCATGGCCATTTCTAAAACACTAATATTGTGTTCTATGCTTAGACTTATACTTAGGATTCTTACAAAGGCTTTTACATCCTAGTTTCCAAAGGTTGACTATACCTTTCCTCTGATACCAACTATAACGACCCATACTTCACATACATTGTTAATACTTCAAAATTTAAGTACACTTATTACAACATATAACAAAACTATGAAAGGACTGCATAGGTATAGTGTCTTTAGTAACTGGGAAACATAAACAACTGGTTCATAAAGCGTATACACTGTCTCCCATTTATTTCATCATATCTATAGTCCCTTTTGAAATATCTTACTTAATAACCTTCTTCCTGACCTGGGGAAAGAAAAAATACAAAAGGGTGAGCTCAAATACTCAGTAAGGGTAAACAAAATAAATATCAATCACATCATATTCATAAGAACATAACATTTTGGAAATCTTACCCTGCAAAAAAGATCAAAATTTCATAACGTGGGATATATCATGGTAGTGAAATGTAATCACAATAATCATAACTTAAAACATTAAGCTTTATGGCATACACACATAATCATAGAGAATCATTTCTTATTAGTCAAGACTCATTGCCAAGACTATCTTAGTGGACAAAGTCCATTTCTGAACCGAGTTCTTTCCTCGTTTCAGTCCTGTTTCACTGAACCGGTTTAACCTGCCGTTCCAGCCATGTCTACCTCATGAGATATAAAATTTTTACCCAATTCATTGGAGGGAGATATAGGTCCCACCCATCTCATAATGATACCATTCTTATGTGGTCCACAAAATCATAAATCATACATCATTGCATAACCCATGTAATAAAAATGGGATTCTTAAACATCGTGATATCATAAAACAATTCATATAGGATAAAGGAATTCATAAAAATAATTCCATCACAAAATAATAAAATCAATGTAATAATAGGGATAGAAACATAACCCTATATTCTCTTAGATGGAAAATAATTTTGATAAAACACTTGAACTCTATTCTTAAGGAAAATATTCTTTCTACATTAAAAACATTTCTCCTTTATTAACATGTCATACAATTTTAAACTAAAAGAAGTTGATTAAAAATAAACATTAAAACTTGTAATGGAAGCTTCTTGGAAATAATGTTTTAAAAATCCATTCATGCCGTATAAGTTAAAAAAACATTCTTCTTGTACTTTGGCCAGAAAAGTCAAAAAGTACCTCGTACGAAAAATGACAAAAGATTCCTTTCATATCTTTTACTAAAAACTCACCGAAGGGTAAAATTGGACTCAAACAAGTTTAGGAGGATAGAAATAATATTACATATTGAATAAACATGGATGTAGATGATAAATATGCCCCAGTAAATATCGAATAATAAGCAATCTCGGATAAAAATTGAGATTGTGATATTTTCCCTTACCTTAGGTCTGATTTGCTTCGTAAGTGTCCGAACATCCTGTATAATGATTTAAATAATGTCATTGACTTATTCTAGAATCATACTCATTGTTATGATATCATATATGGTCATATTATTATCTTATTATTAGTAATATTTCATTGCTACTTGTTATTCAGGTGTTTATTACTTTTTGTTCTTATGCGTGTTTTGTCGAATAAATTATTATTCTTATTTTAAGATTATAGATACCTCATTTACAGAATGTTATTAGTTGAATATATATCATATTTATTCACTCAATTAATATATGTAATCATTATTCAATGAAAATCATGTAGAACGAGTCGCATCACATCGTTGAGACGATATTCCGTACGTACGCACGAGTGATGATATTGTTCCCATGATCATGGAATTGTATTGGAGTGTATGTATACTATTTAAGAATCAATATCACTTTACAATAATCATATATATTAATTATTTACACCATTATACCCATCCAAGTAAGGTGGTGGTGGAAAATAGATTACACCATGGCGTGGAGACGGTATTCCGTACGTACGCACGTGTGGTGATTTCATTTTCCGTAGGATGGATAGATGGTGAAATAGGGTTGTTTCATACTTATAATAACATATTATTATATGAGTGATACTGATGTTACTAATTCGTAATGAAACAACTAAAGAAGAAGAAGTGGGAGAAGAAATAAAGTTGAAAGAATCGGTAACGGACATTACCTCATCTTTGAAGCACCTCTTTGAGACCTCCTTTTAGGGCACAAAAATTGGTATTTGAAGAATACCAGGACCTCTAGGATGTTTCTAGGGATGTTTAGAGGAGAAATTTTCAGGGTTTGGCCGATCTTGAAGGCTCAAAGTGGTGTGAGGAAGAGAGGGAGGAGGTGCCCTTTTATAAGGGAGGAGAGGGGCATCTTTGGAGAAACTAAAAATATTATTTTATTATAAAGCCATATTCAGTTTTAAATAGCTCCAATTTGATTTATTTAGAAGCTAAGGTGTGTATGGGTAGAAATCCTCTCATCCAATAGAATTTGGAAAAGTTTAGTTTACTATTTTTACCTTATCATTTAGATTTAACTTTAAGTTATATAATTTTACTTTTACCGTGTCTTTTTGTAATTTTACACTATAAGGTTAATAAACATACTATAAAAAGCCAAAAGAACCCCAAGTTGTTTATTATTAATATATATAACCTTATCTAAGTCATTTGGACAATCCTTAGATTTTTAGGAATAAAATAACAATTAATAATATAATATTTGTTTTAAAAACTATTTTATGTCAATTTTGACACTATTTAGTAATTGATTTTTGTGAAAATCATAACAGAATTATTAGTTCTAAAACAGTTAATTAAATCAATAATAACATGTCATATTAACCTATAAATGTATTTTAATTCATAAAAAGTCTCAAATTACATTTATTTGGGTATTTATAACATCAATTATGTCAATATTTTATTAATAAAATAATTACCGCATCATCTTTGTGTCATAAATAAATTAAATTTTGAAATGTATAAAAATTAAAAATAAAATAAAATTATTTAGAAAATCTTTTTACCTTTCTAATGAATATTTATAGTCGAATATATCTTATTTATAACCCTATATTAAAAATTATTTACTTATTAAACTTTGATTTTAACTATTTTAACCCTACTTTAAATAAATTAATAATAAATGTCCTAATCTAATCAAAGTTGGCCTAAATGGTCATAGTTTATTCCTGAGGTTGTTTTTGGTCGAATTACACTTATCCAATAGAATTAGGACATGTGTTAGGGCAATAATAATATCATATTTACCCTTAATTACCCTATTTGCTTTTAACCGTGGTAAATAAAAGTAAAAAGTTAATATTCACCAAAAATTATTTTCATATCATTGAACCAAATTTTACTTACTGAAATCAACTGTGTCTCTCGGATTTTTGAAATTCCACTCACAGAAGCGGTAAAATTATGTTTTATGTAAATTTGAAAATTCTCCTAGGAGATGGGTAAAAGAGGGTGAAAAGTTCAATAAAATTTTTATATATCTAAAATTATTATAAAATTACTCCAATGAAATACATTGAACTTATATAGGTATCATGTATCAATTTTGACCTAAAATAAATTTAAATAAAATAAATAATTATTTAAATAAAAAGTCGGGTTTTAAATAGTAACCCAGTGTTTTCACTATTCATCAAAAATTAAAAGTTTCCAGAAAAATACCAAAATTTCACCCTAGGCTAATTTCAATATTCCAAATCCAAAAATGAAGTCCATTTTGAAAAATGAAATTTAAAAAATTTGAAAAGGGGGTTATTACTATTCATAATGTCTAGTTTTAAGAATATTTTAATAGCATATCGTTGTTTAGTGAAACTCGTTATTGCGTACGACGCAAGCTATCAAGGAAGGTCGTGATTGCGTGTAAAGAAAGCCAATCTAGTGTTGTGTGTAGTGAAAGATTACTTTGATGATTTATATAAAATAAAAACAAAAGATTTATTATAAAAGTATCGGGTGTTACATACTCACACCATTTCATTAGGGCGCATTTGGAGGATTGAGTTGGGATAGGATCCCAAACACCCATATGTAATCAATGAAGTCTTGATTTAGATATTCTCCACCTCAGTCTGAGCGAAGATTCTTAATCTTCATACCAAGCTGGTTCTCAACATCATTCTTGTATTCATTGAACTTATCAAAATAATATGACTTATACCTCATTAAGTATATATATCCATATCTTCGAAAATCATCAGTAAAAGTTATAAAGTATGAGTACCCTCCCATTTCGTAAACTAAAAATGGTCCACACACATCGGTATAAACAAATTCAATAAGTTCTTTAGCCCTTTAACCATTTCCACTAAATGGGGATTTGGTCATTTCGACTTGTAAACATGCATGACATACGCCAAGTGGTTTTAGTTAGAAAGAATCTAAATATCCATCTTAATGTAACATTGTCAAGCGTTTCTCGTTTACATGGCCTAGCATGTGATTGAAAAGTTCAGTGTGGTATGAGTCATATGATGTATCTTTGTTATTGATTTCCATTACTTGGTTTTTGTAATCCTACACGTAAAGACAATTTTATAAATGTGCCCAACCAAAACAAATTCTATCTTTGTAAAAGAAGCAACATTCATTTCCAAACATGAAAAAAAATCCATCTGTATCTAATCTGGATACAGAAATAATGTTTTTAGTAACATACGACACATAATAAAAACCCTTTAACACCATGATCATCCCAGTTGGAAATGTGAGGTGGTAGTCCATGATAGCTATAGTAGTAAGTCTAGATCCATTGGCTGCTCATAGATCTATCTCCCCCCAATCAATATTCCTGAATCTACTTGGTTCTGTTATTTGGATACATATGTGCTTAATAAAATTTATATCTAATACCCAATTTGTAGAAATAGATAGACTGAATTCGATAACAAATACACCTAAATATTCCCCCTCCTTCATAGGCTAGGTGTATTTCTTCTTCCAATGGCCCCTCTTTCCACATGTGAATCAAACAGCCTCCAATTCCTTTGCCTCCCCTTTGATATTCCTTTTCTTGGAAGGTCATGAAGAAGCTTTGGGATTAATGCTCTTCGCATTCCCTTTCCTCATTTTCACCATAAGGACGAAAGGCTTTTCTTGCTTCATATCTTTTTCCACATGGCGAATGAGGAGAAGAAGATCAGATAGGGACTTCTCAATATTGTTCATATTGAAATTGACAATAACTTTTGGGATGCTCTGAGGGAGTGATGTGAGAATGAGATCGGTGCCCAGTTCCTTCAATAGATTAAACCCTAAAACCACCAGGAGCTCAATGTATCTAATGAGATTGACTACATGAGGCGTAGCTGGGGAACCTTCCCCAATCTTACTCTGAAAGAGTTCCTTAGAGATCTCAAACCTTTCATGTCTTGATCATTCCTGGTAAAGAACATCGAGGTTCTCAACTATGCTATCAGTACCCATGTTTTCATGAGACTTCACGGTCTCACTAGACCTTGATGATAGCATCAAAAATTGAACATTGACAGTGGCGTTCATATATTTCTCATAGACCAATAAATACTAATCACTCACCTCTATAGCAGGCAGATCAGGTAATGATCACTCCAGTGTGTAAGACTTTTGTTCATGGCATAGAATAACCTGAATGCATCTAAACCATTCCTGGAAGTTACTACCGGTGAGGATGTTTCCTTTATCTATAATTGATCGCGGGGATAGTGTGGTTGATGAGATTGTAATTTTTTATTCTACAATTCAAAATGTAGATCATTAGTACATTATTGATTATATTTTATAAGTAATAATAAATTTTTATTGAGTCTCTCACTATTTTATCAAGTTCTAATATCCCACACCATTGAACTCAGAATGTATCATTTCCAAGACATTCTAGTTTAAAGGATCCATATTCTCCTTCGCATAACCACAATAAGGGTTGGTCAAGATATTAGAAGGTATTTAGGTAGGAAGGTCTTTTCCAATTGTGGGGTTGCAACTCTTTGATCAGTTGAGTGGACTCCCCATTCCTGAAATCATGACATTTGGATTTCCTCAACTCTTGCCTCCAATTTTACACCATGTATAGGAAAGGCTACTCCTGTTGATGTAATATGGTTAATTCAACCTAAAACCTTTCATAAGGGATTCCTGTATAAAAGTATTTTCCCAACAATGGTTAGACAAACACATATTTTTATTGATTTTTTCTATTAATCTTGTAACAGAAGGCTTCGTCTGACATAATATTTTATTCGAGGGATTTTTATCTATTATGCGTGAATTTATTATTATTATTATTATCACATTCTTGTTAATATTAAGTGGAACTTACTTGAGTGATTAACCATGTCTTGATAATATTTATGCACAAGCCTAGTTTATTTTAGTTCCATCGTGTATACTTGTTTAATTCATTAATTATGTGATTGTGACAACACATCCATAATGATAAACCATGCAACTAACAGAAATAAAACAAAGGGAATGATCATGAGCTTTTCTAATGGTTAATTTATCTAGTGGTTTATAAACTTACCCAGACCTAGGGGTGAAACAACTTGAACTATTTGGGTTCATGTTTACAACTTTCCAATTTTCCACCTCTGTATCTCCGGGGATTTGTTTCAACTTGGCTCATTATTGAACCCCCTCCACTAGCTTGGGAGTTCCATCCATTACATATGCATTTTTTTAAACTCACATTCATGTGAGGGGTAAAAAGAGGTTTTATATAAAATAAACCTTTGGCACATAGGACCAACATATTAATGAGGAGAAGGCTCGCATGCTAATAAATTTAATTTAAATTAATTAATTAAAAGAAACCATCCACATACAAAGTTATTGGTCTAGCTCATGATCATCCACACATGCAATGATATTTATGCATAAATAAAACTAGAGTTCAATTATTTAATCATTCTAGTTTAAGATAAATCATGCTCGAATCAATTAATTATCATCTTTAATTAATCAATCATTTTATCTTAAACACTTTTCTGAATTTCCTTGAGATTCTCATCCATCATAATTTTAAGCAAATTAATTCGTTTAAAATTATATTTTTACGTAACATGTACCTTGGAGGAAACCCGATGAATTCACATTCATAACAACCCAATGAGTAAAAATAAACATCACACATGTGTTAAATTAACATTGATATATATATATATATAACCTATCATGTGATGTGCCTTAGCTTTACACCCGCACTATGGTACATATATCAAGGGACTGTATAATAGAATGATAAATTTTAATAAATATACCTAATTTGGATGAGTGCACAACGTGTATTTACGACTACATGCGATGTACTATCGTTCACCTTCCATTTGAAGTACACGCCCAGGGACAGGGCGTGTTGATGTACTTCAGAAATAATTGGAGTACACGACGTGTTCGGTGGGCCACATGCCTTGTAGTATCTGCATTACTTGGTTTCCAGCCAGGAAAGCCATGTATAGGGTACATGGTTCAACCCTAACCTGAAGGGACTACACGTTGTGTCCAATGGACTACACATTTCGTAATCTGGAAACCACGCGCCACATGTTCCTGGTCAACACATGAAGTCATTTGTGATGTAGAAAGACTCCAACACACATCTTTGTTTGGAAAACTATTCTGATGTATTGAATCTTGACTACATGATGTGTACTACCAAATACACCCCGTGTGTTCTGGTGTTGTGTGGCCAGTTTTCTTTGGACCCTATGGAAGTTTTCCTCTATTTTATTTTAATCAAAATTAAAATAAAAGATCGTTTCTGTACGGTGAATGATTAATGAAAGAGGAGGAATAGATCTCGAGATTCAGATTTGTAGAACGATTAACTTGAATTGAAACAACTAAATTATTAAATTAATAAATCATCAATGAAATATTTATATAATTATAAACTATGATGTAACCTCTCTGATACCACTTGTAGGTTCCGGGTGCAGAAAAAGAGCGATTGGGCTGGCACCCAACATTAATTTCTACCATGATCAATGATTATTTTGGTACCAGAAAAATGATGAATGCCAGTCTCCATGGAATAGAATCAAAGATTTTGATAAAGAAGGAAGATCCCTGAAACTTTTAGAGAAGATCTTTCACATCATGTATATAATTAATTTAATTAATTTCACAATTAAATGAATACCTAGATATTCAATATTTTCATCGTATATTATTTAGATAGTACGGAATGACCCTTTAGGATTATCTTATTGCACTTGCAAGGATCCAAAATAGAACTCCTCTACCAGTGATACACATGTGCTATGATGGCCTTTGATCGACACCACTCGTTCTTCAGGTGCTTGTGCGGTGAAAAAACTTTCTTGTGTCAATTGTTCTTGATCACTTGTTCTTCGGCCTTGGAGAACGTCTCTCATTCTTGAGAGGGGAGGGAAGGGTATTCGAGATCAAAATAGTCTAGCTCAACAATTCCCATTTCACCAAGTCTGTGGTGTGTTCACTATGGCACAATAGATGTGCATGTCTATTTACATGCATGGAACATCAGTTATAATATTTAATTGCATAACATAAATTAAATAAATTCATGAAGACTGTGAAAACCAATGATCATAATAATAATACTGCATCATTATTTATGGTGCACCAACATTCACAAAACAGAATTATGAATAAAATTCCCCTCCATAAAATAATAGTAGTTTCATTATTATTTTATCCTGTGCCAACTAATAATTATTTACCATCTTTAAAATAATTATTTTACAACCAGATCGGACTTGGTCCGCTCGAACTCCACATCCATTTATTGAACAACCAAATATATAAATAATTAATTGATTCTATTAAATAAATATATTATTTACAAACTATTAAATAAATATTTAATAAATGTTCAATAAAATAAATAAATATATTTTATTTAATTTATGCGATCATCTTAACATGAATAAAATTATTCCACAGTCTTGAGAATAATATTTATTTTGTTATTAAATTAAATTAGAAATTGTCCAAGACCACCAAAAACACTTAGTGTGTGACCCTCTATGATTATTTCTCATTAGAATTAGGTGGGTTTGCCTAATGTCCAATATCAAATTCTAGAAATGGGTCATTTAACCCAAGAGAAAAAATATAAAGTCACAACAACGACATCCACAAACAAATTCTCACTGTGTAATATAATTTCTTTGTCTCAATATCTCATCAAGCTGGTTTCATAATAGTGTAATAAACCTTTATTCTTTATACATCGTTCTTTGACAACCAGAAATAAACTCTTCGTTACACCATGGACATGGAATTTTGCATGACATTTCTATTTTATTCAAAGGGACAAGATATCAACTTCCATAAATAGAAGTGAAAAATCATTCCTTAACTTATCCATTAATATCATGTCACTCATGACTCACCAAACATACCCTACTTCCCCCCAACTATCTATGTGATGGTTAAGTGTGTGAGTCATGACATATATTAATGATAATCATAAAGTTTAAGTATCATTACACATGCTCGCAGTTATAAATATCTGATGACACCAAAACAGGCGGAATTCCTACTAGCGGGTATGTTCCCATAATCTCATTTCTTCGAGATTACCATTTGAGGACATCATGAGAGGAAGTATCATCTTCTTAAGAGTAATCACACCTAACAGTATTAATTTTTTGTGTCCCTTCATATCATTTCAACCAATCGTAGAACTATATTTAAGAATATTGTTAATACATTAAAAAGTTCTCATCATAGCGGGGAACATCCATGACCTTATTAATACAAAAAATACTCTAATAAATTATTACATCATAGTCATGAAGAACAATGAACAATATAATAAGATGTTTAATATTTAAATACATTAAATATCTATGTAATCAAAGTACAACCAGTTGGTTCTAGGACACCAACTCTTACAGGGATACACAAGGTTACTATGCTGGCACAGATCTCTCTGTAGAGTCCTCGTTCAAACTTCTGTGCTTGGAAGTATCCATCATGGATCATGTATATAGAGTACTAATTCAGGTTTGTGGACATAGCTGAGTACTATTCCATTGACATCCCTCCCTACTGATGCTAAAAAATATCATGAATCCTAACTGAGAATAATAAGGAGGGGTAGTACTCCTCATGGAATAGCTGCTAGAAGTCATACCATGAGAGTGCCGACTCATAATGCATATGTTTAACCAAGAACTACCAATGTACCACCGTCCCATATAAAGGACTAAATACCAAATCCATTATTTTATTTTTTTAGTGGTTGTACAAGCTTGAAGATCTATATCACTCACTCTAGCCAATCCTCTCCTACTTGAAGATTTGTCTCATCATAGAACCTCAGTGGTCTTTGGAAATGGAACTCGTGTAGTCTGTTCAGTCTACAGTCATCCTCATATAGATCTTTCGAGACTATCTACTACTTAAAAGGAGGAGGTACTTCTACCTTCCCACTTAGATGAAGGGAATATCATGATGGACCCTAAATTGTGGCCTCATCAGTCATAGGGTCTTCAACACAAACCAGAACTAGTATCATGTCCAAATATCAGCGCGGAGGCATCCTGAAAGTTATCAAAGAGAACTGCAGTCAAATGAGCATATATATATATATATATCAACAACAATGGCGATCTATATCTAGACGGACAGTCAAATACTCAATCCTATATGATTCATGTACCAATGTTCCATGCAACAAATGTATCAGGATGCTCAGTTGACATACAGGTAATCAGGGTCCTAGTGAGTGGATACGTTGGATGCCCATACCACCACTGGAATCCCAGGACAAAGAGTTTCAATCGAGACACATCAACACTATTTCCATAAACTCAGCCAACTATTTTAATGGGAATAATCCACACAAAATCCTAAGGAATGAACTTCCCTCTGATGCCAATTTTTCATGACCAAACCCATGCCAAGGCATGAGCCTCAACTACCCCAAACATTACTCCATAGGCTCAAGGGTTGTCTACAAGCGCTGAAGTCAAAAATAAAATGGGGATGAATTTTCATTATGTACCTATAAACATTCACATATCCAACTCAATGCAATAGGGGAGAGGGAATGAAGTAAAAGATGTTACACTACTATAAATAAACCAAACATTCATGGACCTCTAAAAAGTACTTGTACGGTAATGTAAATAGAAAGGAAAAGGGGGTAAAAATATACACCCAAACAGAAAAGTGTCCCAAGCAGAAAGAAACTAAAAATTTAAAATAGTTGAGAGAGACCCACTAATGGATCCCAAGCAATAACCACTCTACGTCATCCAAGAACCCATATCCCTAAGCTCCTCTAAAGTCACAATGAAACCTATCCATCATCCCCATATGATATTATTTCTACAAGAAAATCCCAAGAAGGGGTGAGTATAAACATACCATTTAGGACACTCAAAAATTCAGAGGGTGGATGTAAGAGATATAGTAGAAAATAAATACAATAGATAAAAAAAGGTACATTGAAAAAAAAATGAAACTCGGCCCAACAAGAGAGCTAAGTAAAGTCATCCAAATGAAAGGACTAGAATTTTTGATGAGATGAATTTTTTTTTTCGAGACCTCTCTTCCTATAGTAAGAGAGTATACTCATCTAAACATGAAAAGCACGTGGCATGCCCTGCATGTCTTTGCCTCTCCTAGAAGGAGAGTAACCATAAACCAAGGAGTGGGTACTACAAGAGGATAGATATATATATATATTATCAGTAAAAACAAACCCAAATGAGAGAGTAATGGGATCTCCATACTACAATTCATCCCAAGAAGAATAGTTTCCAATAGTTCTAGGAGTATCCATCAATGATTCCCAGCATCCCACATGTCTTCCCTGAACACACAAGTCAAAGGGGCTCAATCAACACAGCTTGATACTATCCACCTTGGTAGGCACTGACTCGCCCTCATGGATTTAGGTAATGCCACAAGGATTCATCAGGGTGGGGAAAACATCCATATTCCTTGTGAGTCCTAAGATACATCAAAACAGATCACACCATTTTTCTATAGCCGATTGTTGAAAACTCCAAGTAGAGGACTCACGCCCTAGTGTGTTAGGGGGTTTCACTCTAAAAAAGTCCTAGAGGACCCATGACCTTGTACTTCAGGGGGGGTTCTACTATAATAGTTGAGGACACGTGCCTTAGTATCATATAGGGTTCCACTCTAGGTCATCGATGACTCGTTCCCAAGTTGGTTGGGTGTTCCAATCAGAAGTAACTATAGAAGATGCATTCCTATGTTGATTGGGAGGGTTTCCGCTCTGATATTGTCAAGGACCTATGCTCTAGTGCATCAGGGGGGTCCACGCAAAACCTCTTGCATCCTACCTGACAACTACTATGGACAAACACCACCATAATGAGCATCACGCTCGGACCACCATGCAGCATAACCAGAAAGTTTCATCCTAGTTTTACAGTGTTATATACCTAAAAAATCACACAGAATGGGCTATATACTTTCCCAAATCAAGTAACCTATACAAATGGCACTTTTCACCGCAACAAAGAACCAATGGGACATCGTGGGGACCGCTTCTCGACCCCAAACATTAAATTCCAAATATGACCTCCGAAAGGTCCATATCAAAGATAGGTTCATGTTTCAATAGATGGAAATCAAAAGGACATTTGGTTAGAAGATATGTGGGTCTGAACTGCTTCCTACGGACCTACCCGAGCTTGTACCTGATTGACCATCGTAGTTTATCCACCTACTGTAGTGATCAAATTCATAAGGAGTGGCCATGCATGGACGGAACGCCACGGTTTACCAATTGGTTGCGCCGACCATCCACCTAGGTCAGCTGCAAGCGGTCGAGAAGCAACCATGACTCCCTCCCTGATCGACCCGAGTCCAACCCAGTCGGCCTCTGTCCAGCCCATTTTACTGGGCATGTCCCAGCTGGTCCCGCTCACTAGGGATGCTTTCTCCTGGCCTACTAGGTCATCTGACACTGCGTCGGTCAATGTGTTTTAAACCTTTCATGGTCAACATGCTCACCCACCATTTTTCATGATAGTTTTCACCACCCTATGGCATGTCTCCGCCACACGTCTCGCCGCCACCCCACGGCCCACCACTTTCATGCTGGTGATGTGCCGATGGTCCCTTTCGTAGACCATAGGGACTCCTCTAATGCCTAAAATTTGTTTAGAACCCTGATTTGGGGACATTTATCAATATCTAAACATATATATTCTACTCCCGATGGACCATTGATGTTTTTATGTGTCCAAAAGTTAATAATGAAATCCTTGAACAAAGGATGAATAACATGAAGTATGGGTTCTAGAAAATAGATTGGTTTATGGAAGTGTTAGTTTGTCCATTGATGATGATATTTAAAGAAGAAAAAAAACATGGATCAAATTTAACTCATGAATTGAATCCAAGTATGTGGAATTTGTAATGCCCTAACCCCAGTTACCCAGAGTTGGTGCATTATTACGTATCATTGCCATGATCAGAAATGATCAAGTCTCAAAATACTGATTAGTTTAGTAGCCTAGGAAGTACTAGATATATTCATAAGGTTCACATTACATAATAAATGGAAAACTACAACAACATTGTTTCCATAGACAACACTAAGATCCCATAGACTATCCCTATAGGTCAGTCATAATATACTTATTCGCATCCTGGGAAAAATAAAACATAGAAAGGGGTGAGATCAGATGATTAGTAAGAATAACAATATAGAGAAAACTTTCACAAATAAGCATAAACATTTAATGCAATGTATAAGACTAAAAAATCCTTTTAAACTTTAACTTCAGCATAATATGGAAAAGATAAAATCAAAAAATTCCATTTACTTATTCACATGGATATTCTACTAGTCGAATAATCACATGCAATATCAATAGCCACTTTTATAATGATGGAATGCATAATGCCAGACTTCATAACCACATAGTCAAGGCCTTGTGCCAATAATACAAATAAGATTTTATCAATGCCTTGTACCAAGACACTAGTTTTTCTCATGAGACCTCCCGATGCATCGAGGAGATATAGCGGGATCCACCCGTCACTTACTAAGTCCAATGCATTCCTCATATGAAAAGGTTTAAACATAACATAAACATTCTTATTAAAACTGGCATACAAAATGTCAATACTTAACCCATAAAACATGAATGGTATAAAAATAACACATCAAAATTCAAACATATCACGAAACCTTCAACACAATATGGAAGATTTGTATCATAATAAATCAACTTCAAACAATTTTAAAATCCATTAAAGGATTTTGACAAAGAAGAAAAGGATTTGTCAAACTCTTTGAGAGAAATATCGCTTTTTCATGAAAACATTTAAAAGTCACACAATTTAAAAAGGAAGTCATTTAAATACATTTTTGAATAAAAGATTCTCATACCACTTTGAAACATTTGAAAGTAATTATCATTTCAATACATTCATGGCCATTTAAATAAATCCTTAAAACCATTTTGAAAACATTGACATTAATGAAAAAGGTTTAGAAGAATAAATCTTTAAAACATTTAAAATGATGTTTTAGTGAAATGTCCATTAAAAAGAATCCCATTGAGAACTATTCTATGAAACATGGACATGGATAATAAATATTTCCCAGTAGATACTTATGTAAAAACAACCTCATATAATAGAGAGATTGTGAAATTAGCCCTTACCTCGTTGTAATCGATCGAGTCGTATGAACAATAGTCAATAACCATCAAATTATTCACAGAATATAATTAATATAAATAGAATCATGATAATATATATCATATGGTAGTACACAATACACCACATGCAATAAATAAGTGGTGAACAATTGAAATCTCACGGAATTAAAAGTGAGATAAGAAACCCCTTACCTTGCACTTCCCTTTGATTGAGGGTACGTTTATCCTCCTATATAATGACCATAGTATTTTATTAGACTATAACAGAATAATATTCATTTTTATTATATCATACATGATTCATTTATTCCTTTATACTACCCATTTAATAATGATTTTGATGTTAAATTAACATTTCGGGTAAAAAAAAATTTCTTTATCATACAATTTTTAACTTGTTATTCTTGACCATATCATATAGGTCATGATTTAAATACTTAAAAAATATAAACCTTGATTCATATATCATATATATTTAGAATATAAATATTTATAATAGATAGATATATGAAATGGAAAACACCGTTTATAGAGACGGTAGGCCGTACGTACGCATAAATGATATTTCTGTTTTCATATCGTATTGAACGGAAGTAAGTGAACAAGATATATGTAAGTACATAAAAACATAGATATATACATAAATATATATATCTATAGTAGCATTATTATGTCACATATTACATACGTATTAGTAATATATATTTTTATAATTGTCGATGAATGGTGAACGTCGAAATGAATCACATCGCGTCGTGGAGATGGTAATCCGTACATACGCACATGCGACGATATCATTTCCTTAAAGGTGTTGAATTGGATGGTATATTAATTTTACAGTGACATTATCATGTTATTTTAAATATTTATATACATATTACTCATCATTATATCCTTCCAAATAACATATTATTGAATAACAAATTACACCATGGCGTGGAGACGGTAAGCCGTACGTACTCACACATGGTGACATTATCATTTATAAGATGGATAGAATAATAAATATAGTTGTTCCATATTTATAATAAAATCATAGTATATAGAAGATACTGGAGTTATTATTTTAGAATGGAAACAAAAAAATAAAGAGTAAGTGGAAGAATACGAGAACATGAATGATGGTGGTGAAATCATTACCTCTTCTTCAGGTTCTTCCTTTTTATTTGATCGGAAGGGCTCTTTAGGTTCAGTTTCTAAAAAATGGAAGGCCTCTAGGATGAAGGTAGTATAGTTGGGAGGATATTTGGGCCGGTGTTAGTAGTTCCAAATGGCTTTGTAGGTGTGAATTTGAAAGAAGGGGAAGTGCCCTTTTATAAGAGGGGTGAGGGGAAACTTAGGAAAAACTAAAAATATTATTTTATAATAAATTAATTTTCGGATTATAATGACTCAAAAATGAATTATTTAAAGGCTATGGTGGGGATAGATCGAAAACCACTCAACCAATATCTTTTATACAGGTTTAAGTCATCATATTAACCTTAACTTTTAGATTTAACTCTTAGTTAAATAGTTTGACATTTATCATGTCTCTTTGTATTTTTATATTATATGTTTAATAAGTTTACTATAAAATGACAATAGAACCCCAATTGGTTAAATAATCTCATATATATTATTATATAAGTATTTTTGACTAAACATTATATTTTTTGGAATAGAATACGAATTAATAATAAAATATTTGTTTTAAAAACTCTTTTATGTCAATTTTGACATTATTTGGTATTTTGTTTTTTCTATACTCATAACAATATTATTAATTCGAAAAGAAAAATATTTAATCAACCCTAATATATCATATTATCCTAGAAAATTATTGGAATTCATAAAAAGTATCAAATTACATTTATTTGGGTATTTATAATATCAATTATTTTAATATTTCATTAATAATGTAATTATTACATAATCATTGTGTCATAAATAAAATAAATTATTTAATTTATAAAAATTATAAATAAAATACCATTATTTATGAAAGAATTTTATATTTATAATGAATATTTATAGTAGAATTTATCCAATGTGTAACCCTATATTAAAAATGGTTTAGTTATTAAACATTAAACTTAACACCTTTAACTCTTCTTTGAATTAAATAATAATAAATGTCCTAATCTAATCCAAGTGGACCTAAGGGATCAAATTTTATTCCTAAGGTTGTTTTTGGACGAATTACACTTATCCAATAGAATTAGGACCTATTTTAGGGTAACAATAATATCACTTTTACCGTTAATTACTCTATTTACTTTTAACCGTGGTAAATAAAAGTAAAAAGTTACTATTCAACAAAACTTATTTTCATCATATTGAACCACATTTTACTTACTGATATTAATAGTTTCTCTTGGATTTTTTAAACTCAACTCACAGAAGTGATAAAATTATGTTTAATGCGAATTTGCAAATGCTCCTAGGGGGTGGGTAAAAGACGGTAAAAAGTTCAATAAATTTTTTATATATGTAAACATATTATAAAAGGACTCTAATTAATTACATTGAACATATATAGGTATTATGTATATATTTTGACATAAAATAAATTAAAATAAAAAAATAATTATTTAAATAAAAATTCGGTTTTAAACAATAACTAAGTGTTTTTCACTATTCATCAAAAATTGAAAGTTTTCAGAAAAATACCAAAAATTCAACCTAAGCTAATTTTGATATTCCGAATTCAAAAATGGATTCTATTTTACCAAATTCAAAACATAGAAGTAGTATTTATTAATTTAAAATTAATTCCTGTTGTAAAAACCAAATGGTGTATTTGTAAGAAATAATAACTATCAAAAGATTGACACTTGTTTATGACCAATTTCAAAGTGAAATTAGACACAATGACCAATATTGGATTAAATGGTAAAAATATTATCTGCTTATACTTCCAAACCATTAAAATGTATAATTTAACACTACAAATTATTTTTATTAACAAAGTTGTTTTCAGTTAAAATATAGTATTTTTCACTATTCACCGAAATATGAAAGTTATCAGAAAAAACACCAAAAATTTATTGAAAGTAAATTCTTATGTCCCGATTCTAAAGAAGTCATTTATTTTGTCAAATATAATATATAATAGTTTCAAATATTGTATTTAAAAAAAGGTTCCCCATTAAAAGGCGGTAAAAGTTCATTTTTTTGAAAAATAATTCTTTTATCTGAAAAAATGAATTTGTTCTTACATTATGCCTAAGAAACTCAAAATATGGATTCTAAAATTATAAGGATTATATAAAGTAAAAAATTCAGTTATTACTATTCATAATCGCTTTTGAACGGCTAGTTTGGTAAGTCGTGGTGCACTTGAACTTGGTGTTGCGTGCAGTGCAAGTTATTGAACTACTTTGAAGAAATAATGTACTATGAAATCTTGGGGTGTTACATTCTTCCCTCATTTAATAAATTGTGTCCTTGCAATTTGAAATTGTTCTTCAAAAATAAAAGGTTGAAAATAGAAAATTCCTTTGTGGGAAAACCCACACTACTAGAAAAAAAGGTATTTGCGACGGGTCATTTGCGACAGGATCCCGTCGCAAATGGCTTTTTGTGATGGGGGCCCATCGCAAATGGCCTGTTGCTGAAAACGGTGTCGCAACAACAATTATTTGCGATGGGCCCGTCGCTAAAGCCTTTTTTTGCGACGGGGATTCTCCCCGTCACAAATAGTACTCCGTATATTTGTAAAAAACTTTTCAAATAGTAATTGCGACGGGCCCGCCGCAAATAGTTTTTGCGACGGGACCCGTCGCAAAAACTATTTTAAAAAAAAATAAAAAACTATTAATAAATTATTTTAATGCATATAATAATAATACTATTTGCGACAGGCATAGTATCCCGTCGCAAATACAATAAAAAAATAAAAATAAAAAAAATAAATTATTTTAATTAATATAATAATAATCCAATTATAATTCAAAAATAAAAAATAAAAAAATATTAATAAATGATTTTAATTAATATAATAATAGAATTATAATTCACAAATAAAAATAATAAATTATTAATAAATTATTTTAATTAATATAATAATAATAGAATTATAATTCAAAAATAAAAAATAATAGAATATTAATAAATGATTTAATTAATATAATAATATTAGAATTATAATTCATAAAAAAATATTAATAAGTTATTTTAATTAATATAAAAATAATAGAATTATTTTACATTCAAATATTAAAATAATTCAAGTATTACAAAAAAAATATAATTAAATTATAATATTATAAAATTTTAATATATATATATAATTTAATATTATAAAATATAAATAATATTATTATTCATATTAATATTGTTATTTCAAAATATAATATTATTAATATTTTATAATGAGACAGAAACTACGAATAGAAAAAAAATTATATTTTGATTTCACAAATTTTATATCATAAAAACAAACTCTAATCTGAAGTAGGGGGGAGGGGGGAGGGGGGGATCTGCAGATGGTGGTGGAGGAAACTCCATCCCTAAAGCATGAGTGATTTGGCGCATGTACTCCATCTGCTCCTGATGCTGCTGCTACCACCGACTCGTCTGCTCCTCTCACAGCTGCTGCTGGCATCGACGCTCCTCATCATGCTGCTGACGCATATGCTCCTGCTCCTGTCAGAGACTCTCTATCAGTGCAGTCTGAGATCGCAACTGATCCTCATATTGTGTAGCAGAAGAAGATGCATGAGCTCCTCTCGAGCAGGACGCCGACATCGCAGCACTGCCATAATAATCTCCGGGAGTCAGTCGAGAGCTGATACCAACTACCGGGCCCTTCTCGAAGGCATACTGGGTGGCCTGCATCCATGCCGCCTCATCAAAATGACGGCCAGTGGTATGATCTGATGACTCGGCCTGACTCTCAAGTCGGGCCTGTGACGTTGTGGCCTCATATGACTCCTGTAGTTGCAATTTAAAATTAAAATTGTGAATATATTATATGCAGTTAATTTTTAAACTTGAAAACGAATAATACTGACCACGATGTGATGCTGACGATCACCTCTGAGCTCCCCAGTAGCAGGATCACTACACATCCTCCGATATACGTCGTACTCCCTAATATCGGGGTGCTCGACAGCCTATAAGAATAAAAAATAAACTGTTAATATTTATAGTTATATAAAATATTTATAAATAATGTATGTACTAGATGTTGTCTATGAGTACTGAAAGAACGACTCCCAGCTCGATGAGTCACCTCCTGTCTCCCCCGATTCTGCCTCCCCACCGATGATCTCCTCTGAAAGGCACCACTCAACCAGTGTGCACATAATCCATCCCATACATGGGATGAAATTACTCTGGTCGGTGTGCTCTACATGACTCGTCAAAATCTGACACTCCTGCTTTCGTCATGGCAACTTTTCTTAAATTGTGCAAAAACTGACGAAGGTGATCACACATGGCCACCTCCCATGCCTCGTGGATGGCGTCACGCATGGTATCCTTGATCGGATACCATAAACCCTACAAATAAATCAAAATATCAAGTTAGAAATGAAGTAATTTTCAAAATAAAAATTATTTATTTACGTACGTACCAACCAATGGCCGAACATGGCCTACTGCACATCAATGGGAATCTGATCCCATGTGGTCCACGGCTGAGAGAAATAGTTGCACAAAATAGCGCTGCCATGTCCGACTGCTATATGCGGAAAACTGTAAAAATAATAAACATTTATTATGTGAATAGATTAATGAAATATTAGTCAAATCCACAGGTTATCACACAGGTTATCACACCTTCGTGTGCGTGGATCAAACCCAAGACGTGGACGTCGCTCGGGGATGGGGTCAGGAATCATCAATCATGCAAGACCGCGCCCCCTCCATGTACTCCCTGGAGCGCCTGCAGGCTGAGGGTCATCTGCCAGCAACTCATCTGCATTGAAAGACAGGTCAGCATCCGTCAACTCACGAAATGTGACGTCGTCCATCTGAAACAGAAAATGTTAATGTTGTTAGCAAATAATTGATAATTACTATTATATATACATATATACATATTATGATTGTATATAAATACCATGGAATTCTATCATTGTTCATCTTCATCATCATCTTCATATATGTCAATGTCATCTTCATATTCCTCCTCAACATCATTGATATCCATTCGAGTTACAGTTGCTTCATCTCTTACCATTTCAAATTCATATGTGACATCATTAACATCATCGTCATCACCGACTCTTAAATGTGGGGTGTCGTCATCGATACTCATGTCTCTTTGTAAAAAAGATTGATTTTGAGTACTCTCTTGAAAAACTTCAATTCTTTGCACATCAGTGAAAGCACATTCACTTTGACTAAACTGATTGTCTCAAATTTTGATTTTTATTACACTCCACCAATCAGTCAAGTCTCTTGATGTAGCACAGTACTTTGCGTAATAAACTTGATGTGCCTGTTGAGCCAATAAGAATGGTTCATTTACTACGAGAACACTTTTACATTTAATATCGATGATTCCATGAGTCGGATGAACACGCACGCCTCTCTCTGTATCCAACCACCGACATTTGAACATGGTTATGTAATGTTGTCCAAGATAACAGAGTTCAATGATTTCATCAAGTATGCCATAAAAGTCAACTTCATTTTCTCGATGATGAGATCCTATCAAACTAACTCCACTGTTCATTGTTTTTTTTATTCCCCATATGCATGTGTGTGAAATTGAAATCCATTCACCACATATGCATTATAAGTTTTAACAAGTTTGGAAGGTGGGTTACTCAATACGCACAGCCGTTTGTCAATTTTAGCAGCATGTCGAGACACCTGAAAATTTGTGAAATAATTATCAATATAGTAAACTATACATTGAATGAGTTGCTAAAAGATAAAGAATTTCTGTTATCAGTTTTTGAAACCACTGAGAGAAATTTTTCAGTCGACGTTCTTCGAGAGCAGCTGCTGTAATTTGTGGAATTTGTTTCTTGATATGATTATCATACAACCTATAAAAACCAAAGTTATTTACTGTAACATAAATGATAGAATAAGTGATATAAACACTTACAGTACAACTGATGTCATCTCTTCACAGTTGAGCAGAACATACGTATGAGCTCTATGATGTTCATCATCTGAAAGCCAGCGTTCACAGACTCCACCAAAACCAAGCTCTGGCTGGTTGAAAACAGATAATTGATTGTCGATTTCATCAATATTCCTCTCGTTCTGTCCCATTCGGTTGTGTTTTGAAGGATACTCAGATTCAAAATAATGGGAGCAGAAAAAAGATATTTCCTCTTTCAAATAAGCTTCTGCAATAGATCCTTCAACAGATGCTTTGTTACGTACTTTTCTTTTCAATTTTTGCATGCATCTTTCAAATGGGTACATCCATGGAAACTGTACTGGACCTCCACATTTGGATTCATATGGAAAATGTAACATCAAATGTTCCATTGAGTCGAAGAAAGACGGAGGAAATATTTTTTCCAGTTTACATATAATTACAACAACATCTTTTTCAAGTTTTCCTAGAGCATCATAATCTGCTGTAGCCGCACAAATTTCCCGAAAAAAATGAGACATGTAACGCCCCGACCCCAGTTACCCAGAGTCGGTGCATTAATTACATAACATTGGAATGATCATAAGAAAGATCAAATCTCGAAAGACCGATTGGTTTAGTAGCCTTGGAAACATTAGATATATTCATAAGTTTTACATTACATCATAAAATGAAAAACTAATACAACAACATAATGTTTCCAAAATACACACTATTATCCCCTCATAATATCCCTACAGGTCATTAATAACTTACTTCTTCACATCCTGGGAAAAATAAAACATAGAAAAGGGGTGAGCTCAAATGCCCAGTAAGGATAACAATATAGCGGAACATTCAAAATAAGCATAAACATTTAAGGCAATGCATTACTAAAACAAAAGCCTTTTAAACTTGAACTTCAACATAGTATGGCAAAATTAAAATGAAATAATGCCATTTACTTATTCACATGGACATTCTACTAATCGAATAATCACATGCAAAAATCAAAAACCACTTTCATAATGTTGGAATGCATAATGCCAGACTATCATAACCACATAGTCAAGGCCTCGTGCCAAGACTACAAATAAGATTTTGCCAAGGCCTTGTGCCAAGACACTAGTTTGTCTCATGAGACCTACCGATGCATCGAGGAGCTATAGCGGGCTCCACCCGTCACATATTAAGTCCAATGCATTCCTATATGAAAAGGTTTAAACATAACATAAACATTCGTATTAAAACTAGCATACGAAATGTCAATACTTTCACCATAAACTATGAATGGTATAAAAATAGCACATCCACAGTCAAACATATCACAAAACCTTCAATACAATATAGAATTTTTGTATCATAATAAATCAACTTCAAATAATCTTAAAATCCATCAAAGGATGTTGACATAGATGAAATCAAAATTATTTTTAAAGAAATATCTCCTTTTATTTTGAAATCATTTAAGATCCATATAAAATAAAACATTTTCTTTGAAAATATTCTTATAATCTTGTAAGGGAAGCTTTGACGATTTTATAATGGCGGAAAATAACCGCACCCGCCGTATAAGTTAAAAAAACATTCTTCTCTTAATTCTTTCGAAAAGGTTAAAAAGCACCTTGTTTGGAAAACGACGGAAAGATTCCCTTATAAACCTCTTATAAAAAGTCAAAAAAGGGTATAAATGACTTTAACCCATATTCTTTTAAATATTAAAAATGTTTTGAAATACATTTTGAAGAAACATGGATGTGGATGATAACGAGGTCCCAGTAGATAATTATGTATAAACAACCTCGGATAATGAAGAGATTGCGAAATAAACCCTTAACTTGTACTTTTCCTTGGTTGGGGTAGGTTAACCTCCTGTATAATGGTGAAATAATTGTTATTAAATTATACAAGAATCATATACATTCATATGATATCATATATGATCTTTTAACATTGTTTTGTTAACAATATCTTAGATTTATCGTTGTTTCAGGTGTTAACTTACTCGTTTTCTTTTATATGTTTTCTTACGTAAGTCGTGTTTTTCATGGATAGGTTGTATCTTATTCATATACAAGATGATATCATGTCCCTAAACATTATTTTTAAATCATCAAATGATAATTATACTTGGATGGATACGACGGAGAATGAATCTCATCGCGTTCGTGGAGACGGTAGTCCGTACGTACGCACGAGCGACAATATCATTATTTTGATATTAAAATAATATATAAATGGATGGTATATCATATATACAGAATCATTAACATGTTATATTTATTATTTACCTGAGTTAAACATCATTATTATACCCATCCAAATAATATTATATTGAATAACAATTACACCACGACGTGGAGACGGTAAGCCGTACGTACGCACGTATGGTGACATGTTATTCAAAGGGTGGATAGAATACTGAATATGGTTGTACCATATTTATAATAACATCACAGTATATGTGAGATACTGGAGTTATTATTTTAGAATGGTAAGAACAAAGAAAGAAGAAGTGGAAGAAGAAAGGAACTTGAAAAGGGGTGGTGAAAACATTACCTCTTCTTCGGGTTCTTCCTTTTGATTTGATCAAAAGGGATCCTTAGGTTGGCTTTCTGATCAAACTAAGGCCCCTAGGTTTTAGTGAGGGAGGTTGGGAGAGTATTTGGGCAGGGTTTGGACGAGCCAAGTGGCTTGAGAGGTGTGAGGAATGAGTAGAAGTTGTCTCCTTTTATAAGGGAGAGGAGGGGCTCTTTAGGAAAGAGTGAAAGTATTACTTTATAATATAATTATATTCGGTTTATAATGGTCCAAAAATCATTGAGGTCGAAGATAAGATGACTAATTTTCTAAATAACATCAACCAATAAGAATTGGACAGGTTTAAATAATATTTTAATCATTATAATCTTATTTATTTAAATGATTTATTAATGAGGTAAACATTGCATCATTATTGTGTCATTAATAATTTAAATTATTTGATGTCTAAAAATTATAAATAAAATATCATTATGTAGGAAATCGTTTTAAATTTCTAATGAATATTTATAATCTAAAATCCAACATGTATAACCCTATGTAAAAATTGTTCTTCTAAAAGATGTAAGCTTATGCCATTTTTATTTTTATTTTAACTTTATTAATATAATGTGTCCCTACCACATAAAAGTGGCTCTAAGGGGTCCCCAAATCGACCCAAGGATGCTCATGGTCGGGTATGTGTCCACCAATAAGGTTAGGACACGTTTTAGAGTAATTTTGTATTATTATAATATTATTTTTTAACCCTTATTTACCGGATTTACCCTTAACCATGGTAAATAAAATATTTACCACAGTAATTATTCAAAATGTCTAAAAATAAAAGTTACCTATTTACACAATTTGGAAATCCTGATTCCAAATATGGAATCCATTTTTCTAAATTCAAAACACAGAAGTGGCAGAAATTAATTTAAAATTAATTCCCGCTGTCAAAACAAAAAGCGTGTTTTTAAGAGGTAATAACTATCAAAAGATTGACACTTGTTTATGTTCGGTTTAATTGTAAAATTATGTCCAATGACCAACATTATATTAAATGGTAAAAATATATTATAAATATACTTTAAAACCACTCAAATTCACAATTTATCACTATTAATTATTTTGATTAAAAAAGTTGTTTTTAATTAAAATTTAGTAATTTTCACTATTCATCAAAATATGAAAGTTATCCGAAAAGTACCAAAATTTCACCTTAGGCTAAATTCGATATTCCGAATCCAAAAATGAAGTCCATTTTAAAATATAAAATATATATAATTTCAAAACGTAGGTATTACTATTCATAACGGCTAGTTTGATTGGTTATGGTGTGTTAGAACTCGGTGTTGCGTACAACACACGCTATCACATTATTCAAAGAGAAGCGTACCGTAGAAGCTTGGGGTGTTACATTCTCCCCTCCTTCAAATAATTTCTTCCTCGAAATTTCTAGAATACTTATCACATGAAAAGACTCGGGTGGTTCTTCATCATAAGTTCCTCGGGTTCCCACGTTGCCTCTTCCATCTTATGCTTTCTCCACAAAACTTTTACCAGACGCGTCGTCCGGTTTCTCAGTACTTGTTCTCTCGTATCAAGAATCCTGACGGGCTCTTCGCAATAAGACAGATCAGGTTCCTGTTCTAATTCCTCATAGGTGAGTACATGCGTTGGGTCAGGCATGTATTTCCTCAACAGAGATGCGTGGAACACATCGTGAACTTTAGAGAGACTTGGCGGCATTGCCAATCGGTAAGCTACAACCCCAATTCGTTCTAGAATTTCGAAGGGTCCGATGTACCTGGGACTCAATTTACCTTTCTTACCAAAACGTATGACTCCCTTCCATGGAGATACCTTTAGGAAAACATGATCACCGACTTGAAATTCCAAATCCTTCCTTCGATTATCGGCATAGCTCTTCTGCCTACTTTGAGCTGCTCTGATGTGATTTTGGATTACCTTCACCTTTTCCATCGTTTCCTCCACCAGTTCTGGACCTACAAGTTTTCTTTCACCGACGTCATCCCAACAGGTTGGTGTACGACATCTCTTTCCGTATAACGCTTCATATGGTGCCATCTGAATACTCGAATGGAAGCTATTGTTATAGGAAAATTCTACCAGAGGTAAATATTGATCCCACATACCCTGAAAGTCAAGTGAGCAAGATCTCAACATGTCTTCTAAGGTTTGAATAGTCCGTTCTGATTGTCCGTCTGTCTGAGGGTGGTAAGCAGTGCTCAAATGAAGTTCAGTATCCAGGGATTTCTAAAGACTTTTCCAGAATCTTGAAGTAAAACGGGGATCACGATCAGAAACAATCGATAGGGGTACTCCATGAAGTCTCACAACTTCATTAATGTATAGTCTTGCTAGACGTTCCAGGGGTAGATCTTCTCTTATAGCAAGAAAATGTGCTGACTTGGTAAGACGATCAACAATAACACATATTGCATCGTTCCTTCTAGGAGTCTTTGGTAGCCCCATGACAAAGTCCATCGTAATATTGTCCCATTTCCACTCCGGTATGGGAAGAGGATGCATGACTCCTCCAGGCTGTTGCCTTCCAGCTTTAACTTGTTGACAAACCATACATCTTGACACAAAATCAGTAATCTCCCTCTTCATGTTGTCCCACCAAAAATGTTCCTTCAAATCTCTATACATTTTGGTGCTCCCAGGGTGTATAGAGAAATTGGAACTATGAGCATCATCCAGCAATTCCCTTTTCAGATCAGGTAAATCGGGAACACAAAGTCTCTTCCCGAATTTCAAAATTCCATCTTCATACACAAAGTCTCTCAATCTCCCATCATTCACAGCTTTAATCTTCTTCTGAAATTCTTCATCATCAGTCTGAGAACTCTTAATCCTTTCTAGTAAAGATGGTTTGGCAACCATTTGAAAAAGCATTGATGTTTCACCTTCCCTGGTTATTCCAATGTCCATCTTCACTAGATCCATGAAAATTGGATCCCTTTCAATTCTCATATTGTTCAAAACTCCATGGTCTTTTCTACTCAAAGCATCTGCCACCTTGTTTGCCTTCCCCGGGTGGTAGTGTATCGTACAATCATAATCCTTGAGTAATTCAAGCCATCTCCTTTGCCTCATGTTGAGTTCTTTTTGTGAGAAAATATACTTCAAACTCTTGTGATCAGTATAAATCTCACATTTTTCACCATAGAGGTAGTGCCTCCATATCTTCAAAGCAAAGATCACAGCTGCTAACTCAATATCATGAGTAGGATAGTTTTGTTCATTAATTTTCAACTGTCGTGATGCATAGGCAATAACTCTATCATTCTGCATAAGGACACAACCAAGTCCTTTCTTTGATGCATCACTATAAATAACGAACCCATCATTCCCCAATGGTAGAGTCAATATAGGAGCATTGACTAATCTTATCTTCAGTTCTTCGAAACATTCTTCACACTCTTTTTTCCAAACAAATTTAACCCCTTTACGTGTGATCTTAGTTAATGGGTTAGCCAATCGGGCAAAATTCTGGACGAAACGTCGATAATAACCTGCCAAACCAATAAAACTGCGTACCTCAGTTATACTCGTAGGTGCTGGACATTCTTGGATTGCCTTGGTATTAGAAGGATCAACAGAGATTCCATCTTTAGAGACAATATGGCCAAGAAAATAAATCTCATGAAGCCAGAATTCACACTTTCTAAACTTCCCATATAATTCATGCCTCCTCAGAGTCTTCAAGATAATGCGCAAGTGATTTTCATGATCTTCGTAGGTTTTGGATTATACCAAGATATCATCAATAAATACCACCACAAATTCATCGAGATACTCCTTGAAAACTCTATTCATCATATCCATGAATACAGAGGGTGCATTAGTCAATCCAAACGGCATTACGGTAAACTCGTAATGCCCGTACCTGGTTCGAAATGCTGTCTTCGGAATGTCTTCCTTCTTCACACACAACTGATGGTATCCAGATCGAAGGTCAATATTTGAAAAGTATTGAGCTCCATGCAGTTGGTCAAATAAATCATTAATACGAGGTAGGGGATACTTGTTCTTTATCGTTATAGCATTGATCTCCCTGTAGTCGATACATAACCTCATAGATCCATCTTTCTTTTTAACAATAAGAACAGGGGCTCCCCATAGAGAAACACTAGGGCGAATAAATCCCTTATTACTCAATTCCTCTAGTTGTTTCTTTAGTTCGAATAATTCTACAGTGGCCATTCTATAAGGAGTCTTCGATATAGGCCTTGATCCAGGAATCAAATCAATGGAAAACTCAACTTCTCGTTCTGGAGGATGTCCAGATAAATCTTCCGGAAATACATCTACAAATTCTTTCACAACAGGTACATCCTCTATTTGAACATTCCTTTCCTCACCAACAGTTATTTCATTCTCTTCCCCCCCAATAATTGAATTTAGTTGAGCTATTGAGGGTGGATCTAAATAAGAATTAGGTGGTGACGATTCTGCTCTAAAGATAAGGTGTTCCTTATCATTATCATCAAGAATCATAACCTCTTTCTTTTTACAATAAATCTTCGCATCATAGTCCGAAAGCTAGTCCATACCGAGGATTATATCAAACTCAATCATAGGTATGATGACGAGATCAGCAGATAAAGAAAATTTATGTGCTCTAATGGGGACTGATTCACAAAACTTTGTTGCAATGATACTTCCCTTAAGAGTTTTAACTGACAACTCCCTTATTAAATCAAATTGGAAATATCTAATTTTCTTAGCAAACTGGGAAGATATGAAACAATGCGATGATCCAGAGTCAAATAATTCATTTTCTAAACTTGAGGAAACCATTAAATTACCTGCCACCACGTCCTTCGGAGCTTCTACCTCAGCAGTAGTGATAGCATAAGCTTGGCCTTGATCCCTTGGCCTTTTCTGAGGTAATTTCTCCTGACGCTTAGGACATGTATTTGCATAATGCCCCATCTCCCTGTAATTGTAGCACTGAATGTTGGTAGCTTCCTTCTTCCCCTTGCAATCACGAGCTTGGTGGCCTTTTTCACCACACTTGTAACAGACTCCCATTCCCTTCAAGAAAGTACCAGGATGTTTCTTCCCGCATTTACCACAAGATGGATATTCAACCATTCCCTTCTTCCCCTTATTTCCATTCCCAGATTGATCAGCAGGTCTCTTCTTCTCTTGCTTTGCTTTAAAGTCATAAGACTTAGAGAATTCCTTTTCGATCTTGATAACACATGAGACAATGTCTTCGTACGATGAAAAGGATTGTGAGACTAACGCTCGACGGAGAAATGGTTTTAACCCATCAAAGAAATGATAAATCTTACTTCTTGGGTTGCGAATATAATCTCCAGCATACCTCGCTAACCTTGTAAAGTTAGCCTCATACTTTGTGACATTCTCATCCTCCTTTTGTCTCAGACTCAGAAATTGCCTTTCCATATCTACTCGATGGTCGCGAGGAAAGTATTTTTCTAAAAACAGATCTTTGAACTCCCTCCATTCCATATTTGATTCTTCATCATCTTCCTTCATGTTTTGAATCAATGACCACCATTGATCAGCATCTCCAGTGAGGCGGTAAACTGCCATGATAACTTTTTCCCTTTCACTGCTCCCCAAATCCTGAAATATTTTCTCTAGGGAATTTATCCACTGCTCGGCTACTAAGGGATTTGTATTCCCATTGAACGTTGGTGGTTGTTGCCTCATGAATCGATCTAACATTGATCCTCCACGCTGCGGATCAGGGTGCTCTATACGGGTAAGGTTATTATTCATAACCTGAGTAAGTTGTCCCAGTATGGTGATTAGCTGATCGGCACCAGTTGCATCACCAGCCCCACTATAATTATCTTGAGCAGGAGGGCAATCCCTACATGGAGTGCGTGCATTGATACGGTTTCCATTTCTTCCACTAGGCGCCATTTCTAAACAATGGCATAAACTAGATCAGTTTATGAATCAAAATACATAATCCCATACTTATAAAACACTTAACATAAATTGTACTATTTATGGATATAATCCATAATCATAAAAATGTTTTCTTTGAGGAAGTATATACTCATAAACCCTTCATAATGATTTGTAAAGAAAATGAGATTTATCCTAAGCATATCCCTCGGGAGTGTCGTAACCAAGAGTGCAGCAAGGCCCGTTGTCGTGCACCAGTTCCCGTTCGAGTCTAGCTCAAAGCGGTGTTTTCGGGTTTTACCCCTAGGTACATCTGTGCCAGAGCCGCCTCTACCTGCTCCTATCCAGACAGGGATGTATTGCTCAGAAAACTCACAAAATCTCTACAATACCAAAATTCTAGGAAGTCCTTCTATACTAATCCTCGAAGTTCATCTTAGGTCTACGTGCTCTAATCAGAGTTTATCTAAATCTAGTTTCCAAGGTTTGTACTAAACTTCCTCTGATACCAACTGTAACGCCCCGACCCCAGTTACCCAGAGTCGGTGCATTAATTACATAACATTGGCATGATCACAAGAAAGATCAAATCTCGAAAGACCGATTGGTTTAGTAGCCTTGGAAACACTAGATATATTCATAAGTTTTACATTACATCATAAAATGAAAAACTAATACAACAACATAATGTTTCCACAATCCACACTATTATCCCCTCATAATATCCCTGCAGGTCATTCATAACTTACTTCTTCACATCCTGGGAAAAATAAAACATAGAAAAGGGGTGAGCTCAAATGCCCAGTAAGGATAACAATATAGCGGAACATTCAAAATAAGCATAAACATTTAAGGCAATGCATTAATAAAACAAAAGCCTTTTAAACTTGAACTTCAACATAGTATGGCAAAAGTAAAATGAAATAATGCCATTTACTTATTCACATGGATATTCTACTAATCGAATAATCACATGCAAAAATCAAAAACCACTTTCATAATGTTGGAATGCATAATGTCAGACTATCATAACCACATAGTCAAGGCCTCGTGCCAAGACTACAAATAAGATTTTGCCAAGTCCTTGTGCCAAGACACTAGTTTGTCTCATGAGACCTACCGATGCATCGAGGAGCTATAGCGGGCTCCACCCGTCACATATTAAGTCCAATGCATTCCCATATGAAAAGGTTTAAACATAACATAAACATTCGTATTAAAACTAGCATACAAAATGTCAATACTTTCACCATAAACTATGAATGGTATAAAAATAGCACATCCACAGTCAAACATATCACAAAACCTTCAATACAATATAGAAGTTTTGTATCATAATAAATCAACTTCAAATAATCTTAAAATCCATCAAAGGATGTTGACATAGATGAAATCAAAATTATTTTTAAAGAAATATCTACTTTTATTTTGAAATCATTTAAGATCCATATAAAATAAAACATTTTCTTTGAAAATATTCTTATAAGCTTGTAAGGGAAGCTTTGACGATTTTATAACGGCGGAAAATAACCGCACCCGCCGTATAAGTTAAAAAAACATTCTTATCTTAATTCTGTCGAAAAGGTTAAAAAGCACCTTGTTTGGAAAACGACGGAAAGATTCCATTATAAACCTCTTATAAAAAGTCAAACAAGGTTATAAATGACTTTAACCCATATTCTTTTAAATATTAAAAATGTTTTGAAATACATTTTGAAGAAACATGGATGTGGATGATAACGAGGTCCCAGTAGATAATTATGTATAAACAACCTCGGATAATGAAGAGATTGCGAAATAAACCCTTACCTTGTACTTTTCCTTGGTTGGGGTAGGTTAACCTCCTGTATAATGGTTAAATAATTGTTATTAAATTATACAATAATCATATACATTCATATGATATCATATATTATCTTTTAACATTGTTTTGTTAACAATATCTTAGATTTATCGTTGTTTCAGGTGTTAACTTACTCGTTTTCTTTTATATGTTTTGTTACGTAAGTCGTGTTTTTCATGGATAGGTTGTATCTTATTCATATATAGAATGATATCATGTCCCTAAACATTATTTTTAAATCATCAAATGATAATCATACTTGGATGGATACGACGGAGAATGAATCTCATCGCGTTCGTGGAGACGGTAGTCCGTACGTACGCACGAGCGACAATATCATTCTTTTGATATTAAAATAATATATAAATGGATGGTATATCATATATACAGAATCATTAAAATGTTATATTTATTATTTACCTGAGTTAAACATCATTATTATACCCATCCAAATAATATTATATTGAATAACAATTACACCACGACGTGGAGACGGTAAGCCGTACTTACGCACGTATGGTGACATGTTATTCAAAGGGTGGATAGAATACTGAATATGGTTGTACCATATTTATAATAACATCACAGTATATGTGATATACTGGAGTTATTATTTTAGAATGGTAAGAACAAAGAAAGAAGAAATGGAAGAAGAAAGGAACTTAAAAAGGGGTGGTGAAAACATTACCTCTTCTTCGGGTTCTTCCTTTTGATTTGATCAAAAGGGCTCCTTAGGTTGGCTTTCTGATCAAACTAAGGCCCCTGGGTTGTAGTGAGGGAGGTTGGTAGAGTATTTGGGCAGGGTTTGGATGAGCCAAGTGGCTTGAGAGGTGTGAGTAATGAGTAGAAGTTGTCTCCTTTTATAAGGGAGAGGAGGGGCTCTTTAGGAAAGAGTGAAAGTATTACTTTATAATATAATTATATTAGGTTTATAATGGTCCAAAAATCATTGAGATCGAAGATAAGATGACTAATTTTCTAAATAACATCAACCAATAAGAATTGGACAGGTTTTAGATAATATTTTAATCATTATAATCTTATTTATTTAAATGATTTATTAATGAGGTAAACATTGCATCATTATTGTGTCATTAATAATTTAAATTATGTGATGTCTAAAAATTATAAATAAAATATCATTATGTAGGGAATATGTTTAGCTTTATAATGAATATTTATAATCGAAAATCCAACATGTATAACCCTATGTAAATATTGTTCTTCTAAAAGATGTAAGCTTATGCCATTTTTATTTTTATTTTAACTTTATTAATATAATGTGTCCCTACCACATAAAAGTGGCTCTAAGGGGTCCCCAAATCGACCCAAGGATTCTCATGGTCGGGTATGTGTCCACCAAGATGGTTAGGACACGTTTTAGGGTAATTTTGTATTATTATAATATTATTTTTTAACCCTTATTTACCGGATTTACCCTTAACCATGGTAAATAAAATATTTACAACAGTAATTATTCAAAATGTCTAAAAATAAAAGTTACCTATTTACACAATTTGGAAATCCTGATTCCAAATATGGAATCCATTTTTCTAAATTCAAATCACAGAAGTGGCAGAAATTAATTTAAAATTAATTCCCGCTGTCAAAACAAAAAGCGTGTTTTTAAGAGGTAATAACTATCAAAAGATTGACACTTGTTTATGTTCGGTTTAATTGTAAAATTATGTCCAATGACCAAAATTATATTAAATGGTAAAAATATATTCTAAATATACTTTAAAACCACTCAAATTCACAATTTATCACAATTAATTATTTTGATTAAAAAAGTTGTTTTTAATTAAAATTTAGTAATTTTCACTATTCATCAAAATATGAATGTTATCCGAAAAGTACCAAAATTTCACCTTAGGATAAATTCGATATTCCGAATCCAAAAATGATGTCCATTTTAAAATATAAAATATATATAATTTCAAAAAGTAGGTATTACTATTCATAACGGCTAGTTTGATTGGTTATGGTATGTTAGAACTCGGTGTTGCGTACAACACACGCTATCACATTATTCAAAGAGAAGCGTACCGTAGAAGCTTGGGGTGTTACAAGACATGTGTGTTATGGAATCCCAAATCACAGAATTCAACAGACCTCTTAATCCAATGGGTAGAAGTCTTTCCATTATAACATGACAATCATGACTTTTTAATCTAGTAATATGACCATTCTTTACACATCTACCCAAATTGGAAGCACAGCCATCTGGAAGTCTCAAATCTACAATCCACTGAAAAAATAATAAATGGTTTTCTTTAGACAGTGTATAAGCTGCTTTTGGTTTCAGTAACCTTTCTGTTCTGACATTCTCAAACAGTTCCAATTCTGAACGCCTGCAAATTTGGGCAAGATCTAAACGTGCATTTACATTGTCTTTGCTCTTTCCTGGATTATCCAAAACTGTATGAAACAAATTATCAAAACAGTTCTTCTCAATATGCATGACATCTAACATGTGTCGGACCAACAAATCAGACCAATATGGCAAATCCCAAAATATTCTACGTTTAATCCAATTGTGTTCTTTCCCAAAACCAGAAATTTTCTTTTGGTTTATTGTGGGACCAAAAGTGATGGGAGTTAATGAAAATACAACTGATTTTAACTCCGAACCTGATAACATTTTTGGATATCCATCCCTTTCAACTGTTCCTTTTCTGAAATGAGATCTGTTTCTACGAAAAGGATGATCAGCTGGAAGAAATCTTCTATGACAGTCAAAATAACAAGGTTTCTTTCCATGAATGATCATAAATGTTTTGTTCTCTCCCATACAGTAAGGACATGATTTCTGACCATGTGTACTCCAGCCAGATAACATCCCATAAGCCGGGAAGTCACTAATTGTCCACATCAATGCTGATCTCAGTATGAAATTCTGTTTCGTTGCAACATCATATGTACTGACACTAGTACTCCACAATAAATTTAATTCATCAATCAATGGTTTCATATAAACATCAATATTTTTCTTCGGATGTCCTGGAATTAGTAAAGTCAAAAAGATATATGGCTCCTTCATCAACATCCATGGAGGTAAATTGTACGGAGTTAAAAAAACATGCCAACATGAATATTGACTACCATAAGATCCAAACGGACAGAAACCATCAGTGGAAAGGCCCAGTCAAACATTTCTAGCTTCTAAAGCAAAGGATGGATGCACTCTATCAAAATGTTTCCATGAATCACCATCGGATGGATGGTTCAAGCTTTTATCGGTTGAAATATTCTCTTTATGCCATGACATCATTATCGCTGTATTCTTAGACATGAATAAACGCTGAAGTCTGGATGTAAGCGGAAAATATCTCAACTATTTTAAAGGAATCAAACCAGACTTCCCGTGTTGTCCTTCTTTATATCTCAGTTGCCCACATGTGGGACAACTATCCAACGACTCATTTTCCCCAGAATATAAAATGTAGTCATTTGAACATGCATGAATCTTCTGACAAGTAAGTCCCAAATTTCGAACCAGCCTCTTACTCTCATAGTAATTTGCAGGCAAAACATTTCCTTCGGGTAACAGTGTTTTAAGCAAAGAAAATATCTGGTCAAAACAGGTGTTTGACATTCCGTTATCTGATTTGATAGCCATAAATTTTGCAACTGCTTCTAATTTGCTCATCATGCAGCCAGGATATAATGCATCCTCAGCAGACCTCAACAACTCATAAAATTCAGACGGTGCCAACTCAGGATTTGAAGCTATATCAGCCAGAGTTTCTGTATGTTGAACAGATGAACCTGCAACATCATGTACTAAATCATGAAACCGGGATGGATCCGGAATCAAGTTGGTATCACCTGCTCTAGAACTGTGTTCACCGTGTTGATACCAAAAAACATAATCTGGTTGAAAACCAAAACACAAGAGATGTTCCCCCACTTTTTCAAACGTGTCAAACGTTCTCAATGCACATTTTCTGCAACGACATTTTATTTTTCCTTCTGAAACAAATTCTGGATTTGATGCCGCAAATGATAAAAAAGTCTCCACACCCTCTACATATACTGGATTTAAACCAGAACCGTTTGGATTTCTACGTTGATTTATCCATATGCGGTCACCTAATAATGATTGTTGAAGACCTCATTGTTCCATATTTTTCTATAAAATATAAAAGCATTACTGGTTTTGAATAATTTGTTAGAAAAAACACTCAAGTTAGGATAATTATAGAGTTTACATCATACACGACTGACGCAAACTTTTTATTGAGATAGACCTAAAAATTGACCATTTAAGAATAAAATATGTTGAGAATAAAGCAAGACCTGTTACAAATACTGATAATTTTAATATTATATAAATTTTTTATTATTTTCATAGTACTAATATTATTGGTAATTATTACTAATTATTGGAAATTATTACTAATTATTACTAATTATTGGTAATTATTGGTAGTTATTACTAATTATTGGTAATTAATACTAATTATTGGTAATTATTATTAATTATTACTAATTATTACTAATTATTACTAATTATTGGTAATTATTACTAATTATTGGTAATTATTCATAATTATTATTAATTATTACTAATTATTATTAATTATTACTATTTACCGGTAATTATTGGTAATTATTGGTAATTATTCTTAATTATTGGTAATTATTACTAATTATTGTTAATTATTACTAATTATTGGTAATTATTACTAATTATTTGTAATTATTACTAATTATGACTAATTATTACTGATTATTACTAATTATTACTAATTATTGGTAATTATTACTAATTATTGGTAATAATTACTAATTATTACTAATTATTGGTAATTATTACTAATTATTACTAATTATTGGTAATTATTACTAATTATTACTAATTATTGGTAATTATTACTAATTATTACTAACTATTACTAATTATTGGTAATTATTACTAATTATTGGTAATTATTGCTAATTATTGGTAATTATTACTAATTATTGGTAATTATTACTAATTATTGGTAATTATTACTAATTATTATTAATTATTACTAATTAATATTAATTATTACTAATTATTACTAATTATTACTAATTATTGGTAATTATTACTAATTGTTGGTAATTATTACTAATTATTGTTAATTATTACTAATTATTGTCAATTATTACTAATTATTGTCAATTATTACTAATTATTGTTAATTATTACTAATTAATACTAATTATTGGTAATTATTACTAATTATTGGTAATTATTCCTAATTATTACTAATTATTACTAATTATTACTAATTATTACTATTTACCGGTAATTATTGGTAATTATTGGTAATTATTCCTAATTATTGATAATTATTACTAATTATTGTTAATTATTACTAATTATTGGTAATTATTACTAATTATTGGTAATTAGTACTAATTATTATGAATTATTACTAATTATTACTAATTATTACTAATTATTGGTAATTATTACTAATTATTACTAATTATCGGTAATTATTACTAATTATTACTAATTATTGGTAATTATTATGAATTATTACTAATTATTGGTAATTATTACTAATTATTACTAATTATTACTAATTATTGGTAATTATTACTAATTATTGGTAATTATTACTAATTATTGGTAATTATTACTAATTATTGGTAATTATTACTAATTATTGGTAATTATTACTAATTATTGTTAATTATTACTAATTATTGTTAATTATTACTAATTAATATTAATTATTGCTAATTAATACTAATTGTTACTAATTATTGGTAATTATTACCAATTATTGGTAATTATTACTAATTATTGGTAACTATTACTAATTATTGTTAATTATTACTAATTATTGTTAATTATTACTAATTATTGTTAATTATTACTAATTATTGGTAAATATTACTAATTATTGGTAATTATTACTAATTATTGGTAATTATTACTAATTATTGTTAATTATTACTAATTATTGTTAATTATTACTAATTAATACTAATTGTTACTAATTATTGGTAATTATTAATAATTATTGGTAATTATTACTAATTATTGGTAATTATTACTAATTATTGTTAATTATTACTAATTATTGTTAATTATTACTAATTATTGTTAATTATTACTAATTATTGTTAATTATTACTAATTATTGTTAATTATTACTAATTATTGTTAATTATTACCAATTAATATTAATTATTACTATTTATTACTATTTATTGTTAATTATTACTAATTATTACTAATTATTACTAATTATTGGTAATTATTACTAATTATTGGTAATTATTACTAATTATTACTAATTATTACTAATTAATGGTAATTATTACTAATTATTACTAATTATTGGTAATTAGTACTAATTATTACTAATTATTGGTAATTATCGGTAATTATTGCAAATTATTGGTAATTATTTTTAATTATTATTAATTATTACTAATTATTGGTAATTATTGGTAATTATTACTAATTACTGTTAATTATTACTAATTATTAATAATTATTACTAATTCTTACTAATTATTGGTAATTATTACTAATTATTGGTAATTATTACTAATTATTACTAATTATTACTAATTATTGGTAATTATTACTAATTATTGGTAATTAATACTAATTGTTGGAAATTATTATTAATTATTACTAATTATTACTAATTATTGGTAATTATTACTAATTATTGGCAATTATTACTAATTATTACTAATTATTACTAATTATTACTAATTATTGGTAATTATTACTAATTATTACTAATTGTTACTAATTATTAGTAATTATTACTAATTATTACTAATTATTGGTAATTATTCCTAATTATTACTAATTATTACTAGTTATTACTATTTATCGGTAATTATTGGTAATTATTGGTAATTATTCCTAATTATTGGTAATTATTACTAATTATTGTTAAGTATTACTAATTATTGGTAATTATTACTAATTATTACTAATTATTACTAATTATTGGTAATTATTTCGAATTATTAATAATTATTGGTAATTATTAGTAATTATTTCGAATTATTATTAATTATTGGTAATTATTACTAATTATTGGTAATTATTGGTAATTATTCCTAATTATTGGTAATTATTCCTAATTATTGTTAATTATTCCTAATTATTGGTAATTATTTCTAATTATTGGTAATTATCGGTAATTATTACTAATTATTGGTAATTATTACTAATTATTACTAATTATTGGTAATTATTACTAATTATTACTAATTATTGGTAATTATTACGAATTATTACTAATTATTGATAATTATTTGTAGAGACCCGAAGCTTGACGTACATGAACATTACATTACTTTTGCGGAATACTTAGTACATAACAAAAAATACACACACAAGGATCGTAATAGTTTAGTGTCTTTGGAAACTCGGAACGTAATCTTCTAATTGTGGTGAAAGATCTCCAATATCTCCCATAAAGATCTTCCTTTTTTTACCTAAAACCTTTCTTTATATCCTGGGGAAAAGAAAACATAAAAGGGTGATCTCAAATGTTCAGTAAGGGTAAACAAAAGAAATATAAATCTCATCGTATACACAAGCACATAACTTTTGGAAATCTTAACCTGCAAAAGAGTTCATAATTTCATAACATGGGATAACTCATGACAGTGAAATGTAATCACAATAATCATAACTTAAAACATTAAACTTTGTGGCATGCACACATAATCATAGAAAATCATTTCTTGTTAGTCAAGACTCATTGCCAAGACTATCTTAGTGGACAAAGTCCCTTTCTGAACCGAGTCACCCTCGTTTCAGTCCTGTTTCACTGAACCGGTATAACCTACCATTCCAGCCATGTCTATCTCATGAGATATAAAATCTTTACCCAATGCATTGGAGGGAGATATAGGTCCCACCCATCTCTTAATGATACCATTCTTATGTGTGCCACAAAATCATAAATCATACATCATTACATAACCCATGTAATACAAATGGGAATCTTAAACATCATGACATCATAAAACAATTCATATAAGGTAAAGGAATTCATAAAAATAATTCCATCACAACATAATCAAATCAATGTAATAATAGGGATAAAAACAGAACCCTTTATTATCTTAGATGGAAAATAATTTTGATAAAACACTTGAACTCCATTCTTGAGAAAAATATCCTTTCTTCTTCCAAAACACTTTTCCTTTCTTAACATGTCGTACAAAAAGAAGTTGATTAAAAATAATCTTGAAAACTTGTAAAGGAAGCTTCTTGGAAATAATGTTTTAAAAATTCATTCATGCCGTATAAGTTAAAAAAAACATTCTTCCCGTACTTTTGTCGGAAAAGTCAAAAAAGTGCCTCGTATGAAAAATGACAAAAGATTCCTTTCATATCTTTTACTAAAAACTCACTGAAGGGTAAAATTGGATTTAAACAATTGTAGGTGGATGGAAACAATATTACATATTGAGGAAACAAGGATGTGGATGATAAAATACACCCCAGTAAATTTCAAAGTATAAACAATCTCGGATAAAAATGAGATTGTGATATTTCCCTTATCTTAGGTCCGACTTGCTTTGTAAGTGTCCAAACCTCCTGTATAATGATTTAAATAATGTTATTGACTTATTCCAGAATCATACTTATTTTTATGGTATCATATATGGTCATATTCTTAGCTTCTTAGTAGTAATATTTCATTGCTACTTGTTATTCGGGTGTTTATAACTTTTTGTTCTTATGCGTGTTTTGTCGAATAAATTCTTATTCTTATCTTTAGGTTATAGATACCTAATTTCCAGAATGGAATTAGTGTAATATATATCATATTCATTCATTCAATTCATTTATATAATCATTATGAAATGAAGATCATGTAGAACGAGTCGCATCACATCGTGCAGACGGTATTCCGTACGTATGCACGAGTGATGATATCATTCCTATGATCGTGGAATTGTATTGGAGTGTATGTATACTATTTCAGAATCAGTATCACTTAATAATAGTCATATATAGTCATTATATACACCATTATACACATCCAAGTAAGGTGGTGGTGGAAAATAGATTACACCACGGCGTGGAGACGGTATTCCGTACGTACGCACGCGCGGTGATTTCATTTTTCCGTAAGATGGATAGAAGGTGAATTAGGGTTGTTTCATATTTATAATAACATATCAGTATGTAAGTAATACTGATGTTATTACTTTGTCATGAAAGAACTAAAGAAGAAGAAGTTTGAAGAAGAAAGAAATTTAAAAGATCAGTAATGGATATTACCTCTTCTTTGAAATGCCTCTTTGAATCCTCCACTTAGGGAACTAAGATTGGTCTTTGAAGAAGACCAGGACCTCTAGGATTATTCTAGGGAAGTGGAGAGGAGAAAGTGGCAGGGGGTGGCCGAGCTTGAAGGCTCCAAGTGGTGTGAGGAAGAGGGGGAGGAGGTGTCCTTTTATAAGGGAGGAGAGGGGCACCTTTGGAATAACTAAAACTATTATTTTATTATAAAGTCAAGTTCGGTTTTAAATAGCTCCAAATTGATATATTTTGAAGGTAAGGTGGGGATGGGTCGAAATCCTCTCATCCAATAGAATTTAGACAACTTTAGGTTCCTATTTTAACCTTATCATTTAGATTTAACATTAAGTTAAATAATTTAACTTTTACCGTGTCTTTTTGTTTTCTTACACTATATGGTTAATACACTTACTATAACATGCCAAACGAACCCCAAATTGTTTATTATTAATATATATATCCTTATCTAAGTCATTTGGCCGAACCTTAGATTTTTAGGAATAAAATAACAATTAATAATATAATATTTTATTTAAAAACTTTTTTGTGTCAATTTTGACACTATTTGATATATGATTTTTGTGAAAGTCATAACAGAATTATATGTTCGAACCAAGTTGATTAAATCAACACTAATATATCATAGTAACCTAGAAAATTAGTGGAATTCATAAAAAGTCTCAAATTACATTTATTTCGGTGTTTATAACATCGATTATGTCAGTATTTCATTAATAAGATAATTACTGCATCATCATTGTGTCATAAATAAATTAAATTATTTAATGTCTAAAAATTAAAAATAAAATATGATTATATAGTAAATCTTTTTATCTTTCTAATGAATATTTATAGTCGAATTTATCTTATGTATAACCCCATATTAAAAATGATTTACTTATTAAACTTTGATTTTAACTATTTTAACTATTCATTAAATAAAATAATATTAAATGTCATAATCTAATCCAAGTGGACCTAAATGGTCATATTATAATCATAAGGTTGTTTTTGGTCGAATTACACTTATCCAATAGAATTAGGACATGTGTTAGGGTAATAGTAATATCATATTTACCCTTAGTTACCCTATTTACTATTACCCGCGGTAAAAAAAGTAAAAAGTTACTATTCAACAAAAAATTATTTTTATCTCATTGAACCACATTTTACTTACTGATATCAACCGTGTCTGTCGGATTTTCGAAATTCCATTCACAGAAGCGGTAAAATTAAGTTTTATGCAAAATTCAGTTTTTAACCTACCACTTAGTGGTTTCACTATTCATCAAAAATTGAAGTTTTTTAGAAAAATGCCAAAATTTCACCCTAAGCTATAATTGATATTCCGAATTCAGAAATGATTTCTATTTTAAAAAATTCCCAACATATAAGTTGCATTAATTAATTTTATAATTAATTTCCGCTGTCACAACAAATAGCGTGTTTTTAAGAGATAATAACTATCAAAAGATTGACACTTGTTTATAACTGGTTTAAATGTGAAATTACATCCAATGACCAACATTGTATTAAATTGTAAAAATATATTCTAAGTAAACTTTAAAACCACTCAAATTAATAATTTATCACTATTAATTATTTCGATTAAAAAAGTTGTTTTTAATTAAATTTAGTAATTTTCACTATTCATCAGAATATGAAAGTTATCCGAAAAGTACCAAAATTTCACCTTAAACTGAATTCGATACTCCGAATCCATAAATGAAGTCCATTTTGAAAAATAAAATTTACAAAATTTCAAAAAGTGGTTATTATTACAGCTAGTTTTAATAATATCTTAATAGCATATCGTTGTTTAGCGAAACTTGGTGTTGCGTACAACACACGCTATCGTGGAAGGTCGCGATTGTGTGTAATTCAAGCCAGCTCAGAGATTTGTGTTGTGAAAGCTCCTTTTGATGTATCATATAACACAATACATTAATGAAATTAAAAACAATATTTTTGATAAAATCTCGGGGTGTTACATTCTACCCCCCTTAAAATGAATTTCGCCCTCGAAATTCGTCGGGGTTATAAATGGTTTACTATTTGAAAGTTTCTTTAATCGAAACCCACATCGTAAAAAGGAATACCAAAACCAATCTTTAAAAACAAAAGTATGAAACGTAACGGTTACCCAAATAAACTAATCACTGGGTTTCCACATAGGTGAAAATATGGATATGGAAGAGAAATCTAACCATCATGTTCTGATGGAGAGTGGTAGAGAACATGGCTATGGAAAAGCTAGCAATCACAAATCCATAAATTTGTGAAGATCTAAGGTACCATCTGATTAATCAGATATAAGAGCACTAGGACACCATTTTTGGTTTTCAAGATCATTTCCCTAAAGTTGATGAAATTGGAATTAGAAGAAATACTTTCGTGATTTTGGTATAGTCTCACTGTTTGTCGTTCTTTGGACAATTTCTACTTCATCTATTAAAGAAATGAAGTTGAATTTGTCATTCGTGATGTGTTAGCAGATCATGTGATAGAATGATGGGTCATTCCATCTGTTTCAAAAGGTTAGAAAAGTTATCAAAAAATACATAAGTCCATATATAGTGAGATTAATGATATATGGTTCCTAAAATGAACTTATACTTCATATATCATACTGCTTAATATAATAAAACTAGTTTCTACTAAACAGGGACTTCCTGTAGGCCAGTGGTAGGCGATAAAGGCCAGTCACACTTCGGTTGTGGGTTCGATTCCCACATCCTTGTCCGACACGATGGGATGTCGCCCGTCCTGCAGGTTGTCCTTTTTCTAAAACTACATTACTATAACATCCCATAAATAATATCGAAAATCTTCTATCCTTAAACAATACTAACTTATGTCCAACATAATCCATTCTAATCTTTAGGCTTATCCATAATACTGCAGTCCACTCTCATAATATAGTGAAAACGATTACCATAGATTTAATACTGTCGTTGATCCCCATATATCATAAGATATGTCTTGTTGGTCACATTCCAAACATTCAAAGGCCTTAATCACGTATTCTCTTAAATACCCATTGAACCTTAGTGAAAACATGAATGCAGTTAAAAGTTAACTCTTTCCACATACCAAAATCCAAAAATTCTATATACTCAAACCATGATATAACCTTCTCCTTATATCAGTCATGAGCTCATAAATACAATCAAATACCTCATTATCTTATTATTCCTTCATTATGCACATATCATCTACTTTCCAAAAAATATCTGAAGAACATTTCATGGTTACTAGTACCATTAATCATACACTTTAAAAACTTAGGAAAGACAATAGTGTAACAATCCTTAGATGTCTCTTTATTCCATAGTACCATGAGATTACTTATACAACATTACACTTGATAAACATGTAATCATTCCACTACCTTCTTAAACCATTGACCGAGCTTCAACAATTCTTTCATCTCACATATCATTTGTAGTCTCTTCATCATCATCAACATAAATACTTCCCATACGACCATACTGATTCTCTTCATGAGACTTTCCCTTAGGGAATTGGTTTGCATAATGCCCGTACATTCCACATTTAAAACATTTAACCATTGTTGATGTCATAGCAATACCATTATCCTCATCCCTGGTGTTAACTGAACCTTTTCCTTTGCACTTAGTGGCTTTGTGTCCTTCTTTTCCACACCCAAAGCATCTTCCAGTTCCTTTGAAACATTCTCCTTGATGCCTCTTCCCACATGATTTACATAGGGGAAATTGACTTTCTTTCCTCTATGATCATCATGAAACTCCATCTTTCTCTTATTAGCCGAGTCAGAAAACTTACCAAATTTTAATTTATTGATCATATTATGAGATTGCAGATTCGGCATAATAATGATGTTTGGACTTCCAAATCCCATTTCATTGTGAAGAATATCATTCCATTGTCCATCATATTCTCCATTATCGTGAATCATCTTGTTTCCAGCCATTTTCTAAAACCCAAAAAGAATAGTGTGAGAGGGAAAAATCATGCTAGGGGAAAACAACATAATAAAGGGGGAGTACCTTCAATATCTAACATCTTAGGTTTAATTCTATGATCGTTAGCGTAATTCTAGTACTATAACCTATACGTATACTTAACCTTAGGGACATCCCTTGACATACCTTAGAAATATCTCTAGGGATCTCACTATCGTTTTCGCATCCTAGTTTCCAAAGGTTGACTAAACCTTTCCTCTAATACCAACTGTAGAGACCCGAATCTTGACGTACATGAACATTACATTACTTTTGCGGAATACTTAGTACATAACAAAAAATACACACACAAGGATCGTAATAGTTTAGTGTCTTTGGAAACTCGGAATGTAATCTTCTAATCGTGGTGAAAGATCTCCAATATCTCCCATAAAGATCTTCCTTTTTTTACCTAAACCCATTCTTTATATCCTGGGGAAAAGAAAACATAAAAGGGTGAGCTCAAATGCTCAGTAATGGTAAACAAAAGAAATATAAATCTCATCGTATACACAAGCACATAACTTTTGGAAATCTTAACCTGCAAAAGAGATCATAATTTCATAACATGGGATAACTCATGGCAGTGAAATGTAATCACAATAATCATAACTTAAAACATTAAACTTTGTGGCATGCACACATAATCATAGAGAATCATTTCTTGTTAGTCAAGACTCATTGCCAAGACTATCTTAGTGGACAAAGTCCCTTTCTGAACCGAGTCACCCTCGTTTCAGTCCTGTTTCACTGAACCGGTATAACCTACCATTCCATCCATGTCTATCTCATGAGATATAAAATCTTTACCCAATGCATTAGAGGGAGATATAGGTCCCACCCATCTCTTAATGATACCATTCTTATGTGTGCCACAAAATCATAAATCATACATCATTGCATAACCCATGTAATAAAAATGGGAATCTTAAACATCATGACATCATAAAACAATTCATATAAGATAAAGGAATTCATAAAAATAATTCCATCACAACATAATCAAATCAATCTAATAATAGGGATAAAAACAGAACCCTTTATTATCTTAGATGGAGAATAATTTTGATAAAACACGTGAACTCCATTCTTGAGGAAAATATCCTTTCTTCTTCCAAAACACTTTTCCTTTCTTAACATGTCGTACAAAAAGAAGTTGATTAAAAATAATCTTGAAAACTTGTAAAGGAAGCTTCTTGGAAATAATGTTTTAAAAATCCATTCATGCCGTATAAGTTAAAAAAAACATTCTTCCCGTACTTTTGCCGGAAAAGTCAAAAAGTACCTCGTATGAAAAACGACAAAAGATTCCTTTCATATCTTTTACTAAAAACTCACCGAAGGGTAAAATTGGACTTAAAAAATTGTAGGTGGACGGAAACAATATTAAATATTGAGGAAACATGGATTTGGATGATAAAATACACCCCAGTAAGTTTCAAAGTATAAACAATCTTGGATAAAAATGAGATTGTGATATTTCTCTTACCTTAGGTCCGACTTGCTTTGTAAGTGTCCAAAACTCCTATATAATGATTTAAATAATGTTATTGACTTATTCCAGAATCATACTTATTTTTATGATATCATATATGGTCATATTCTTAGCTTCTTAGTAGTAATATTTCATTGCTACTTGTTATTCGGGTGTTTATAACTTTTTGTTCTTATGCGTGTTTTGTCGAATAAATTCTTATTCTTATCTTTAGGTTATAGATACCTAATTTCCAGAATGGTATTAGTGTAATATATATCATATTAATTCATTCAATTTATCTATATTATCATTATGAAATGAAGATCATGTAGAACGAGTCGCATCACATCGTGGAGACGGTATTCCGTACGTACGCACGAGTGATGATATCATTCCTATGATCGTGGAATTGTATTGGAGTGTATGTATACTATTTCAGAATCAGTATCACTTTATAATAGTTATATATAGTCATTATATACACCATTATACCCATCCAAGTAAGGTGGTGGTGGAAAATAGATTACACCACGGCGTGGAGACGGTATTCTGTACGTACGCACGCGTGGTGATTTCATTTTTCTGTAGGATGGATAGAAGGTGAATTAGGGTTGTTTCATATTTATAATAACATATCAGTATGTAAGTAATACTGATGTTATTACTTTGACATGAAACAACTCAAGAAGAAGAAGTTTTTAGAAGAAAGAAATTGAAAAGATCGGTAATGGATATTACCTCTTCTTTGAAACGCCTCTTTGAATCCTCCACTTAGGGAACTAAGATTGGTCTTCGAAGAAGACCAGGACCTCTAGGATTATTCTAGGGAAGTGGAGAGGAGAACGTGGCAGGGGTTGGCTGAGCTTGAAGGCTCCAAGTGGTGTGAGGAAGAGGGGGAGGAGGTGTCCTTTTATAAGGGACGAGAGGGGCACCTTTGGAATAACTAAAACTATTATTATATTATAAAGTCAAGTTCGGTTTTAAATTGCTCCAAATTTATATATTTCGAAGCTAAGGTGGGGATGGGTAGAAATACTCTCATCCAATAGAATTTAGACAACTTTAGGTTCCTATTTTAACCATATCATTTAGATTTAACATTAAGTTAAATAATTTAACTTTTACCGTGTCTTTTTGTTTTCTTACACTATATGGTTAATACACTTACTATAACATGCCAAACGAACCCCAAATTGTTTATTATTAATCTATATATCCTTATCCAAGTCATTTGGCCGAACCTTAGATTTTTAGTAATAAAATAACAATTAATAATATAATATTTGATTTAAAAACTATTTTGTGTCAATTTTGACACTATTTGATATATGATTTTTGTGAAAGTCATAACAGAATTATATGTTCAAACCAAGTTGATTAAATCAACACTAATATATCATAGTAACCTATAAAATTAGTGTAATTCATAAAAAGTCTCAAATTACATTTATTTTGGTGTTTATAACATCAATTATGTCAATATTTCATTAATAAGATAATTACCTCATCATCATTGTGTCATAAATAAATTAAATTATTTAATGTCTAAAAATTACAAATAAAATTTCATTATATAGTAAATCTTTTTATCTTTCTAATTAATATTTATAGTCGAATTTATCTTTTGTATAACCCCATATTAAAAATGATTTACTTATTAAACTTTGATTTTAACTATTTTTACTATTCATTAAATAAAATAATATTAAATGTCATAATCTAATCCAAGTGGACCTAAATGGTCATATTATATTCATAATGTTGTTTTTGGTCGAATTAAACTTATCCAATAGAATTAGGACATGTTTTAGGGTAATAGTATTATCATATTTACCCTTAGTTACCCTATTTACTATTAACCGCGGTAAAAAAAGTAAAAAGTTACTATTCACCAAAAAATTATTTTTATCTCATTGAACCACATTTTACTTAATGATATCAACCGTGTCTGTCGGATTTTCAAAATTCAATTCACAGAAGCGGTAAAATTAATTTTTATGCAAAATTCAGTTTTTAACCTACCACTTAGTGGTTTCACTATTCATCAAAAATTGAAGTTTTTCGGAAAAATGCCAAAATTTCACCCTAAGCTATAATTGATATTCCGAATTCAAAAATGATTTCTATTTTACAAAATTCCCAACATATAAGTTTAATTAATTAATTTTATAATTAATTTCCGCTGTCACAACAAATAGCGTGTTTTTAAGATGATAATAACCATCAAAAGATTGACACTTGTTTATAACTAGTTTAAATGTGAAATTACATCCAATGACAAACATTGTATTAAATTGTAAAAATATATTCTAAATATACTTTAAAACCACTCAAATTAATAATTTATCACTATTAATTATTTCGATTAAAAAAGTTGTTTTTAATTAAAATTTAGTAATTTTCACTATTCATCAGAATATGAAAGTTATCCGAAAAGTACCAAAATTTCACCTTAAGCTAAATTTGATACTCTGAATCCATAAATGAAGTCCATTTTGAAAAATAAAATTTACAAAATTTCAAAAAGTGGTTATTATAATAGCTAGTTTTAATAATATCTTAATAGCATATCGTTGTTTAGCGAAACTTGGTGTTGCGTACAACACATGCTATCATGGAAGGTCGCGATTGCGTGTAATTCAAGCCAGCTCAGAGATGTGTGTTGTGAAAGCTCCTTTTGGTGTAGCGTATAACACAAGACATTAATGAAATTAAAAAGAATATTTTTCATAAAATCTCGGGGTGTTACATTATTACTAATTATTACTAATTATTGGTAATTATTACTAATTATTACTAATTATTTCTAATTATTGGTAATTATTACTAATTATTGGTAATTATTACTAATTATTGGTAATTATTACTAATTATTGGTAATTATCACTAATTATTGTTAATTATTACTAATTATTGTTAATTATTACTAATTAATATTAATTATTACTAATTAATACTGATTGTTACTAATTATTGGTAATTATTACTATTTTTTGGTAATTATTACTAATTACTGGTAATTATTACTAATTATTGTTAATTATTACTAATTATTGTTAATTATTACTAATTATTGTTAATTATTACTAATTATTGTTAATTATTACTAATTAATATTAATTATTACTAATTATTACTAATTATTGTTAATTATTACTAATTATTACCAATTATTACTAATTATTGGTAATTATTACTAATTATTGGTAATTATTACTAATTATTACTAATTATTACTAATTAATGGTAATTATTACTAATTATTACTAATTATTGGTAATTTGTACTAATTATTATTAATTATTGGTAATTATCGGTAATTATTGCTAATTATTGGTAATTATTATTAATTATTATTAATTATTACTAATTATTGGTAATTATTGGTAATTATTACTAATTATTGGTAATTATTAATAATTAATTTCAATTATTACCAATTATTAATAATTATTACTAATTATTACTAATTATTTGTAATTATTACTAATTACTGGTAATTATTACTAATTATTACTAATTATTACTAATTATTGGTAATTATTACTAATTATTGGCAATTAATACTAATTATTGGTAATTAATATTAATTATTACTAATTATTACTAATTATTGGTAATTATTACTAATTATTGGCAATTATTACTAATTATTACTAATTATTACTAATTATTACTAATTATTGGTAATTATTACTAATTATTACTAATTATTACTAATTATTAGTAATTATTACTAATTATTACTAATTATTGGTAATTATTCATAATTATTACTAATTATTACTATTTATTACTATTTACCTGTAATTATTGGTAATTATTGGTAATTATTCCTAATTATTGGTAATTATTACTAATTATTGTTAAGTATTACGAATTATTGGCAATTATTACTAATTATTACTAATTATTACTAAATATTGGTAATTATTACTAATTATTAGTAATTATTTCTAATTATTACTAATTATTGGTAATTATTTCTAATTATTGGTAATTATTGGTAATTATTCCTAATTATTGGTAATTATTCCTAATTATTGTTAATTATTCCTAATTATTGGTAATTATTTCTAATTATTGGTAATTATCGGTAATTATGGGTAATTATTGGTAATTATTACTAATTATTGGTAATTATTACAAATTATTCCCAATTATTACTAATTATTACTAATTATCGGTAATTATCGGTAATTATGGGTAATTATAGGTAATTATTCCTAATTATTGGTAATTATTGGAAATTATTACTAATTATTGGTAATTATTCCTAATTATTGGTAATTATTCCTAATTATTGGTAATTATTACTAATTATTAGTAATTATATGAATAATTACCAATAATTAGGAATAATAACATTATTACATTATTAGTATATTTTATTATTAATATTAAAATAATATAATTTTCTATATTATATACAATTCTCCTTTCATCTGTGGGTTTTCTGTCTCCACATACAAATAATACATATGGAGACAGAAAACACACAGATGAAACGAGAATTGTATAAATAATATAAAAAATTATATTATTTTAATATTAATAATAAAATATACTAATAATGTAATAATGTTATTATTCCTAATTATTGGTATTTATTACTAATTATTAATATTTATTCTTAATTATTAAAAATTATTACTAATTATTCCTAATTACCATTAACTATGAACAATACTAATAATTTAAATTTATTAAGTAACAAAACAATGTAAACATAATTAAATTACAACTAATTAAGAAGAATTGAAACTAATAAAAAATTTAAAATAAATATTAAATTAAAATGAATATAAATACCTTGAAAATTGATCTGAGGTTGATCTCTGATCGTTCTTGAAAACTTCAAAATCAACTCCGAAGAAAAAAAATAAACTTGAGAAACGCTCAACTTTAGAACTAGAATTTTGAGAGAAGAAGAAGATGGAGTTTGAGAATGAATTGAAAAAAACGGATGGGGGTATTTATAGGTTAGATTATTTGCGACGGTGCCCGTCGCAAATACCTTAGCCATCATTTAATACAGTCAACGGTTAAATAGTTATTTGCGACGGGATCCGTCGCAAATAACCACCTGCCGACATACTATTTGTGACGGGGGAATATGCCCGTCGCAAATACCTTTTACCGCCGCCGGTTATTTGCGATGGGCAATAACCGCCCGTCACAAATATGTTTCCCGCGATTTGGCGGGCAAACGTGCCAGTTCTTTTGCGACGGGAAAAGCAATCCAGTCGCAAAAGGCTACTTATTTGCGACGGGAAAATACCCCCGTCGCAAATAAGTTTTTAACGGGGCTATTTGCGACGGGATTTATCCCCATCGCAAATAACCCGTCGCAAATACCCAGTTTTCCCGTAGTGCCACATATGAAATTGGGTTAATAAAATTTGTCTTAATAAGGGGAAATGGGAATTGAAATGGTCACCACTAAATTATGAGCACGAATAAGATAACATTGGAGGAAATTAGAGACAAATAATTGGATGAAAGAGATAAATATTTATAGGGAGTGATTAAGGTCATCAATCAAGAACAAGTGTAAAATTTAGGACCTCAAATCCATTAATCTATGATGGTTTAAAATACCATCGGTTCAACAAAACATAAGGTATTAGGATAACACATTTTTGGTTTTAAGATCCCTTCACTAAATTTTAAGAATTAATTTACCCATAGAATAAGAGGAAAAAAATTTATATATATATATATATACTTGACTAGTAGAGTTTCATCCTTTAACTAATTCCTACCACAAACTCATCTTTCACTCCAAAAGATTTAAAAAATATATTCTATTTATACTAATCGTATAGGGTTCCAGAAATAATGAATTTATAATTCACCCATCAGAACCTTTAAAAAAACTAGATTATACAATCCCGAGACTTCACACAGTCTAGTGGTAGGTGATAAATCCCAATCACACTATGGATACAGGTTTGATTCTCACAGCATTGTCTGACGCGATGGATTATCACACAGTCTGTGTGTTGTCTTTTATATAACAATCCAAAAATAACCATAACAATAGTATCCAATTTCAAACTTAATCCATTCCAACCTTTAGACTTATCCAAAATAATTCTATCCAAACTCACAGTATAAAATTTATAAGGAAGATAAACACAATGAAGATCCTTTTTTCCATGTAATAACATGTGAACACCTTCATCATTTATTATTTTAAAACATGGTAACACCCTGAATTATCATATAACCATATTGGTAACATTCATGCTCCCTTATTCCTTATAGAATACTCGATATACTCCTTATATTTAAAATTTTTGTAAACTCCTACAATGATGGAATAAATAATCCATTAACCAGTTCCAATGATGTCAATAATATCCAAATCAATCATCTCTTATTCCAAAATCAATACCTCAGTATTAGGACCTTAATAATGTGTTACCTTTCCTTTAACCATGTATTCTCCAAAAAGATTAACATTCCATTGAGTCACTTTTCTTGGTTCTACAAAATCTTAAGTCCATAATGAAATAGTACTGTAGTACAATACTTATATACTCTACAATTCCTATAACATGTACATCATTAATATAATACTCAAATTACACAATACTTTAATAACAACATAAGAACACTTAATAATTTCTCTTAATCTTCAATAGTATCATAACTTGATTATTATCCAATAGCAGTATTTTGGGTATACTCTGATGATTTGGGAATTGATTCGCGTAGTGTCCCAACTTCTTGTAGTTGAATCATTTTATATGTTAAACCCTTTTCTCACCCTTGCAATCACATACTTGGTGTCCTTTTTCTCCACACATATAAAAAAATTCCCATTCCCTCCAAGCATTTACCAATGTGATTCTTTCCACATTTATCACATATGGAAAAATCCTTCTTTCCCTTCTTCCCATTATCCATCTTTCTCTCTACCATCCTTTTCTTCTCTTGCTTCCCTTAAAACCCATAGGACTTAGATATTTCTTTACATATCTTAATAACACATGATATTATTTCTTCATATGTTGAGAATAAATTGGTGAATATTTCCCTTCTAAATGTTGGCATAATACCATGAATGATGTGACCCTTCTTACTATTTGCATCATATGTATTACTGGAGTTCTCATTCCTTCTACTGGGTGGCATTTCTAAACAATGGAATACACTAGTTTAGTTTATGAATCACAATTCGTAATTCCAAACATGTAATATACCTAACATAAACTGAACAGTTTATGGATATAATCCATAATAATAAAAAACATTCTTTGAGGAGGTATATAGTCATAAACCCTTCAAAGTGGTTTGTAAAGAAAATGAGAATTATCCTAATCATACCCCCCGGGATTGTCGTAACCAAGAGTGCATCAAGGCCCGTTTTCGTGCACCAGTTCCCATTCAAGTCAAGCTCAAAGCGGTGTTTTTTGGATTTACTTCTAGGTACATCTGTGCGAGAGCCACCTCTACCTGCTCGTATCCAGACAGGGATGTATTGCTTGGAAAACTCACAAAATCTCTACAATACCAAAATTTTAGGATGTTCTTCTATATTAATCCTCAAAGTCTATCTTAGGGTAATGTGCTCTAATCAGAGTTTATCTAAATCTAGATTTCAAGTTCTGTACTAAACTTCCTCTGATACCAACTGTAACTCCTCGACCCTGGTTACCCAGAGTCGGTGCATTATTACGTATCATTGTCATGATCACAAAAGATAAAGTCTCAAGATACTGATTAGTTTAGTAGCCTTGGAAGTACTAGATACATTCATAAGGGTTACATTACATCATAAATGGAAAACTACAACAACATTGTTTCCATAGACAAAACTGAGATCCCATAGAATATCCCTGCAGGTCAGTCATAATATAATTCTTCGCATCATGGGAAAAATAAAACATATAAAGGGGTGAGCTCAGATGCTCAGTAAGGACAACAATATAGTAGAAACTTTCAAAAATAATAATAAACATTTAAGGAAATGTATAATACTAAATCAAAAGCCTTTTAAACTTGAACTTCAGCAAAATATGGAAAAGATAAAATCAAATAATTCCATTTACTTATTCACATGGATATTCTACTAGTCGAGTAATCATATGTAATATCAATAGCCACATTCATAATGATGTAATGCATAATCACAGACTTCATAAACCACACATTCAAGGCCTTGTTCCATGATTACAAATACGGTTTTGTTAAGGCCTTGTGCCAAGACACTTGTTTGTCTCATGAGACCTATCGATGCATCGAGGAGCTATAGTGGGCTCCACCTTTCACTTACTATGTCCAATTCATTCCTTATATGAAAAGGTTTAAACATAACATAAAGATTCCTATTAAAACTAGCATACTAAATGTCAATACATTACCCATACAACATGAATCGTATAAAAATAACACATCCACAGTCAAACATATCACAAACCCTTCAATACAATATGAAAAATTTGTATCATAATAAGTCAACTTTAAAAAAGATTAAAATACATTAAAGGATTTTGACATAGATGAAAATGATTTGTACAACACTTTTAAAGAAATATCCATTTTTCACAAAAACATTTAAAAGTCACACAATTTATAAAGGAAGACATTTAAAGACATTTTAGAATCAAAGTCTCCCATACCACTTTTAATCTTTTTAAAGTAATTAACTTTTTAAAAAATTCGATGTCCATTTAAATAAATCCTTAAAACCATTTTGAAAACATGGACATTAATGATAATGGTTTAGAAGAATAAATCACTAAAACATTTAAAATGATGTTTTAGTAAAAAGTACCTTAAAAATAATCGCTTTGAAAACTATTTTATGACATGTGAACATGGATAATAAATATGTCCTAGTAGATACTTATGTAAAAATAACCTCGGATAATAAAGAGTTTGTGAAATTAACCCTTACTTCGTTGTGATCAATAGAGTCGTATGAACAATAGTGAATAACCACAAAATGAATCACATGATATAATGAATATAAAGTGTATCATGATAATATATATCAATTTTAAGTACAAAATACACCACATGCAATAAATAAGTGGTGAAAAATGGAAATCTCATGGAATTAAAAGTGAGATAAGAAACCCCTTACCTTACACTTACCTTGGGTCGAGGGTGTGTTTAACCAATTTTATAATGACCATTGTTTGTTATTAGATTATACCAAGACCATATTAATATTTATTATATCATAAATTATTCATTTATTACTTTATACTACACATTTAATAATTATTTTCATGTTAAATTAACATTTCGGGTAATAATTGCTTTCTTTATCGTACATATTTTAACTTGTTATTCTTGACAGTATAATTTAGTTCATGATTTAAATAATTTCATAATATAAACCTTGATTCATATATCATATATATTTAGAATATAAATATTTTTAATAGATAGATATATGAAATGGAAAACACCATTTATGGAGATGGTAGGGCGTACGTACGCATAAACGATGTTTCTGTTTTCATATCGTATTGAACAGAAGTAATTGAATAAGATATATAGAAGTACATAAATACATCCACATATATATATATATCTAGTATCATTATTCTTTCATATATTACATACATATTTGTAATATATATTTTTATAATCTTCGATGAATGGTGAACATGGAAATGAATCTCATCACGTCTTGGAGACGGTAATCCATACGTACGCACGAGCGACAATATCATTTCCTTAAAGGTGTGGAATTGGATGGTATATTAATTTTATAGAGACATTATCATGTTATTTTCATTATATATATACATATTACTCATCATTATATCCATCCAAATAACATTGTATTGAATAAAACATTACTCCACGGCCTGGAGATGGTAAGCCGTACGTACGCACGCATGGTGACATTATATTCATAAGATGGATATAATAATGAATATTATTGTGCCATATTTATAATAAAATCAAATTATATATAATATAAAGTAGTTATTATTTTATAATGGAAAAAACTAAGAAAGAGTAAGAGGAAGAATAAGTGAACTTGAAAGAGGGTGGTGAAATAATTACCTCTTCTTTGGGTACTTCCTTTTTATTTGATCAAAATGGATCATTAGGATGGATTTCTTGAATAATGGAAGGCCTATTGGATTAAGGTAGGATTTTTGTGAGTATATTTCGGCTGGGGTTAGCCGAGCCAAATGGATTTGGAGATGTGACTTTGAGAGAAGGGGCAGTGCCCTCTTATAAGAGGGGTGATGGGAACCTTAAAAAAACTTAAACTACTCTTTTATAATAAATTCATTTTCGGTTTCTAATGGCTCAAAAATGAATTATTTAAATGATAAGGTGGGTATGGGTCTAAAACCACTCAACCAATTGGTTTTATATAGGTTTAGTTCACCATATTAACCTTAACGTTTAGATTTAACTCTTAGTTAAATAGTTTGACATTTACCATGTCTCGTTGTATTTTTATATTTTATAGTCAATAATCTTACTATAAAGTGCAAATAGAACCCCAATTGGTACATTAATGTCATATATATTATTATATAAGTCTAATGGCCAAAAATTATATTTTTAGGAATATAATACCAATTAATAATATAATATTGTTTTAAAAAACACTTTTATGTCAATTTTGACAGTATTTGGTATTTTGTTTTTCATAAGCTCATAACATCATTATTACTTCAATCCCAATTCATTTAATCAACCCCAATATGTTATATTAACCTAAAAAATTAGTTTAATTCATAGAAAGTCTGAAATTACATTTATTTGGGTATTTATAATATCAAATATTTTAATATTTCATTCATAAGGTAATTAATACATCATCATTGTGACATAAATAAATTATATTATTTAATATCTAAAAATTATAAATAAAATACCATTATGTAGGAAATATATTTATATTTCTAATGAATATTTTTAGTTGAATTTATCCTATGTGTAACCAACTATAAAAAATGGTTTAGTTATTAAACTTTGAATTTAACACTTTTAACTCTTCTTTTAATTAAATAATAATAAATGTCCTAATATAATCCAAGGGGACCTAAAGGATCATATTTTATTCCTATGATTGTTTTTCATCGATTTAAACTTATCCAATAGAATTACGACATGTGTTAGGGTAATTATAATATCATTTTTAGCCTTAATTACTCTATTTACTTTTAACCGTGGTAAATAAAAGTAAAACGTTACTATTCACCAAAAATTATTTTCATCTTATTGAACCACATTTTACTTAATGATATTAACCATGTCTATTGTATTTTTGAAATTCAACTCATTGAAGTGGTAAAATTATGTTTTACGCAGATTTTGAAATGCTCCTAGGAGGTGGGTAAAAGACGGTAAAAAGTTCAATAAAATTTTTATATATCTAAACTTATTATAAAATGAATCCAATGAATTACATTGAAAATATATAGTTATTATGTATATATTTTGACTTAAAATAAACTTAAATAAAATAAATAATTATTTAAATAAAAAGTAGGTTTTAAACAATAACTCATTATTTTTCACTATTCATCAAAGATTGAAAGTTTTCAGAAAATGCCAAAAATTTACCCTAAGATAATTTTGATATTATGAATTCAAAAATGAATTATATTTTACCAAATTAAAAACATATAAGTTTCATTGATTAATTTAAAATTGCTTCCTGCTGTCAAAACCAGAAGGCATATTTTTAAGAAATAATAACTATCAAAAGATTGACACATGTTTATGTCTAATTTCAAATTGAAATTACTTACAGTGACCATAATTGGATTAAATGGTAAAAATATAATCTATTTATACTTCCAAACAATTAAAATTTAAAACATAACACTATAAATTATTTTGATTAAAAAAGTTGTGTTGAGTTATAATATAGTATTTTTACTATTCACCCAAATATGAAAGTTATCAGAAAACACCCAAAATTTATTGAAACTAAATTTTTATGTCCCGATTCTAAAGAAGAATTTTATTTTGTCAAATTTAATATATAAATGATTCAAATTTTGGATTAAAAAAAGTATCACCATTAAAAGGTGGTAAAAGTGTATTTTTTTGAAATAAAATTCTTTTATCTGAAAAAAAAATGAATTTGTTCTTACATTATGTCTAAGAAACTCATAATATGGATTATAAATTTTTAAGGATTATATAAAGTTCAAAATTTAGTTAATATTATTCATAAACTCTTTTGAACAGTTATTTTGGTAAGTCATGGTGCACTTGAACTCGGTGTTGCGTGTAGTGCAAGTTATTGAATTACTTTGAAAAAATAATGTACTATGAAATCTTGGGGTGTTACAGAATTTAAGAATCCAACCTAATTTTTATATATTCATTTTTGGAAATGCGTTTTCCAGGATTCTGTTGGGATAAGAAAAAGCTTCATCGATGATTTGCAAAAGGTGGAAGGATAGATGTTCGTCATCGGTGGTGGGAGGATTAGGAGGAAACCCTAATCAAGAACCAAGAAACTCACATTTATAACCTTGAAATTAGGTTATGTTGTCTACTTAACCACACCCACCAATGGTCGCGAGACCTGAACATCTTGTTCCCTCTAAATTTAGGTCATGCTTAGGTAAAACATTTATTACAAACTCATCGGTGATCTCAGATTTCCAATCAGAGTCCCCATTCAAGAGTTATTTAGATCAAAATTAGAACGAAAATGATTTAATTTCGTTATTTTTGATATGGATATGTTCTCAATGGTTTCCTTTTCTATATATGACACTCAATGAAAAATTTTATATCCTTCCAAGGGTAAATGAAATTTTTTGGACTCAACTATGCCCTAGGATTTATGATTCGGGCTACCATTTAAGAGTTATCTTATTTCCTTCATGTTCATAATATAAAATATGATTAATATTTTTATAAAATTATTATTTTTGCACACCAGGCCTCAGAATCGCACGTCATCTCAGCCCCTAGATCAAGATATATATATATAAATATAAATATTAAAAGTATTACGTGGGAAAAAAAATTAAAACTCTATATTACTAATTACCCTACTATATTCATGTATTTGATGAATTGATTCTTTAGATATTACAATGATCATTTTTTGTAGTCTTTATAGATGATATTATTATATATTCAATGAGTAAGTAATAGCATGCAGATTCTTTAATAATTTCACTAATAACCCTATGTAAGGAAAAATGGTATGAAAATTTTAAAAAGTGTGAATTTTGGTTGCAAAAGGTTTCATTTTTGAGTCACATAATCTCAATATATGGTATATCAGTGGGTCCATTGAAGATAGAGGTTATTGAATGATGGCCTAAACCAACTATGGTGACTGATATACATAGGTTTCTTGGTTAATATGTATAGTATCAATGGGTTTTCAAGAATTTTTCATGAATATATAATCCTATGACCATGTTAAATTGGAAGGGTTCAAATTTCCTCTTGATAGATGAATGTGGGGAAAATTTCAAGGAAATAAAGAGAATACCGGTCAGTGCACTTGGTCTTACATTAAAGTATAGTGGATATGGGTTTGTAATCTTTAGTGATACATATGGGAAGGTGTGGGGATATTTTATTCTGCAAAACAACATGGTTATAGCCTATGTCTCATTAAAATTGTAGATTCATGAGAAAAAGTACCCAACTCATGATTTGGAGTTATTATCAGTAATTTTCCATTAAATATAAGGAGGCCTTGTCTTTATAAAGAAAAGTGTGATATATATATTGATCATAAAATTAGGAAATATATATTCTTATATAATGATTTAAACACGCTCCATAGAAGATAGTTAGAGATGATAAAGTATTATGATTGATCAATACATTACTAACCTAGTAAAGAAAATAAGGTGGCCTATTCAGACAGTTTAAATGATCATGCTAGCATATCCATGATGAGGATTTAAAAATATTCAATATTTATGGTTTCAGAATGGATAGACCTAGAAATCATGATTGAAGCGGGGAATCTTATCATTATCTAATGAATTTTCAACCCACTATCTATTAATGATTCAGGATGCACATAAGGAAGAAGTAGATATATAAAAGAAGGTTATAAATGTTCTTTAGTTTAGCCTTGATCATGATAGGATGCTATGGTTTAGGAACCGTGTATATGTTCCATCAATAATGGATTTTAAGAAAGACCTATTAGGGGAAGTTCATTGTTCTTCATTCTCTAGTCATTCTGGAAGTAAGAAAATGGATAGAGATTGGAACGAATACTTCTCATGGGATGGAATGAGGTGAGATATCATAGAGTTTGTGTCTCAGTGCTTGGTATTCCAGCAAGTTAAGGCTAAAAGAGAAATGTCTAAAGGGATGTTGAATTCTTCATATATACCATAATGGAAATGGGAGAACACCACAATTTAATTTTTTGGACTACCCAAAACATCAAAAGTGATTAGTTCAATATGGGTGGTATTTGATCACCATACAAAGTCAACAGAAGTCATCTCAATCATAGAAGACTTATATCATTATTATCATTCCAATATATGCATTAAAAAAGTGGTAAGGTTGAATGGAGTACCAAATTTCATTGTATTGGACCAGGATCCTAGGTTTACCTCAATGTTCTGGAGATGTATTCAGTAAGAACATGACACAAAATTGAGTCTTAGCACTGCTTATCATCCTTAGATGGATGGTATGTCTGAAAGAACAATCCAAACCCTGTAGTTTATATTGATATCTTGTTTTCTAGATTTCAGATATGGTTGGGATCGACACCTTCTTCTAGTTGAGATTTCTTACAGAAATATATTTCACTCAACCATTTATTTGAATCATTATGAATCCCTCTGGGGGAAGAAATGTGGTGCTCCAATGTGCTGTGATGAGTTAGAGAAAGAAAAATATTGGGGAATGAGTTGGCTTATGAAATTTAAGAGAAGGTTAAAACCATTACACTGTATATTAAGGCCACTCAATGTCAGAAAAAAAGTGATGTTGATCACCATTGGCATGGTCTAGAATTTGAGGTTGGTGAAAATGTGTTTCTACAAATCTCTCCTTTAAAGAAGGTTATGAGATTACAGAAGAAGGGGAAACTAAGCCCTAGGAATATGGGTACATTTCAGAATCTTGATCATATTAGGATGATAGCCTATCTATTGGCACTTCCTCAAAATGTAATGACCCAAAATTTTAGTAATGAAAATTACTCTTGATTTAATTAAATTTCTTATTATGTAAAATGGTTATATAAAACATATGAACCTCATTGGTTTTATGTTTTTGGATTTTAAAATACAGATAATAATTGTTTTCATTGCTAATATAGTCGTGGAACAATGATTACATGATTAGTATAAATATAGGGCATTAAAAAATTCCAATTTACTCATAAAATGGAAGCGATGACGTCATCCAGTAGAATTTCTCCATATGAAGCTCATTTGTTAGAGCTCGGAAAGGAGGTACCATCACTGAGATTTTCTCTTGACCAATCCCAAGCTGATATTAAACACATTAATCTTGAACAGAACTATCTACGGGATAAGTGAAAGTTAATAGAGATTTCCACTCGAGCGATGTTATCTGATCCTCCCCAAGAGTCTGTCACCATCGCACACCCTACCCTTATGTCTTATATGGGTGTTTGAAGGGGTTATTTAACAAGATCCTAAAACTATTAATATGTGCATTATCTTTGTATATATAATATACATTCATTTTATTATTGTTACTTTGTTAATATATTTTAAAGCAGAAATAGTATTTTTAGTTAATAACCAATTAAGAAATTTATTTTAATGAATTAATGGATTTTTGAATAAAACTATATTTTAATAAATATTATTACTAAATTACTTATTATTTAAAATAAATGATCGTATAATTTTTTTAAGAATATAATTGTAATTTTTATTAAGGATTCAAAGCAATCTTTATCAAAACACATAAAATTTCGATAAATGTCACGTTTTATTTTAAATGTAAAAATTCACATAATTATAAAATTATATAGATAAAATGAATATAATTTTTGGAATTATTTTTTTCAAAATTATCCAATGGGGATTTTTTTATAATTTTCTGAGACAGTCGGTTTTTTAGTTAAAAATTAAATACCGTTTAAAGATATAATGTATTTTAAGACATCATAATGACCCAATAGTGATGTAATAAAATAATATAAAAAAGGATATTCGCCCAATATATGTTTTACCTTTAAAATAATTTTATTTGAGATTTTTTTGATTAATTATATGGTGCCTTAGTGGACCCACAATACTTATAAAACAATTTAACTTTTAAAATGATTTCCTTGAGAGTGTGACTCACCTCCACATAAAAAATCATAATATTTTAAGAAGTTCAGCCATTGACATTATAAAATAATTTTTTCCACTCCCCTTTGGAAAAATCCATGGGAAAACCCATCGGTTGGTTTGTGGTTTTGATTAGTTTAATGTGTAGTGTCTAAAACATAAATAATAAAAAATTCTGCCTTCTTTCCTATATAAATGCACACAAGATCCTACTTCTCTTCACTAAAAACCCTTGGAGTATGTCCCTAATCTGCCCTAACCTCTATATTATCCACATAATGTTCCATAAGCTCTCATTAAGCCTCTCTCAAGACTCTCCCAAACCATTGGATCACACATCCAAGTAAGGGATTTCATCCTTCCTTATATGTCCAAGTTTCCTTATATTGTTATGTCCTTTTATCTTTAATTAAAAATGTTGGGGTATGATTTAGAACCTCCCCTATACTTCAATACTTATGTTTGAATGATTAGAGACCCATTTTCTCTCTCATTAATGTCTCTCATGTACACCTGTTTCCGTGCCAGAATTCTGTAAGGGATCTCTCTCTCCTCATTTACATTCAAGAAATTATTTTATATTATACATCTAAATTCCATTAAATATATTTATAATTGTGTATATATTACGCCATTACTGTTCATTTCATTTAAATATGATGATATATCCCTTTCTTTCTCATCACACATTTTAGTAAATTCATAAGCTTAGTTTGAATCATTATTAAGGTTATTAAAAAAAATATCTAATAATATATGTTGGGAAGTAGATCATGGATAACATAGATTAAAGCCTATAAATTAACAAGTTAAGGAAATAAAAGAAATCAATATGTCATTTTTTCATTGGAATATCATTTATGTGTTACCCCTAATTTTCTAGTTATTCAAGCCAATGGATGGTAATATGAGGAATATGGATTATAACCAATTTTGAGGGTAACGTGATGAATGTCCTAGTGATATTCCCAATAAAATGGGAGCTGAAGTATGATATGTCATTATTATGCCAAACCAGCTATCAAAAATCACAATTAACAAATGGAACTTTATTGAATTCCCAAGGAAATCAAGGAAGAGGAAGATGAAAACTCATGAAATTCCATCTGCTAATGTTGATAAGGGTAATAAGAACTAATTTCATTCATGCAACAAGTGCGGAAAGAGTCACCATGGGGAATTTCATAAGGGGACTAGGAGATGTTTTAAGTGTGGAAATGAAGGGCACAAAGTATCCAATTTCCATGAAACAGTTGAAAATGTGATGGATGGAAACAAAGTTCCATAAAAGGAATCTTACAGAGTTATATGCTATAAATGTGGAGATGTTGGACATTACCGAAGATAATTCTCTATTGGAAGGGCTAAGAAGCATGATGAGCATCAATAATCTCCATGATCAAGGGATCACAGGAAGTCCTATGCAAAGATGGACAATGATGAATGAATCACATGTAACAAATTCTTCAAAAGTAGTGTATGTTGAAATGTATTTCAATTCATTTCATGTTAGTATATCATTTATGTTTTCTATGAACATAGAGTCCCCAAAAGAAATGATATTAAATCATTAGGAAAAAACTTATATAGTTGTTGTACCACATGTTGAAGTTTGTGGGAATGTTCTTCTAGAAAATTTTATAAGTCTCACATTGATGGAATTTGAGGAAAAAAGAAAAATTCATTGCCTATTATTATAGGAAATTGAATGTTAATGAGAAAAACTATTTAACACATGATTTGGAGTTGGCTGTAGTAATCTCCACTTTAAAAATTGGCGGCTTTATCTATTTGGGGAGAAGTGTGAAATATATACGGACCAAAAAAATCCTAAAGTATATATTCAAACAGAAATAGTTGAATATATTCCAAAGAAGATGGTTAGAGAAGGTCAAAGAATATGACTGCTCAATCCGTTACCACCTTGGGAAAATGAACAAGGTTTCAGATGCTATAACCCTACGGAAAAAACGATCTTTTGAGACGAGTTATTTGAGAAGGGAATAGATCTTGTCACTAATCGTCCATCGAAAAGATTATTTCGAATAGGGATATTATCCCATCGTAGATAATTAGTCATTTGCGACAGGAAAAGGGGACTAATTGAAAAAGGTTAGGCAGAGTTTGGATCGCAAACCACAGGAAGGGTATTTGGGACGGTGGGTGGCTCCCCGTTGAAAATACCCGGTAGCGGTAAATACTATTTACCGTAGGGAGGTACCCCCTATCACAAATACCCAATGGTGGTAAATACTATTCGCGATGGGATATGATTCCATTGAAAATACTGTGTCGGGAGGTCACTATTTGCGACAGGACCCGTTGCAAATACCCTTTTAACCACCGACTGTAATTAATGTGGCTGAAGGTATTTGTGATGAGACCAATCAAAAATAGTAGTATTTGCAATGGGACTCCCGTCATAAATAATATAACCTATATATACCCCCATCCGTTTTTCATTCATCCTCTCTATTCCTACTTCATCTCACTCTATAATATCTAATTTCAGAGTTAAAATTTCCCTGAGTTAATTTTTTTACGAAGATATTTTGAAGTCATCTACACCTATAAGAGATGATGGGGATGTCCCTAACAGTGTCTCTCAATGAGGATAAATACTCTTGGATTGACAAACAAGATCTCGTATTGGTAGGGGATTCAATACAGATATGACCAGTATGGAGAAGTGCATCGAATCATGCGATCAGCTAGCTTCTGAGTTTGAAAAGCTTATGACAAATGTAGTTGACACATAGGTTTTATCATAATCATAGAAATTGTTTAGAGAATTGGGCTATGGTAATATTAAGTTAATCTTTTATGATTCTATTTAAGATGGTTTGTTGGGTTTTGTTGGTTTTAGTGGAATGTTGTGCGAGATGTGCATGTTTTAGGTTTAGGTATTTGGATTGTTATTTTGAAAGTATGGTGATTCCACTCAGCACTACACGCGGATTCGCTCTAGATGGGAATCAGAGCACGAAGTCTTCACCGGAGATTTCCTTTCAGATTTGGTCGATGAGAACGTATGGCTTCACCCTTGGTTCTGTGCCCGTGCATTTATGCACGAGACTGTTCGTTGAATGGTCATTCATTGATGAAGGCTTCAATGTGGTGAAACAGGTAGGGATGAGCTGATCCTGTGTATGTTCTATTTCCTTTTTATGTTTTGGTTGCTAAGCAGGTGGTGTTGGATCTTATGGTTTCTCACTTATCCTTAAAACTATTTTGATAATAAAAAATTAATTTACAGTCCAAGGTATTTATGTTTTATTGAGTATAATATTTATTTTTTTTATTAATTTTAATTATTGTTAATTAGTTGTAATTATATTAGATTTACTTTGTTTTGTTGTTAGTATTTATTTGTAATAATAAACTGAAATTATTAGTGCTAATTATTAATAATTAGGGGTAATTAGGAATTATTAAAGATAATTAGTAATGAATATAAATTATTAGCAGCAATTAGTAATTAGTAGCGGTAATTATCAGTAATTAATTGTAATGAAAGATAATTAGTAATAATTAGAGCTAATTAGTAATAATTAGGAAAATAGAAATAATTAGAAAAAATCGTAATAAATACTAATAATTAGTAATAAATACTAATAATTAGTAATAATAAGTAACAAATACGAATAATTTGTAATAATTTGTAATAATTTGTTATAATTTGTAATAATTTGTAATAATTAGTAATAATTAGTGATAATTAGTAATGATTAGTAATGATTAGTTATAATTAATAATAAATAGTATTAATAATTAATAAATTTTATTAATTAGTAATAAATAGTAAAAAATAGTATTAATTAGTAACTAATAGTATTAATTAGTAATAAATAGTATTAATTAGTAAGAATTACTAATAATTAGTAATAATATGCACTAATTCATAACAATTAGCATTAATTACTAATGATTAGAAATAAGTACTAATAATTATCAATAATTACTAATAGTTAGCAATAATTAGTAATTATTAGCAATAAATCGTAAAATAATTAGTAATAAATAGAAATAATTAGTGATAAATAGTAATAATTAGCAATAAATAGTAATAATTAGCATTAAATATTAATAATTAGAAATAAATAGTAATAATTAGCAATAAATAGTAATAATTATGAAAAAATAGTAATAATTAGGAAAAATTAATAACAATTAGAAAAAAATAGTAATAATTATTATAAAATGGTTATAAATAAAAAAAATCAGTAATAATTAGTGATAATTAGTTATAATTAGATATAATTAGTTTTAATTAGTAATAAATTGTATTATTTAGTACTTAAATAGTATTAATAAGTAAAAAATATCATTAATTATTAATAAATAGAATTAATTAGAAATAAATAGTATTAATTAGTAATAAATAGTAATAATTAGTAATAAATGGCAATAATTATTAATAAATAGTGATAATTAGAAATAATTAGTAATAAATATTTAAAATTAGTAAAAAGTAGTAATAATAAGTAAAAGGTAGTAATAATTAGTAATAATTAGTAATAAATAGTAGAAATTAGTAATAAATATTAATGATAAGAAAAAATACTAATAATTTTTATAAAATAGTAATAATTAGTAAAAAATAGTAATAATTATGAATAATTAGTAATAATTATGAAAAATTAGAAATAATTACTAATAATTACTAATAATTAGTAATAATTAGTAATAATTACTAATAAATGGAAATAATTACTAATAATTACTAATAATTAGGAATAATTAGTATTAAATAGCAATAATTCATATTAAATGGCTATAGTTAGTCTTAAATAGAAATATTTAGCATTAAAAAGTAATATTTAGTAATACTTAGAAACACTTAGTAATAATTAGTAATAATTAGTAATAATTAGAAATAATTACTAATAATTCATAATAATTACTAATAATTAGAAATAATTAGTAATATTTAGTAGTAATTAGTAATAATTAGTAATAATTAGTAATAAATAGTAATAATTAGAAATAATTTGTAATAATTAGATATTATTATGAATAATTATCAACAATTAGTATTTAATAGGAATAATTAGTACTAAATAGAAATAATTAGTATTAAATAGAAATAATTATTATTAAATAACAATAATTAGTAAAAAATAGAAATAATTATTAATAAATATTTATAATAAGTAATAATTATTATTAATTGAATAAATCAGTAATAACTTAAACGAATTAGTAATAAATATGGTGAATTGTAATAAATTGTAAGAGCATTGCATAATTTTTAGTGGAGTGGCAGCACTCATTTTTCTCGATGACTCTTCTCCTTTCAACTATCACCGACTCAAAACAGTATGATAAATGTGCTTCAATGTAAGGATGTCCAATATCGTATGCACGAGATTGGATATGCATACGTAAGAGAAATTTTTTTAATGTTTTTAGGTGGTGACTATTAGAAGAAGATGATTCGTCGACAAAAGGGGGATTTTTTATCTGATGGCCCATTTACTTACATATTTCTCACACTAAAATCACAATGAAGAATCTGGTCGGAGGTATGCTTATGCATTCTTGTATGCATGGGAATGGATATACATACCTCTGATCAGATTCATCATTGGGAATTCAGTGTGAGAAAGTTTCAAGTAAATGAGCTTTCAGACAGAAGAGAAGCCTCCAATCCACTAGAAATTTGGACACCCATAATTAGGGGTAATTAGAAAGAAGTAGTTGTAATTAATTATCTTCTCTTTGTTGGATAGTTTTTTTCTTATATAAAATTATTCAAAAATAGTAATCTTTTTCTATTATGTTGAAAAATGTGGAAGAAGGAAGTCGACAATAGTCATTATTAGATGATCATTCTTGAATAAATCAGTGTAGAAATCTAAAAGATTATGGATTAAATTCTTGTATATATTGAGGTTGTTGAAACTTTATTATCATTTTTATCATCATAACCAGTTTTTTTTGATGTCACAATTAAGAGTCCTTGTAAAAAATGTTCTCTGAGAATGTTTGACATATTTGATAACGTTGGGGGTTATCTCTTGTGTTTTTTTCTTCAAACAGATTTTTTTTTTGTATCAACATAGTGAATGTAGTTCCAGGGAAGTTTCTAATAATTTAATTCCGGATCCATCACGATTTTAAAATTAAGTACATGATGTCGTAGGTCCATCAATCCAACAAACTAAAACTCGTGATGTTATTGTTTTAACTCCTGAGTTGGCACTATATGAATTTCATGATTTGTTGAGGTTTTCTAAGGATGCATTAAATCATGGTTGCAAGATAATAAAATTAAAAGAGGTTTCAAATTTTATGGCTGTTAAATCAAGTAATGACATTTTAGACACTTATTTTGGTCAGATATTTTCTTGGTCTAAAACATTGTTACCTGATTGAAATGTTTTTCATAAAAATTACTCTTAGAGAAAGAGTCTAATTCATAATCTAGGCATTAATTGTCAAAATATTCATGCATGTTAAAATTATTGCATCTTATATTCAAGTAAAAATGATTCATTGGATAGTTTTCCCACATGTGGAAAATCTATGTATAAAAAAGCTCAACTAGGGAAGTCTAGAGCGATTGCTGTAAAACAGTTGATATATTTTCTGTTTACACCAAGGTTTCAGCATTTATATATGTCTCAGAACATAGCAACAATGATGTTATGGCACAAAACAAATATTTTAACTGGTAAAAGCTCGAATCATTCTTATGATGGTGATTCATGGAAAATTTTTGTCCAAGTGCATTTGTCTTTTTCTTTAGAATCCCAGAACATGTAATTTGGTCATTCTATTAATGGTTTCTATCTATTTGGGTATTATGGTAGTCAATATTCATGTTGGCCTATCTTTATAACTTTTTAAAATTTACCTCCATGGACGTTGATGAAGAATCCTTAATCATTTTGACATTATTAATCCCAAGACATTCGGAAAAAAATTATTTTTATTTGAAACCGGTGATTGATGAGTTAAATTCAATGTGGAGTAATGGAATATGATGTTTCTGCGAAAAAAACTTTCCTGCTAAAAGTTGCATTGATGTTGAAAATTAGCGACTTCTAGACATATGGCATGTTATCTTGCTAGAGTACACATGGTCTGAAATCATGTCCCTACTATATGGGATACAACAAATCATTTATTCTTGTCAATGGAAGAAAACATTCTATTTTAGAGACATTGACACCATAAGATTTGAAGATGATGATGAAACTGAAACTTATATGGATATTGATGATGCCGAGGAGGAATATGAAGACATTGAGATCATCTGATATGAAGATGATGATGAAGGTGAAAATGACATAGTTAAATTTTGGTAATAATCATAACTAATAAATATCTATATATAATAGTTATTCTCAACTATTTGCTAAAAATAATAATTTTGTGTTTCAGATGGATGATGATCTATTTTTTCAGTTGCAACAGGGTGACCTACCTTTGGATGAAGAGGATTTGGTATCATCTGACCCTCAGCCTACTAGCGGTTCGGGGACACGTGGAGGGGGCGCGGTCTTGCGTGACTGATGATTCCTAACCCTATCCCCGAGTGACGTCCACATCATGGATTCAATCCACACACACTAAGGTATAATAACCTGTATATTTTAGTTATCTTTCATTAATTTATTTATATACTAAAATTTTCATTATTTTTTCTTTTTTTATAGTTTTTTTTCATATATCTATTAGACAAGGGAGCGCTATGTTGCACAATTATTCTTTTTAGCCACGGATCACATGGGAACAAAACCTTGTTGATGTGTAGCTTGGCATGTTCGATTATTGGATGGTACGTAAATTAATAATATTTATTTTTAAATTTATTTCATTAATAACATGATAATATAAATTATTTGTAGGTTTTATGGTATCACATTGATGATAGAAAGAATGATGCTATCCACGTAGCATTGAAGGTGTCTATGCGTGAATGTTTCTGTCAGTTGTTTCTCAATTTGAGAAGGACGAACATGAAGAAAGAAGGAGTGACAGTATTTAATGAGTCATGTAGATCCCACCAACCAGATTAAATTTCATCTCATGTTTGGTATTGATAATGTTCACACTTTTTGGGTGGTGGATTTTAGAGGGGATCTTTATTGGGCTGATAGAATCGGGGGAGATAGGAGGTGACACATTGAGCGGCTAGCTGTACATTCAGTATGCATAAAGAAAATCTATTAAGTAATTTTTTAAAATATTTTATATAACATTAAATATACATAGTTTGTTATATATTCGTATAGGCAGTCAAGAAACACGATATTACAGAGTATGACGTTTATCAAATGATGTATAAGGATCCATATACTATAGAGATTAGAGGTGATCTCCAGTGTCGGATTGTGGTTAGTATTTTATATTTTTCAGTTATAAAATTAACTGAATTCAATATTTTCACTATTTTAATTTCAAATTGGAACTGAATGAGTCATATGAGGCCATGACCTCTTAGACACAGGCTGAGAGTCAGACCGAGAAGACTGATTGAACTAGTTCCCACCATTTGGATGAGGTAGCATGGATGCAAGAGACCCAATATGTCTTCGAGAAGGGCCAATTAGTTGGTATCAGATCTCGATTGACTCCTAGGACTTATTTTGGTACTGTTGTGATGTCTGCGTCTAGCTCAAGAGGAGTTCATAAAGAGGCATCATCTTCTGGATCACATTATTAGGAGCAGCTATGAGCTCAGAGTGAGATTATAAGGAGTTTGCGTATGGAGCAAGAAGAGATGCATCACCACCAGCAGTAGCATGGGGAGTAGCACTGGTGATTTCATCAGTAGTACGAGGATCAGATGCTACAATTACAGCAGCAGCAACATGAGCAGATAGATTACATGATCCATCTGACTCGTAGTTTAGGGATGAAGTTTCTTTCACCATCTTCTCCAAGTCCTCCACCTCTTCTAGAAGACTATCCCCATGTGATTTTTTTCATGTTAAAAACATTTAAATTAAATGTTTGATGTAATATTATCTATTTACAGTTTCAGTCTTTTATATTGGTGCGAATATGGCATAATTTAATTTTTCTAATTTCTTATTATTTTTAATATTTTTATATTTTGATATTTATTATTAGTATTACTTTTTTAATGTTTTTTTATTTTAATAATGATAATAAAAATATTTTATTTTTTTAATATTCTTTGTGAATATTGATAATTTTAATTTTTTATAATTTTATAATTTTAATAATTTTAATATTATTTTTTCATAAATATTTATAATAATATAATTATCATTATATTAATTTTATTATTTTATTATTAATATTATAATAATATAGTTTTTTATATTATTAATATTAGTAATATTATTATATAATATTATATTTTTTATATTAATATTGTTCATATTATTATTTATTTCTAATATTAATTTATCATAATTTTATTGAATATATTTTTATTTTATTTTATTAAGTATATGTGATGGGACATCTTTCGATGGGATCCTATCATAAATAGTTTATATATTTTTTTAAAAACTATTTGCGACAAGAAAATGAGATCCTCGCAAATACGTTTTTTTAACAGACCGATTTCAATAGGTTTATATATATAAACAGAGAACTATTTGCATTAGGAAGCTTTCCCCTCATAAATATAATTGTTTGCGATGGGATTACTCTAAAAATTTCTATTTTTGAATCCAATTTCTACAACAGGCTATTTACGATGGGACCCCATTGAAAAAGCTTATTTGCGAAGAGATCCTGTTGCAAATAACCCATCAAAAATACCACAAATTCTAGTATTGTAAGTACAAAGTACCTAGAAATTGTATCATTGGTGAGAATTGTAAAAGATCCAATCATCATAGATTTGATGAATACGAACATGGGAATCATAAAGAAGGGAAAATAATCAATCCTTTCACAAATTATTGATCAACCATCTCTTTTGGAATGGTTAAAGGATGCTTAAAAGGATTATTTGGGAATTCCTAAGAAGGTGGAAACTATGAAAAAAAGGAAACCCTCAAAGATCAATGTAAACGAGGAATGAATTGTGAGATTTGGGACAAGACTATGTGTTTCATAAAAGCCGGAGTTAAAGAATGAGCTTTTTGATGATGCACATAGTTCAAATTTCTCAATTCAACTAGGAAACACAATAATGTATCATGATCCCAAAGATAATTATTGGTGGTATAACATGTAGAAGGATATCACAAAGTATACATTAAAGTGCCTGGTATTTTAGCAAGTGAAGTCTGAGAGGCATAAGTCTAAAGGGATTATGCAACCATTACCCATACCAGTATGAAAGTGGGAGAACATCACCATCGACTTTGTCACCAGAATTCTGAAGACATCAAAAGGAAACAATTTTATCTAGGTTTTTGTAGATCATTTTACAAAGACTTCACACTTTATAGCAATTAGATAGGATTTCTCATTGGTTTAACTAGCACAGATATATATCAGATAAGTGGTAAGGCTGCATGGAGTACCATTATATATTGAATCTGGTCCAGATCCCAGATTCACCTCTAGGTTCTGGAATTGTCTTCAACATGCTTTGAATAATAAGCTGAACAATTGTACGACTTATCATCCTCAAACTGATGGCCAATATGAGAAGACTATCCAAACACTTGAGGAAATTCTGAGAGCATGCTCAATGAACTTCACAGGTGCATGGGATCAACATCTTCCTTTGTTTGAGTTCTCTTACAATAGAAGTTTCCACTCAAGCATCCAAATGGCTCCGTATGAAGCCCTTTACGCGAAGAGGTGCGAAACACAAGCATATTTGGGTGAAGTTGGGGAGCAAAAACACTAACGTCTATAAATGGTTGAAGAAATGATGGAGAAGGTTAAAACCATCCAACAACACATTAAACATTCTTAGAGTCGACAAAAGATGTATTCTGATAATCCGCGATGATACCTAGAGTTTGTTGTTGGAGACATGGTATTCATCTGCATATCACCGTGGAAGAGAGTTATGAGATTTGATTAGAAGTGAAAACTTATTTCAAGGTAAATCGGACCTTTTTGATATCCTTGATTGCATTAGAGTGGTGTCCTATCGACAAGCACTCCCACTGAACCTATCTACAGTACATGATGTATTCAATTTTTCAGTCATGAGTAAGTACATACCTAAAGCATCACATTTACTCATTCCATATGTAGTACCATTGGATAATGATCTCTCATATAAATATAATCTGGTGAAGAGCTTAGATTATAGGAAAAAAGTTCAATGAAAATAGACAATTCCCCCCATCAGGGTGTTGCAGAGAAACCACAAGTTTGAAGAGGATACGTGGGAATTAGAGGATGTGATAAAGAAAAGTTTCCCACATTTGTTTTAGTGTCGAAAAAGAAAATTTTGAGGAAAAATTTCTTAAGGGGGGGGGGGAGATTTTAATGACTCAAACTTTTATTAATGAAAATTCATCCTGATCTAATTAAATTTCTTATTATGTAAAATGGTTATATAAAACATATGCACTTCCATGGTTTTATGTTTTTGAATTTTAAAATACAATTCTGAATTGTTACTGTTTCTAATATAGTCGTTGAACGGTGATGACATGATTTGTATAAATATAGGGCTTTAAAAAATATAATTTACTCAGACAAAGGAAGTGATGGCCTTATCTAGTAGAATTGCTCAAAACGAAGCCCATTTTTCGGAGCTCAGAAAGGAGGTAGCGTAATTGGGATTCTCTATTGACCAAGCCCAAGCTAAGTTTAAACACATTATGCCTGAATGAAACCACCTATAGGAGAAGTGGAAGTTAATAGAGATTATCTTCCAAGTGATGTTATCTAAGCCTCCCCAAGAGTTTTTCACCATCGCACATCATTCCCTTAGGTCTTATGTGGGCATTTTAAGGGGTTATATAATAAGACCCTAACACTTTGATTATGTGCATTATCTTTGTATAGAAAAAATACATTCATTTTATTATTGTAACTTTGTAAATCGATTTTAATGTAAAAATAGTTTTTTTAGTTAAATATATCTATTTTGAAGAATTAATAGATTTTTTAATTAAATAAAATTTTAATAATATTTTATTACTGAATTAATTTTTATTAAATATAACTGATCGTATTATTTTTTATGAATAAAATTGTAATTTTTATTAAGGTTTGAAATTTTTCGTGGATGAAACACATGAATTTTTGATAAATGTATATTTTTATTTTAAAAGTAAAAAATTCACATATTTATAAAATTATTGAGATAAAATTATTATAGTTTTTTTGGAATCAGGAATTCGAAATTATCAAAATGTGAATTTTTAAAAAATTTCTGAGACAATCAATTTTTTTTGTAAAAAATATTTACCATTTAAATATATTATTTGTTTTATGACGTCATAATGGCCTTCTTGGGCATTAATAAAAAACTAAAACAAGTTTTTTCAGCAGATATATGTTTTACTTTTAAAATAATGTTATTTTAGATCTTTTTTGATTAATTTTATGGTGCCTTAGTGGACATTCCATGACTTAAAAACATTTTAACATTTAAAAGGATTTCCTTGAGAGTGTGACTCACCTCCACATAATCAAGCCCAATATTTTAAGAAGTTAGCCCATTGGACTTATAAAATAATGTTTTCGACTACCCTTTGGCCAAAACCATGGTAAAAAATCATGGGTTGGTTTGTGGTTTTGATTAGTTTAATGTGTGGTGTCCAAAACATAAATAATAAACAATTCCCTCTCTTTTCCTATATACACCCACCCAAGATCCATTTTCTCTTCACAAAAAACCCTTAGAGAATGTCCCTAATCAGTCATACTATCTTTATTATCTGCCCAAGGTGCCACAAGCCCCCAAGAAGCCTCTCTCAAGCCTCTACCAAGCCTTTGGATCACACTTCCATGTAAGATATTTCTTCCTTATTTATGTCCAGGTTTCCTGATATTGTAAATCCTTTTTTCTTCAATTAAAAATGTTGGGGTATGATTTCTCACCTCCCCTATACTACCCTTATTATGTTTGAATAATGAGAGACCCCTTTTCTCTCTCATTAATTCCTCCCATATACACCCATTACTATGCTGAAATTCTGTAAGGGGTCTCTCTCTTCTCATTTACATTAAAGAATTATGCATCTGAATTCCATTACATATGTTGGAAAATTTATCTATATTACTCCCTTAATGTCTATTTTATGTACATTTTTTGAGATATCCATTTCTCTATCATCAACCATTTTTATGAATTTTATTTTCACATTATTATGTTGTCATAATTGCACTCTGATCTTCCAAGCCAAACTCATTATGTAGTTAATATCATGCCCATTTTTTATCATGGGTATTCACTGTTATAGACATTTTCTTATTGATTATATAGTTTCATGTATTTATTCAACATTCCATTATCATGTAATAAATAACGATGTTGAATTATTCTATGTTGTTTGATCCACGTGGCACACTTATGCAAGAAATGAAATAATTAAGAAGGGTGTGCCCTAATTCAGCTCCAATGAATTAGGTAAAGAATAGTAACATGATACATCATGTTAAATGAGGTTTTACTTATTCTAATTCAATTTCAATGAGTGTTTACTCATGATCCATGTGAAATGAGTCTTAGATCATGCTAATATCATATTAAATATTGATTCCACATTCCTGTGATGTGATATTTATGCTATATCATGGCTTTATGTTCATGTTTCTCTTATGATCTACTGATATTCCTATTTCCTAACATGTACTATATTCTTCATGTTATGCCTTATTTACTCCCTTACTGGGATTTATAGCTCACCTTTTTCTAGAATTAAATAATTTTCATTAATTTATTGCATTTAATCAATTCAAACATTACATACATGTGGCTCTTACTTGGTTGTTTCTATAAGAAATATTGACTTGGATTGTATTACACAGAATTATGAGTTTCTACAAAACATCATTTTATAATTATTTAGACAATATAGTTATAAAATAGACATTTAAAAATGTAATATGAATAGTAATAAATAATTTTAAAATATTATTAATAATGTTTTTATATAAATAAAAGATATTGAAAATGAAAATATTAATTTTCAGTAAAGTCATTATATGTTTAAACTTATTATTTTCTCAAATGAATTGATTTTCATGTCCTTATATAAATAATAGTAAAAATAATTTTTGAAACATTTATAAATGTAATTTCATAACATAAACTTTATTTTGTAATTAATAATGTCAAAATTATATTAGGGTGGGTTTTTGAGAATTTTTGAGAAACTTCATTTTTTGACGAATAGTGAAAATACTGAATTTTAATTCAAGAACTAATTTTTTTATCTAATTTATATATATAGTTAAATTAGATTTTAATTTGGATTTAAATTATAATTATATTAAATATAAATCAATAAACCATATTTAGGTCACTGTAACCAGTGTCACATTGAAATTGGATATAAAAACATAGGAAACTTTTGAACATTTGTACTTTAAAAACCCGCAGTGTTGTCCCGTCTACGAGGTTAATTTAAATTTAATTTCTGCCACCACTCTGTTTGAAATTTTAAAAAATATATTCCATATTTTTTATAATAATAATTTATAATTTCTAATAAGTTAATCTTATTTTATTTAACATAACTATTAGTGAACTTGATTAAAATTAATTAAAAAAGATTAGGAGAAAAATAAGCTTAACTATAGACTAAACCTTAAACATAAGAGACAAAATTATATATAAACATTAAAAAATATATTTTATGTACATATTGAAGCCCTATAATCCATTTTATATAATTTTCTCCATTATTAGAGCCTTTAAATGGGAAAATGTGGGTGGAGTCTACTTTTAAAGAACTTACAAGAATGACCCCCGTGCTCCACTATAAAAAGTCACACACCCTTCCCACTTCCTCACACATCTCAAGACATTTGACTCGCCCAAACTATGCTAAAATAAGCTCCCAAATCCTCACACTTCATCCTCAAATCCTCTCTTTGGGCAGGAATCCAATCAAGAAATCCCCTTTGGTGCAATCCAAAAGGTGTTACACAATGAAGAGGTAACATCGTTCCTTAAGCTCTTTTCTTTTATTTTCTTTCTCGATCACCTAAATTATTCTTATTAATTTATTAAATAATAACCTTATTATACTAAATATATGAATATATTTTTATATTATGGTTTCTACCTACACTTTAACACACATCCATCTAATGGGTAATGAACTTACTATTCTTGTGTATGGTGAATTCCGACCTCAAAATACGATGTTGTTCATTCTTCCTTTACCACCTATCATGCCTGGTAATTATGATTGAAACTATATTTTTATAAAATATTTATGATATTTATGATTTATTTATTCTTCTTTAATTTTTTATATTAAATAAACCTTCATTATTTCCATATTGTTGATATACAATAACATCATTCGTTGGCGTGTGGACTACTTCCTCCTCAAAGCGATGTGATTCATTCACACTTTACGTCGAATGCATTAAGGATTGTTATAGTAAACACAAATTATATATATGATATAATAATAATTATTAAATTATTATATATATATATTAATTTCATTTAATATATTTCTTTTCAATACGATAAGTAAACGGAAACAATGTTCATGCGCACAAACGACCTACCTTCTCCATTAACAGTGTATTTGGTTTAATATTTATATATTTTGAAGATTATTATAAATAAATATATAATGAATATATATGATATTTATATCATTTCTAAAATTATATAAATAATTAATACATGATATATGTAAGAATACTATGAATATTAAATTTAACCATGTACGAAAAACAAGGCAATTATTACCCAAAGCGCTACATTAACATTGAGTTACTAATAAACGAGTAAGATAAATTATTAAGATAATAATAAATGGTATTGTATATATGGATATGGTTCTTCTATATATTTATAATATTATTATACTTATTATACTTGATGTTTGAATAAGTATGATGAAAGACAAGAATATGGTAATGGAATTTCATATCACTTTTTATATCTGGGAGATACATGCCTTATTCACCACTCTTTTTTATTGAATGGTGCGTATAATACCCATGAATGTATTATATGATTATCATTCATAAATTTATGGGTGTTTACATATCCATTATATGATCTTTTTTCATGGGTTTTACTATTCAAAAACTACCAAATCGTAAAGAATGTTTCGTCTCAATCTACAATCTTTGAGACACATGTTTTGTTAGGAACCTACATTATTTTTCGATGTTTATATATTTCATTTTGACATGTTATGTAATTAATATAATTATTTTCATTATATTTTAAGATTCATGTAATTTCATTTGCTTACATGGTGATTATGATTCAAAGTTAACATGTGGTAATATTTTATTGAAACAATATCATTGTTTATTGGGTTTATTTATAATTACACTTCCATTTATGAAATATTATGATCTATATCACAAGAACACTAATGATTTTTCATATAACCTGTTTATTAAAAATATATCAATTTATTTATACCACTTTTTAACTATTTTGTACTAAAGATATTAAGGAAATGATTTTAATAACATCTTAATGTATTTATCTCTTTAGTCGGAAATCAATTGCATTCAAAAATATTGTTTTAAAATATGTTTTTAAATGATCTTTTAAGCTCATTTTCATAGAAACTTATTTTAAAAATGTTTTGTGGTTTTTCAAAACATTATTTATATATTTTCAAATATATTTTCAATGAAAAAAAGTTTCAAAAGTTTTATGTTTTAACAACAATTTTCAATGAAAAAGATGATATTTGTTCAAGAAATATTTTTACAAGATCTTTCAAAATTATTTACTATCTAAGATTACATCCATTGGTGTTACATAGGCTCTAAGGGAAAATGATTCAATGTTTCTATTCATATTATTTCTATGAATTGTTTATGTTTTTATTTCATAATGTGTATGAAATTTGTTTCTCTTTCATTGGTTATATGATTTAGAAACTCGCTTCTTTTCCCTGGTTATGCTTTTGATGAAATGATTATGAAACCTGTATCTTTTTCCAATGTCTATGATATTATAACATTTTTATGATACCATTTAATTTCATTGTTTATAATATGATTGTTTTTGATCTTTTGGAACACATATTTGTGATTTAATTATGAGATTGTTGGACCAATATCTCCCTCTAATGCATTGGGTAAATATTTATATCTCAATAGGTAGAATAAGACAATCTTGGTAGTGATGATTTACTACTAAGATGGCCATGGGAGTGAACCATGACTACCAAGATGGAATGGGGAATGAAATAGTACTTCTATGATGGATATGAGATTGAACCATGACTGACATGATGGTATTGGGAGTGAACCCATACTACTATGAAGACCATGGAAATGATGGCTTAATGGAAAAAAATTTATATGCTTGTTTGTCAGCCACAATTCAATGTCTTATTCCAATATTATGCTTTCATGTCTTATGCTCTTGGTTCCCTTATTATTCATGTCTTATGAACTTCAAATCTTTATGAAATGATTCATGTTTATGATATTTGATATACATGGTATGAACTTATATTTTCATGATCTTGTTATTACCCTTATGATCATAATTATACTTAAAAATCTCTCATGTTTACCATTACTGGGCATATGTACTCGCCCCGTATTATTTTTCCTTTCTACATGTTTTTATGATATTTATTATGTATTATGTTTCAAAGAAGGGTGTTAGTCATGAATAACCTAGTGGGAGATTATGTAGCTCACCGATGTACAATTTTTTTTTATGATTCTATGTTTCCAATGGCATTAGAGTAATACAGTCTTTAGGCTTCTATTTTCACAATGATTTAAATATTACACAATAGTGATGTAATGTTAAAGTATAAAAGGTGATGTTTATTATTCATAGTATAGATATGAGTTTATCGCTAATATATTTCCATTATTAATTATTATATGTTATGATGAAATGTTATGGTTAACTTGAGTTGGATTTTCTATATAGATGTATAATGTACTCATGAGGCACAAATAAAATACTAGGATATTCATTGTGTTCATTGGATGGCCTAAAAAGTATACCAACTACAGTTTCATACACATGATGTCATTAGTATACTAGGGGTGGATGGATAATATTTGAGTCCATGCTACCTGAGGTTAGAGATATACCTAGCATGAGAAACTTCATACTTTGATACCTTACTTATGTAATTCTATATAGTTACTTAGTTAATACGAGGGTGGTTGGGTATGTTTTGTATAATTTCATCTATTGGAGCTTAACCAATATCAGACTTTTCCTCTCATGTGATGATTGTTAAATAAATTCCCTCAATTTAGATATACTATGGGAGTGTATAGATGCACCTAGGTATTATATATCTTTCCTACTAATGGACATGTGACATGCTTATCAAGATGGATGAATGACATGTGCTGTAATCATAGACCAGTTTAGTCTACACTCTAATAATCAAGAAAAAATGATTTCAATATAGTGAATTGACATGTTCCATGCCCCATGTCACTAAATTTTATAGATTGAGAGAAAATATGAGATTTAATGTTTTCATATAATACTGATTGGTACACACAGGTATTGAGATACAAATTTATGATGTATTTCATGGTAGATACATTTATTTCTTGAGTTTCATTTTTTATTTTCTTAAATCCACTCTTTTTTACATATATAGATCCATAAATACATTTTTTTGAATGATATAAAGGAATATGGGGTCAAACATTGTGGTTGACTAAATTGGGATTGATTTTGACTCAATGTGTTAATGTAAAAGTGTTTTACAAGAAAATCCAAAATTGTTTTGGATGGGGGTTAAGAAGGTATTTAATATTATTTTGAACAAGATAAAATAAAAGTTATCTTTTTGAAAGTGATCTGAAATATATCGAGAAGGATTTTTGGATATGTCTTCACAAGTTATTGTATATGATAATATTTTTGGTGAAATGGAATTAAGTCTATTAATATTTAGTAATAATGATAGATTGATAGAGATATACCCTAATGTGTTATAATATATATATATATATCTTGAAAATTATGATTTTCATGAGAAATGGGTATACTATTTAATGGGTTCGAGTCACCTGAGCTATTTTACCACCATGGATATCAATAATAGGTCCATGTCATAATATAAAATGAATGATTGGAGTTTCATTTGTATAATGAATGTTTATACTGACTACAATATTCTCTCATTAATTTAAATTCATGTGTTAATGTATTTATTGATTATGATCTTCCGCAAATGCATAATAAATCCCTCTTCCATATGATGGAAGTATCTATATCACATGATACTAGATAAAATCACCATGAACATGTTTCTCCCTTTCATATACATTTTTTTCACTCGGGGTACAACCATACCATGAAAAGAATATTGATATAGATCAAAGATTGTGTGATTCAAGAATAGTCCATGAAGACTAGTGGAGGTCAGATGCTTATTTTTTTCACTCATGTGATATTTTTAAAGTAAATTTGAATATATTTTAAGGTCAAAGAGATGTTTCAGTGGAGCTTCAGTGTAATGTACCATGGTTTTTAGTAGTTCTTCATTTTTTATTTTATACACTCTTTTATATTTTCTATATGTATATCCTCATAAAAGGGCTTAAATAAATTCCACGTGATCAAATAATTGATATTATACTCCTTGGAAACCCTTCACTCATTAAGTATGACCATATTTTAGTGGGTTGAACATCGTGATCAACTTTAATGGGGATCCCATTACCACTTGGAGGCATCTCAAAAAACAAAAAGTGAACTAGGGATTCCTTTCATAAACCCTGGTAGATGTAACTCCATAATATCAAATGATCTAGTACACATAAATATTTCCCATGTCTATAACTTTTTCCATGAAATGAATTGTAATAAAGTGATCCACTTTGTTTAATTTATCAGTCGCCACCAAAATCATATTATTTACTTGAGGTGTAAATTTAAACACAACCAAAAATTACATTAATATGTCGACACCCTTCCAAATTAGAAAAGGAAGGGTATAAATAAGACATGTAGACTTATAATTATCATCCTTAATCTGGTTACAAATATGACAATGAAAAAAAAAATTTGTGATAATCTTATAGTAATGAGCTACCAAGTCCAAGAAACACTAAATGTCAAAGATACTTCTTGGTTCTTCCCATGACATAATAGATTTAACCTTCTCATGATCAACATATAAGACACGTTTAGAAACCACATGCCCTGTGAACATTACCTAACAAATAGATAAATGGAATATTTATATCTTGGATTATATTTGATGATTTATCAATATTTCTATAAATTATCCTAAATAATGCATATTATTCTCATAAATTTTATAGTAAACAAAGATTAAATCTATAAATACCTTAATAAAAAAATTGGAAAATTATTGGTAAATATTTTTCATTAACCCATAAACACACAAAAAGCACTGGTATGAACAAAATGCATAATAAGGTACTCAATGTGTCCACACATTCTCTTAAAATCAATCTTAGTGATCTCAATATCCTTACTCAAAAGATAGCGATAAATCTTCCAAAGAAATATCTTAGTGAACCACTTCATGCCATTCACCTGATCAATAAATCATTAATAAAGGGAAAATTTTACTTTTTATTGACAATTACTATATTTATCTGTTGGTAATAAATGTATAAATTAAGGTTTCTATTGACCTTATTCATAAATGTAATGGGTACTGCCCAAGGTGACACACCTGGTCGAATAGATCCTTTGAACATGAAGTCAACCAACTGAGTCTTTGTCTCTTTCAGTTTATTTGGTTTCATCTAATAATAGGAAATAAATATAGGTTGGGTCCCCTATACCATTTAAATAGAAAACTCTACCACTCTCACTAATACAAACTAGAAATGTTCAAAGGAAAATACCTAAAAACTCAAAGGATACTAGAAAAATACCACTATCCAAAAATTCCTACTCCATTTTGAATGAAAACGTGGATATAATTCTACTCAATGATGGAAGATAAGGTCATGTTGGACATGAACTTCGGTCTCATTCTATCTAAAACACACTACACTCCCCATTATGTTGGTAAATAACACATACCAAATATAACTATCAATCCAGGATTTATGAAAAAAATTCAATCCATCCCATGACTAATATCTAGAGGTTTCACATATCTAATAAAAAATTCCTAGATGAGTTTTTTTATAAATAGAATATGAAAGGGGGAATCAGATACCCAACATTTTATTCATCTTGATTGGTGTTTCAATATCCATTAAATAAGGCATGAACATAATTGGATGATTCAAGATTTCCACAATATGGGTAGATATGAAGTAATAATAGGAATCTGTATCATATAATATAGACACTAAATATAAGGAAATAGTAATGGTTCCTCTCACTATCATAGGAACCACATTAGCTTCCACTTGATAATCTTCTAAAATGTAAAGAAGATTTATTTCTAATGTCTATTGCTGAAGACCCTTTATTCATGAATAATCTGACGACATCACAATGATTCACTATATTTTCAATATTATACCACTATGTGGAGTTGTAAATACATGGAACAACTATTTCAAGTAACCAAATAATCAAAAAGGGCTATTGATCTTAGTGGCTCCATGAAAGCATGAATTCAGTGCCTAAATTTTCTATATGGTGAAAAATTTAGTGGGCCGTTAATAGACACCACAGATGGATTATAATAATCTTGAATCAAATATCCACAACTACAATTTCCACCACGAGACTCATGACACATTCTATTACCTCTAAAGGGACCACTCAAGCATTGTTGGGAGTAGCAAGAAATATTGTCAACCCTATTATACAAGCCAAGAAAATTTCCTCTATTAGAGATCTATCTAGAACAACATTATATGATGTGAGATTCAATATGAAAACTTGAGATCATATATTTTATTGAATACCCATCTCAAACCATCTGGCCTTTATATTTTGAATTGATACTACCTTAGGTGAGAAATGAGAAATTTTGATAAAATAGTTTTCATACTAAATTACTTTCTGATAACCTTTCTAAAGGTTAATGACCTCCAAAAAATTATACAAAAAAATAAATTCAAATATAATTTCTCTATAAAAAGATCCCTATAGTATGGCCACACTAAGACCACATTTCACTCAACAAAAACTATATAATCTCACAACCTTCAACAAGTAAATATAAAGATGAAACATTCCACATTTACAGAATCTAGGATCACCAAAAGTGAAATTATTTTATCAACATCTTTCCAAAAATATTATACCTCTTTAGGATTATTGGTTCCCTGATAAGATAGTGGTTTCAAATAAATAAACTCTTAGGAATGATCTCTATTATCATCCCTTCGTGGAACAACCACTAAAGCTTTAACGTGAATGTGTATAGATATCTATCCCAAATCATGAGCCACACAAACAAAAACCTCTATAAGGTCGTGATCATTTAAAGGGTCCACTTATTAGAGTAAATAAATGACTCCCTCATGATGTCTATTTAAACAAATTCTTGGGGTAATGGTTCTCCATAATATCAATAGATAATAAGGTAAAAATCATTCAAGTAACATGGGACCATAAAATCTATCATTTATAAGTCAACTATGAACAAAAATTTCAGGTAAAATCATAAGAAATTTTATAAAATTAGATGAAAAAACTATTCAAATACATTTTTACAACATCCAATGGAATTATAAGGATATTTGTGACAAGATTTGTGTAGAAACTCACTCTTAATCGACCCCTTAAGTCCATAAAATAATATCTCCTGTATATCATGACATTAAAAATTTAATACTGACTTATAAGAAAGAAAAAACCCTTCCTTTAATACTAGTTTTCCTAAAATGAACTAGATAACTTGCGTAAATGGTACCCAAATAAATTATGACTTTTACCAAAGGTAATTCTTAATCCCTTCTAGATAGAAACTAGTGCATAGGCATTAAAAATATTGGGGATGATTTTCCCCAAAAATAACTCATCAAAACAAAGTAGTGTAAATAAAACAATGTGAAATCTTTTTTCCAGACACTCCTCAAGATAAAAGTACCACAAGTAGAGAAATACATGTCCTAAAAATATTGTGTCCACAAAATTAATCATAAAAACCATAAAATTAAACCCCACAATATCTACACATAATAAGTTGATCACATGATCCATCAATCAATGCAAACTCCCAAGATATTTCTAATAAATAACATCAACTACGTCTAAGTTGTGTCCTTACTTTCCAGGGACCTGGCATTAGAAAATCTATTAAATCCCAATGTAAACAAAAGTAGGGTGTAATGAACAAATCCAAATTATACCACACCCAGAATTATTTAAGAAACCCATATCATGTAATCCAAGTATGAATAATTTTAAATAAAACATAGAATATAGATCTTTCCATTCTTTTTATAATAACACGGTTTTAAAAACATTTCAGTTTCTAGAAATAAAACTTGTTTAAAATTGTATTTCCTTAAATACATGAATATATTGGGATCTTTGTGAAAATATATGAAAATTATAATTTCTATCATAACACACATGAATAATAATTTAGGTCAAAAATTTGAATTTATACTCATTTTCAATCATAAAACCATTTAAATAAAAAGATGTGTTCGTTAGTTTTAGTTACAAGGATCCACACGATATCAGTGAAATACGGGTTCATGTGTGCACACACCCACTGGAAATCAAGTCTGATGGAAATAGTACACAAAAATGAATTAAATCACTTTCATCAAGGTTTCTTAGTATCATTATAATCAATGATTCATTACTAGATAGCAGTTTAATGAGTGTTTATATCATCCAACCTAACTAATAAGTCTCACATGTGCTTTAAGTTAATCAATAATACTTAGTGCTATCATTTATTTCAATCAATCTCAAATCATTTCAATTAAAAATTTTAATTCCATCCAAGTTGATGTTTTAAAACCATCGATTTCATTTCAAAAACCAACATCAAATTTTTTTTTATCAAAAACTCGTTCCTTTAAAATAAATAAATTTCATTAGAAATCATAAAAAATTTCATTCCATGAATTTTAAAAAGACATCAAAAAATACAGTCTTCAAATAGTACATTTCAAGTCAATATCATTTTTATTGAAATTGGTACTTTATTTGATAATCCATTTTCAATGGTTTTTCATCACACACAAAATGATATATTAGAATCATTTATCAGAATACACAAATAAATATTTTATCAACTATAAGAAAAATATTTAAAAATAATTAATAAAAAATGGTTCAAATAATAGAAATTTCTGTAAAACGTCACCTACCTCAATCACAAGATCAATAATCAAAAAACATGGTATCCATTAATGAAAAAGAGATAACTGAAAACAGTAAGGGAGAATCCAAGATTTAATACTAATTTAATTAAGATATAGATCCATTAAAAACAGTATGATCCCACACTCTAAAATATTGATATTTATTAGGAAATAATAAATCACAATTGAATTGACACCACACTTACCTACTGATAATCAACACATCAACAGGAACATTGATCCATGAAGAAACAAGGATAGAAGGTCCAATTACCCATCTATAGAGCCTCTAAATTGATGAGTATCAAATTATATTTAATATATATGTGTTTTAAGTTTAATAAGAGATTAAAATAAATATAATTATGATATTACCTAAGTGAAACTCTCCTATATTGGAAAAACCATCTTTTCGTTTGCTCCCACCAGATATTCTGGGGTGATTGGTAGAATACCTAGTGTTATCGATGTCCCATCTGCTAGTTAGTGAGATCCTAATGGATGGCTGGTGGGATACCATCATAAAAAATTTCTTCTATCCACTAACATATGGGTCGGTATCCCTCACTTACCGGTCAATGGGCTTCTATTTTGAAACCCCTAATTCAATCACTCCACCATATAGATAGTGGCCCCATAGGTGAGTTGATGAACCTCCTATAGTCATTGTGGATATTGGTTCTTGTTCACAAACATGATAAAATCATCAGAAAAATTTTGACCTCTAAAACATGAAACAAAACAGCATTATGTGACCCCTTAAAAGGCACACCAAGGTGAATAAACCACAAATTAATAACACAACGCATGATCAAAGTAATGAACAAAGGAATCCAAAATAATCTATGTTGTGTACCATAAGCATGGTGTTGTGATGTCACATGTGTTATCATTAACTCAATCATCACATTGATTTATAATGGGTCGTCCTAAGACCATGCACCTCGCTAGACACTCTCAGGGAATATGATTTGGGTCATCATGTAGTCTTTAAGATTCACTGTGAGGGATTAATTTTCTAGTTACATTGAAGGACTATGTTGAGAACTATAATATAACCCATCTTAACGTACCGTATTTTAAAATAATATTGATATAGGTTGATTTAATGAAATTACTAGACAATGTGATTATGTAAAAGGGTAAATGATTTATGGTTGAATAATTTTTATATAATTGATTATGATGATCATAATATTATTCTAAATGTTCATCATTCAAGTTAAACATTCTTTTTTTATTAATGGATGCAACTGGAAGGAACCAACTTAACCTTGTGTGTGAGGGATAATTTGATTATTACCAAAATAGTCAACCCAATAGAATAAAATATGGACTAAGAAATATAATGATTTATCCAAATGGAAAATCATGAAACATGATTAATAATGTGACCATAGTTTCAATTTAGAGTACCCCAAATAAGAGAATTATGGAGACTCATGAAACTTTTTTATGAAAATAATGAAATAACTAATTTTCATCCACCTATATGTTGAAAATTGGGGAAGAAAAACCAAGGTAATTTCCACACTGGGACTGCATGTTTTTTTATAGAAAAGGGGGTCATCGAACAACAAACTATAAAGGATAAATAAATATTTTAGTAAACACATTTTAATGAAATATAGTTCATTGTATGGTATGATTAGTAATTCAATATATTATGGATGGGGAACTTGGGAATTATCCCATTAAACTCCCTAATCCATGGACTAACCATGCTGATGAGAATTACCAAATTCAAAGACCAAGAAGACAATGGATTTCCAATTCATGACATAATCCCAGAGCATATCATGATATTTAATGGAAAAATATCCCACAATCCAAACATTTGGTTATATTATTTTTTTAGGGACTCTAGTATATCTATGAATTTTTTAAGATCATTAAATAAGTTCTCCAATGACTTTATTGCCACAGAAATCTTCTAGTGATATGATTATTTTATTCTAAGGGGAATCTTATAGGAATTTAGGTTGTGGAAATATTATTTCATTTCCTTTAGATATATTTTTCACAATTTTAGTGATGGATTTTATGAGGATACTACCATAAAAATTACATAATCTTGAGATTTATGTAAATATATCACCCTATTACATTTTTAGGTCCCTTAGGGTTTAGTGTTTTTGAGAATTATTTCATCACCCTTATGTAATTAAATAGTACATAATGAGGTGGAAACTCCCATTTAGTATCCATTTTCACACAATAAAAAACATTTAAGACTAAATATGTTTTTTTAGGATTTATCTTAAAAAATATCATCTTGACCGCAACCTTATAACTTATCATCAATAAAAACGTGTGAAAAATATTTTAGAATGCGTTTTGAGAATAAAAATGTAACATCCCAGGTAAATAATGAATAAAACATTTTCATATTTATTTATATTTACGAATTAAATATTAATTTTACTTTAAAAGGGTTGTTATGTTCGATAGCATACCCGATACGCAACAAAAAGTTTCATTGAAATCTTTCGTTGCACACTTGTAATAAAATAATATTATTTTAAATTGTAGTTAACACATAGCCATTGTATTGGCGGGAATGGATAGAAATAACTAAAATATGATTATATATGTCTTTTAAATGTTTTTACTTTTATCTATTAAAAGATAAAGGCTTAAAATACGGAAAGAATTCAATTTTAGGCGTATATGCTCTAGTTTTCACTAAAGGTTCACTTATCGCCTTTTGATGGAGAACCGTAATTAAATATAGTTTTGTTTACCCTTATACATTCTATTGGACCAAATGAAACTCTTCTTTATAATCGGGACATCAAAATTTACCTTGTGTAAATTTTTGGTATTTTTCCGATAAAGTTCATTTTTTTAATAAATAGTGTAAAATGTTGTATTTTAATTCAAAACCTCTTTTAGTCTAATTTATTTATATGATTAGATTATCTTCTGAATTGGTTTTATAGTGAAATTATAATATATTTTTACCATTAAATATAATAGTGGTCGTTGTAATTAATTTCACTTTGAAATCGGACTTAAACTAGTGTCAATCTTTTGATACTTATTGTTTCATAAAAACACGCTATTTTCTCTGACAGTGGGAATTAATTATTAAATTAATTAATGCAACTTATATTTTTTTAATTTTTTAAAATGGACTTCATTATTGAATTTGGAATATCAAATATATCTTAGGGTGAATTTTTGGTATTTTTCTGAAAAACTTCAATTTTTGAAAAATAGTGAAACCACTAAGTGGTACTTAAAAAACTGATTTTTCGTTTAAATGAAATTTTACCACCTCTGGGTTTTGAATTTAAAAAATACGACATACATGGTTGTCATTAAGAAGTTAAATTTTGTTCAATGGGATTAAAATAATTTTTTGGAGAATAGTAACTTATTAAGTTTTTAGTCGTGATTAGAGGTAATTATTGTAGTTTAAGGTAAAAATAATGTTTTAATAATATGAAATGAGCTTGAAACATGTCCTACCCTCATTGGATGTGTCATGGTAGACCAATAAAATCCATGGGTCAACTTGGGGACCCCATGGAGCCACTTTGGTTGGGAAATGATATAAATAACTTTTTATTTAATGTTAGAGTAAAAATGACACAAACATGAGTTGTTTTACTAAAAGATTTTTTACATGGGTTTATAAAAATGATATTTTTGACTATAAATATTCATTGGAAAGGTACAAAGATTTCCTACATCATAGTATATTTTTTATAATTTTTAGACATTAAATAAATTAAATTATTTATGACACCATGATGATGCATAGATTACCTCATTATTTAACGATATAAATAAAATGGAAAGATAATGTAAAATCTAGGACCTAAACATGTCCAAAACCTATTGGATGGGTGGATTTCTAACCATTATCACCTTGTACTCGAAATAAATCAATGTGGGACCATTAAAATTAGAAACTCATTTGAAAATAATGTTACATTTTATACCTTTCCAAGAGTACCCCTACTCTCCTCTTATAAAAGTCCCCCACCTCTACCTCCTTACCCACACTTCCAAAGCCTTTGGATCATCCAACCACTGCCCATTTTGTCTCTCCACATCCCTATATTACTCCTTGAAGCCTCACTTTGGGAAGAAGTCTTCCCAAGGAAGCCTTTGATCTCAAACCAAATGGAGTTACCTGATTTTAAGGTAGTGTCTTCACTTGAGTCCTTTTGTTTTATTTTGCTTCTCCAACCCCCTAAAATATTTTTATTCATTCATTTTGTAACGACTTCAGTATCATCAGTATACTAGGATGTTGTTATAAGAAGGATTCGAGCTACACTTACACACATCTACATCTAATGTTTAAAGAACATACTATTTCCGTGGATGGCGAATTTCGGCCTCCCGAAACGATGATTGTTCAACATTCTTTTAACACCTTCAAAGGTGGAAATTAAGATGACACTATGTATATATATGATATATAATATTTTTATGTTTTCCTTAAGCTTCTTTATTTTTCATTTTTTGCATACCTTTATGGTTTCCATTATGGGTAAACACGATATCTTCATTTAAGGAAGTGCGGACTACCGCCCCCTCAAAGTGATTTGATTCGTTAATACCATATGTGGGACGTATAAAGGATGGAGTTATGATATTATATATGATATTAAACTGGAATTATAATATAACATTATATCATTATGATTCCATTCTATAAAAATACGAAATAGAAATGAAAGTAGCGTTCGTGCGTACGTACGACTTACCGTCTCCATGAATGGTGAATTTCATTTCTTATCCCCAAATGTAATGTACTATTATAAGTACATGTATATAATGGATATATATTATGAATGATACATCTAAATGATGAATATAATTCTGGAATTAAAATATACATACCTCTCATTTAGATTTAATTCCATTAATATGACAAAGAAATGAATGTAGCGTTCATGCATACGTACGACTTACCGTCTCCATGAACGGTGCATTTAATTTCTTACCTCTAAATGATTATGTAATATTATAAATACATGTATATGCTGGAAATATATTATATATATGATATCCAAATCAGGAATTTCATTCTGGATATAAAGAACCTTTGACCACACGAACAACATGTAATTGTAAGAAGTCCACTTTCGACTTAAGAACCAAATATCGACAAAACAAACATTATTAACTTAAATGAATACATAATGTTTATAACATGGTAATAAGTGATATAAAAGTAATAATGAACTTGAAAAATGTTCTTAATCAAGTAGAAATTAACTCAAGTTTATTATTCTGGACGTTAAAGAACGATCGAGTCAAGTCAGACCCAAGGTAAGGGACTTCGTCTCAATCTCCTTTAATTGAGGCGTATTTCGTTTTATACACAACTTTCTTTTATACGGTGTATAAACCTCTTTGACTTTTACTTTTATACAAAAGGAATCTTTTTCTACGAAGCGTTTTACAAAATGACAAAAAGGAATGTTTCTTTTAATGTACGCGGTGACAACGACCTTTTCCGCCGCCGCGAGTATTTTTTGGTCTTTGGCTTCCTGAACAAGCCGTAATGTTTTTTAAAATGGAATAAATACCATATACTCTTTTATGTATTTTGGTATTGAAAATGGTTTTATAATGGATTTTTTATGTAAATATATTTAAGTGATATATTGTGATCAAAGTGTGGAAATTTTTTCTTTCCATTATATTTGTTTTATGTCTTATGATTTTTTTATAATGGTTCTTGGACATTTGACGGGTGGTTACGTGATAAACCATATGACGGGTGGTGTCGTGAATACCAGGACAGGTGGTTACGTTATAACCTCCAATGCATTGGGTATGGAAGTCAGCTGTATCGCTATTCCATTAAGTATGTATGGATGTTATGGCTATTCCATTAAGTGATATGTGTGGAAGTCGACCGTATGGTTATTCCACTAAAGTATGTTTATGTCCAAAGTTACCTTTATATGTTATGTGATATTTTTATGGGGTTTATGGTAATATTTTGGTTACAAAAGTGTATGTAATGATCTTTTATTCAGTGAAGAGTTTTTACTACTTCATAATGGTGAAAATATTACTTTGATAAAGTATACGCCGTTTACTTGTTGTTTTGATAAACTAACAGTTTTCATTCTTTACGTATCCCTTACTGAGCTCTTTATGCTCACCCCAAGTTTTTGTGAAATGTTTTTCACAGGACCTAATGTGGAATAGGGTCAAGGATGGGATCAAGGGAAAGTAATTCTATATAAAACTTGGAACTAGACATGTTTCTTTTTAAGAGTTTTTTTATTCTATGGAAACTTAGTAGAAGTGTATACTTTGTAATATTTTGAGATGTAGTAGTTGTGTTCTAATTTTCTAAAACTATAACCTAAAAAGATCCTCAATGTGAATTATTCATTTAATTCAATATTAAGTAAGGTTTAAGGTCGGGGCCTTATAGTTGGTATCAGAGGCAAAGGAGGTAGGAATGTATCCGATCCTTGGGAACTCTCACATGTGAGCGTTGGACGAAGCATGGCTCTCCGCCCAAGGGCTTCATGAGGAAATGGCTGCCACTGGGGATGGTGGTGTGTCCCGCCCAGGGGGTGTAGCCGCCCATGGAGTGCCCTGATAGGTATCAATTATAGTCCACTGGAAGTAATTCCAGACCGTTTTAGTTGGTATCAGAGGTCGGTTTAGAAAACTTTAGGAGTTAGAAAATTGTTAAATTATAAGTTAATTTTTGGTATGATTGAAATGATATAGCATTTAAAGATTACCATGTTGCTTCTCCTAATATATTTCTGTGTTCAGAATGGTTTTACATAGAGGAAACAGAACAGACTTTCTAGGAAGGCATAATGAGGGAAATGACCTTTCAAATCAGTATCCTGATATGGTCAGAATCAGAACTAAATAGTTTGTTGCAGTGATGGCTCAGTTGAATCAGATGAAAAATGTTGGTGGTTTTTATTGATGATATTTTGGTGTTTTCTAAAAGTAAAGAGGATCATGAAATACATTTAAGGGTTATCTTTCAAACCTTAAAATAAAAGAAACTATATGGAAAATTCAGCAAGTGTGAGTTTTGGTAACAAAATTTTTTTTCCTGGGTCACATTGTTTCAAAAGATGGAATAACTGTTGATCCTGCTAAAACAAAAGTTGTTGAAGAATGGCCAAGACCCACAAATGTAACCGAGATCCGTAGTTTTCTTGGTTTGGCAGGTTACTACCGAAGGTTTGTTGAAAATTTTCACGGTTATCTAGTCCAATGACTAAGCTAACTCGTAAGGGTGTTAAGTTCATCTGGACAAAAGAATGTGATGATTGTTTTCAGGAGTTGGAAAGAAGATTGGTGAATGCTCCAGTTTTGGCACTTTCTTCCAGGAATGGTGAGTTTGTTATATACAGTGATACTTCATTGAAGGGACTTGGCTGTGTCCTTATTCAAAATGATTAGGTAATTTCATATGCTTCACATCAGTTGAAAACTCATGAGGTAAATTACCCTACACATGATCTGGAATTAGCCGCTGTTGTTTTTGCTTTAAAAATTTGGATGCATCATTTGTATGGAGTAAAGTGTGAAATATATACTGATCACAAAATTTTAAAGTATATATTCACTCAGAAAGAATTAAACATGAGACAGAGGAGATGGCTGGAATTAATCAAGGATTATGATTGTACAATTCATTATCATCCGGGAAAAGCAAATAAAGTGGATGATGCTTTCAGTCGAAAAAGTAATGCTTCATTAACCATGCTATGTTTGGAACGAGATTCTTTGGTTTTTGATTTGATGAAATTTGGCATAGAAGTTGTTGGTGCAAGATTTTCTTCTGTTTTGTTTCAGTTATCAGTGAGATCATCCCTATCAAACAGAATCAAGCAAGCACAGAAGCAAGACAACGAGTTGCAGAAAAAGGTAGAGCTGGTTTAGAATGGTAAGTTGCCTGAATTCAACATTGATAATGATTGTGTTTTGAGGTTTGGGAAGATATTATGTGTCCTTGGTGATTCACAATTGAAGAATGAGTTGTTATGTGAGGCTCATAGTTCCCCATTTTCAGTTCATCTCGGCAGTACTAAGATGTACATGGATCCGCGGGAGTATTACTGGTGGGATGGAATGAAAAGATATATTCCTGATTTTACTGTGAATTGTTTGACTTGTCACTAGGTTAAATCAGAGCGGCAGTTACCGAAAGGGATGCTTCATCCTTTACCAGTTCCAGAGTGGAAATGGGAAAATATATCCATGGATTTTGTCGTGGGATTACTGAAGACATCTAGAGGTAATAATGCAATCTGGGTTATTGTTGATTGCTTGAGTAAATCGGCTCATTTCCTTGCTATACGAGATACTTTTTCCCTAGATCAACTTTCCCGTTAGTATCTTAAAGAGATAGTCAGGTTACATGGAGTTCCTCTCTCCGTTGTGTCCGATTGTGATCCCAGGTTTAATTCTAAATTTTAGAAAGGCCTTCATAAGTCGTTGGGTACTGAATTAAATTTTAGTACATCTTTTCATCCGCAATCAGATGGGCAGTCAGAACGAAAAATTAAGACTTTGTAAGATATGCTACGTTCTTGTTCAATGGATTATCAGGGAAGTTGGGACCAACATCTTTCTTTGGTTGAGTTTTCTTATAATAACAGTTTTCATTCCAGTATACAGATGGCACCATTTGAGGCATTATATGGGAAGCGGTGTCGAACTCCAGCATTTTGGGATGAAGTGGGTGAAAGGAAGCTGATGGGACCAAAATTGGTAGAAGAGATGGCAGAAAAAGTTTAGTAGATTTAGAAACACTTGAGAACAGCTCAGAGCAGGCAGAGGAGTTATGCGGATAACCGGAGGAAGGATCTATCTTTCGAGGTAAGTGATCATGTTTTTCTCAAGGTTTCTCCATGGAAAAGTGTGATGAGATTTGGTAAGAAATGAAAGCGGAGTCCAGGGTTCATTGGACCATATGAAATTTTGGGGAATGTTGGATCAGTTGCTTACCAAGTGGCTTTACCTCCGAGTTTATCTCAGGTACACAATGTTTTTCAAGTTTCGATGTTGAGAAAGTATATGCCAAATCCATCTCATGTTTTGAGTCCAGAGGTAGTTCAGTTGGAGGAGAACCTATCTTATGAAGAACAACCAGTCTAGATTCTTGACCGAAGAGAGAAAGTGTTGCGAAATATGGTAATTCACCAGGTAAAGGTTTTGTGGAAAAATCATATTGTTGAAGAGGCAACGTGGGAATCTGAAAATGCTATGAGGGATAAATACCCCCACTTATTTTGATAAGTGAATAAAATTGCGAGGATGCAATTCCCAAAAGGGGGGAAGGATGTAACATCCCAGGTATGTAATGAATAAAATATTTTCATATTTATTAATATTTACGAATTAAATATTAATTTTACTTTAAAAGGGTTGCTATGTTCGATAGCGTACCCGATACGCAACAAAAAGGTTCATTGAAATCTTTCGTTGCACACTAGTAATAAAATAATATTATTTTAAATTGTAGTTAACACATAGCCGTTGTATTGGTGGGAATGGACAGAAATAACTAAAATATGATTATTTTTTTTAAATGTTTTTACTTTTATCTAATAAAAGATAAATGCTTAAAATACGGAAAGAATTCAATTTTAGGCGTATATGCTCTAGTTTTCACTAAAGGTTCACTTATCACTTTTTGATGGCGAACCGTCATTAAATATAGTTTTTTTTCACTCTTATACATTCTATTGGACCAAATAAAACTCTTCTTTAGAATCGGGACATCAAAATTTACCTTATGTAAATTTTTGGTATTTTTCCGATAAAGTTCATTTTTTTAATGAATAGTGTAAAATGTTGTATTTTAATTCAAAACCACTTTTTAGTCTAATTTATTTATATGATTAGTTTATCTGTTGAATTGGTTTTATAGTGAAATTAGAATATATTTTTACCATTAAATCCAATAGTGGTCGTTGGAATTAATTTCACTTTGAAATCGGACTTAAACTAGTGTCAATCTTTTGATACTTATTGTTTCATAAAAACATGCTATTTGCTCTGACAACGGGAATTAATTATTAAATTAATTAATGAAACTTATATGTTTTGAATTTTTTAAAATGGACTTCATTTTTGAATTCAGAATATCAAATATAGCTTAGGGTGAATTTTTGGTATTTTTCTGAGAAACTTCAATTTTTGAAGAATAGTGAAACCACTAAGTGGTACTTAAAAAACTGATTTTTTGTTTAAATGAAATTTTACCACCTCTGTGTTTTGAATTTCAAAAATACAACATACATGTTTGTAATTAAGAATTAAAATGTGGTTCAATGGAATTAAAATAATTTTTGGTGAATAGTAACTTATTAAGTTTTTAATCGCGATTAGAGGTAATTAGTGTAGTTTAAGGTAAAAATAATGTTTTATTATATGATATGAGATTTACACATGTCCTACCCTCATTGGATGTGTCATGGCCGACCACTACAATCCATGGGTCAACTTGGGGACCCCATGGAGCCACTTTGGTTGGGAAATGACATAAATAAGATTTTATTTAATGTTAGAGTAAAAATGACACAAACAAGAGTTGTTTTACTAAAAAAAATTTACATGGGTTTATACAAATCATATTTTTGACTATAAATATTCATTGGAAAGGTAAAATGATTTCCTACATCATAGTATTTTTTTTTATAATTTTTAGACATTAAATAATTTAAATTATTTAAGACACCATGATGATGCAGTGATTACCTCATTATTTAACGATTTAAATAAAATGGAAAGATAATGTAAAATCTAAGACCTAAACATGTCCAAAACCTATTATATGGGTGGATTTAGAACCCTTATCACCTTATCCTAAAAAAACATCAATGTGGGACCATTAAAATCCGAAAATCATTTGAAAATAAAGTTACATTTTATACCTTTCCAAGAGTGCCCCTCCTCTCCTCTTATAAAAGGCCCCCACCTCTACCTCATTACCCACACTTCCAAAACCTTTGAATCGGCCAACCCCTACCCATTTTGTCTCTCCACATCTCTCTATTACTCCTTGAATCCTCAATTTGGGAAAAAGCCTTCCCAAGGAAGCCTTTGAGCTCAAACCAAATGAAGTTACCTGATTTTACGGTAATGTCTTCACCTGAGTCCTTTTGTTTTATTTTTCTTCTCCAACCCCCTAAACTCTTTTTATTCATTTATTTTGTAACAAATCCAGTATCATAAATATAATATGATGTTTTTATAAGAAGTATTCGAGCTACACTTACACACACCTACATCTAATGGTTAAATAACATACTGTTTCCGTGGATGGTGAATTTCGGCCTCCCGAAATGATGATTGTTCAACATTCTTTTAACACCTTCAAAGGTGGCCATTAAGATGACACTATATTTATATATGATATATAATATTTTTATGTTTTCCTTAAGATTCTGTATTTTTCATTTTGGGAATACCTTTATGGTTTCCTTTATGGGTAAACGCGATATCTTCATTTAAGGAAGTGCGGACTACCGCCCCCTCAAAGTGATTTGATTCGTTAATACCATATATGGGACATATAAAGGATGGAGTTATGATATTATATATGATATTACACTGGAATTATATTATACCTTTATATTATTATGATTCCATTCTATAAAAATATGAAATAGAAATGAAAGTAGCGTTCATGCGTACGTACGGCTTACCGTCTCCATGAACGTTGCATTTCATTTCTTATCCCCAAATGTAATGTACTATTATAAGTACATGTATATAATTGATATATATGAAGAATGATACATCTAAATTATGAATATAATTCTGGAATTAAAATATACATACCTCTCATTTAGTTTTAATTCCATTAATATGATAAAGAAATGAAAGTAGCGGTCATGCATACGTACGGCTTACCGTCTCCATGAACGGTGCATTTCATTTCTTACCTCTAAATGATTATGTAATATTATAAATACATGTATATGCTGGATATATATGATATATATGGTATCCAAATCAGGAATGTAATTCTGGATATAAAGAACCTTTGACCACACGAACAACATGTAATTGTAAGAAGTCCACTTTCGACTTAAGAACCAAATATCGACAAAACAAACATTATTAACTTAAATGATTACATAATGTTTATAACATGGTAATAAGTGATATAGAAGTAATAATGAACTTAAAAAAGGTTCTTAAGCAAGTAGAAATTAGCTCAAGTTTATTATTCAGGACGTTAAAGAACGATCAAGTCAAGTCGGACCCGAGGTAAGGGACTTCGTCTCAATCTCCTTTCATTGAGGCATATTTCATTTTATACACAACTTTCTTTTATACGGTGTATATACACCTTTGACTTTTACTTTTATACAAAAGGAATCTTTTTCTACGAAGCTTTTTACAAAACGACAAAAAGGAATGTTTCTTTTAACGTACGCGGTGACAACGACCTTTTCCGCTGCCGTGAGTATTATTTGGTCTTTGGCTTCCTGAACAAGCCGTAATGTTTTTTAAAATGGAATAAATACCATATACTCTTTTATGTATTTTGGTATTGAAAATGCTTTTATAATGGATTTTTTATGTCAATATATTTAAGTGATATATTGTGATCAATGTGTGGAAATGTTTTCTTTCCATTATATTTGTTTTATGTCTTATGATTTTTTTATAATGGTACTTGGACATTTGACGGGTGGTTACGTGATAAACCATATGACAAGTGGTGTCATGAATACTAGGACGGGTGGTTATGTTATAAACTCCAATGCATTGGGTATGGAAGTTGGCCGTATGACTATTCCATTAAGTATGTATGGAAGTTGGCCGTATGGCTATTCCATTAAGTGATATGTGTGGAAGTCGACCGTATGGTTATTCCACTTAAGTATGGTTATGTCCCAAGTTACCTTTATATGTTATGTGATCTTTTTATGGGTTTTATGGTAATATTTTGGTTTTAAAAGGGTAAGTAATGATCTTTTATTCAGTGAATAGTTTTTACTACTTCATAAAGGTGAAAATTATTACTTTGATAAAGTATACATGGTTTACTTGTTGTTTTGATAAACTAACAGTTTTCATTCTTTGCGTATCCCTTATTGAGCTCTTTATGCTCACCCCAAGTTTGTTTGAAATGTTTTTCACAGAACCTAATGTGAAATAGGGTCAAGGATGGGATCAAGGGAAAGTCATGCTATATAAAACTTGGAACTAGAAATGTTTCTTTTTAAGAGTTTTTTTATTCTATAGAAACTTAGTAGAATTGTCTACTTTGTAATCTTTTTAGATGTAGTAGTTATGTTCTAATTCTCTAAAACTCTAAACCTGAAAAGTTCCTCAATGTGAATTATTCATTTAATTCAATATTAAGTAAGGTTTAAGGCCGGGGCGTTATAAAAAATATCTGTAAGGGACATATAAAAAGAACGAAAGAATCCCATTACTCCAGAAATAATCATAATAAGTTCCTTTTCAAAATAACTAATTTGATAAAAATAAACATTTTATTAGGAAATAAATCAACTTCACTACCTAATAAATTTAATAAAACGTTACATAATAAATATTTTATACAATATAAAACTAATAGCATTTTCTTTTCAATCCTGAAAAAATCCTGAAAACGTTTTCACAAAAATTATACATTTCCCCAAAATAAATAGCACAAACTTCCCTAAAAATATATTCTCATTAGATTACATTTTGAAATAATAAATTTTTAGTGAAACCCCATGGAAATAATAGATAAATCACATAGGTAAATTCAAATATATGTTTTATGTCACTCTAACAATTACTCTTATAAATGGAATAAACAACCCAGTAAATTTCAATATTCTCTTAAGAGAAAGTTATAACTAGATAACTTTGTCCCTTTACCCAATGCATTAGAAATCTATATCGGGCTCACCCATAATCCTGAGATATATTTATATCACCCATAATGATTTAAAAAATTAAGAACCATAACATATTTATAACACATGAAAGCTTTCATAATAAAAAAAAATTCTTCAACATATTATTTTCACCAATAAAAAATCATTTATGTATATCAAAATATTCAGTCTATTTAAAAATATTTAGGAAAATACCCAAGAAAAATTTAAGGGTATGTTATTATTTGACAAAAACTTGAAATATTGTAATGGAATTCAAAAAGAAAAATAGAAGCTATATTGGCGTAAAAAAACTATTGATGTCATATATGTTAAAATTAAACATTTCTTTATATTTTTGTTCATAATGCTCTATTTAAAATATATAAAAATATTGTTTTTGAAAACCATTGAAAGAGAGAAAAAAAAGTTACATAAGGTTTACTTTATAATTCACTTACGTTCATATAAATAAAAACCTAAAATTGATTTAATAATATGGAAATAGAAGAAAAATATTTAGAAAAGAAATCTTTAAATCATTTAAAATGAGGTTTCTATTTAAAGTGTCCCTTACCATGAATCTAACTCATCACATACGTTTTTATTTTCCTGAAAAATATACTTATGTTAATTATTTTCTTGATTAAAGAATACTACAAGTTTATTATTCTATTTTTATGCTTATAACCATGTTATATATAATTAATTAATTAATTAAGTTCATGTAAGATGTTTGAATGATATTTGGGTTATATGTCCATAATAAATTTGGTAAATTAAATATGAAAAAATATTCCATTATTACATAATATAAATAATAATTTTCATGAAATAATTTCATTTTTATACATCAATTATAATTTTAAAAACCATCCATGAAACATGATTTTGAAAAATGATTTACATTGCAATCATAGAAAATGTATGTTATATATACGCATGAGTAACATTTCTATTTCCAATGAACATAATAGAAATAAGGGAAGAATCAATTAAAATTTAAACAGTCATGATTATATCAGAAATATCATATTATTTGTTTAAATACATATATATATATAGAATCCATGTGATGTGGTCATAAAAAATGCATCACAGTGCTTCGTAGAGGTGGTAATCCACACATATGAGCGAACAACATTATCATTTTTCAATGGATGGAAATATAAAAATATAGATGACATATTATCATTAAATAATGAAAAATATTTTCTGAATATCATATAATTTTTTAAAATATATAAGTATTACTACCACTAGAGGCATTGATGGAAAATGAATTAAATTGGTTCGTGAAGTGGTAATTTTCCATACACTTGAATGATAGTTTCATTTCAAATTTTATGGAAGAATATATATATATATATAAGAATATGGAAGATAATAATGTTATAATTTCATTGTGTTTGAATATGTTTTTTTGGATTAAGAAAAATATATAAAACAAAAACATCCGGTTATAAATTATACCTCTTCTTCAGAAAACTAATTTAGGCTAATTACTAAAACCTTCTTAGGGTTGACATTTTAAAAAAATGCGTCATATTTTATGTATAGAGGTATTTAATTAAAGTATTTTGGTAGGTATTTTTAGAACCAAATTTATCTTAAAATGTGGAGAGGAGAGGATAGGGGGTGTTATATTATAAGTGTAGGAGAGGACACTTTTGGAATTTTTGAAAATATTAACATATATTAATGTATTACTCAATAAAAATGGATCAATAATATAAAATTTACAAATATTATAAGATCTATATTTTAAATATGGCCACAAAATACAATTTGGATAATTTTGTAGACCTTTTTAACCCTTATTTCATTAGTTTAGCCCCTTATAAACTTGTTTTAAACCTAACGATGGTAGTAGGTTTTTTCGATTTTTACAGTTCATTATAACAAAAAATTATGTTCGATTAATTAAATAATATTAATTATTATCATTAAAAATATGGAATATGTTTTATCAAATTAAAATCATATAAATTTAAAAATTAGATTAAAAATTAAACATAAAATTATACCACAAAATAGAATGTAAATGAGTTTTCATAAAAATGTATTTTTGAGTGTAAAAATGTTTTTATACCAAATTAATTTATAATTATTATTCCAAAAACATTAATTTTATATGTTTTAGTCAAAATTAACTAATTAAATTTTAAAACTAATAAAAAATTGAATTCTTTATCATAAAACCATGAATGAAAAGACCATTTTCAATAAAAATCTATATGTTTCACTATTCATCTAAAAATAAAACTTTTTCAAAAATTATAACATATTTAAAGATAATTTTTAATACAAGAATTAAACAATGAAGTAAATTTTTATATAATTATAATAATATAATTTCAAATCAATATTTTAATTAAAATCATATAAATCATGAAACCCCAATTTCGTTAGAAAAATATTGTTTTTCTTTTGTTTGAAAAAATACCATATATTATTATAATTATATAACTATATAAAATATAATTAATGATTATTAATAAGAAATGAAATTGAATTATCTTTATATTATTTGGGTTGTTACATTCTTCTTCCCTCATTCAAATTTTGTCCTTACAGTTTTATTCTTTACTTAAACAAGTGGGGATATTTTTCTTTCATAGAATTTACTCATTTACATGTTTCTTCATCAATCATATGGTTTTTAAACATAATCTTAACCTAAAAAATAAATTTATTCCACAACATTTTCTCTCTAAATTTTAGAATATGTACTAGTTATTCCTCATATGAAATGTTTTCTTCTAACTAAACTAATTTAGTACTTAAAACAAGAGATGCATTCGACACGTATTTTCATAATAAAAAATATAAAATAATTCATTTATCTATGATAAACTTGAAGGAAAGTCTAATCAATATGAAATTTATCCATATTCTTCTAGTATATCATAAAATCTAATAATCCAGAGACATAAAATTCTTTTTGATGATAATTTATAACAGTTTTCCAAAGAGATACTTTAAAAATGACATGATCTCCTACCTCAAAAGAAAGATCTCTCCTAAAGTTAGTCTGATAACTTTTATACCTTCTATGATTCAAACTTGTGTGATAATAAATTGTATTCACCTTCTCAACCACTTATTCTCCTAATTTTTGTCCAAAAAATTCTTTCCCTCACTTTATCTCAATAATCTGGTTTTCCAACTCTACTTTCCATATAATTCCTCAAAAAGTTACATATATATAATGGAATAAAAACTTTTCTTAAAATAAAATAAAAAAAGATATATGTGGATACTATATTCCAAACTAATACATTAAACAAGTTCTAATAATACCTTCAAAATTTTAAATAATTCTCTCTAATTATACCTATAATTTAGGACAAAATTTTATACTAGAATTTAATATAATACTCAGATACCTATGAGGATGTTTTCAAAAATTAAAGGTAAACCTGGTATCCTAATTGAATACAATGGACATAGGGAATACATTTAATATAATAATATCTTTAATATAATGGTGAAAATTATTATCTGATGATATATTATCGTGAATGCTAATAAAATACACAGGTTTAGTAAAATGTCTAACAATTATCCAAATCACATTATTACCTTGAGATGTATTTGGTAATACGGTCATGAAATCAATGGATACATTCTTCAATTTAAATTTTGGAACTAAAAAAGGTTATACCACCACCTTTTGTAATTATCAGGTTGATAAGTCAAACATTTCTTGGTAAAGTCTTCAACATATTTCTTTATTCGTTCAATCTATAAATGATCCTAAAGGTATTTATATATTTTTATGCAACCAGGATGAATAGAAAATGGGGAACTATGAGCCTCACTAAAAATTTATTTATTCAACTAGTGGTCTCATGAAACAAATATGGTTTTTATGAATCTTAAAACACATATATTTTCAATATTAAATTCAAGAAACAAAACTTTCTTAGCCAATTCAACATTTTCTTGTAACTCATGGCCTTCCTTCTAAGAATTATTAATCCTATATAAAAAAGATGATTTTACTATAACTCAAAAAAAACAATTGGAGTTCCTACATAAACAATTTGTAAACCATATTCATCAAATAATTAACTAAATGATCATTTTTATATGTAACATGGCTGATTTATCATTATATATCCAACTTAAAGCATTAGAAACTATTTTTCCTTACTTATATTGTAATGAATAGTCTAGTAATAATCCATTATCAATATCAGATATTTCTTATCTCTCATGTTTAAATATTTTTGAGTGAACATATACTTATAAATTTTATGATCAGTATATAATTCCCACATTACCATATATAAATGATGTCCATAAATTTTTAAATAAAACACTACAACCACCAATTTAAGGTTTTGTATAGGATATTTTTTCACTTGATGTTTTAATTGAACTGTTGTAGAATAAATTAATCAATCATTATATATTAAAAGAAAACTCATTACCTTAAATAAAGAATCATTTTAGATTATAAAGTCTCTATTTCAATATGGTAGAGACAAAACTTAATCATTCACTAATCTTTTTTTCAATTAAGATAAAATGGAATCTCATTACTTTGTAAATATGAACCTAACTCATTTTAATTATAACATAGATAGTGGTTTAGATAACCATAAAATTGTATCAAAAAACAACTAATAATATCTTACTAATCTTTGAAAAATATGATTCTCAATATCAATTGTATGTCCTGTCTATTCATCAACTGGTTTTTTTAGAAATATCAATACTTGTACTATATTTATTTATAAAATTTCCAAGGAATGAAATAATTTGTAACCCAAAATAAAATTTTATAATGTTTCCATATAACCTCATTCCTTTTAGGTTTTTCAGAACTACCCTTGCATGTTATTTGTGATCCTAATATTTCTTCAAAAATCCAAAATATCATCAATAAATTACCACAAACTTATCAAAATATTCATGGAAAAATATATTCATAAGATCAAAGAATAAAATTGGAGCATTAATTAACCCAAAGGTAATAACCAAAAAATAATAATTCCTAGTCCTAGTTATGAACCGGTTTCTTATGGATTTCATCCTCCTGTACCTTCAACTTAAGGTACCCAGACCTGAGATTAGCCACTATAAGATATTGAGCTCTATATAGATGAACAAAAAGGTAACCTACATGAGAAAAAAGATACCTATCCATAATAGTGATGTTATTCAATGATATATAATCATTGGAAACCTCATAGAACCATATTTATTTTTAACAAATAAAATAGGTGAACCCTATATTGAAGGTTTAGGATGAATGGACCCTTTATCATGTAAGTCCTACAACTACTTTTTCAATTACATAAGTTATAATTGATCCATTTGATATGGGGTCTTTGAAATTGGGATACCATAAAAAACTAATTCAATTGTACACTAAACATTATGTTCATCTTCAATAATGGGTAACACATTGAGAAAATTATTCAGATATTATTTTACTACAAGAACAACATTAATATAAAAAGGTCCCTTATTTTCAACAATATTAACAAGATAATTTTAATTTTCATATCGTAATAGTTTATATATGTCTTGATATGTTATCAAATTTTTGAGTTGATTCTTATATATAAAAAATATCATTTATGAAAATAAATTCTTTGGATTGGCAATTTATATTATCATGATAAATTAAAAGTCAATCCATACTAAGAATAACATAAAATTATACAATGGGAAAGACAATAAGGCTTAAGGATAAAAAACTTCCATTTATGATAATTTCAATATCTTTGTAAATTATTATTTCCTTAATAATACCCCACTTGTATTTTAAAAAAAGTCACCCCTTTATTTCTTGAGGTGAATTTTCATTTTACCAATAAATTTATCAAAAATTAATGAATATGTAGACGTCAAATAAAATAAGGCATTATTATAGTATGAATAAACAAGTAATTTTCTTTTTACCACATAATTTGATTGCTAAACTTCTTCTAAAGTAGTTGAAATGTATTTCACCACACCCTTCAGCTTATAGTATTGTTAATTTGTATCATTCATTATATTTTTTGGACCCATTTATGTATAATGACCCATATCATTGCATTTAAAACACTTGACTACATGTCTGATAAATTTACTCCTAAAACTACTAATATCATTTTAATGGAAATCATGATTCATATACCCAAACATACCATATTAGAAGAACTTCCCAGATTTCATAAAAAAACTCTCCAGGGTTATTTTTAACACACTTATAAAAAACTAAAAACATAGTTTTCTTTCTTTAATATTTCATTGTGTATTCTTCCCATTTTCAAGCCAATTTGATCCATTTTTCATATTATTTTCATGGGATAGTATGTTCATAATAAAACTCCATTTCTACAATCCTATTATAGTGAAAAATATTCCTATAATTTTAAATTCAATAGATTATAATTATATTTGGTATCTGGGCCATAACCCTGAGTAAAACTGATTAATTTCACTGTTAAGAACCCAAATAAAATTTGGAATGTACCTTTCTAAATAGGTCATGTTTTCTTCATACATGGCCACTAAATCTTCCATATTATTCAACATTTCCAAGAATTGATTTCACATCCTATGTTTAATAACCATAGAAAAATAAATCTTAAGGAAATGATTATTAATTGTGTCCCGTTTCAGTGAGTAAATATCTTCTCTTTGTCAAGTATACATAACCATTAACCACCATTGATTGAATCCACCTTCTAATGGAAAATTTAATGAGTTACCTTTTAATGATCTAAATAAACAATGACATCATATATATTTTCTAAATATTTGATACATCTATCAACGACCATTGAGTCATAAAATCCTCCTAATGATGGAGTTTGAAGTCTCATAAAATGATACACTATATAAAGGTTTCTTTTTGGTATATATGTTTGTTCTCTAACATGGAATACAATTATTTTTATAGTTCATGTCACTAGACCCATCATAGAAATAAAATACTCAGTTCCCATTCCAATAATTCAAGGTTACAAATTCGAATGATATTTTCCTCTTGGTACCATCCTAAATTATCTTCCTTATTTCCTATGTAGAAAACCCTTATGAAGAGACATAGTTTATATAAAGAAAAATGGTAATATTCAAAATCTATGTCATTAAAAACATAAATTATAATCTCTTATGGGTATTTACTTCCATTATCTAATCCTACCACATTTTCTAAACCCTTTCTCCAATGTCATCTATAAAAACTCATCCCTAAGGAATATATAATCTAGGGTTTTAAGTCAAAAATTTACTCTATTAAATTTTTAGGATCATTATGTTTTATAGTTTTATGTAATTATGTCATCACCCTTCCATAAATTAATATTACATCATAAGGTGGAAACTTCACTTGGTATGCATTTTCCCCCCAACAAAAAACTTTTAAGATAAATTTATTTTCTTTCTTGAAATATCTTCCCAATTTTCATATTCTTACTAACCAACCCGAGTTGACCCTAAACCAGTCACCCAAGCCGGTCCACGACAAATCTTGAGGGGCGTTCTCAATCCCCATGGGCTGGAAACCAATTTTGGGCATCAAAATATAATCATTGGGAATTATTTATCCCATAAAAGATAAATAAATGAATAAGAATAAATAGAAAAACTCAACATACCTCCACGTGACCTTTCTAGTCAACTCCATTCTAATGGCTGACCTTGTTCCAATGATGATAAAATCAGCCAAGAAAACCTGAGAAAAGGAAACCTAAAACTGAAATGATAAAATAGGCATGATAATTAAAAATTTCTTGTAGGGTCGCCAAGAAAAACCACAAAATCTGAGAATCACACTTCCCAAAACAATACAGTGATACACAATTGAAATAAAATTATAAAAGTTGTGGTTTTCAAATTTTAAAATAAACAACATGATTTCCCCATTCATAAATCCAGCAGACTCTACATAAAATTTCTATAAAATCAATTTTCATTTTATAAAAAAACCCAAAACAAAATATACCAAAATTGGGATAAAAAAATACTGGTAAATAATGAAAGCTGAAAACAAACTAGTTCAACAGAAAGTAAAAAAGAAATATAAATAAATGAGTAACCATGGGTGATTCTAAACATACCTAGAATACCATTGGACGTACTCAGTTTCAGAATCACCTGCATCATATGGTGAAGATTTTAAGTCTATAACCAACTAGCCGCACAGAAACTGACCAATCTAGCAGAAAATCATGCCTGGCCTAACAACCAATTCAGGGGTTACCAAACAATCTAATTGGGGTTGATTAGAAACTATCACTCAATAATCTAAAATACACCCAGGAACCCTTGGTGGTTATAATAATATTTTTTATGTAGGAATTCCCTCACACTCGTGACTCATCTCACCACACATTCCTTCCCATAACACAAGGCTTCTTATATATTCACCCATAATAGTTTACCCTAGATTGGAGCAACCCCAAATAAACATACAATCATTTCACACTAAAAAATTTCCAACCAATCCCTCAGACTATTTAACATCTAAAACATTTCATAAAATGTTGAAAGTTTCCAATCAGGAATACACATTAATTAAAACACAATCTTCTTTAAAAGTTAGTACAAACATTACCCTTGGGTTAAAAGTGACGGACGAGCCTTTAAATCAAGACGTCTAAAATTATTACCCAAAACATCGCAAAAACACCACTTTTTCCTTCAAACAACCAAACATGAATAGGCTCAAATATTTCATTTCAAACCATTTTAGAAATCACACAATGAACACAAATACATTTAGAAAGGAACACTCATTTTTACAAAATTTTCACCCCTATTAAAATAAAACCCAAACGCACGCCGTAAAACTTTTCACTTATGATTCTTATGTCAAATATCATTTAATAAATCATTCACTCATTTTGTAAAACATTTAAAAAGGTCCAAACAATGAATTACATTTCTATCTCACATAGTTTGCAAGTGACTTTAATTTTAAAAGGAAATGCACACCTAAACCCTTAAGAAAACAACTTTTGCACCTTTCAAAAACTAATTCACACCACTTGAACAACCAAAAGAACCATTTTTACAATTAATGAAAACTCTTTCGCCATTAACTAAACTGCTATGAAAATTCATTAAACAATTTTAAGAAGAAACTCATCACCTAAAACAATAAATCTCACTAAAATATTATATAATGATTAAAAACACATCGACGCCACACCAAAACACAGTTTTCAGTCCTTGAATAGTTTAATACACTAGTTTCACCTTTCATAAAAACACTACAAGAGGACACACTATGGGTTTTCATAAAATTATTCACGTCTCATCACACAACATGGTACAAAGAAAAAACACGCATATTAAACTTCTGTGAAAACTATGTTCGCAAAAGATAAAATAACTGAAGAACATGTTAAATTAATTAGATAGGAAAAATCATTTATAAAAAATGTTTATATTCAAAACAATCTACACATACTGAGATAAATATTTCAAAAGCAATGTTTAAAAAATTTAACTAATAAAAACAACACAATAAGTAATATACAATACTTATGGAGGTGTGAATTGTATTTGAAAATTAATTTGAAACACAAAACTGTCATAGATCGGGAATGAAAGGAAAAGTTAGGAAAAATCCTACCTCAAAGTAAGATCGGATGCAATGAAACTTCAACAAGTGGAATAATAACGCCCCGTGGATTAACCAAACACCTAAAAAAGTGATAAAAACATCCAGAAGCCAACTCACATTGTTAGAATTTAGCCAAAACAATCCAAATATTGAATAATAATAACAAAAAAACAAAATTAGAGTAAATAGGGGTTCAACGCACTACTGGTCAGAGCAAAGGGGATAAGGGGGTCGCCATATTTCAATGCACTATTAGCCAGAGGGGTGAGAGAAGTTCTGGAGGCGGAGGTAGAAGCATGGCCTGGCTAGAGATAGCCTGACCATAATGTGGGATCTCGGGTGAGGGCAGGCTGAAGGTGCAGAGGGTCGGGAGATAGATGCTGGCTTGGTCGGGTGGCCGGAGGCGTGATGAGGTGGGGTTCTGTGGAGAACGGAGGTCCTGAGCAAGGTGATGCAGGGCGGTGGCCGGGATATGGGGTGTGAGGTAGAGGCAGGCTGACTTCATCGGTGAAGGAGTGATGCCAGGAGGTGAGGGAGGGTATTGGGGAGCATGAGGTGAGGGTGGTAGTTAGCTAGAGTAAGAAGGTGTTAGGCTGGTGCTGGCGAGGGTGCAAGGCCGAAAGTCGGTGTTGGGGAAAGCCGGGAAGAACATGGGGTGAGGGGAGATGTGGTTGGGGCACTGAGGGCAGGAGTGCGAAGGTGAGTTCAGGATCAGAGGGCGCGGCTGGGGTAAGGAGGAGGGGAAGGAAGCGAGGGCATAGGTCACTGTCGGGGTGAGAGGTGAGGGTTGGAGGTGGTCAATGGTGGCATAGGGTGGTGGGTTGTAGAACAGAACATGGAAGGGGGCCTGCAATGCGGAACAGGGAACGGGGCCATGACTTGGGTAGATTAGGGTTAGTTTTTTTTTCATTTTATTATAATAATAATAATAGAAATAATAATAATAAAACCAAAATAGTAATAATAATAGTAATAAAACCAAAAATAATAATAACAATAATAACAATAATAAATATAAATATAATAATAATTAATAACAATAAAAATAATAACAATAATAACACCTTAGTAATATTAAAATTATTAATTAAATAATAACATTTTTATTTTATAAAATTTAAACATTTAACCCACTTTATTTACAAAAAAACATTATTTATTTTAATTCATTGACATATGTGTGGGAACCCAAGCTAACGACGAGGCTACTGCCCACTGTGCGGTGACCGTACATGGGTCTGAAACCCACTAAAAATATTAAATGACAAAAATTTTAAGTCAAGACCCAGCCCATACCTTTGCGCGAGAACCCAAAGCCAAGCAATAGAAAAATAAATGTTAATTAAATAGTTAGGGTGTGACAATCATCTCCACCATAGACACTTTATGGCCCATAAATTCACCAATATGAACAATAAACAACACAAGAATCTATGCCTAATTAAAACAAAAAAAAACCACAATACAAGAGAAAGAGAGAACACGAGACGATTATCCCCACCACAAGAACTCAAATACTGTGGAAATTTAACACCCAAACATACCACTTCGGGAATAGGGTGATGTGGGAACTCCCAACTGATCTAGAATAACTTATATAGAATGAGTAAAACAACACATTTATTAAAACATGGAACTCTCGACCCATACCAAAAACCCCGAACATTAGAGAAAACCCTCTAAAAAGAACATAACCCCAAAAGTAAACCTGAGCATAACTACAATCCTTGACTCCTCCACAGGCACTTACATCTCTATATGAACACCGCTAATCCAAGATCAACCCATAAAAGAACCAAACCACTTTTAAGAATAACACATGATTCAAAAAACCATAATAAGACAAAAAAACTATTTTGAGTACAATAAAACATATCTGTCATAATTCCACGATGAAACAATGAAATTACAACAACGTAAAAACATTAAAAAATGAAAATAATAACGAAAATAATTTAAATGTAATACTACCAATACATAACAAAAAACCCGAACTAAGGCTTCATACCCCCAGCAACTCTTGACTGCGTGCGAGCTTCACCCAAGGAACTATGGATGGGGCTCTGATGGCTGAAGCATATCCTGCCTCATAGTCAGGCACAAGAATTACTCCAGTCATAGAATCTTCTTCAGGAAACACTTCCTGAAAAACATATCCATGTGACTAAGATAGCTGTAATGAAGACACGTCTTTGGATGGATGCTACATGATGGATTCACATGCCCAAACCGAACACTCTGGTGGCACACCACTAAACAGTCTGAAAAACTAGAAGCCATAACCACTATAAATGAATCTTTAAAAATAGGTCCCTCTGGAACACCATACATTCCAGATAGGGAACCTTTATGAGAAACTGTATACAATGGTTTTCCAACCATTTGTGTTATAGAGAGAGACTCATCTAGGAACACCTAATCCACCATCCTCTCTAAACAATGGTCTTTAGAGAGGAGGACCCACTCCTTTATCTATGTTAGAAGACCCTTGATAAATAGGGAAGTCATTATCAAATCATGTGATGCTACATCTAGAGAAAATGACACAAGTTCCTTGAAATGGTGAACATATGCTTTCACCGTCAGCTGGCCTTGTTGAATAGTAATTAGCTCTTTCCTTTTCATTATATTCACCTCTTCATGTATAAACTATTGAACAAATACATATTTAATGACATTTCATGTCATCCCAACTTGCATTGATGGAGGGGTGAACAACTCCCATTCATCGAGCACTGGACCATCAAACATACCCAAAACGGCATGCACTCTGACAACGTCAGGAGTTCCCAAAACCCTAAAGATGCGTTCTACCTCTTGAATACATTCTTCTGCCTCTAACGGGCCCCGATGATCACTATGAAGGACATGCAAAGTCCAAAAAGAACAAAAAACTTGTCATTACATATCAAAATCATTTGGGACCTTTTTGGGTGGCATTTTCAGAACAACATATAAAATAGAGAGACAAAACCAATATCGAGCAGATGCAACATCCTTGAAAGTGCTTTCATCCAAAAATAGCCATCTCAAGAACCAAACAAATACAAACACTACCCAAAAATTCCTTTTCATTTCATATTTCAAAATCAAATTCTTTCAATGACACTTTCCCAATACCAAACCCACTTTTCAAACAAAATTATATTTCCAAAATTATTTCCCCTTGAAAAAAACCACTTTTAGGAAAACAAGGTCATGCCTTTAATTCCAAATACACACCCCAGAAATCCCATGAAAATTTTCACATGTATTCATCCCCTTTCATATGCACTAACACACACTTCCCATGCATTCCCTCATATGTGAAAACATTCATGAAGAGTACCAGAGGTTGCACCCAACCCATTTCACTACCAATTTCCAAGAAAATGCCAATCTTTTAGACCAAGATTTTCTGGTTTTAAAAACTCATTTGACTAATTTAAATCCATTTTAAATAAATTGTTTTCATTTAAAAACCCCTTTTTCCATATTCAAAAGATCAGATACACCAACCAGAACCAGGACGACACTCAACTTGTATCAACTACTATAGGGAGGGACTTGTAGTTACAATTAACCTGATTACAAGGTAGTGGACCATTCTCCAAGTAAACGTCAACAACTAAGAAGAACATAAACCATGTACTCAAATTAAACATGGGTAACTACTCCATGTGAAATTGTGATATAACATCGTTTTGCCTCCATTTTCTTCCCTAAATCAAGACCAAATTAGAATGAGACAAGTACTCAATTCCCAAACTACCCCTGGAAACCCGAGGTTCAGAAGGGGAGAGGGTTCATGAAATCCTTCTCGTACCTACCTCTCGAGTCCTGACAATCCTAATCTCTATCTACTGGACACCCTAAATAACTAGGGTCCAATTTGATACCATTTTTTTCATGAACCAACCCGGGTTGACCCTGAACTGGTCATCTGATCCGGTCTGCGACATGTCCTGAGGGACGTTCCCAATCTCCACAAGTAGGAAACTAGTGTCAAGCATCCAAATTTAATTGTAGGGAATGATTTAGACCATAAAAGATTAATAAATAAACTATAATAAATATGAAAACCCAACATACCTCCACGTGACCTTCTAGGTCACCTCCCAACTAAAGGTTGACCTTGCTCCAATGATGAGAAACTCATCCAAGAAAACCTGAGCTAAGTAAACCTATAAACGGAATGATAAAATAGGCATGATCATTAAAAATGATCAGTAGGGTTTCCAAGATAAACCAAAGAATATTATAATCTCACATCCCAAAACAATCAAATGATGCAAGTTTGAAAAACAATTACAAATGTAAGGTTTTTAAAGTTTAGAATAATTAACAAGAGTTTTCCATTCAGAAATCTAGAAGGCACTACATGGAATATCCATAAAACTATTTTTTGTATTATAAAAAAATCCCAAAATAAAAGATAACAATAATGGTCTAAAATAATATAGGTAAATAAGGAAATCTGAAAAAAAAACTAGTAGGACAAAAAGTATACAAGGAATATAAATAAATTTCTTACCATGGGTGATCCTAAACATCCCTAGAAGACACCTGGATGTACTCGATTTTAGAACCACCTTTCGTTGTATAATGAATCTCTTATGTCTATAACAAACTAGCCACCCTATAACTGACCAATCCAGTGTCAAAGACTACCTAGAATAACAAAACAATTTAGGGGTACCGACCCATATAATCGGGGTTTATTAGAAAACGTCACCCGATCATCTAAAAGATGCCCAGAAACCCATGGTGGTTATAATGATACTGTGTAAGTAGAAAGGCCCTCACACACCTAACTCTTCTCGCCACACTTTCCTTCCCCAAACATGGACACTTCCTATGCATTAACCCATAAAGGCTTAACCTAGACAAGAAGACCCCCAAATACACATTCAATAATTTTTCATTAATAAAATCCCAATCGGGCAGTCACAACATTTAACATTTAAACCATTTCATAAAATGTTCAAAGTTTCCAATCGGGAATAAACTTTCTCCAAAACAAAATCTCATTTAAAAGTTCGTACAAACATTACCCTTGGGTTGTAAGTGCAAAACACTCCATTAACTTAACATGTCTAAAAGTATTACCCAAAAAATCACACGAACACCAGTTTTTCTTTTACAAAACCAAACAAGTAAATGCTCAAGTATTTCATTTCAAACCATTTCAGAAATCAAATAAGAATCCATGATCATTTAGAAAGAAGGAATCATTTTCACAAAATTTGAAACCCCTTTCAAATAAATCCCAAATGCACGCTGAAACACTTTTCTCGCATGATTCACACATCAAAAAGTATTTAATAAATCATTAACTCATTTTGTAAAACATTTAAAAAGGACCAGACAAAGACTTAAATTGGGATCTCACCAAGTTCATATGCAAATTCCATTTTAAAATAAAATGAACAACCAAATGCTTATGAAAACTACTTTGGAACCTTTCAAAAACTAACTGTTGCCTCTTGAACAACCAAAAGAACCATTTTTACAATGAATGAAAACAATTTCACCATTTAATAAACTACTATATGAAGTCATTAAAAAATTTTAAGAAGCAACTCATGGCCTAAAATATAAAAAATCACACAAATATTTATTTATGATAACAAACACATTGATGCCACACCAAAACACAATTTTCAGTCCTTGCACAGTTAAATACACTAGTTTCACAGTTCATAAAAACACATGTAGAGGACACTCTATTTGTTTTCATTAAAGAATTTAATTCATATCACACAAAATGCTATAATGATAAATCACTCATATTAAACTCCCTTGAAAACTAAGGTTTAAATAGATAAATTAACTGAAGTACATGTTAAATTAATAAGATACAAAAAATCATTTATCAATAATGTTTATATTCAAAACTACCTACACATACTGAGATAATTATTTGAAAATTTATCTTTTACAATTTTAACTAATAAAAACACCACAATGAATTATAAAAAATACTTATAGAGGTGAGAATGGTATTTGGAAATTAATTTAAAATACAAAGGTGTCATAGATTATGTGGGAAAGAAAAGGTTTGGAAAACGCCCACCTCAAAGATAGAGTGGAAGCAATGACACTTTAGTATGTGGAATAACAACGCCCTGTGGATTAACCACACACCTAAAACAATGAGAAAATAGTACGGAACCCAACTGATGGTATTAGAATTTATCCAAAACAAATAACAACAAAGATGAAATAATAATAATAATAATAATAATAATAATAATAATAATAAAACACACCTTCAGTGATGAGGGGTCCAGCACGCTGCTGGTTGGAGAAAAGCGGAGCAGCGGGTCACTACAGTTTGGTGCGCCGCTTGCCAGAGGGACAAGAGTAGGTTGATGCATGGGGGCCGAATTGTGGTCTGGCCGGAGGTGGCCGGACCGGAGTGCGAAAGGATGGGTGAGGGCAAGAAGAAGGTGAGGAGGGCTGGGAGACAGTAGTTGGATTTTTCGGGTGTCCTGAGGCATGATGAGGGGAGGGTATATAGAGCACGAAGGTGCAGAGCGAGGTGATGTAGGGTGGAAGATGAGATATAGGGTGTGAGGTGGAGGGTGGTTAACTGTAGGGGTTGAATGGGAAAAGTAGGGAGGTGAGGGAGGGTGCTGGGGAGCGTGATGTGAGGGTGGCAGTCGACTAGAGTGGGTGGGTGGGGGGGGGGTGAGGCTGGAGCTGGTGAGTGGGAAAGGTTAGGAGTCGGCGTTGGGGAATGCTGGGACAAACTGTGGGTGAGGGGATATGTGGTTGGGGTGTGGAGGGTAGGAGCGTGAAGGTTGGGTCAGGATCAGTGGGTGCAGTCGGGGCAAGGAGGAGAATGGAACAAGGGTGGACACTGCTTTCAGGGTAAGAGGCAAGGGCCTGAGGCAATGAAGGGGGGCGTAGGGTTGCAGGTCGCACCGCATAATGGAGATGGGGGGCATGTGGCACCGAACAGGGAAGGGGGTGGCGACTAGGGTAGATTAGGGTTAGGTTTTTTCCATTTTATTATAACAATAATATAAATAATAATAATAAAACCATAATAAAAATATAATAATAATAATAATAATAAATAATAATAATAATAATAATAAATAATAATAATAATAATAAATAAGTAAATAAATATAATAATAATAAAATTTGATAACAATTAAAATAATAACAATAATAACCCGTAGTAATATTAATATTATTAACTAAGTAATAACATTATTATTCTTACAATTTAATAATTTAACCTGATTTATTTACATAAAAAATTATTTATTTTAATCGTTAGACATTTAAGCAGGCATCTGGGATAATGACGCAGCTACCACCCATAGTTTGGTGACCACACACGGGTTCGAAAACCACTAAAAATATTAGACGATAAAAATTTAATGTTATGAAGTAGCCCGGACCTTGGCACGAGAACCCGAAACCAAGAAATAATGAAAAAAAATTAATTAAAAAATAATGGTGTGACACATATTTATCTCATAATTGTCCCTACTAATACTTAATATTCATTGATGAAAAATTGATAACAAGGGATGTGCAGAAAAATCTCAATAAGGGGAATATAAAATGAAAGAAAGAAAATTTTTGGTCCATGAATACTCATTAAAAGTTTCATTTTTCAAAATAAACATTAGAAAAAAAATGATCATTTCCTTACCCAAGAAAAAAACTTCACTACCCAAATAGTTTCACAAAACATTTCATAATAACACTTATATTAAATATAAAACTCAAAAAACCTTATTTTCATTCCTAAAAAATATATGAAAACTTCTTTATAATGTTCTACACTTAACCCTTAAGAAGTATCATAAACATCCCTTTAAACATATGATCACTTGATTACACTATGAAGTCATAAAATGTTTTTTTGAAACCCCATAAAAAGAATAGATATATCATGTATATAACTTGGAACATAATTTTAATATCACTCTTATAGAAACTCTTACAGATGGAATAAGCTTCCTGGTAAATTCAAATAATCTCTTAATAGAAATCTATAAAAAGTTAAATCCACCACTTTACTCAATGCATTGGAGAGATATATTAGGCTCCTCTATCATCATGAGTATATCATGATCACCCATCATCATGATCTATATTGGGATCGAATATCATCATAAACAATTCCACATAACCATAACATAATCTTTACTCATGAAAACATATATAATTATAAAAATTTCCATAGAAATATCATTTTCACCCAAAATAAAACATTTCCAAATATCGAAATATTCATTAAAATTAAAAGCGTTTTTGAAAATATCCAAAACAAACGGAAGGGTATTTTTAAAGAAAAAATAAAATCTTATAATGTATGAAAAATATCAAATAACATTTATGGTGGAATTAAAAATTATTGACAACATGTGTGTTAAAATAAAACAATATTTTTTCCTTTTTGTCAAAATGTTCCTTATAAAATATGTTAAAATATTTCTTTTGAAAACCATTGAATGAATGAAAAAAGAAACAAAAAATTTCCTTTATAATTCATTTATTCTTGTATAAATATATATATAAATTTACATTAATAATATGTACATTGATGAAAAATATTTAGAAAATAAATATTTAAACTATATAAAAAGAGTTTTATATAGAGAATTATCCCTTACATTGAGTCTCACTCGTCACATATGTTCAATTTCATCCAGAATAATAAAATTACATCAATTATTTAAATTCATAAAAAATATTTTTCTTGATTATTATTAATATTATTTAATTTAATACCATGTTATGAAATCTTACTTAATCAATTATGGTTGTGTCGAATGTTTGGATGATATTTGGCTTATATGTCCATAATTACTTTGGTATGTTAACTACGGTCTAAGTGGTCATTATTCCATAATCTATAGAATAATAATAATAATATTGATATAATTATAATTTTTATACATCAAATATAATTTCAATTATATCCATGAAAAATTAATATGAAAAATGAATTAAGTTACAATCATATAGGCGGTAGGTTGTAAGTACGCATGTGTAACATTTTCATTTCTCAACGAACATCATGGAAAGAAGGTGAGTATCATTTTATCCTTACAAAATTATTAGTTTATCATAAATATAATATTTTTTATTAAAATATTCTTATATATTTTAGTCTTTTTATGTGGTCTTGAAGAATGGTTAGCATTGCTTTATGGAGGATGTAGTCCACACATATGCATGAGAGGTAGTTTTATGCCTGACACGCGAATAATGGTATCAATTCACATTTGATGGAAGAAGGTTACATATATTTTTTATGAAATTAAAATAAAAAAAATGTGTATATATAATATATTAGTGTTAATATTTTATAATTTCTTCATAAAAATTTAAGGAAATAGGGAAATAAATAAAACAAAACTGATTGGTCAAGAACTATCACCCTTCTTTAGATAACCTCTTTAGGTTTATACCAAAAGCATTACTAAGTTATATTTTTGATCAAACTAGAGCCTCTATGAAATGAGGTGGTTTTAATTAATGTATTTGGTTAGATCTTGGTCAAAAAATCCTCTTTATGTGTGGACGGAAGAGGATTGGGGTGTCCTTTTAAAATTGGTGAAGTTGACACACACGAAATTAAAAAATATATATTAATTTCTTCTTGATTAAAAATGACTCAAAATTGATGCTTAAAAAGTATTTTATGATATAGGGTATAGATATGGTATAAAATATATTTTATAAATTTTTTTATGTCATTTTCACTCTTCTCTATTTAATTAAACCCCCAGTAAACCAATTTTAACCATAATCGTTGTTGCAGATTATTACTCTTTTTACTAGTAATTATAACCAATAATTAAGATGAAATTATTATATAATATTAATTATACTAATTCACAATACTAAATCTATGTTAAAAAATTCCATTCACATAAAAGGTATAATTCAATATATAATTTAAATAGAAAACATGTTGAAAAAAAATGTTTCATAAAAATACCTTTATAGTATAAAAATGTTTCTATACACAATTAAAGTATTTTATTGATTGCAATAACATGTATTGAATTATTTTTAATCAAAAATAAATAATTGAGTTTTTAAAAACAATAAAAAATAAAATGTGACATTGTAAATACTTGAGAAGAAAATATAGTTTTCGATAAAACTAAGAATATTTCAATATTTATTAAAAAAATATTCTTAAAAAGTTCTAAAAAATTAAACATGACAAAATTTTAAAATACTAAAACAAAAAACTCAATTCATTTTTTAAATTAAAATTATCTAATTATTAAATAAATCTTTTAAATTAAACCATATAATTCATTAAAATTTTTTTTTTTGAAATAAATCTTTTTTAATTTTGATTAAAAAACTACATAAAATTCTTATAATTAATATAAATATATAAAATATAAATAATTAATATTAATTATACATAGAAATGATTGATATAAACATTACCAAATTTTTTATTTATTAGTTCTTTCCACTTTGTGGGAAAAAATATATTGAGTAAGGAAAACACATTTTATTTTAACCTATAATATTTTATAAATGAAAGTATGATAACAAACACCCTATAAAAACATATTATATAATGGTATATTGATATTGAACAATGGTAGTCTCTTAAACCAAATAGTGAAGAGTAAAATTCAATATTAGGGATAAGCTTATTCTTTGGAATGTGGTATATTTCCCATTTTTGTAAGATTGATATCTCACTAGAAATTATATCATTAGTAATATCTATAATTTATATTCCCTTATATATTTTCATTGATATGTGATAATTCATATTATGAGGACACAATTTATTTAATGGGTGTCATTTAAATTTGTATGTTTTTAGGAAGTATATTATTTTCATAAATAATATATCAATAATTCATAATGATCATTATTATTCTTCTTTTTTATCAAAATAATTTAAATATATCAAGAAATAAATAATAAAAAATATAAATTTAAATGATAATAATGTATTCACTCATAGTAAAAAATTACAACAGAATAACAAGAAAAAATGTATTACACACTATGAATTATTATGCACCTTAGAATATTACAACCCTTAGAAGTGAAAATTTTGACAAGGGGAAATAAATAAATAAGAATAAAATCATCAATACTAGGATATCTCTTGAATTTCATTCAACCATAAGGATCACCAATATCTAAATAGAACTAATAATTAGGAAGAACATCATGAATGTATAAAATATATTATGATACATAAAATAAAAAATATGGAAATAAGAAGTGTGACTTAAGAAGTGTGAATGACATGAATGAATTGGGTAAGACTATATATAAAATGAAATATATAAATAATAAATATGGTAATTGTATGTACAAGTATCATATAGGTATACAAATGTTTTGAATTGTTTGTAGTATATTTAAAATAATACGATCCACGAATAATAAATAGTTGTAAAAAAATATAATTTGAAAATATTATAATATATACATATCTATTTGTTTTTTTATGTGTTACATATTATTAATAAAATTAAAAATGGAAATAAATGATAACATTTATTTATAAAATTCAAATAAAGAAATTAATATGAATGGATTTTTAAAAATAAATTTTATTAAACATAATGAATTTTTTTAATGGTCAATATTATTCATTATAAAATTATAAATTTATAGAGAAATATTTTTATTTAAGTATTTATGTTATATCCTAATGGTAATATTTTTTAATATTATATTAAAATTTTATAAATTTGAAATTGATGTTAAATAATATTAAAATAACTTAATGTTCAAAATGGATATTTATTTATGCAAGCATTTTTTTCTTTATATTTTTTATATTCATTTAAAAACTAAATTTTACAATTTTATAATTTTAATTATATAAAATTAAAATAATTTTCTGTTTTAAAATTTCGAAATTACCTTAGATTGAATTTTTTGGGATTTTTCCGAAATTGTTGGCTTTTTGGTGAATAATGAAAATATGATATTTACAAAATTAGTGAATTTGTAATTATATTTTCATGACCTAGAATCTTATTAAAAATTATAATTGATCAAATATTTATTTAATAATTAAAAATATGAAATTAAAAAACACTATTTTTAATGTCCTAAAACCTATTATTACAAATTTAAGGACTTATGTAATATTTTCTATAAAAAATATTTTTATTTAATTTCATTCAGTTTACTATTTTTTAGTAAAATTAGTTTTAATATTTATTTTAACTCCACATATATTAAATTTTTATAATAAACCAATTTATATCATGAAAATGAAATATATTGATAAATTTATCTTATACATAAGTTTTAAATCTTAAAAATACATTTTTTTCTAAAACTATGTTTTTATGCGTTACATACACTAATTATAGAATTGAATTTTCATACACATATAAATTTTATATAAAAAATGGATTTTTTATTCAGAATTAATATTTCCAAAATATAATTTAGGCATTAAAAATAAATTACTTATGAAATTTTTTTGTTGCTATTGTAAAACGGTTATTTTTCATGGGAAAATATTTTTTTAAGTATTGTGTATTTTTAAATTATATGTATTTATTTTAAATTATGAATATGTTATAAATTTCATAACTAAATAAGAAAACTGTCACTAATTTAATTTATAATTAATTATAAATACGGTTAATAACGCTAATTAATTTAAACATCATTTTTCTATAAAAACAGTTTTCTATACATTGTCTGTTTTAATTTAAAAGATAATTTTCTCATATTTGGAAATTAAATTAGGATAAGGGGAGAAAAAAATTAATAATATTTATATAATGATTTCATATTATATTTCATATTATATTTATAAAAATACAATAATTACCATGATTAATTTTTAGTCCAGATTAATAAGGGTAAAAATTGTTAAATGATGTATCTATAATTTTAAATAATTAAAAGGTAAATTGCACCTTCTATAAATCCTTTATAGTTATGAAATATGTACCCACATGTTTCACCTTCAATTTATTCACCTCAATCACCTAACCCACATAACACCCATGTGATTTCATTCTTACCACTTACCTAACATTAGCTTTCATGAAAGAGGCCATTTTTTCACCAATAAAAGGAGATAACTCTCACCCATTATCTCATCCCTCTCCACCCGAAATGTATTTATAATTAATTTTACTTAAATATACCTATCTAAATCCCTACTAAGTAGTTATTATGGTTATAAATAATCCTCTCCAATCTTTGAGATAACTACTTAGCAAGAAAAGGGTTCTCCTTCACCTCTTTTTATTTCAAGTACTTATTTTATGATAATCACTTTTTATTTTGATATTTTAATGCTTAAATATATTAATAATAAATTATTTACTATATAATTTATTTTAAATTTTTGATATTGTACCCTTACAACTCAATAAACCCGTTAAATAATAATTTCTTATAGTCATCATGCTACTGAAATCCGTCCCTAATTTTTCCAATCTAATTTTCATCTAAGAAAACTTTTAATACCATATTAATATGAATCATTTTGTTCAAAATCAAACTTTTAATATCCAAATAATGAATCATGGATGATATAATATCCTTCTCTTATATTAATTTCATTTCATATTCCCTTCTGTATAGTCGTCTAATTAGTGAAATCACTACATAATTATCTCCATCATCTTTTCAATTAAATCTATTCCTTTATTATAAGAATTCAAAATTACGTTTGTTTGTAATTAATACATTAATATCCAAATGATGAAATGTTTTTGAAATACAACATTTCCCTCACATTAATCCCATTTCATAGTACCTTATATATATCCATAATGCTAGCAAAATCACTCATTAATTCTATCCCTCCACTTTTCAATTCAAACACCTACTTTATTAAAATATTTTTTATTTACTTTTGATTTTTTATTATATGTTTTCATAATAAATAATTTATTAAAAAAATGACTAACTATTTATTATATAAATCCATTATCTCTCATTAAACTCATTCAAGAATTGTTTCTTTTAATTCGTGATACTTCTAAAATCACTCATTGATTTTTCATGACATATTCTCATGCTATAAATACCCAACCCTATTTTTATTCAATGGTATCCCATAGATATAACTATCCTCCATTTTTTTTAGATCTTCAATATTTATAACCAATATTAACTAGTCATGGATTAAAATTATATGTTCCTATAATCTTTTATATTTATGGCACTCATAATGTTAGATATACGAAGGGTGTAACTCAAAAGTTCTCTAAAGAATTGGCTTATGAATTAATCTCTAATTATGAAAAATATTATGATAAACTGGAGACATTCCATGATAATGTTTTATAATACCTTTGGGAACATATTCCTAGTACAATGGGTTCACCCTGAAAGATCTCCAATTCATTGGGTAATTAATTACTCTCTAGAGATGACTTATTCACAATAACTTGGGAGAAATCCTTGTATATGTTTTATGATACCTTTCTGAATAACTGTGGTAATATGATTTTACAACACCTTAGTGATAATTTTTTTTTATATTCTTATGAGTATCTCTTATTTATATTATATCTACATTTCTATGTTATGACCCATATAATTATGTTCATTTTATGAATCATATTCTTCATATCATCTAATGAATCATATATTATGTTCATGTTATTATATTATTCCTTAGTTGTTACCCATAATGTGAATTTGTGAACTATATTATTTATTTATCCCATATTGATCATTATTCACACACCTTTATTTTGAAAAAAAATCCCCAAGGAATCTTACATTGTGAGGTGATCTAGTATTTCATAATAAGTAAGATATGAAAGATAGTTAAAATTTGTCTATATTTTCTTATGTGAACCATTAATTCCATATATTAGGTTCCTAGCTCCCAAAACACTAGACCTCAAATGGTCCAAAGGAAATGGTATTTGTAATAATTTCTTATTATTTTATTTTTGAAATGATATATAAAATTGTGGGTCATTATAAAAAATTCTTAAAGGTTAGTAAAATAATTATCACATAATGTAATAAGTGACATAACAATATATATATGTTGTGGTATGATATTTTTGTTACACATTTTCTGTAAAACATCACTACAAATATTAGAGGATACTAGTATTAATTGTCGAATAATTTCTTCTTCAACCCAAAAAAATCTCCAAACCCTTATCCATATCTTCTAAATAGATATAAACCATATTATGATTAAATTAAACACTTTATTTAAGTACATTAGTCATATAAACATATTTGAGATACCTGATTTATGGTTTCATGGATTGAAAATAAATTCTAATAATAAAATTTCAAAATTATTCCAAGTTAAACTATTTTAATCATCAATATCTATCATTTTAAATAAAAATTTATTGTGGGAAAATAAACAACATATATATATCTTTTCTAATAATATTTTTTATTTAAGAAAATTTAATTTGGTTGTAACATTAAAAATTTCAAGGGTCACGAGACTTATGAGTAATGAAAATGAATATTATTCTATGTTTAAGGATGAATAATTAAACTAAAAATAAAAATAAAATTATTAATTATAATCATTAATTGTTGAAATATTATCAAAATATTATCATATTACCTTCATTTGAAGTTACACTAAATTATTTTTATTTTTGGGGTCTTCTGGGTGGCTTGATAGAAATTGTTTTTTAACTGGTGATGTCAGTTTAATAAAATGATTGAAAAATAGTTATTAAAATAAGATTAAGTGATTAAATTATTATGTGATTAATGAAATTATTATCTATTAATAATATGTTTTTATAGAAAGGTTTTTGGTACTAATATAAAGAGTGTGTAACATGGTAAAGAAAGTTGAGATAGAGTTTAAACCAATCCCTATGATGGGTGTAAACCAAAATTATAACGAGTTAGTGAACCATTATGATATCTATATGGTAGAATTTATCATCTCCTATTAGAATTTTTAGGGACTATAAGTAGGGCATGTGATTTTTGGATATGAGTAACCAATTAATGAGAATATATTATAAGTTTAGATACATAATTATGTATGTAGTTATTCTCTCTATTTTAATATTTATTGGGTTAGTGGTAAAATAATTTTCATAAACATATAATTATTAAATAGAAGGTAAAATAAATTTTAATGAAATTTATTATGTATATGAAATAGTTTTTACTGATTACTAAAAAAATAATTTTGATATATTGGGTGAATGAAATATTTTAATGATATATTTATATACCAATTTCGATGTTAATTTATCGTTAATATTTATTTTTTTTCCTTTTTATTTCATTTATGTAAAATTATTTATATTAAATTTCTAAGATTCCTTGAGTTAAACCTGGTGGGCACATATTAACTACCAACCATTAGTTTTGTTGATTTTGTTTTATAGAATTTCTCATAGTGATATTAACATGATAATTATAAATTTCATGTAGTTTTTATATTTATAATTTTAAAAGGAGTTTCATGAGGTAATCAAGGGAATTTTTTATTATCTTTAGTATATTTAATTAAAATTTTGTTATGATTTTTATAAAAAGTATCATTCATTCACTGTATATATTATAATTTTATTATTAATTTTTTCATTAATATGTTCTCCTATGTAATGATTTTTTTTTATTTTGTATTCTTGAGGTTTTTTATGATTATTTCCTCCCATATTTTATTTTATATTCTTTGGATTTATTGTTCATCATGTGACCTCTAGGTGGTCATTTTGGGGAATCACCCATTATTTCATCATTATTACATGTATGGGCATTGATAGATTTAGGTTATGAAAAATTAAATATCAAAAATTGTTTTTTATATTGTAGTTTTAGAGTAGTCACTTATGTGTTTTTTTTGTGTTATTAGGTATGTGGTGTGATAAAACCTAGATATGAAGTTTACCAAGGAACATTTAAAAATAATAAAATTATTTTGTGAACATTTTTAAAGAAGCACTGTGATCATCTATATAGTCTACATGGGGAATGAGTGTATTTTTTATATAGAATAAATTTAGATAATGGATAATACATAATTTATTTTCACATATATAAGGATTGTTTTGTTTTCAATTTTTTAATATTTAAGACCAATTATCTATATTCGGGATGTGGTCTTGTTTTTATATAGTGATATGAGTCCACATAAATTTCCTTAGTGGTTATAGGATTCTTTTTATTGTTTTCTAACATGATGTTTTAAGAGGTTTGGTGAAATTATGTTGGTAAGTAATTAAATTTAATTCATGTGGTAATCTAGTTATATAAATAATCTCGTAAATTAGATTGAGATATTGGAGGATTTAAGTATGAATTGGTGGAATATTTATTTTGGAATATTTTAATATAAATTTATTATGAGTTTAATAATAATTTTTAATGATGTTATTTGATTTTTTATTTTAGTTTATTTAATTTCATTGAAAAATAAAATAAAAAAGTCGAATAATGTTTTTTATAGAATTCTTGAATTATTGTTCTTTTTTCTGATGGTACATCTATATAATTATTATTATTATATTGTATTTTTATTATGTTTAGAGTTATGAAATTGAAGAATTGGGTTTTTATTAAAAAAACAACGTGATCAAATTTCAATCTATTTTAATCCTATTTACATTATTGTTTTGTATCTCTAGTTCCATAGGGTTCAAGTTTACATAATCATGTATTTATTTTATAATTTGTTTCAAATTAAAAGTTATTGTTTATATGGTTTTGTTATTATATAAATAAATTTATTTGTTCACACTTTTTAAAAGGAATTTAATGTAATGGAACAATATAGTGTTTTAATTAATATTAAGGTATGGGACCTGAAATTTATCAATAAGTTCTTCATTGTTTATGATATATAATTACTCTAATGATATTAATTATATATCAAATTATTATGATTATTTACCAAAAAAAATATTTAATATATTATAGAAATTAATTCTCCCATAATTCATTGATATGTATTTAGATTTTTATTATGTTTAATAATTGGAATAGAAATATAAAGATAGATTAAGAGATATGTTTCCTCCTAAATGGACTTATTATTCAATGTAATATTTTCTTTATTCTTTATAGGAAAATGATAATTTTTTAATAATATATTATATGATACCTCATGTCATTATTTACTATTAGTTTCTCAATGGATATGAAATTATGTAAAAATTTGATTTTAATGAATGTGATGATCAAACTTAAGTATTTTAGTGATTTTAAGACAATGGATTAATATAGAGATAGATTCTATTATTTTCAGTAATAAAATTTTATAAAATTTTATCTATAAATAATAATATTTATTATTCTCATTTCCTTAATTTATGTTTTTTATATGATTAAAATATAATATTTTTTAATTTAATTGTTTTAGTTGATGAGATCCTAAGGTGTTAGTTTCATTCTTTTATTTTTTTTCTATATCTTCTAGGCTATGAGTTATAATTAACCATAAGAATATGAGTTAGAAATAATATAATTTTTTTTATTAATATATAAAAATTTAAAATAATTTGGAAGGGAATATATTCATCAATTTAAATCATAATTAAAATAATTGAATTTTATTTGAAACAAAAATCAAATTTTGGGATTTAATAATTAATTTCTCTAAATATATTGAGTCACATATAATATATAAATAATTTTTAAAACAATTTTAATATAGTTTAATTGATTAATGAATTATGTGATTTATATATTAATGATTTATTTTTAATGCCTTATTTTTTGGATTCAATATTATATACTATATTTTGTTATAATATTTCTTATTGTGAAAATTTTTACCTTTATTCTATGTTATAAACCCCAGGGTTGTCTATTGGTTGTGTTAATTTGAGGAATTATTTATTTGTTGAGAATTTTGATAATGATTGATTATTTTGGGTTGTTATTCCAATGATTTGATTTTACTTATAATTGGATTAGATATGTTGGGTTAGGACCTTGTTTTTCTTATTTTTTAATAATTATTTCACCAGTGGTAAAGAGACACTGTGGTTACATATGGAAATTAAGTCTTTGTTGATTATTATTGTGTGGTCTTGGTTTAAATTTAGTAATCCCTTGATTCCTTTTTATGATATCTCTTTGAGTTTTATTTCACTATTTATCATTTAAAACTCATTGGGAAACTAAATCACTTTGGGAACATTATAATTTAGGATTTGTTGAGTTTTTCAAGGGTATTAATTCTATTTAAGTCTTGGAAATTGATCATTATACTTCCTAATTCTTGATATAAATTATTTACAACGTATAAAATTTTGATAGGGTTTCAATGTAGGTATTATAAATTTTTATGATATATAATTTGTAAAAATTAAATAAATATTATTAAACCAAAATTCCAAGATTCACTATGTGTTTTTTAGAATAAATAAAAATAAAATAAATAAAATACCACCTTTTCATGTTTAAGATTCCTTTTCAAATTATTTTATGAATATTCCTATGAAAATATTTATTGTATATATCTTATATGGTTAATTCATCAGTTATCTAAATTATCTATCCATAAATAAGTCTTATAATTCCCAATGACATTAAAGTACCTTTATTTGTAAATAATAATGATAAAAGAAGATAAATCCAATCTATAGAGTTTTTTAGAATCGAATACATAACACCTTATTTGAAGACCTTGGTTTTTCTTTTAGAACCTTTCTTTTTAATGAAGGGTTATCTAATTTGAGAAAAATACATTCAAAAATGTATAATGATAAATGTAATATGTTATATATTTATTTAACTAAATAATTATTAACATTTTTACCACATAAAAAATTATATTACAGGTTATAACTCTATTTGAAAATATAACTAAATGATATGATAGCTAAAATAATGATATATCACATAAAAATGAAAAATTTAGCAAGGTGGTGAAGGTGAGTTATCTATAAATGCATGATGAGATATCCCATATCACATGACAAAATAAACTCTATCATATGAAGTGATATATCTCATATCGCTATTTATAATATAGGCTTTGGGGCATGAATATCATTTAATATCCAACTTTTACTAAATCCTCTTAGAATCTTTAAACAGTTCACTTTATATTACATTATATTTTACCATTTGTGAAACTATATCTAGAAATATTTTTTCGATACACTATAAACTCTTTTGGATAAGATATCAATAAAAAATATCTTACTTTTAGATAGATATTTCATACCAAGAGTAAATGTTTACTTGCATAAACCATATATTTGACACTATGTGTCATTTTATATTAGATAATGAATATTATTTAATAACGTATAACAAAAAATTAGAATATTATAAAAACATTAATATATAAATGGATTTATCTTCATCTCTATTGATCATATGAATCTATATATAAATTTTTAGTAGATGTATCTTTGTGCGTCATGAAAAATCATATAATCCCTTCCTATAAGATATTGGGTATAACCATTAAAAGATAAACATGTAAATCTTTTATAAGTCAAATCATAAAATCTAATTTCACCAAGTAAATAATAAATGAGATGAATGAATACTTCATGTGTCATTCATTCCTTAAACTATCATATCATATATAACTAAATTACATATATAAATAAATTTTCTGAGTCTTACTATATTGATGGCCTATATTTCAAACTCGTTTATCTTACTCATTATACCCAACCACCCCAGATTGTCTCATCCTCAAGGATAGTATCAGAAACATTTCAATGTAAAAAGTTTCCAAAGTAGGGTACCTTATTAAACGTAGTTAATGATGATTGTTATTAAACATAGACTCTAAGTATATCTATGTCGTAATGTATAACATTCTATGTCATATACTCATGTGGTCCAATCTCATAAGAAAACTTTATATCTCTGTATGATCTCATTTACTTGTTTATTTTAGCATATAATAAAAAATATATATTTCTAGTTCGAGTGTTGAGATCCTCTAGTTGTTAGTCAAATGAGAGGCATAACACGTCAATTTTTGATAAGGTTACTTTGAGGGAATAAGAAATTAGATGAATCTTGGATTGATATTTAGAAGGAATTTAGCTTATAGTTTCTATATTTGAAAATGATGGTATAAAATTGGAAGGACTTTCTCTCCCTCTAGAAGGGGATCCTGATCATGTGAGGGATTAGGATTAAGTTTAATAACCTTCTTTATTTATCTATTGGCCTCTTTCTAGACCAAAATTCTAGTGTATCACTTTGAAGAGGCATTATGGCCAGATATCAGATATGTGGTAACTCAATATATGTTGCCTTCTTACACAAATTTTTAGAATATGGATGAGTTTATCAAGGTGATGTATCCGCAAAGAGGATAGAAAATAGTTTTTAGAGGAAGATAATTGGATTATGGGTCTCAGATATCAAGTGTGTTTTGGTTTTGGCCAATAAAGAACTCATCCCATCACTCTACATTCCTATTTTCGAGATCGATCAGTTCATAAAATCTATTGGGAGTTCCACACTTATTTTTTATTTACAGATGCCACAATAATAATTTTAGGCACTTCCAATCCATCTAGTAGAGTCATATTGGCATGAGTGGTCAGATTTTATAGCAGCCTCAATCGAACCTTCATCTACAACAACCTATAATTTATATAAATAAATTTCTCTTCGGAATATATATATGTGTGCGGAATAAAAGGAAATATAAAATATAATATGAAATTTCACCTTTTCATTAATTCATAAAATAATTTTTTTAATATTACCTTTTGGAAAATGATCTAACTTGTGTTATAGTATTATTACATTCATATAAAATGCATTAAAATGAATTTAAAAAATGGTTTTATTTTATTTTACGAGCTTAAATATAGAACTAATATTCTCACTTATATAAGTTTGATTTAATAAAAATATTTGCATTTTTTATTTTAAAATTATCTTAGAATTAATTTTAAGTATTTTTAAAAAATTGTGGTTTTTAGGGAGAATAGTGAAGAGTAATGTTTTATCCAAAATAATAAATTTTTTATGATTCTATCATATGATAAGATTTTATTTGGAATTTATAAAAACTAAATATTTATTCATGGAATAAAAATTATTTATTATAAATATTAGGTTGAATTTTTAAATAATATGATTTTCCTTTTTTGATATAAAAAGTATTTAGTTTAAATAAAAATGGTTTTTATCATTATTTTATTTTAATTACTATTTATAAAAAAAATAGTTTTTTTCATTGCTAAATTCCAAAAAAAATATTTTTTATAATAAAACATATTTATCTTAAATCCCAATTACATTTATAATATTATCCCTTCCATAAATTTTAAGCTTAAATTTACTTTTTCTATGAAATGGTATTTACACATTATGTTTTCTAAAATAACAATTAATATTTAAAAAACATAGAAATTTTGTTTTATATTTTTTTTATATTTTTTAAATAATCATGTAATTTTTTTAAAATAAATATGATTTTAATTTTGGTCTTAAAATATGTTATCGAGGGTAAAAGTTGAGTTACCATGGTAAGGGTAAATTAGGGTAAAAATTTCTCAACATAGTACAGAAGTTTAAAACACATGGAAAAAATGTATCATATTGTATGTTGGAGTGAGTATTGATCTTATCTCATTCTTTTATCCTTTTTATTTGAAAATAGTAGAAATTATTCAAAAATGATTATATCTTACAAAAATTATACTCAATTTTCTGATAAAATGAGCTCCCATCCTCCCTATTTATCCACCAATTAAGAAGATTGTTTTTACCAAAAATATAACCTAGTCTCTCATAAACACCCTCCCCATTCCCTTGAAGCCTTAGTCTCACCAATATACCAATATAATGATCCTTAATAAGATTCCCAAGAGGGAACATCTAAGGGAAATGTATTACTCTCAATCCAAATTTTATAGATCTTTTCTTCTTATATACCCCTAAAGTCCAATTTATCCATGAATATATAATAATTATATAATTTTTAATATTAATAATGGAAATTTTACCAATGTAATATCCATTTTATAACCTCCTCCTAAATCATTAAGAAAATGAAAACGTTTTCATTCATATGTATGGACTACCGTCTCTAGGAATGATGTGTTCAATTTTTCATCACCACCTCAAATAGAAGGTTCAAAAACATTATTTAATTAACTAATATGACATTTAAAACATTATTATAATCCTAAAATGATAATCATTTCATCCCTCCCTACTCTTATACAATGGAAATTGAAGGATTTTTCAACGCATATGTGTGGAATACCACCTCCAAAAAATTACATATTTTGTTTTCCATGAACACCTAAAATGGATACATTTAAACATTAATTTAGTTATTAAAAATGTTTTTATATCATTAAAATTATTTAAAAATAATATTGGGAATTAAATATTTATTATTTACAAATAATGATCGTAGTAACTTTAATAACCTTATATGGACTTCCCGAGGAACATTTTATAAATTTGGGTCTATTTTGGGATAACCTTGGAAACTATATAATAATTGTTATAATGGAATAATAAAGGAAATTAGCATATAAACTATATGGATCATGAAGTTATATTATAACAACATTGACCATGGTCAAAAAACTGAAATTGTTAGAGAGAAATTAACTAAGAAACCCTGAGTAATAGACGTAAGCATAAAATATATTAAAAATATTCCACAAAAGACAATAAATATACCTTATAAAATTGAATATTGATGTATAAGGTTCTTGGTTATGTATTTAATGAACATAATTTAATTTTTTATGTCATTAATCTCATGTTCAAAGTGAATTTACACTAGAGGTAGGGTATCGTCTATACCACCCTCACTACATGTTGATTTATCGTTCTCTTTAGTCTTTTAACATTAATGTAATCTTTATATCATAAAAATATTATATATATATATATACCTTAAATATATACCTAGTTAAATATCCTTTTGATTTCCCATACAATAATTTTTTTTTATTTTCCTTTGAAATTCAAACTTAAATGTAAACTGGATTTAAAGGGGTTTTTCTATTTCTTGTCCCATGTCAAGAATCACCACCATATTAACATAATTAATTTATTACAAAAACCATAATAATTTTAAACATAACTCTATTTAATCAATTTTTTTCTGGAAAATAATAAGATCTCTCCTTCCTTAAAAGTGTCCGTTAATTATTTCCTAAATCATTACGCAAGTAGTTCATTTTTATTATTTTTTCTCTAGATCCTTCTAATAAATTCCCTATTTTGTAATTATATGATCAATAAATATGTCCCATTATAAATTATTAAATTCAAAAATATTTTAATTTATTATTATTTTAGGAATCATGTGGATTTAGCCTTTCCTGATTCCTTGATTCATAATTATAAAACCTAATTTCTTCTCATGGGTCAAATCATACTTATGATTTATATATGGTTTATTTTCCCCATGAGGAATGCATATATTTGATTTTAATTATATAATAGCTGGCCCTTGAATTATATATCCCTCTAACTAATTTTGTAAATATTTATATATCATTATATTATATATAATGGATTATGGAGTTGACCTAATCCACCATGGATATTTTTCCACATTTTGATGATGGTCTTGGAAGTGACCTATGACTTGTGTTTATAATTTCACATATTTTATTATTTCCATATATTCCCTGAATCTGAGATATTCTGATTTTATTTCATTATTCCATGTTTCCAATATTATTATTTTTTTCTTTATGATCTCATGTTATGCCTCTTTACTCTCATGGCTTTCCTATTACCATTTCTACTCCCTTAATAGGCTTTCTAGATCACCCTTTTCATTATATATTTTCATGAGGGTATCCTATTTACTTTTAGAAGATCAATGGATGTTAGGATCACTATATAGAGTTTTAAATAATGATTATGTTTTCATGTATAAAATTATGTGCTTATGTTTCTAATATTTTAACGACACCAGACCTATAGATCTTTGGATCGATCTCATTAGAAATAGTTTTTGAAAATTAAAATAATAAAATGTTTTATGCCTTGGTTCACTATAGTTGGTATCAGAGGATATTCTAGTTATTTTAAAAGATTAGTATTGGAAAAATTAATTTAAATATGTAGTAATATGTCTAATAATAGGATAAAAAAATAATTTTTTTGGTAATGCTTTGAGTATGTTGTTTTTATGAAATAAAATCCATGTTTTGATACTAAAATTATATGCAGGTTTTGGCAAAAATGTGCAGAGGGGTAACAACCCAGAATGGTACGATTGGGTAATAACTCAATTATCACTTATTGCACGATAAAGATGAAAAACTTCACACATGTTTTGATATTTCCAAATGATTTTATTTGGATAATTCATATTCTCTTTAAAAATCTAGTATGAATGATTTGAACATTTTTTAAAACATAATTAACTTAAGGATCCAAATAGAAAAATGTCCATGGAAAAGTTATATTGAAACATAAAGATCCATATGTCAGGTTTAATATATTGTGTATGAGTTACTAATTCTATTTTTATAGCTTAACTTTTATATACTTAATAATAAATATATTACCATACTTAACAACCCTTTATTTTAGAGAATGTATGGAAATATGTGGCATCGTGTTTGTGACATGTGTAATGAAAAATGTGGTGATTATCCTAATTAAATTCCCAACATGATAGGTTGAGGAGATAATAGCAACTTATATGTATTGTTACAGTTGACTGAAGTTATGAATATTGATGTAACTCACATGGAATTCCCCCCAATAAGGGAAGTTATAGTGGAATCCCTTATATGATATTGAAATTTATGTTTAAGTAGATTTTATGATACCACGATCACAGATCAATTGATTAACTCAATTGAGAAGATATCACATGTCCCTAAATTATCTGATAAAGGGAAGGCAATGTTGGTTTTTTATAGTCATGATGGGGATGTCAATTAGTTGTTGAAACTAATTAAGAAAATTAATCCCATAAAAGAAATAGAATTTATAGATGGGGGGGATCTCAAAATATTGTTTATCAATAAATATTTCTCTCACACTGTCTATAATAAAATTTATATTGGTTTCCTTACACTTTAGAAAAATTATGATGAATCTATTATATCTTATGAAGAGAACATCACAAGTATTCAATGACACACCTCTGTTTATTTCCATTAATAGAAAAAGTAAAATAGATCACTTATTTAGTGGTATAAATTCTTGTCTAAGAAGAGATTTTAACGTGCTCTAAAATTTGAGGGGGAAATTGGAAATTCTCATAAGTCTAATTGTAAGGACCTGATCATAAACATTAGATATTCAACTAATTTTAAAAACAGAAATCACAATCTTTTCCTAAATATACATTATTTTTAGTGTTTTATAAAATTAGGAAAAAAACATTCATAGTAAACCCATACATTAAATGTGGATACATATAACCATTATACTTTTTTCATAAATAAAAAATAATTAAAATAAAACATGATTTCTTATGCTGATATATCCTCACAATTTTCCTGTGATCTCATCCTTGTCCCAACAATTCCTTAAACCCTAGGAAAAACATATTAAAACAAGAGTTAAACCCAAAATTTCAACAAAGGACTTATAGTAAAGGAATAAATTATTCAAATGAATACCCATAAAAAATTTCATAAAAAACACCACTTTTTACACTAAAAAAGGGATCATCATTTCAAAAATACCATTGTGTTACCTTTTGAAAATCAAATGATTTCCATGAAAACTCACAAGCTAGTATATAAAAGGTATGTATGTACCTTGGGATATATTTAAAATAAAATAAAATAACCAGGAAGTATACTTCCATACATGTCCCTCTTACAAATTGAATAGCCATACGACCCACTTACATACCCATTGCATTTAAGGTTATTAGGTAATCACCTATCCTGGGATTATCACAGAACCACTCATCCTTGGTTTATCATGTAACCACCGGCCAAATTTTTAACTACAGTTATATATTCATAACATATAAAAGCTTATAATTTAAAAAATTCCACCCTTAAAATTTCATTTTCACTCATAATAAAACATTTCATTTTATATAAATAATCAAACCATTTTCAAAAAACCATTATAAAAAATTCAAAATAGCTTTTCAAATCCATGTGTCCCATACCACATTGAAACATTTGAATAAAACTTGAAAATTAACATTTTAAAATATTCATGTATATATAAACACATTCATAAAAACTATTTTGAAAATATAGACATAATAAAGAATTATTTTGAATAATTAATATTTAAAACATTTAAAATGATGTTTTAGTAAATGATTCCTTTAAAAATATGATATCATTGAAGTGATCATTAATCAAGTGAATTTATTATGTGTATCCATTTTAAATCCACATAAAACGATTGTAAATATACCAAAATATATTATAAATTCATTAACACATAAAATTATCATGAAATAATAAATAATTAGAAGTTTAACCCCAGGAATGGAAATTTGGTTAAGAATTCCCTTAATACTTTGTAACCAGTAGAATCTCATTCTAAATGAGAGGGTAACATTTAAAAAAAACATTAAATACATTGAGAATAAATATCTTCATTATATAAAATTTCAAAGGAGTGTTATATACAAATTATAAAATAATATAGGTGTATAATATCATAATACACCTTAATGAAACTAAATTGAGATGAAGTCCCTTACCTTGAGTCTGTTTCTTCAGGTATGTCCTTTTTATTATGGAATAAAAAATATATCTTAATAATTTACTTTATTTATAACATTTTAAAATTTATTATTCCTTTTATATCACTTATTACTATGTTATCATGTTATAACAATTATAAAATTATTTATGTTTATGTTGGATGTTTTGATGACATTTCGTGTTAGAGTCCAAAATGACTTTGGTATGATGTCAATATTCAAAGTGTTCATTGTAAAAAATCTCTAGAATAAAATGCATGACTTAATAATCTCTTTTATACATCAATTAAATTTTTAAATCAATAAATTAAATATTAATATAAACTACGTTAAAATCATGGGAGGGTAAGTTGTACGTACGCATGAGAAATGTTTCCATTTTACAATGATCCTTATGGAAATAAGGTAATTTTTTTTATCAATAAATAATGATAATATTATCACCAATATTATATTAATAATTTAAATACACTTATATATATATATCATCTGTGTGATGTGGTGCTGAGAAATGAATCATGTCGCCTCATGGAGGTGATAGCTCACCCTCACGCACGAATGACGTTATCATTTTTATGTTCATAGAAAGGTAAGAATGTGAATGATATATTATTATTTAATAATTAAAATTATATCATTAATATCATATATAAACATTGATTCATTCATTATAACATGATTTGAGAGATGGTTATGGAAAATTAATTATTTCAGTTCATGAGGTGGTAGTCTGTCTTACACATGAACGATAATTCTTTTCCCATTTCGTAGAAGTAGATATAGAGTTATGTGATGAAATTAACTTAATAAATACTAAATTCATTGAGTATATATTAGTACTTATTTCATCATGGTTGAATAATATTTTATGGAAATATATGAATAAATAAAATAGAAATATTTAATTAAAACTGATACCACTTCTTCGAACGACCTTTTTTTTCTTAACACCTTAAGACCACTAAGGATGGCGTTCTACCTGAAATAAGAGCTCCATAATTTTTTGAGGTAATATTTTATGTTATTTGAGTAGATATTTAATAAAAAATGTCTTTAATTATGAATAAAATTGAATAATGGGTACCCTCTTCTGTGGAGGGGAGAGGTACTCTTGGAATTTGTCAAATTATTAAATTAATATAAATTAATATTACATTTCAGATGGCTCCAAACTTACTTATTTAGAAAATTTTATTATCTGGGGTGTAAATAAATTCATACAATAAGAATTAGACATCTTTTGATTAATTTTTAATCCTTATCTTTTAGATTTAACCCTTATTTAACATTTTTAATTCTGATAATGATATCATGTAATTTAAAACTTGAGTGTTAAAATAATTACTATAAAATTAAAAAGGGAAAATAAATTTTTTATTGTTGAAAATATAATTATTTTAACAATATGTTTTTAAAATTTTTTATTTTTATTAATTTTCTATTATTTAATAATATATTAATTATTTTAAAAAACATTAATGACAATTTTTACACTATTCGTAAGTTTCCTTTTTAAAAATATCATAAGAGAATGATGTATTATAAAATATTATTTTACCTCATCACTATCATGTCAAATTCATACCAAAATTCCATGTATTTCATTAACTATAAAAAGATTTTATTTATTTTAATATTTCTAATATCATGTTTTTTTTCATCAATTAATTAAACAATTACTCCATCATAATTTGGTCAAACATTACGGTAATTATATTTTCACTAAAAATTTGAAATAAATTTAAATTATGTAAATAAATATTTTATATTTCTAAAAACAATTTATATTCAAACATATCCTTTATAAAATTCCATATTAAAAATATTTCTCTTGTTAAAAATAAATGTATGAAAACATTGAATTTCCTTTGAATATAATATTATAAAGGTTATATTATCATACAAAAGGCCATAAATGGTCTCATAACTACTATTAAACTAATTAAGGATAAAAATACTCAAAAAATAAAATTTTTATAGGTGTTAAAGAAATTTTATAAAATTTATAATATTTTGTTTCCCTTAATTACCTGATTTACCCTTAACCGTGGTAAAAAAATTACCAAAGTTACTTTTTATATTTTTTGAAAAAGTAAAAGTAAAATATATACTAAATTTGTTCCTCATAATTAAAAATATGGAATCCATTTTTCAAAATTACAAACACATAAATGGAAGACATTAATAAAAAATTTATCTCATCGACAGAACGAGAAAACATGTTTTTAAAGTAAAAACTTTCCAAAGATTGAAATGTTTTTATCCAAATTCAATGTGAAATTCATTAAAATAGCCTTAATAATATTAAATGATAAAATATTGATCTAAATATACTTAAAAACCATTCAAATATATAATTTAACATTGTATATATATATGATGAAAACAGTGTTCAATTAAAATTATTTATTTTTTTATTATTCATCAAAACATGAAACTTATCAGAAAATTACCATAACATTAAGCAAAGTAAATTTTTTATATTACACATTAAAATAAGAATTTTATTTTTTCAAATACAACTTATAAATATTTAAAAAACTATATTTAAAATAATTGTTCCATTAAAAGGAGGAAAAATTGTCTTTTTGAAAAATACTTCTTTTATCCGTAAAATTGGATTTATTCTTATATCATGTCTAGAAAACACAGAAGATAAATGTTTAAAATTATATTAAATATTATATACATATATATATATATATTTCAATAATATAATATAATAAGCATGATTAGTTTAATTATTGGTGTAAAAACAGTTGTTCACATTTAAATAGTTTTAAAAAACATTTCCTTTTATTTTAAAAAGGGTTTTACATTCATTTATAATTAGTTGGTCATAGAAATATATATAAATGTGTAAATAATATTTTAATAATTCAGTTATTCTTATTCATAACCTCTATTCTAATGTCTATGTCATAATGCAAACATTGAAATAATAATGTTTAGTTATTCGCTTAAGCTTGTTATAGTGTATCATATATGCTATTAATCATAGTGTATCATTTTAAAAACATTGGGATGTTATTTTCTCTTCCCTTTTTCGAAATTACATCCTATAAATTTTGAATTCGGTCTTGGTAACTATAGTTTTACTTTTCAAAATATCTTTATTTAAAACCCACATCATAAAAAGGATTAACAAAACTTTTACTTTAAAATAAATAAAATGAATTACGATTGTCACTTGAGATAATACATACTAAAATTCCATATTGGAAAAAATGGACAATGAAAAAAATAATAATCAATTTCATATAGAGGGTGTTATATAAAACTGATATGATAATGTTACCCATATCAAATCCTTAAATCCATGATGAGTTAAAAGGTTATTGATTTCATAGTAAGAAATGTAAATGGATAACATTTTTTTCCATTCAAAATAAATTTTATAAAGTTTATGAATTATTTTACTTATTGGAATATGAACACAAGGAAACATACTTACATGAAAATTATAGTTCCATCCTTTAATCTATTTCTACCACAAACTTATCTTTTTCTTCAAATAATTAGTATTCAAGGGAAATTGTTTTATACTGGAAGCACTAGATTCAACTTTTAGAGAATCACATAATCCACAAAAGATTAATTATCTATTTCTCCTATCATGAAGGATTAAGAAAAACCAAAAAGAATTAGATAATATAATATAAATGTCCAAAAAATTTAAGCCATCATTTTATTAAAAACTATATTAATATCCGAAATTCACTTGTAATACCCAACATTCAATATTGACCATTAAACAAATAACTATACTTAAAATTCATAAAAACTATTAAAACTAGGATTAAAATCCAATAATAATACTGATTATATCGCATAATCCTAAAAGATAAATATTATCATTTATCACTAAATAACATCAATCAATTTTAATTTCTTATACCAATAATTTAATTTCCTGAATCACATAATCTCTAATATATGATAATTATTTTGATAAATAACATGTATTACCATAAGTCCTCAATAAAATCTTGTATACTTAAAAAATAGAATTAAACATTTATTTATAAAAAAAATCCCATTTTATTCTATTTACCTTGATCATATAGGGTTCCCAAAATAGTGAACATATTCTAAAATAACCTTAATCAGTTAATCAACAAATAATTTTCCAAACACGTACTTATTTATTTTATTAAACATATATTTAGAAAATAAACTTATTATAATTCCATAAACTCATTTTACTAAATATTAAAATACATACTATCATGGTACTTCATGTAGGTTAGTTTTATGCGATTCACCCTTGTCTCCCTTCGGTTGTTGGTTCAATTTTCACATCCTTGCCAGATGCGACGGGTTGTCACCCATCATGTAGGTTGTCTTTTTTCTAAAAATATTTAATTATTGTAACATTACCTATATGATAAAGTCTTTAAAATAACCAAAACTTGTTTAAACCTAAAATTTTATCTCATATCTTTCATTTTTTCTTCTCAAAAAGTAATAACCCATAATTACAAAAAAAATAAATGTCTTTAAAAATACTGTTAGTCACTTTAAAATTTAAAAACTTAAAGCCTCAAAAGGGGTTTCTATGACACGAAACATTTGATAAACTTGAAAATTACTAACTCATGATGAAATCTATAACTCTTAAAATAACATCTCAATCTCTAGTGTTGTATGCACTGTACTCTGATGCCAACTGTAATGACCTGTGCTTAAATATTACATATTCTAGTTAATTTAAAACAAAAAATCACATTATTTTCCCTATGATATTTTATTTTTAGTGTTTTAGTGAATTAGGAAAAACTCTTACATTGTAAACTCATAAATTAAAAGGGTAATATTAAACTCAGTATTTATTTTTTCCATGAAATAATTTAAAATGAAAAATGATTAATTTTACAGATATATATTCACAATTTTCCCTTTATAAAATACTTGTCCCAACTCTTCCTTAAACCCTATGACAATTTTTTAAGACATGGGATGACAAAAAATTTTAGTAAGGTACTTAATATATATGAAACCATTTGTACACTAAAATACTTAAATAATATTGTTCAAACCATACCTTTTTATCCTAAAAAAGGTATTCATTTCAAAAAGATCAATATATTACGTTTTGAAAATCAAACGATTTTCACGAAAACTCATAAAAAATTATATAAAAGATAAGTTGGTAACAAGTGAAATAATGAAACCAAAATAGAATATCCATGTGTTTAGCTACCATACATGTCACTCTTATAATGTAATAACCATACAAATGACTCTTATACACAATGTATTGAATTTTATAACGTAACCACCCATCCTTGGTTTATCATGAAACCACATATCCTTGGTTTATCATAGAATGACGCATAAAATATTTAATTAACATTATATAATAATAACACATAAAATATTGTAAGTTACAACATTTCACTATTGAAATTTTATTTTCACCTATATGAAAAAAAATTATGTTATAGAATAATCAATCCACTTTCAAAACCCATTTTAAAAATTTAAGAATATAAAATAGGTTTTTAAAAGAAAGTGTCCCATACTAATTCTAAACATTTAAATTAAACTCAAAAATTATAATTTTAAAATATTTATTTCCATATAAATAAATTCATAAAAACTATTTTTAAAACATTGACCTGAAATAGAAATATTTAGAGGAATAAATCATTAAAATATTTAAAACGATGTTTTAGTTAAAGAGTCCCTTACCAATATCATATCATTGAAGTGATAATTAATCAAATGAACTGATAATGTGTATATTCATTAAATCAATATAGAACAAGTGTATATAAAAAATAATATATTGAAAATTAATTTTACAAATAATATTATCATAAAATAATCAAGGAGTATATGTTTAACCAAAATAATGGAAATTGGGTAAAGAATTATTTTACTACATTCTAATCTATAAAGTTATATCCCACATGAAAACATAAAATTTATCAAAACATTAAATATCACAAGAATAAATTAATTAATTATATAAATTATCAAATGAGATTTAAATACATCTTATTAAATAATATAGGACCAAAACATCAAAATACATCTCAAGGAAATAAAATTTTGATGATGTCCCTTTCCTTGAGACTGATTCATCATGTTTGTCCTTTTTATTCAAGAATAATAAACTTATGTTAATAATTTAATATTGTAGGGTCTTGAAAATTCTGCAAGGGGGGAATCCAATTAGCCCAAGACTTGGGAAAGGACCGAGACGGTCCACATACTGGATCCCAACAACAGTACGTGGCCGGTTTGGGGAACCGCAATTCCATGGGCTAGCGTCGTCCGTGAAGCGGAGGCGGGGCTCCTCCGTGGGCGCGAAGCAGGAAAGAGGCCAGGCCGGTCCACCGCCGCAAACCACGACAACCTACCCATTCCACTGTGAACCTCATCGTTCGCGGAATAGAGGTTGATTGGTGTGCCACCGTGAAGAAACCCCACCGCGACTCATTAAATATCAGTTGACCGAGTCGTTCACGGGTGGTGATTCCTTCATGGGATTCCGCAAAAAGTGCAGTGTGCCCATCAATACGGCCTCTTCACGACTCTATAAATAATTACTGAGGGGCACCAAAAATAAGAAGAGGAAGGATGGGTGAAAACCCTATGGGGAGACGCTGGAGAAATCGCTCCCAACGGTAATGTTCTCAGGCCATCCGCGGACCCCATATCGTCTGTGAACCCCATATCGTATGCGGATGCACTCTTTCACATAGAGGAGAAAACAAACCATGAACCACATCCAGCCATCTCCTTCACGGATGGCCACCCCCTCCGAGGACCAGTTTCATTCACAAAAAGAATGTGGGAACCCCTCCACGGGCGCGAAGTAGGACGAGCATTGTCCCCTCTGCAGATGCCCTTCGCGGCCATCTCCCTCGCGGCCAGATCCTCTGCAGACACCCTTTGTGGACAACCAAACCATGATCCACATGCAGCCAGCCATACGCGACTGGCTCCTTCGCGGATAGCCCCTCCGCGACAGTCTCATATGCGGCCATCTTTGCCGCGGCCAGTCCCTCGCGGCCAGTGGCGTACCTTCAAGAGGGCTGGAATCCGTTCAAACATTCCATCACTCCACCCCACGCTTTGCGTGTCCTTCATTCGGATCTCCATCTTCATTCATGTATGAAGGGAAAACCTAATGGCCTGGTCGCATGCCACATTGCCTCACCTACCGTCCTGGGACAACGCCTTGGAAGGCTTTTGACAACACTTTGAGTCAGGTCCTGTGTTTCTAACACAGTCAGCAGTTGACCCTCATTTTTTTATCCCCATTTCAGGCTAATGCAATTTGGATGTTGTGTTTCAAACACGGTCAACAGTTATCCTCCCTCGCCATTACACCATCATTGCATTCCGAATGTCAGGCATGTAATTCACACTTTCCATCTCGCTTTGTTCAAACTGATTCCAACGCGCTTGGCGTTATCCCACTTGTGTACTCACGCATAGGCGTTGGACCCCATTATATTCCTCAACCCACCAATGTGTTGGGATGCCCTCATGGCCAGGCATGAGGAATAAATCATGGGCATCCATCCCGGAGTAAGCCCCGACTTTATAGGTCACCCTCATGTGTAAGCCCCACTTCACCTCTCATGGACATATCTTTCGCGATGTGATCGTCTGGTCCCTACTACCTCTTGTTTCTCACACTGAGCATGACTCACGTGGGCTTAGTGTAAGCATCGACCATGACCTTCTCTTATAGGCCTCCTCAGAGTGTAAGCCCCCATCCATCACCCTCGGCCTCCTCAGAGCGTAAGTCCCAAGCCAATGCGAACTACGAGGAATTTGATTCCCTACTTTAGGGATACGTAGGAAGCCTCCATGAGGTTCAAGCCCGATCACCAGCGGACCCCTGGGTTCAACTTCATGTCGGTTCTCCGACGCTCCCATGCGAACTACGAGGACTTTGATTCCATAACACAGGGATACGTAGAAATACTCCATGAGGTTCAAACCCGATCACCAGCGGACCCCCTGGGACCACCTTCACGTCGGTTCTCCGACGCTCCCATTCGAACTATGTGGACTTTGATCCCTATCTCCTAGTAAGTGTACGAAGGAAACCTCCGTAAGGTTCAAGCCCAAAAATCGTTCAATCCGACTATCTTCACATCGGTTCACCGCGCCAATCCCAGCGCTGCCTCAATGAGTCCCGACTCCACGGGGTCATTAATCCACCGAGGGATGGTAAACCTCAGGCCTAAATGATTCCGAACCCCTGCATCCAGTTGACCATTTCCCACGAGGGTTAAATCCGTGGATACTATGCTTGGGTATAAAATAAATATTCACGAACACATGAATACGTCTTAAATCTATAAGAGAGTCCCTAAACAGGAGATAATTCCCCCCAAAAAGGGTGTGATGAGCCCGAATTCCCATCCTCTCGACCAATGTGACTTTTTAAGCGTCGCTGGTCAGACCATCTGGCAAACACCTGCCTTTGGAAAGCAGGTCCACGTGTCATCGGATAAAAAACCGTTGGTCATTTTAAGACCAACCCAAAACAAATATCTTGATAACATTTAAATTTTTATTATTCATTTAATATCACTAATTACCATGTAATTATGTTATAAAAGTTACTTAATTATTTAATTTCTTGTCGGACGTTTTGACATTATTTGGTGCTTGAGTACAAAATGGATGTTGTATGATGATAATTGTCAATGTGGTCATTATTAAATCATAACCATAATAATATTCAAGTAATAATAGTCAAATATATATATAAATTTTGATTTTTAATCCATACATTAAATACAGATATGAAAAATGAACTATATTTGAATCATAAAGACGGTAAATCGTAAGTACGCATGAGTGGTGTTTCATTTTCTAATAATCATCATGGAAAGAAGTTATGTATTATATTATATATAAATAATTATAATAATATCATTAATATAATATTGATAATTTAAATATAATTGTATATATATCATCCATGTGATGTGGTGCTGAAAAATTAATCACATCATTTCGTGGAGGTGATAGTTCACACGTACGTATAAACGGTTTTATTATTTTTATTTTCATGGAAATGTAAGAACATAAATTATATATTATAATTTATTAATGATATATATGTAATTAATATCATATATAATCATTAATTCCATCACTATAACATGTCTATGACCTCCTTTTTTTATCACCTTAAGACCACTAAGGATGGTGTTATGACTAATAGAAGAGATTTAGAATGTGGGGATGGATTCTATGAATATATTTTTGTAGATTGAATTTAAACCCAAAATGTTTTGATGTGTGTGTAAAATAGAAGAATGGGTTCCCTTTTTAAGATAGGGGAGGGAACTCTTGGGATTCTTCAAATTATTAAATTCATATAAATTATTTTAATATTAAAAATTACTCTAAAACGATTTATTTCTAAAATGGTATTATTTTGGAAGAAATAAATCCATCCGTTAAAAATTTGATAAGTTTTTACTGTTTTTTAATCCTTACTTTTTAGCATTAAACCTTGTTTAACCTTTGTAATTCTTATAGTTATATCATATAATTTACACTTAAAGGGTTAATATAATTACAATAAAATGGAAAATACAAATAAATGATTTTTTATGAAATTTTAATACTTATAAAATTAATTTTTCCTAATTTTATATTTTTATTAATTTTATATCACTTAATAAAATACTATTTATTTTAAAGTATCATTATGGTGAATTTTGACACTATTCATCACTAGACTTTTTAAAATATCATAACAACATGATATATTTTTTTTAAAAAATATCTTTTAATTAATCACTATCATGTAAAATTAATCAATTAAATTATTCGATGAAATTAATTATGTCAGATTATATTTATTTTAATATTTTTAACATCATTTATTTGATTCTTTGATTAATTAAACAATTACTTTATCATCATTGTGTCACCATTTATGGTAATTATTTTATCATTAAAAATCAAAAATAAATTACAATTTTGTAGATAAACATTTTATATTTATAAATTCTCTTTATATTCAAACATATCCTTTATATAACCCCATATTAAAAATATTTATCCTGTTAAAAGCAAAAGTATGACAAAAATTTACTTTCCATTGAACATAATATAATAAAGGTTGTATTCTCATCAAAAATGTCATAAATGGTCTCATAATCGATAATTTAGTTCATAGAGAATATAAATACTCTTCCAATAAAATTTGGAAAAGTTTTTATCTAATTTTTTAATATATATAATATTATGTTTACCCATAATTTCTTAATTTACCCTTGACCATACTAATAAGAATTTCCAATGTCACTATTAATATTTTGTACAAAAATAAAAGTTAAATATTTAATAATTTTGATAATTTTGATTTAAAATATAGAAAATATTTTTCAGAATTCCAACCACTTAATTTTCATTAATTAATTAAAAAATAATCTCTTTGATGGATTGAGAAAGCAGTTTTTTAAAGTAAAAACCTCCATAGATTAAAATGGTTTTACATCCAAATTCAATGTGAAGTTGATCCCAATTAAATTCATAGGATTAATTGATAAATTAATTTTCTAATTAAACATTAAAAATATTAAAATATATAATTTATAATCATAATAATTTTGATGAATGAACTGATTTCAATTAAAATGCATTATTTTTCATTATTCATCCAAACATTAAACATTTAATATTAATTCCAAAATTTCAACCAAAGTAAATATTTATATTTTCATGTAAATGAATAATTTTATTTTTTAAAATTTAATTAATTAAATTTCGAAAATCTATATTTAAAACTATTCTTCCATCAAAAGGCAGCAATACCATCTTTTTTCAAAAATACTTCTTTTATCCACAAATTTGGATTTGTTATTATCCCATATCTATAAAACACATGAGATAAATGTTAAAATTATGATTTAATGTTATATATATATATCATTAATATAAAAAACAATAGTGATTTGATTATTTATTGGTATAAAACACCATTGTAGACATTTAAAAAGATTTTCAAAAAAACATTTCCATTTATTTTTAAAATAATTTTTCATTCATTTTTAATTATTTTGTCAAGGAATTATATATAGATGTGTAAATAAATTTTCTTAATTTTTTTATTCCTTTTCATACCTTATATTCTAACTTCTAGGTTATCACGGTAATATATAAATAATAATATTTAGTTGTTCGGTTAAGCTCGATGTAACATAACTTGTATGCAATCGAACAAATTTTTTCCTTTTAAAAAATCAAGATGGTACACTCGTTGTACTAAATATATAAATAAGATAATAGATTTTAACTCTGTGGGATCACCAAATAAAACACATGATGGTAAGAAATTATAACACCACACCTGTAAAAACTATACAAAGAAGAATCTTGGAAACTCTCTAAGGGGACTATGAAATGTTTCAAGTGTAGAAAAGTGGGACACGAATAAAACAAATAATTCAATGAAATAATTTTCATATCAATCCTTATTCTATTTTTATGTTCTTCAACTATAATGAATTTGGACAATATTCCAACCAATGCACTAATCCAATGTTTGTTAAAGATAACAAATGACAACAAATCCTTATACCAAGAGAGAAAGGGTTGGATTATATTATCACTATTGAATAGGTGTATCAAGAAAATTGTGTGGTGATATATAAGATAATTATTCTTTATATAACAGGTAACATACTATTTTAATTTGGTTCTATGCATTTTTTGATATCATGAAATTTTTATACAACTATTCTAACCCCAATTAAAAACATCGAGGTTATGTTATCAATGAAAAAAAAATAAAGTTGTGATTCGTTAATCTGATCACCCTAACTCTTACCAAATTATTATATATGGTATTAATCTCCCAATTAACTTTATCAAAATACCTTTAGATTCATTTGATGGTAAATTAGGAATAGATCGATTGTCTTCATATAGACCCCACATCAACTGGATGGAGAAGAAAATCACTTTTTATATCCCAAATTACCCTCCAATTTTATATAATTATATGTTATATGATTATCTCCTATTCAAACTTCACAAAAAAATTGGATATTTATTCCTTTTGATGAGCATATCTAGATCAAATGATTAAAACAAAGGAGAAGATGACTCTTGAATACATGACTCTTATAAAGGATTATGATGATGTATTCCCTAAATAATTGTCTTGTCCTCCTCCTGGTCAAGGGGATGAGTTATCAATTTAACATATACCTAGATCTATGATAATATACAATAAATTTTATAAAATATCCCCCACTAAACAAGATTAACTAAATAAGAATTTATAATAAAATTAGGAAATTTGTTTCACACACCATTATTATTTACTAAGGGGTGTGTCAGTTCTATTTTTCAAGAAGAAGAATGAGTTAATGTGTCTATATATTTATTATCCTGAACTTAACAAGATAAAAATAATGAATATGTATCCTCTTTCATATTTTTTTGAATTGTTCAATCAGTTATGCAGAGATCAATATATCTCTAATATAGAAAATTGATCAAGATATCATCTATTAAAGATGAAGAAGGAGGATATTATGAAGTCTACCTTTCATAAAAGTTACTAGAAATATATGTCCATAGTCATTACATTTATAATCATGAATGCAACAGTGGTTTTTGTGGCCATAATTAATAGAGTATTTTGATAATACCTAAAAAAATATGTGTTATTATTTATAGATGAAATTATTGTATAATGTTAAATAATGGAGGATTGTGAAAATAATTTGAGTATTGTTCTGGATAAATTGAAAAAGGATACGTTCTATGGAAAACAAAGTAAATGTCACTTTTGGATGGAGTAAGTATCATTGTTTGGGAGTATTATAAAAAGAGATATTTTTGGACCATTATAATATGATTGTGAATAAGTAATTTTCAAGACCAAAATCTATTATAGGGATTCATAGCTTCCAATATTTATCTGGCTATCATAATTAATTTATGATAACATTATCTATATTTTCATACCCACTAACATGGCTAACTATTAAGGGAATGAAGCATGTCTAGACAAATGAAAATGAATATATCTTAATCGAGATGAATATTATGAAAATAATACACCTATACTCACATGAATTACAACCAGGGAAGTATTTTTTATTTATGGTGATTCTTTAAAAAAGTTTTTTGTTGGTTTACTCATTAAGAATGATAAGGGGATATCATATTCCACAAGATAGTTGAACGTTAATGATTAAAATTATCTAACACAAATCCTAGATTTGAATGTTATAATCATTTTATTGCTGATATGGAAGCATTGTCTCTATTGATATAACTGTTATATAAATATATGAACCATAATAACCTAAGATATATATTAACAAAAAAGGAGCATAATATGTTTCAATAAATAAGTATGGAGTTAATCATGGATTATGACTTCTCAATCCACTTTCATCCAAGGAAGAAAATAAAGAGTAAAATACTCGGAGTATTAATGTTTATAAAACATTATTTACGATGAAGATTAAGTAGGATCCAATAATATTGGACATGAAAAGGGTAGACATGACATATATAAATAAAGAAACACCATCCTACCTTTACTGACTAATTTATCAACCATTACTTCTATAAATAATTAATAAATATCAAAGGAAAAATTTAGATATTTATGAGAAACTAAATTCTATAAGAAAATGAAAATAAATAGAGTTCATTATTAGTGATTAAGGAATTCTGAGATTTTGTTAATTAATTTATATTCCATCAAAGCTGGAGAAAAAAATTATCTACTATGTCATTATCATAGATAAAAATTCCCCGTCTACCATGGAAGCATGGAGATTTATAGAGATCTCCATGGGAACTATTAGAGGTAAAATATAAAGAAATATATTGAAGAATATACATTAGAAATCCTTGTGTGTTAGAAGGTGAATAATGAGAGGAAAGTATACAAAGGGATGATGCAACCATTTATTATACCATCATGTAAATGAAAAAACATCATTATGGATTTTTCACAGATCTTATAAGGATATTGAAGTGGAATATTTATATATGGGTAGTAGTAAACAATATTTTAATGACTGCACACTTCATTTCCATTTAGTGGGAATTCTCACTCGATCACCTTGAAAATAAATAAATTATATAAGTGTTAAGGCTTCATTGAATACCACAATAAATTATATCTGATCCATATCAATGTTTTTCTAAAAAATTTGTAAGAGTATTTAGTATTCTCTAAATATAGAGCTAAACTTCAATATATCCAATCACCCTATACTAATGGATATTATAAAACAATTACCCAAACACTTGAGGATATTTAGAGACATTGATTTATGGAATTAAAGGGAGGTTGAGACCAACATATTCTATTACAAAAGATCTCATATGAAATTAGTTTCCACTCAAGAATTTAACTGGCCCCATATGAACCCCTCTATTATAATCTGTGTAGAGTAGCAAAATTCTTGGATGATGTTTTTGAATGAATGTTTCTAGGACCTGAGATTTTCAAATAAATCGTAAAATAGGTCAACTGTATTCAATAACACCTAAAGAGGGGTCAATGTTGATAGAAGAGTTATGTTGATAATTTTTTATGAGACTAAGAGTTTAAGGTCATTGAAAAAGTGTCACATCTTCATGGAAGAGATTCAGAAGATTTGGGAAGAAGGGGATGTTAAGTCCAACATATATTATCCCCTATAATATTATTGATTATTTCCAAATGATTTAATGATGATTATTTCTCCAACCATTCATATATAATGTAGATAATGTTTTCTAAATATCTATCTTGAGGATGTTCATTCTAGATCCCTAACATGTAATGAATTAAGAGGTTGTGCAGTTAGAGTATTCTATCTCTTATGAGGAGTAGTTGGTGATGATCTTGGACTGCATAAAAAAAGTTTTGTGAAATATTAAAAATCACAGAGTCAAGGTACATTGGTGAAACCATAAGTATAAAGGGACAAAATGGGAACACAAACTGACAATGAAACAAAAGTGCCCATATTTGTTTACGGTATTGTATGGAAGGAAATGTTGAGGGTGAAATTTTTTGACAGGGGGTGAATGTAACTACACATAATATATATATATATATATATAATTACTTTAGGAGTATATATTTGTGTAATATAAGGTAATATATATGATAATAACTTACATCTATTTTTAATTACTTTCAAATATAATATTTATATAATATTACCTTTGAAATAACAATATAACATTTGGTATAGTAATAATGTAGACGTATTTCATTCTATAAATTAAATATTCAAGAAAATGTTTCTTATTTATTTTTATGTACTAATATATAAAACAATTTCTATTACTAATATAATTTGAGTAAAAAATGGATTCCATTTTTTAATTCATATTTTTTAAAGGATATTAGGAATAATTTTTGGTACCTTTTAAAATATTTTATGTTTGTGTTAAATAGTGATTTTTTAAATTTGTTTTAATTTTTTATGATATTTTCATAAGATAATATTCATTTTTGAATTTTTAAACACTGAACATGCATATTAAAAATAAAACTTATACACTCTAAAATTTTAGTTCGAACTTAGAAATCATATATTTATTAGTTTTGGAGATAAAGAATATTAAGTCCAAGTAAATAAATAACTATTTTAGACTTTTAATAAAATTAAATATTATTTTTTAAAATTTCTATTTAATTTATTCCTAATAGAAAAAAATTATAATAAACTAATTTTAATTGAAAACCAAATACATTTACAATATTATCCCACACATAAATGTTAATCGTAAAATGAACTTATTTAAAAAATATTTTCTATGTAATATGTGTGATAATAATAAAAATTATTTTCCTAACACATAGAAACATTATTTTATAAAAAAATTTCCATATTTTAAATCATAATGTAAAAAATATTAAATTATTTCCTTTTTGTATTCTATCATTAAAATCAGTAACAGATGGTGAAAGTGGAGTTACCACGATAAGGGTAAATTAAGGTAAAGGTTGTTTAACAAAGTGAAAAAGTTTAAAACATGTGAGAAACATGTATAATATTTTATTTTGGAGGGATTTCAGAACTTGTCACATTCAATACATAATTATTTTCCATTTTCTGAGCCTTGTCCGTGAAAATTGGAATGATATTTTTATAAGAAACAAAATAATATAGAAATACCAATATCATTATTTATAAAATGGGCTCACCTCCTCAAAATTTATCCACCCATTAAAAATATTAGATTATCCTAAACTATACCATAGTCCCTCCTTAACACCCTCCCAGTTCCACTAAACCATTGATCAGTAATAAACCAAAACCCACACATCGAGATCCGGTGTCAGAATCAGGATCTTTACATTTATGACTTTGATTCCAATAATTGTGACCAAATTTATTCCATCCACACATTACAACATAAATAAGAAAAATTGGGTCACACAAATTCTCAAAGATATTTTAGGTTTATAGTTTTAGGTAATTTGGACATACTCCCACATAAATAGTACCCCTGATGTTAAAGGAACATTTCTACCACTTAACTATACTTTCCTTAATTCTCATTATGTCTTCATCATCATCCATATGAAATTACTTCTAGAAATAATTCATTAAACCTTCTGATTTATAATCTCATGGAAAGAAAAATAAGGAGGGTGATCTCAAATGGGCAGTAAGGGAATATGTAATCATTAATAAATGAATTTCATTATTGATCATAAGAAGTGCATAAGTGTATGATAACATAAACAAAATTCATGAGTATAACATAAGAATACTCATACCCATCAATACCTAGATCATAAAACATGAAATAATGGGATAATTATTTAACAAAGGAAATAGTCATAATAATATATAATCATGAGCCATGTAATATCAATCATGATCAAATGAAACATCATTCACCCATTACAAGAATAGATAAAACGTATTAGTATATAGTAACATAATATTGTAAAAATGTTGTAGAACCATTACAATTGGAACAACCATACATATGACTTCCAAATATAATTTTATAAAGAACATAATAATTACACAATTTTTTTGAGTGTTATATGGGTGAACCCATCATATAAGTTATAACAATATCACCCAGCACTGTCTGGGTGCACCCATCATTAATAATGTCCAAGAATAGAATAATGAAAAAGAAACATAGAGATTTAATTTCTTCACAACCCATTGAAAAAACCTTTATTATTTTCAGAACATTTTTAGCTCATATAAAAGAAATAGGTTCCATCACAATGTATTTAGAACAAGATTAAATCATGGAAAAGAAACAGGTTCGACAACAATCTCTATGAAATAATCATAATCCATACTAATAAATAATGTGAGTGTTATAAATACATGACATCCTCAGTATAGGATAAGAAATAATAAGGGATATTGACATTGATGAATTGAAATACCATTAAAATATCAATGAAAACAATTTTTAGGAAAATAATCTTTTCATTTTGAAAATCACTTTTTAAAACATAAACCTTTTTTGAAAATACTTTTCTTGGAATTTTTTTTGAAAAAAATTATTAAATTCCATAATATTAACAAAATATTTTATATAAAAATAACCATATAAAAATTCAAATACATTTTCAAATAAATGATGGTCATGGCGGCTGGTAATTTCAAACAAGCCTTGAAGAACATTTGTTTTTCCTGGTAAAAAGGATATAAAACTACCTTGATCAGAAAGTGACAAGAATATTACTATGAAAAATTTTATTTAGGGAAAATAGGGTAAAATTTTAATTAATAAATAATTTTAAAAATGTAAAAAACATTATAAAAATATTTTTAGAAAACATTGTAGTTGATGAAAACAGATTTCTATCCGAAGAGAGAAATGTAGTGGGATTTTCATAAAAACATTTTAATCAACAATTGTATGTACCAAAGAGTGTAAAAATAAAACTATCACTTTTAAATATCATGAATTACCATATAAGAATAAAATTCATGATTTTATTGAGTTATGTATCAAAATATGTTATCATTGGAAGTATAATCATTAACCATCCCAATAAATGATGAGATTGTAACATAAACTCTTACCACTTTGGTATCATTCAATCATAGGCTCCACAAAAAGATCATGTTAAATGAATCATAAAATACCATGAGAATAAATAAATTCATGATATTACATGTAAAACTGGTATGTATATTCACCTTATAAAATAATATGGGTTCATAACACGCCATATGTCTCAACGAAGGAAAACTATGACGAAAAATTCATTGCCACTTTTGTAAATTGGGACCATAAAACCCATTACAGATATATTCTAAAATAGATATTAAAATTCCCATAAAATTTAATGATAATAATCATAAAATATATTTATGGTTTGTATATACAACACACATTAAATATTAGTGGTGAATATGGCATATATCTCACATAAATAAAAGATATAAGAGAAAAACCATACCTGGAGTCTGATTCATCATGTATGTTCTTTATCATCCAGAATAATAAAAATATTAAAATTATTTACATACTTTAGGACCTCTTAAAAGTTTATTTTTTATTTATTTCACTTATAAACAAATTATATATAATTACTTGATCAATTAAGTTTAATTCAAATCTTTTGCCTATAATCGAATTATGTGTCAAAAATGACTCTGGTATGTTAAGTATGGTAAAAAAAGGTTATTATTTAAACATATAAAAAATAATTATAATAATTATATATTAATAAAAATTTTGAAACCAATCATGAAATATGGTTATGAAAAGTAAACTAACCTTGTGATCATAGAGATGATAGGTCGTATCTACGCATGAGTAACATTTCAATCTTTCAATTATCATTATGGAAATAATTTAAAAAACTTTTTATCTATATTGAATAATAATTATATAATAAATAAAAAATTTAATTATATACACTTATATATATTATGGTGTAAAATGAATCACATCGTTTCGAGGAGGTGGTAGTCGAGACGTCTAAGAATGACATTATCACTTTTTAGTGGATGAAAAGGTAATAATGAAATTGATATATTATTTTTTTAGAAAGATAATTATTTCATTAATATCATATATATTCATTATATGTAGACTTGTTAAAACATTAGGGAAAAACACTTTACATAGCCTCATGAGGCGATAGTCCACCGTATACACGAGTAACGTTGTCGTATACCCTATGATATATAATTATTAATGTTATTTATGAGAAAATTAATCTAGATGTATAGTGGTGTTATATATATAATATATAAACTTTATATCCATAACTATTTCAAACCTTGAGAGGTGGTAATGGAAAAACAAACGACATTGGTTCGTGAGGCAGTAGTCCACCGAACTTGGGAACGATGATCTCATAACCCATTTTAAGGGTGTGTGGGTGTTGTAGTTTGTAACCATAAATTAAAAAAAATATAAGTATATTTATTATACTATGGTTATTATATAAAAATGTTATAAGATAAATTTAATGTTGTGGTGAATGAAATAAAACAAAAATGCTCATTTATTAATGATACCTCTTCATTAGATAATTCCATTTAGTTTGAACCAAAGGCCTTACTGGGATTTCATTATACATAAAGTGAGGCATATGTGATCAGAGAATTTAAGTTTTAAAGTTATTTTTATAGTTTTTTGACAACCAAAATGGCTTGAGAGGTGTTAAGAAGTGAGGGGAGTGAGTTCCCTTTTATAGTTGAGAAGGAGTGTCATTCTTGTAAATACTCAAAAGTATTTTCTTTTAGGATATATAAATTACCTAAATTGGCACCAAAATTGATAATTAATTGTGGGGGAATTAAAGTTTCTATAAAAACCTCCACCACAAAATTAAACACATTTTTTTAAAAAAAAACCCTTTAACTTCAAAAATTATTTATTTTTTCATTTTGGGTTTTTGTTAAGTTAAATAGTTTTCTAACCTAATTAATTTATCCATTTAGAATAAATTAATTTGGTAATTATTAAAATAATAATAATAACTAATTCAAAATATTTAAGCCAAATTATAAAATTAAAATCCACTATTTATTAGATATTAATTTTAAAAGAAGTGCATGTACTGAGAAAAAACATTGTTGAAACCCTAACCGTTCCAATAATGTTTTTACTATTTTAGGGTCAATATATTCATTATAAAATAATAATTGGTCAATTAATGGAAAATATTTTATATTTTTAAACATTAAAAAATTTATTCGTGGAAGATAATATTTTATGTAATATTGAATCACTTAATAAAATATCGTTTATTATAAAATAAAATTAATGCCAATTTCCACATTATTTATTTAATTTAAATTTTAAAATAACAAGACAATTTTTGAATTTGAATATATTATATTAAAACTTTTGTAATATGATAAATTCATATTAAAAATTAATAGAAGCTAATAATTCACTCAATTTACTTGACTTTTAATATTTTAATATCATTTATTTCAGTTCATTATTAACTAAATAGTTACTATGTTGGCATTTGATAATAATTTTGAAAAATAATTTCATCTACAAAAATTAAAGATGAATTATCATGATAAAAAAACTCATTTATCTTTCAAAAGGATATATTTAACTGCACATATGTTGTTTTTTCCCTACCCCAAATCTTTACAGAAATCAAAAGGAAAAAATATTCCTTTTTATCTTTTTGATTACATAAATTTTTATATAGGTCATATTCATGATCTTGTTTACCACAAAAAAATAAAACTATATCATATTGTCATATTTGAAGCACCAAAGGATTGAATAACAACCGATAAGGGTGGTTGAATTAGTTTTTCAATTTTATAAGATTAGATACATATATAACATGACCCCTATAACTGATTAAAGTTTATATCATTATTATATTTTAATGAATACTCATGTATGAAAATTTATGAAAGAAATTAAATCTAACAGGATTTACAAGGTTCATCCTCAGTGTGAGAACCTATATCCTTGACATTGCCACTCCCTTTGTTGAATATAAGTTCACGTGAATGAATAAGTGAATAAAAAGTATTCCAAAACTTATTAAACACCTTCTATATCTAGGTAGGAATGATTATACTGAGTCTATTTTCTCTAAAAAGTTTACATACAAAGAATTGATAAAAAAACAAGTATTTCAAACTCCTCCAGAAAATATCTATCTGGATCCTCAGTACAATGGGGTTGGATCCAAGTCTCCTTGTTAGATAGAGCTAGGTCCGATATACTCGGTATGATGAATTCGGCATGATAGATGTAATATGATTAACCAGTTTTTAGTCTGAATTACTCAAACTCTACTCAAATTACCAGTCTGATCCTCCTCAACCAAGTAAACCAAAACATTCAAATTTATAAACTTCTAATGAGGTCTCAGTCTAGAAATATAACTTGGATATGAATCATGAAGCACTATGCCTTTTCCGCTCACATGAAAGGTTGCAAAGTATGAATGTATTTTGTTTTTATTTATAAGAATATCAAAAATAAAATGGTGGGAAACCAAAAACATTTATGACAAACGTAATTTAAATAATAGTATAATATTTAATCAAATTTTAATTTCATATTTGACCATTTCAACTCTTCATAAACTTTTATATCCTTCTTAAGTCTTCTCAGTAATCATCTTTCTTTAACATACTATCATTTATTTAGTGCAAAGGAACTTCCTCAACTCTGTAAGATGAAACTTCCTCAAATAATTACTATGGAACTTTCTAAAATCATAATTATGGAACTTCCTCAGCTAATTTTGATAGAACTTCCTTGGATCATTACTATGGAACTTCCTCAGCTCATTACTACAGAACATTCTCATCTCATTACTATGTAACATCCTCAACTCATTACTATAGAAGATCTTCAGCTCATTACTATGGAACTTCCTCATATCATTTCTATGGAACTTCCTCAGATAATTACTATGGAAATTCCTCAACATATTCTAAATTGACTTTCCTTTTCAGAGTCTGTCCCACTGAACTCCTTTCTCAGAGTCTGTCTGATTGAATTTCCTCCTCATAGTTGGTCCAATGAACTATCATCCTCTTAGTTAGTTTTATTGACTTTCCTCCTCCGAGTTACTATGATTAAATTTTATTCTCAGATCTAATCCAATTAAAATTTCTTCCCAGAGTCATTCCAATTAACTTTCCTTCTCATATTTAGTCTGATTAACTTTCTATCTCAGAGTCATTCTGATTAACATTATTTCTCAGGGTTAGGATGATCAAACTTCCTCAACTTTAGTCTTATGTTGTAACTCCCCAACCCCAGTTACCCAGAGTCGGTGCATTATTGCGTAACATTGTCATGATCACAGAAGATCATGTCTCGAAAGACCGATTAGTTTAGTAGCCTTGAAAACACTAGATACATTCATAGATGTTACATTACATCATAAAGCGAAAAACTACAATAACAAAGTCTCCAAAGTCTACACTCATATCCTCTTCTGACTATCCCTGCAGGTCATTCATAGAATACTTCTTCACATACAAGAAAATATTAAAACATTGAAAGGGGTGAGCTCAGATTCTCAGTAAGGATAACAATATTGTGGAAGCTTTCATAAATAAACATTAACATTTAAGGAAATGTATAACTAAAACAAAATCCTTTTTAAACTTGAACTTCAGCATAATATGGCAAAAATAAAATTAAATAATGTCATTTACTTACTCACATGGATATTCTACTAGTCGAATAATCACATGCAATATCAATAACCACTTTCATAATGATGGAATGCATAATGCCAGACTATCATAACCACGTATCCAAAGCCTCATGCCAAGACTACAAATAAGATTTTGTCAAGGCCTCGTGCCAAGACACTAGTTTGTCTCATGAGACCTACCTATGCATCGAGGAGCTATAGCGGGCTCCACCCGTCACTTATTAAGTCCAATGCATTCCTCATATGAACAGGTTTAAACATATCATAAACCATAACATAATTGTATCACATAAAAAATGCATAAAGGAAACATAAGATTTCCACACTTCAATCACAAGATATCAATACAACACATTGATATAATAAAAACTTTATCAAAACCATTTTCAATACCAAAATATAAGAAAAGTAAAACATGGTATTTATTTTTATTTTAAAAAAAGTTATGGCTTGTAGAGGAATCCGAAACTCAAATAGTGATCACGAAGGCGGAGAAGTCGTTGTCGCTGCATACGTACGACAATAAAAACATTCCTTTTTTTCATTTAGTAAAATGCTTCGTATAAAAAAATATTCCTTTTGAATAAACGTAAAATTCAAAGGGGTTTATACACCATATAAAAGAAAGTTGTGTATAAAACAAAATATGCCTCAATGCTAGGAGATTGAGACGAAGTCCTTACCAAGATCATTTTTTTAAATAAAATAGATCTATTATGTGTATTCACTATAAGTACACATAAAGAAATTAAAAATACAATATAGGACATAGTAATATCTTGACATAATTTGAAAGTAGGAGATTAACCCAAAGAATGGAAATTGGGTTAAGAAGTTTCCTTACCTTGTGTCCGACTTGACTCGATCGTTCTTTAATCTCCTGAATAATAAACTAGAGTTAATTTCTATTTTCATAAGAACCTTTTTCATTTTCATTATTCCTTTTATATCACTTATTACAATGTTATGCACATTATGTAATTATTTATGTTAATAACAGTCGTTTTGTCGATCTTTGGTACTTGAGTCAAAAATATACATCTTATAATTACAAGTTGTTCATGTGGTGAAATATCCATTATATCTAGAATTATATTCATGATTTAGATATCATATATAACATATATATCTAGTATATACATGCATTTATAATATTAAATAACATTTAGAGGTAAGAAATGAAATGCACCTTTCATGGAGACGGTAAGTCGTACGTACGCATGAACGCTACTTTCATTTCTATTTCATATTTTAATGGAATGAAACATAATTATATAAAGGTATAATATAATTCCAGTATAATATAATGTATAATACCATTTACTCCATCCTTTATACATCCCACATATGGTATTAACGATTCAAATCACTTTGAGGGGGCGGTAGTCCGCACTTCCTAAAATGAAAATATCGTGTTTACCCATAATGGAAACCACAAAGGTTTTCCATAAATGAAAAATACAGAGGCTTAAGTAAAACATAAACATATTATATATCATATATAAATATAGTGACATTTTAATTTCCACCTTTGAAGGTGTTATATGAGTGTTGAACAATCATCGTTTCGTGAGGTAGAAATTCGCCATCCACAGAAACGGTATGTTCTTTAACCATTAGATGTATGTGTGTGTAAGTTTAGCTCGAATAATTCTTATAAAAACATCCTAGTATATTTATGATACTGGTTTTGTTACAAAAGAAATGGATAAAAAGAGTTTAGGGGGTTGGAGAAGCAAAATAAAACAAAATAACATAAGAGAAGACATTACCTTAAAATCGGGTCACTCTTTTTTGATTTGAGCCAAAGGAATACTTGGGAAGAATTATGCCTAAAGTGAGGCTTCTAGGAGTAAGAGAGGGAAGTTGGTAGAGTATTTGGGTAGAGTTTGGACGAGCCAAATGGCTTGATGGTCTGAATAAGGTGGTAGTGGTGCCTTATATAAGAGAAGAGAAGGGGCACTCTTGGAAAGATTGAAATGTAACTTTATTATGAAATGATTTTCGGATTGTAAAGGTCCCAAAAGGATATATTTATAAGATAAGGTGATAAGGGTTTGAAATCTAATCATCCAATAGGTTTTTGACAAGTGTAAGCCTTGGATTTTACCTTATCTTTTCATTTTATTTAAATCGTCAATTAATGAGGTAATCGTTGCATCATCATGGTGTCATAAATAATTTAATTTATTTAACGTCTAAAAATTATATAAAATATATCATGATGTAGGAAATCTTTTTATCTTTATAATTAATATTTATAGTCAAAATATGACTTGTATAACCCCATTTAAATTTTTTTTAGTAAAATAACTCATGTTTGTGACATTTTTATTTTAACATTAAATAAAAAGTTTTTAATGTCATTTTCCTACCAAAGTGGCTCCATGGAGTCCCCAACTTGACCCATGGATTTTATTGGACGGCCATGACTCATCCAATAGGGGTAGGACAAGTGTAAAGGTCATTTCATATTTTTATAATACCATTTTTACCTTAAATTTCACTAATTACCTTTAATCGCGATTAAGTAAACTTAAAAGTTACTATTCACAAAAAAATTATTTTAATCCTATTGAACCACATTTTAATTCCTAATGACAACCATGTATGTCAGATTTTTGAAAATAAAATCACAGAAGTGGTAATGTTTCATTTAAACAAAAAATCAGTTTTTTAACTACCACTTAGTGGTTTCACTATTCATCAAAAATTGAAGTTTTTCAGAATAATGCAAAAATTTCACCCTAAGCAATAATTGATATTCTGAATTAAAAAATGATGTCTATTTTAAAAAATTCCAAACATATAAGATGCATTAATAAATTTTATAACTAATTCCCGCTGTCACAACAAATAGCGTGTTTTTAAGAAACAATATATATCAAAATATTGACAATTGTTTATGTCCAATTTCAAAGTGAAATTAATTCTAATGAACACCATTGGATAAAATGGTAAAAATATATTCTAATTATACTTTAAAATCACTCAATAGTATAATTTATCACTATAAATTATTTTGAGTAAAAAAGTTGTTTTTAAGTATTTTTCACTATTCATAAAAAATTGGATGTTCTCATAAAAATACCAAAAATTCAACATAGGCTAATTTCGATATTCCAAATCTAAAAACGAAGTCCATTTGGCAAGATAAAATTTTAAAAATTAGGAATTACTATTCATAACTGCTACTTTTATTGGTTATGGTGTGTGTTATAACTCGAAGTTGCGTACAATGCAAGCTATTGCATTATTGAATGAGAAGCGTATCGTGGAAGCTCGGGGGGTTACATTCTATGCTACTTCAATAAATTGCGTCGTCGAAATTTGAAACTTTTCTTTGAAAATAAAAGGTTGAAAATAGAAAATACATTTGTGGAAAACCCACATCGAAAATAAGGTTAAAAAATATAACATTAAAATAAAGAAAGAGAAGTACAATGGTCACCTGAGATATCCCATACTAGGATTCTATGAAAATATGGATATGGAAGAAAAACAAACCAGCTAGGTCTGATGGAGAGTTGTAGAAAACATGATTAGGAGAATGTTAATAATAAGAAAATCACAAACTTGTGATTGGTTAAATGATCATTGAATCCTCAGTTTGAAAGGTTAACCGTCAACGTTTTTGTTTTAAGTTACCTTTAATAAAGTTGAGGAATTTATTTAAGAGATTTACTAAGAATGTAAGGAAATATACTTACTTGTCGTGTAGACTTTCATTCTTTAATAAATTTTTACCACAAACCCATCTTTCACTCTAAATGGTAACAGAACTCAAAAATATTCTATTTATCCTAATTGTATAAGGTTCTAAATATTACCACATACCATTTAGATTATGAAAACTATTTTGTAATAACCAGGGACTTCCTGTAGGCTAGTGGTAGGTAATAAAGGCATGTCGCACTATGGTTGTGGGTTCGATTCCTACAGCTTTGTCCAACGCGACGGGTTATGCCCCACCCTGCAGGTTGTCCTTTTCCTAAGACTATAGTATTATAATATTCCAAAAATAATCTTCAGAAATGTTTTAACCTTAAACAATACTATCTAAAGATCAATTTAATCCATTCCAACCTTTATAGTTATCCAAAATACCTCTATCTAAACTTTCTCTAAAAGGTCTCTAAATTCCAAAATCAATTGTAACATCAGATTCCCCAAACAAATTAAAGTTTCTCTTTTTGTCACATACTAAAAATACGATTACCTTCATCATATTAAAACCTTACTGAAACAACATGTACTACAGTACAATCCTTATATATATCACATTATTCTTAAAACCAGAATATAATCCTTCAGTCCAAAAGCACCAATGCATTAATTATTCCACTTCAACTATAGTAATAGCATAAGATTGGCCATGATCCCTTGGCCTTTTCTGAGGTAAGTTTCCCTGACTCTTAGGACATTCATTTGCATAATGCCTCATTTCCCTACAATTTTAGCATTCAACATTGATAGCCTATTTCTTTCCCTTGCAATCACGAGCCTGGTGACCTTTTTCTCCACATTTATAACAAACTTCCATTCCTTTTAGGCAGGTACCTGGGTGATTCTTCCCATAATTTTTGCATAATGGAAAATCCTTCTTTCCCTTTTTACCTTTATCTGTATCTTGTTCCACTATTATCATCTTCTCTTGCTTTACTTTATTGTCATAAGATTTAGAGAATTCTTTTTCTGTCTTGATAGAACACGTGACTATATCTTCGTATATTGAGAAAGATTGTGATACTAGTGCTTGATGGAGAAACGGTTTTAACCCATTAAAGAAACTATCAATCTTACTTCTTGGGTTACGTATATAATCATCATCATGTCTCGCTAACCTTGTAAAGTTAGCCTCATACTTTGCAACATTCTCATCCTCCTTCTGCCTCAGACTCAGAAATTTCCTTTCCATATCTGCTCGATGGTCATGTGGAAAGTATTTTTCTAAGAACATTTCTTTAAACTCCCTCCATTCCATACTTGATACTTCTTCATCTTCCTTTGTGTTTTGAATCAGCGACCACTATTGATCGGCATCTACAGTGAGGCGGTAGACTGCCATGACAACCTTCTCCCTTTCTCTACTCCCCAAGGCGTGGAATATTTTCTCTAAAGAGTTTATCCATTGCTAAGCTACTAATGGATTTGTACCCCCATTAAATGTTGGCAGTTGTTTCCTCATGAAGCGGTCTAACATTGATCCTCCACATTGCAGATCAGGGTGCTCCATACGAGTAAGGTTATTATTCATAACCTGAGTGAGTTGTCCCAGTATGGTAATAAGTTGATCAGCACCAGTTGTATCTCCAGATCCACAATAATTATCTTGAGCAGGAGGTAAATCCCTACACGGAGTGCGTGCATTGATACGGTTTCCATTCCTCCCACTAGGATCCATTTCTAAACAATGGCATAAACTAGATTAGTTTATGAATTAAAATACATAATTCCATACTTGTAAAACACTTAACATAAATTGAAATATTTATGGTTATAATCCATAATCATAAAAAGAAATGTTTTCTTTGAGGAATTATATACTCATAAACCCTTCATAATGGTTTGTAAAGAAAATGAGAATTATCCTAAGCATATCCCCTGGGAGTGTCGTAACCAAGAGTGCAGCAAGTCTCGTTGTTGTGCACCAGTTCTCGTTTGAGTCTAGCTCAAAGCGGTGTTTTCAGGTTTTACCCCTAGGTACATCTGTGCCAGATCCACCTCTACCTGCTCGTATCCAGACAGTGATGTATTTCTCGGAAGACTCACAAAATCTCTATAATACCAAAATTTTAGGAAGTTCTTCTATACTAATCCTCAAATTCTATCTTCGGGCTATGTGCTCTAATCAGATTTCATCTAAATCTAGATTCCATGGTTAGTACTAAACTGCCTCTGATACCAACTGTAATGCCTTGACCACAGTTACCCAGAGTCGGGGCATTATTGTGTAACATTAGCATGATCACAGAAGATCAAGTCTCGAAAGACCAATTAGTTTAGTATCCTTGGAAACACTAGATACATTCATAGATGTTACATTACATCATAATGTGAAAAACTACAATAACAAAGTCTCCAAAGTCTACACTCATATCCTCTTCTGACTATCCCTGTAGGTCATTCATAAAATACTTCTTCGCATCCTAGAAAATATTAAAACATTTAAAGGGGTGAGCTCAGATGCTCAGTAGGGATAACAATATCACGAAAGCTTTCATAAATAAACATTAACATTTAAGGCAATGTATAACTAAAACAAAAGCCTTTTTAAACTTGAACTTCAGCATAATATGGAAAAAATAAAATTAAATAATGCCATTTACTTACTCACATGGATATTCTATTAGTCGAATAATCACATGCCATATCAATAACCACTATCATAATGATGGAATGCATAATGCCAGACTATCATAACCACGTAGCTAAGGCCTCGTGCCAAGACTACAAATAAGATTTTGTCAAGGCCTCATGCCAAGACACTATTTTGTCTCATGAGACCTACCGATGCATCGAGGAGCTATAGCGGGCTCCACCCATCACTTATTAAGTCCAATGCACTCCTCATATGAACAGGTTTAAACATATCATAAACCATAACATAATTGTATCACATAAAACATGCATAATGGAAACATAAGATTTCCACACATCAATCACATGATATCAATACAACACATTGATATAATAAACACTTTATCAAAACCATTTTCAATACCAAAATAAAAGAAAAGTAAAACATGGTATTTATTTTTCTTTTAAAAAAAGTTATGGGTTGTAGAGGATGCCGAAACTCAAATAGTGCACACGGAGGCAGAGAAGTCGTTTTCTCCGCATACGTACGACAAGAAAAACATTCCTTTTTGTCATTTAGTAAAATGCTTCATATAAAAAGTATTCCTTTTGAATAAACGTAAAAGTCAATGGGGTTTATACACCATAAAAAAAGAAAGTTGTGTATAAAACAAAATATGCCTCAATGAAAGGAGATTGAGACTAAGTCCTTACCAAGATCATTTTTTTAAATAAAATAGATCTATTATGTGTATTCACTATAAGTACACATAAAGAAAGTAAAAATACAAGATAGGAAATAATAATATCTTGACATAATTTGAAAGTAGGAGATTAACCCAAAGAATGGAAATTGGGTTAAGAAGTTTCCTTACCTCGTGTCTGACTTGACTTGATCGTTATTTAATCTCCTGAATAATAAACTAGAGTTAATTTATATTTTCATAAGAACCTTTTTCATGTTCATTATTCCATTTATATCACTTATTACCATGTTATGAACATTATTTAATTATTTATGTTAATAACAGTGGTTTTGTCGATCCTTGGTACTTGAGTCAAAAATATACTTCTTATAATTACAAGTTGTTCATGTTGTAAAATATCCATTATATCCAGAATTATATTCATGATGTAGATATCATATATAACATATATATCTAGTATATACATGCATTTATAATATTACAAAACATTTAGAGGTAAGAAATGAAATGCACCGTTCATGGAGACGGTAAGTCGTACGTACGCATGCACGCTACTTTCATTTCTATTTCATATTTTAATGGAATGAAACATAATGATATAAAGGTATAAAATAATTCCAGTATAATATAATGTATAATACCATTTACTCTATCCTTTATACATCCCACATATGGTATTAATGATTCAAATCACTTTGAGGGGGCGGTAGTCCGCACTTCCTAAAATGAAAATATCGTGTTTACCCATAATGGAAACCATAATGGTATGACATAAATGAAAAATAAAGATTCTTAAGTAAAACATAATCATATTATATATCATATATAAATATAGTGACATCTTAATGGCCACCTTTGAAGGTGTTATATGAGTGTTGAACAATCATCATTTCATGAGGTAGAAATTCGCCAACCACAGAAACAGTATGTTCTTTAACCATTAGATGTAGGTGTGTGTAAGTGTAGCTCGAATACTTCTTATAAAAACATCCTAGTATATTGAGGATACTGGTGTTGTTAAAAAAGAAATGGATAAAAAGAGTTTAGGGGGTTGGAGAAGCGAAATAAAACAAAATAACATAAGAGAAGACATTACCTTAAAATCGGGTTACTCTTTTTTGATTTTAGCCAAAGGCTTCCTTGGGAAGAATTCTGACCAATGTAAGGCTTCTAGGAGTAATAGAGGGAAGTTGGTAGAGTATTTGGGCAGATTTTGGCCTGGCCAAATGGCTTGAAGGTGTGAATAAGGTGGTAGTGGTGGGGGCCTTTTATAAGAGGATAGAAGGGGCACTCTTGGAAAGATTGAAATGTTACTTTATTATGAAATGATTTTCGGATTATAAAGGTCCCACAAGGATATATTTTAAGGCTAAGGTGATAAGGGTTCGGAATATACTCATCCAATAGGTTTTTGACAAGTTTAAGCCTTGTATTTTACATTATCTTTTTATTTTATTTAAATCGTTAATTAACGAGGTAATCGCTGCATCATCATGGTGTCATAAATAATTTAATTTATTTAATGTCTAAAAATTATAAAAAAATATCATGATGTATGAAATCGTTTTATATTTCTAATGAATATTTATAGTCAAAAATATGACTTGTATAACCCCATTTAAAAATTGTTTTAGTAAAACAACTCATGTTTGTGACATTTTTATTTTAACATTAAATAAAAATGTTTTTAATGTCATTTTCCTACCAAAGTGGCTCCATGGGGTTTCCAAGTTGACCCATGGATTGTCTTGGATGGCCATGACTCATCCAATAGGGGTAGGAGAAGTGTAAAGGTCATTTCATATTTTTATAATACCATTTTTACCCTAAATTTCACTAATTAACTTTAATCACGATTAATTAAACTTAAAAGTTACTGTTCACCAAAAAATTATTTTAATCCCATTGAACCAAATTTTACTTCCTAATGACAACCATGTATGTCAGATTTTTTAAAATCATATCACAGAATTGGTAATGTTTCATTTAAACGAAAAATCGGTTTTTAACTACCACTTAGTGGTTTCACTATTCATAAAAAATTGAAGTTTTTCAGAATAATGCCAAAATTTCACCCTAAGCTATAATTGATATTCCGAATTCAAAAATTATGTCGATTTTACAAAATTAAAAACATATAAGATGCATTAATTAATTTTATAACTAATTCCCGCTGTCACAACAAATAGCGTGTTTTTAATAAACAATATATACCAAAATATTGACAATTGTTTATGTCCAATTTCAAAGTGAAATTAATTATAATGAACACCATTGGATAAAATGGTAAAAATATATTCTAATTATACTTTAGAACCACTCAATAGTATAATTTATCACTATAAATTCTTTTGATTAAAAAAGTTGTTTTTAAGTATTTTTCACTATTCATAAAAAATTGGAAGTTCTCAGAAAAATACAAAAATTCAATATAGGCTAATTTTGATATTCCGAATCTAAAAACGAAGTCTATTTGGAAAGATAAAATTTTAAAAATTAGGTATTACTATTCATAACGGCTCCTTTGATTGGTTGTGGTGTGTTTTAGAACTCGAAGTTGCGTACAATGCAAGCTATTGCATTATTGAATGCGAAGTGTATCGTGGAAGCTCGCGGTGTTACATTCTACCCTCCTTCAATAAATTGCGTCCTCGCAATTTGAAATTTTTCTTTGAAAATAAAAGGTTGAAAATAGAAAATACCGTTGTGGAAAACCCACATCGGAAATAAGGTTAATAAAAATAAAACATTAAAAGAAAGAAAGAGAAGTACAAAGGTCACCCGAGATAGCCCATACTAGGATTCTATGAAAATATGGATATGGAAGAAAAACAAACCATCAAGGTCTGATGGAGAGTTTTAGAAAATAGGATTAGGAGAAAGTTAACAATAAAAAAATCACAAACTTGTGATTGGTTAAACGATCATTGAATCCCCAGTTGGAAAAGTTAACCGGAAACGTTTTTCTTTTATGTTACCTTTCATAAAGTTGAGGAATTTATTTAAGAGATTTACTAAGAATGTAAGGAAATATACTTAATTGTCGTGTAGACTTTCATTCTTTAATAAATTTTTACCACAAACCCATCTTTCACTCCAAATGGTAACAGAACTCAAAAATATTCTATTTATCCTAATTGTATAAGGTTCTAAATATTACCACATACCATTTATATTAGGAAAACTATTTTGTAATAACCAGGGACTTCCTGTAGGCTAGTGGTAGGTAATAAAGGTTTGTCGCACTATGGTTGTGGGTTTGATTCCTGCAGCTTTGTCCGACACGACGGGTTATGTCCCACTCTTCCAGTTGTCCTTTTCCTAAAACTATAGTATTATAATATTCCAAAAATAATCTTCAGAAATGTTTTAACCTTAAAAAATACTATCCAAAGATCAACTTAATCTATTCCATCCTTTATAGTTATCCAAAATACCTCTGTCCAGACTTTCTCTAAAAGGTCTCTAAATTCAAGAATCAATTTGTAACATCAGATTCCCCAAACAAATTAAAGTTTCTCTTTTTGTCAAATACGAAAAATATGATTACCTTCATCATATTAAAACCTTACTGAAACAACAAGTACTGTAGTACAATCCTTATATATATCACATTATTCTTATAACCAGAATATAATCCTTGAGTCCAAAAGCACCAATACATTAATTATTCCACTTCAACTGTACTAATAGCATAAGATTGGCCTTGATCCCTTGGCCATTTCAGAGGTAAGTTTCCCTGACGCATAGGACATTCATTTTCATAATGCCCTATTTCCCTACAATTTTAGCATTTAACATTGATAGCCTCTTTCTTTCCCTTGCAATCACGAGCCTGGTGAACTTTTTCTCCACATTTATAACAATCTTCCATTCCTTTTAGGCAGGTACCAGGGTGATTCTACCCACAATTATTGCATAATGGAAAATCCTTCTTTCCCTTTTTCCCTTTATCTGTCTCTTAGTCCACCATTCTCTTCTTCCCTTGCTTTACATTATTGTCATAAGATTTAGAGAATTCCTTTTCTGTCTTGATAGAACACGCGACTATATCTTCGTATGTTGAGAAAGATTGTGATACTAGTGCTCGACGGAGAAACAGTTTTAACCCATCAAAGAAACGATCGATCTTACTTCTTGGGTTACGTATATAATCTGCAGCATGCCTCGATAACCTTGTAAAGTTAGCCTCATACTTTGCAACATTCTCATCCTCCTTCTGCCTCAGATTCAGAAATTGCCTTTCCATATCTGCTCGATGGTCATGTGGAAAGTATTTTTATAAGAAAATTTCTTTAAACTCCCTCCATTCCATACTTGATACTTCTTCATCTGCCTTTGTGTTTTGAATCAGTGACCACCATTGATCGGTATCTCCAGTGAGGCGATAGACTGCCATGACAACCTTCTCCATTTCGCTACTCCCCAAGGCATGGAATATTTTCTCTAAGGAGTTTATCCATTTCTCAGCTACTAATGGATTTGTACCCCCATTAAATGTTGGTGGTTGTTGCCTCATGAAGTGGTATAACATTGATCCTCCACGTTGCCGATCAGGGTGCTCCATACGAGTAAGGTTATTATTCATAACCTGAGTGAGTTGTCCTAGTATGGTAATAAGTTGATCAGCACCAGTTGTATCTCCAGCTCCACAATACTTATCTTGAGCAGGAGGTCAATCACTACACGGAGTGTGCGCATTGATACGGTTTCCATTCCTCCCACTAGGCTCCATTTCTAAACAAGGCCATAAACTAGATTAGTTTATGAATTAAAATACATAATTCCATACTTGTAAAACACTTAATAGAAATTGAACTATTTATGAATATAGTTCATAATCATAAAAAAGAAATGTTTTCTTTGAGGATGTATATACTCATAAACCCTTTATAATAGTTTGTAAAGAAAATGAGAATTATCCTAAGCATATCCCCCGGATGTGTCGTAACCAAGAGTGCAGCAAGGCCCATTGTCGTACACCAGTTCCTGTTCGAGTCTAGCTCAAAGCAGTGTTTTCAGGTTTTACCCCTAGGTACATCTGTGCCAGAGCCACCTCTACCTGCTTGTATGCAGACAGTGATGTATTGCTCGGAAGACTCACAAAATCTCTATAATACCAAAATTCTAGGAAGTTCTTCTATACTAATCCTCAAAGTCTATCTTCGGGCTATGTGCTCTAATCAGATTTTATCTAAATCTAGATTCCAAGGATAGTACTAAACTGCCTCTGAATCCAACTGTAACACCCCAACCCCAGTTACCCAGAGTCAGGGCATTATTGCGTAACATTGGCATGATCATAGAAGATCATGTCTCGAAAGACCGTTTAGTTTAGTAGCCTTGGAAACACTAGATACATTCATAGATGTTACATTACATCATAAAGTGAAAAACTACAATAACAAAGTCTCCAAACTCTACACTCATATCCTCTTATGACTATCCCTGCAGGTCATTCATAAAATACTTTTTCACATCCTGGAAAATATTAAAACATTGAAAGGGGTGAGCTCAGATGCTCAGTAAGGATAACAATATTGCGGAAGCTTTCATAAATAAAAATTAACATTTAAGGCAATGTATAACTAAAACAATAGCATTTTTAAACTTGAACTTCAGCATAATATGGAAAAAATAAAATTAAATAATGCCATTTACTTACTCACATGGATATTCTACTAGTTGAATAATCACATGAAATATCAATAACCACTTTCATAATGATGGAATGCCTAAGGCCAGACTATCATAACCACGTAGCCAAGGCCTCGTGCCAAGACTATAAATAAGATTTTGTCAAGGCCTCGTGCCAAGACACTAGTTTGTCTCATGAGACCTACCGATGCATCGATGAGCTATAGAAGGCTCCACCCGTCACTTATTAAGTCCAATTCATTCCTCATATGAATAGGTTTAAACATATCATAAACCATAACATAATTGTATCACATAAAACATGCATAAAGGAAACATAATATTTCCACACTTCAATCACAAGATATCAAAACAACACATTGATATAATAAAAACGTTATCAAAACCATTTTCAATACCAAAATAAAAGAAAAGTAAAACATGGTATTTATTTTTCTTTTAAAAAAAGTTATGGCTTGTAGAGGAAGAAAAAACTCAAATAGTGATCACGGAGGCAGAGAAGTCGTTTTCGCCGCATACGTACGACAAGAAAAACATTCCTTTTTTTCGTTTAGTAAAATGATTCATATAAAAAAATATTCCTTTTGAATAAACATAAAAGTCAACGGTGTTTATACACCGTATAAAAGAAAGTTGTGTATAAAACAAAATATGCCTCAATGAAAGGAGATTGAGACTAAGTCCTTACCAAGATCATTTTTTTAAATAAAATAGATATATTATGTGTATTCACTATAAGTACACATAAAGAAAGTAAAAATACAAGATAGGACATAATAATATCTTGACATAATTTGAAAGTAGGAGATTAACCCAAATAATGGAAATTGAGTTAAGAAGTTTCCTTACCTGGTGTCCGACTTGACTCGATCGTTCTTTAATCTCCTGAATAATAATCTAGAGTTAATTTCTATTTTCTTAAGAACCTTTTTCATGTTCATTATTCCTTTTATATCACTTATTACCATGTTATTAACATTATGTAACTATTTATGTTAATAATAGTTATTTTGTCGATCTTTGGTATTTGAGTCAAAAATATACTTCTTATAATTACAAGTCGTTCATGTGGTAAAATATCCATTATATACAGAATAATATTCATGATTTAGATATCATATATAACATATATATCAATTATATACATGCATTTATAATATTACATAACATTTAGAGGTAAGATATGAAATGCACCGTTCATGGAGACGGTAAGCCGTACGTACGCATGAACGCTACTTTCATTTCTATTTCTCATTTTAATGGAATGAAACATAATGATATAAATGTATAATATAATTCCAGTATAATATAATGTTTAATACCATTTAATCCATCCTTTATAAATCCCACATATGGTATTAACGATTCAAATCACTTTGAGGGGGTGGTAGTCCGCACTTCCTAAAATGAAAATATCGTGTTTACCCATAATGGAAACCATAAAGGTATGCCATAAATAAAAAATACAGAAGCTTAAGTAAAACATAAACATAAACATATTATATATCATATATAAATTTAATGACATCTTAATGGTCACCTTTGAAGGTGTAATATGAGTGTTGAACAATCATCGTTTCATGAGGCAGAAATTCGCCACCCACAGAAACAGTATGTTCTTTAACCATTAAATGTAGGTGTGTGTAAGTGTAGCTAGAATACTTATTATAACAAAATCCTAGTATATTGAGTATACTGGAGTTGTTACAAAATAAATGGATAAAAATAGTTTAGGGGGTTGGAGAAGCAAAATAAAGAAAAATAACATAAGAGAAGACATTACCTTAAAATCGGGTAACTCTTTTTTGATTTGAGCCAAAGGCTTCCTTGGGAAGAATTCTGCCCAAAGTGAGGCCTCTAGGAGTAAGATAGGGAAGTTGGGAGAGTATTTGGGCAGAGTTTGACCAATCCAAATGGCTTGAAGGTGTGAATAAGGTGGTAGTGGTGGGGGCCTTTTATAAGAGAAGAGAAGGGGCACTCTTGGAATGATTGAAATGTTACTTTATTATGAAATGATTTTCGGATTCTAAAGGTCCCAAAAATATATATTTCGAGGATAAGGTGATAAGGGTTAGAAATATACTCATCCAATAGGTTTTTGACAAGTGTAAGCTTTGGATTTTACATTATCTTTTCATTTTATTTAAATCATTAATTAATGAGGTAATCGCTGCATCATCATGGTGTCATACATAATTTAATTTATTTAATGTCTAAAAATTATAAAAACAATATCATTATGTATGAAATATTTTTATCTTTCTAATTAATATTTATAGTCAAAAAATATGACTTGTATAACCCCATTTAAAAATTGTTTTAGTAAAACAACTCATGTTTGTGACATTTTTATTTTAACATTAAATAAAAAGTTTTTAATGTCATTTTCCTACCAAAGTGGCTCCATGGGGTCCCCAAGTTGACCCGTGGATTTTCTTGGTCGTCCATGACTCATCCAATAGGGGTAGGAAAAGTGTAAAGGTCGTTTCATATTTTTATAATACCATTTTTACCTTAAATTTCACTAATTACCTTTAATCGCGATTAATTAAACTTAAAAGTTACTATTCACCAAAAAATTATTTTAATCCCATTGAACTACATTTTACTTCCTAATGACAACCATGTATGTCGGATTTTTGAAAATCAAATCACAGAAGTGTTAATGTTTCATTTAAATGAAAAATTATTTTTTTAACTACGACTTAGTGGTTTCACTATTCATCAAAAATTGAAGTTTTTCAGAATAATGCCAAAATTTCACCCTAAGCTATAATTGATATTCCGAATTCAAAAATAATGTCTCTTTTACAAAATTCCAAACATATAAGTTGCATTAATTAATTTTATAACTAATTCCCGTTGACACAATAAATAGCGTGTTTTTAAGAAACAATATATATCAAAAGATTGACAATTGTTTATGTCCAATTTCAAAGTGAAATTAATTCTATGGAACATCATTAGATAAAATGGTAAAAATATATTCTAATTATACTTTAAAACCACTCAATAGTATAATTTATCACTATAAATTATTTTTATTAAAAATTTTGTTTTTAAGTATTTTTCACTATTCATAAAAAATTGGAAGTTCTCAGAAAAATTCCAAAAATTCAACATAGGCTAATATCGATATTCTGAATCTAAAAACGAAGTCCATTTGGCAAGATAAAATTTTAAATATCAGGTATTACTATTCATAGCGGCTAATTTTATTGGTTGTGGTGTGTGTTATAACTCGAAGTTGCGTACAATGCAAGCCATTGCATTATTGAATGAGAAGCGTATCGTGAAGGCTCGGGGTGTTACATATGTAATCCTCATATTTATGGAATTCTCATTACAATGTAATTGTTAATATGATGGAATTATCATTATGATGTAAACTCCACTTTGTAACTTTGAAATTCTTCAAACCATATTAGTTAAAGAACATTCTAACTCCTTACATCAATGTTTTTATTCAACCTCTTCAGAAACATTCTGACTTTCTAACAATCATGGTATCTAATGAATCTTGAACGACATTCCAATTAAAATGAGACTTATGTAGATTCCAATCAAAAAAATTATATTACTAAAAAATCTAGGATCTTGTCTTTTCCTTTCAATAATCTACGTCCATTATTACCCAATTCAATCCTCCACGTCTAAAGAAGCAACATTCTAAATAAAAAATCCATTATACCCCTTTGTTTTTTTAGGTTTGAAAATTCATAAACTATCTCTTGATTTTAAAGAACATTATTTTACAAAATATTAGATTTCAACAAATAAAAAACATTTTTAAAAAAATATCAAAATTGTTCTTCAATCTACCTCTTTGGATTTGTTTGAAAACATTGGTTAACAACTTTTACAACTCAAACATTCCCAAGAGAGAGTGTTCTGACACCACACAACTAAATAAATTAATTTTTATAAGGAATTCCATCCCTCATTGAAAATAAAATTTTCCACCCATGTTATGATAAAATCCACCTCACTTTTATCTTTTCTCACTTTTATTTTTCTCTCACTTTTCTTTTCCTCTCCCCAATTATCTAATAACAATAGTTTCAGATTCATAAAGAAATGATCATTAAAAACTTCTTACTTAGTAAGGAGTTACTATTTTTTCTCATGTTTTAAACATAATCCAAATCACTATGGGGGAATTCTTTATGAGTTTTAGGATTTCATTAGAGGAGGATGAACATGTAGTTAAATCCTAAAATACAAAAAACGTTAGTTTGGTATTAATTTTGTAAAGATATCATCAATTTGATACTTTGTTAATATATATTACAGCAAAACATATCTAACATATAATTTATCTTTAATAAAGGTAATATTTATATCAATGTGTTTTGATCTTGAATACTGGGAAGGATTTTTAGAAAGATCAATTACAGTATGATTATCACAAATTATATTCAATGGTTAGACACTTTTATTTTAAAATATTCTAGATAAACATTCATCTAGAACACCTGAGTACAAGACCGAGTAGCTGTAATATATTCTGACTCCACTATTCGCAATGTGATTGAACTCCATTTCTGACTATTCCAGCTAATGCAACATTCACCTTAGAAAACTTTTCATCTCGAGGTTTATTTTCTGTCATTATAATCTCTATCCCAATTGGAATTAGTATAACCATGAATGTTTGTATTACAAATTCTTTTGTATAAAATCCATAGTAAAGTTTCTCCTTTAAAATACCTAATAATTCTCTCTATTACCAACATATGTAATTCTTTCAAATCACTATAATATCTTGCACACAAAGTTAAAAAATAAAAATATCAAGTCTTCAAGATTTTAGATAAAGAAAAATTCCTCTAATCTTCTAAAATTATTTGTGATTCACACATTTTTCAAATTCATCTTTACCAAACATTGTGTTCACTAAAATACTTGTAGAAATTTCTTTGAATTCATCCATCCCAAACTTCTTTGATAATTCCATGTAATAATTTTCTTGAGATAATAAAATGTAATTTTCCTTTCATTTAACATGTAAAACTATGAGGAAAGTCAATTTTATCAATATTTACATTTGAAAAATCCTCTTCATTTCCTTAGAAAGGTCATTAAAAAAATGTATTCATCCTCATCAAAAATTATATCATCTATATATACAATTTGAATTTTTTGGGGGAATTTAACTTTTTTCATATACAAGTTAATATAATCCTTTTCCTTCTAAAAACTCAAAATTTTCAAGAAACTATCATGTTTTGAATTCCAGGAATGGGGGTCTTGTTTCAAAATATATACGACATTATTCAATCTATAAACAATGTTCTAATCACTATCAGGTATAAAACCACTAGTTTGTTCAATGTAAAACTCTTATTCAATATCTCCATTTATGAAAGTTAACTCTACATCCATCTGATAAACTTTATAATTTATATGTTCATTCACTGAAGGAAACATTATAATAGTTTCTAATCATGGAACTGGGGAAAAATATCTTCAAAATCCACACCTTCCACCTATGCATGGACTTTACAAACATTCATTCATTATTTCTAGAAACATTTCTATGTTCATTCAGTTTTTTTTCTATAAACCCATTTCATTATAACAAGATTTTTTCCTCTCAAATATGATAATTATTCCCATGTTTATTTTTTCTCAATCTCATCCTATTATTCATTTATAGCATCCACACATTATTTTTGTTTCATAGCTTATGAAACTGATTTTGGTTCAACTTTTGAGATAAGAAAAGTCTCCTTTTCTATTATTAACATTCTTATGGTCTAAACTAGAGCCTTCTGAATCCAAATAATATTTTAGAACTAAAAATTGTTTTATAAACTAATATATTTCATTATTTATTTTGAATTTTCACATTCCTCATCACAAGATCCTTCAAAATCTTGAGAAATCTATTTTTTATAATTCCCACTTTCATTGTAATGATTTAGTTTGTCCTACTGAAAATTATAAATAAAATTTATTGTATTTTCCAAAAAGAATTACATCATATGAATCCATGAACTTTTATAAAAAAAATCAACATTTTTAACTACCTTAATTGGGTAAATAATCCATAAATATTCCCTCTTTATCTTTCTCATAAAACATTACATAATCGGGATTTTAAATTTTTATAAAAAATGGGCTTCCAAAAACCTTGGACTATTTAAATGATTTTTTTATACCAAATTGTATAGGGTGACATGTTGGAATCTAGCCTTAATAAATATCTAGTCTGAACATGTATAGACAACTAATATCTTATCTCAAATAGAACATTAAAAGTTTCTATTCTTCTAACATGCTTCTTCCCATTTCCACCAAACATCTATTATTACTTTCTAATACTACATTTTTTTGGGGTATATGAAGCACTATAATGAGTATTGATTCCATTATTTATTAGATAAGTGTCAAATGTTGTTCATATGAATTCCTTACCATTATCAGTTCTCAATTTTTTTATGTAAACCCCTATTTCATTTTCAACATCTTTTCTAAATAATCTGAACATTCTAATAGCCTATGACTTGTGCTTCATAAGGAAAATGTTATTAATTAATGTGAAATCATCAATAAAGGTGATAAAGTTCAAATCACCATTTCTATTTATGTCTCATCGGCCCACATAAATCGGAATGAACAAGTTCAAGAGGTCTGGTAGACTTAATCTAAATATTATTATTACTTTTATTAGTCATCTATAATTTCTGATAACTCACACTAACATATTCTTCTCTTCTATAAAATTCTTGAACTTTTCATATAGCATTAACTTTAGAGAGTTTTTTTTACATTTCTTCCAAATTTATGGAAGTCTCCAAGGCCACAACTTATTATCATATTCAAAACTTATATAAAATTAATTATTAAACTCTCCAATCTGAAAAATATTTCCAATGGTTCTTTCTCCCATGATCACAACTTTTCCATCTTCAATACTTCTAACGATACAAGAATATTTTCTGAAAACAACTTTGTTCCCATCATCACAAAGTTTAATCACATTGATTATGTTATGTTTGAGTCCATTAAAAAATAAAACTTCTTTTGTTTTTAGTTTTTTATGTTCTATATTAGGAGTTAATATTCCTCTAATTCTCATGGAGGTATAATTTCCAAAAGTAATTTCTCCACTATCATGTTTTTCATCATGTTTCAATATTTTTATATCACCTGTCATTTGTGACCAACAACCACTATCATGTATCCTTGGTTATTTCTTTAACTTTTATTCAAAGATGTCATAACAAAAAAAATATTTCCTAAAAATTCTTCTTTGAATCTTCTTTTTATTTTATCCCATAAGAAACTTTTTCTGAAAGAAGTGTCATATAACTTTTAGGATGACGACTAGCTTGATAACATATTCTATAAACCTCTTCAATTCTTTAAAATTAATTATTTATTCGAAATTTTTTGACATGTTAGTATTTTTATTTTCTAACTTTCTATGGGTTTTGAAATTTACACCTTCTTATTTCATAATATCTTTCTCTCTCTTCAAACCTTCTCCTAGGAAGTGATAACTTATGACAAAAAATCATTATACCCATTGATTCTACAACACCAACAAAAACCATAAAATTTATTTTTCTATTTATGTAATAACATTTTCTATAGAATTTTTTTAATACTGATAATTTCTTCCTTCTCCAACATACTTTGAGCATGGACCATATTTCCATATTAGTGAGTTTTCAACTTTTGTAGATGTGATAGGTTTCCCACTTCCTTTTCTCTACCCAAAATTTCTAAAAAAATTCTTCTGATATAAAATGATATAAAATTTAGATGAAAAATTATTTTTCTTGGGTATGGATTTCAACTAATTCTTGATTTTATATTTCTTATAAACTATAGATGTATTTTCTTTTACTTCTGATGCTTTGTTAAACTTTTCATTAATTTTCCTTAAGTTACCTTAAGACTCGAAAAGTTTGGATTGAAACTTGTTAACATATTATTTCTTATCTTCCATATTTATACTGAGATCTTCAACCATATTTTCCTATTTATAAATTCTAGACTTGTAACTTAATATCTTCTTGATGTATTCTTATTCTTGTTTGGAAACATATTTTTACCATCAAAAAATTTTCCATCATATATCGTTATCAATATAGTTTCAATCTGCAGGGATCTATTTTTCTCAACACACGTAACATGTTATATTCTTAGTCGATACTCTCTGTAAACTTATTCACCTCTTCTTATTCACTATTTGAGGAGTCCTCCATTTTCTCAACTTTTTCAATGAATGTAATAACCTTTTCTATACTTTCATCTTCTAATGAATTATTTTCATTTGAGTGTGATTAATCATTCTTACTTAACATTGTTTTTTTATTCCCAGTAAACTTATTATTATAATTGTCAAATGACTTTTCTTGTTCATAACTTTTTTTACTCTTCTTCTAATGAGGTTTCACATCAGAAAAATCATGACAGTCTTCATCCTTTTGCATTATAAAATTCATATAAAAGTGTCTAATTCCACCACACTCCTAACAGTTTAGAGTAAGTTTTCCTCTATACATTCTACCTCCTATTTTATAGTTTATAGAGATAAGATTCATGATTTTATCATTCAAATCATCATCCTCTTGGTCATCAAAATAATTGTGGTCAGCATCTTCAACTTCTTGAATATTCAACTTTCTCATATCTTCAAAATCAATTTCATCCATCATCTTCTTTATGGGTATTATTATTTTTCTAATTTAATAAGAAGAAGGAATTTATTCAATTCATCAAGAAATCAACCATCTTTATCTTCTAGAGAATAAATATTAGAATTAAACATGTCCAGAATGTTTCTCGAAATATTATTCACTATTTTATAATCTTATAGAAGTTCTCAAAATTATAAAAACCCTTATATTTATTATACACATAAACATGATTTATTACATAACATATTCTCTTGATTCAACATAGAACATTGAAAGTTTTAGTGTATTTAGGGATTAGGAACATTACATAACAACTTAAAATATGAAATATACATCTTTATTGAAGACTTCTTTTATATGACCACACAAATTCATTCATACATAGAATTGAATGGGATAACCTGAGGAAAATCCTAAGAAAAGGGTGAGTTATAAATCCCATTAAGGGAGTAAACAAGTCATAACATGAAGAATATGGTACATGTTATACAATAGGAATATCAATGGAGCTCAATAGAAACAAGAACATAAAGGCGTGATATAGCATTATTATTATAACATGGAACTGTGGCATCAACATTTAAAAGGATATTAACATTATACAAGGATAATTGGACATAGAGTTTTAGTAAACCCTCATTGAACTTGAATTACCATGAGTAAAACCACATTTCACTTGACGTATCATGATACAAATCTTTATCCAATTCATTGGAGTGCTATCAGGGCGCACCCTTCTTAATCATTTCATTTCATCCTTAAGTGTGCCACATGAATCATACAAAATGGATTCATTAAACATCATCATTTATTCCATGATATAGTAAGTTGGAATTCACACATGAAACTCTGTAATCAATACATAAATGTGAATAATGGTGAATACCCTTGATTGATAAATGGACATGGTATTCACTACACAATGAATTTTTCTTGGAAATCACAGTGCAATTTCTGCAATATAACGACCTAACATAAGAGTTCATAAAAATGGTTGATGAGAGAGAAAGTGGAATTTCATAATATGTACATGTTATTGAAATTAATTGGTTAATATATATATATGTCCCAATATAAGTTATGGAAATTAGATGCATAATTTAAAATAATTTCTTTGATGTAAATGAGAAGAGATAAATTCCTTACGGAATTTTGGTATGGTAAAAAGTGTACATGGGAGGAATTAAAGAGTGTAAAATAGGTATCTCATAATTAAAAAAAGTAGGGAAATATAGAGATGGTAAAAAATTATACCCCATCATTTTTAATTAAAAATACAAGGGAATATAAATATAAAGAAACTCGGACAAAAATGAGAGGGGAATAAATCCCTAACTTGGATGTGTGATCCCAAATTTTTGGAAGGGTCTTGAAAGAGGATTATTGGGAGATTTGGTTTACTTTTGAGTATTATATAGAGATGATGAAAGATTTTGGTCAAGATACAAAGTCCTTTAGTGAAGATGAAGTGGGATCTTGGGTGGGTTTATATAAGAGAAGAGAGGGAATTCATTATTATTTAGGTTTTGGACACCACACTTTAAACTAATCAAAACCACAATGCAACCCATAGTTTTTTACCGTGGTTTTTTCCAAAGGGGAGTGTAAAATATTATTTTATAAGTACAATGTCATAAATTATTAAAATATTTGGCTTTATTATGTGGATGTGAGTGACACTTTGATGGAAAACATTTTAGAATGTTAAAATATTTTATAAGCCTTGGAGGGTCCACTAAAGCTTTGTAAAATAAATCAAGAAAAATAATATAATCACATTATTTTAAGGGTAAAACATATATTGGACGGAAATACTTGTTATAGTATTTTATTAAATCACTATTAGGTAATTATAATATCATCAAACACATTATATAATTAAATGATGTTTAATTTTAGCACAAAAATTCGAATGTCTTAGAAAATTATGAAAAATTCACCGTTGGATAATTTTAACATCATGATTCCAAAAAATAATTTTCATTTAATCTAATAAATTACTTAAATATGTAAATTTTTTACTTTTAAAATAAAAACTGATATTTATAAAAAATTCATTGGTTTTGACAAAAACGGCTTTCAAAACATAATAAAAATTAAAATTATATTCCTAAAAATTATAAGATAATTTATATTTAATGAAAATTAATTAATTTATAATATTTTATTTTAATATTATTTAATCCAAAAATACATTAATTCATAAAAAATATATTTTTGAATATTAAATAGAAATACTATTTTTTCTTTAAAAACTATTTAAAAAATAACAATAATAAAATGAATGTATATTCTTTATTCTGTAAAAAATAACAATGCAGCCCATGGTTTTTTACCATGGTTTTTTCCAAAGGGTAGTGTAAAACATTATTTTATAAGTACAATGTCATAAATTATTAAAATATTTGGCTTTATTTTGTGGATGTGAGTTACACTTTGAAGGAAAACATTTTAAAATGTTAAAATATTTTATAAGCCTTGGAGGGTCCACTAAAGTGTTGTAATATAATTCAAGAAAAATACTAGAATCACATTATTTTAAGGGTAAAACATATATTGGACGGAAATACTAGTTATAGTATTTTATTAAATCACATTAGGTCATTATAATATCATAAAACACATTATATAATTAAACGGTATTTAATTTTTACACAAAAAATTGAATGTCTCAGAAAATTTTGAAAAATTCACCAATGGATAATTTTAACGTCATAATTCCAAAAATAATTTTCATTTTATCTAATTAATTACTTAAATATGTAAATTTTTACTTTTAAAATAAAAACCGATATTTATAAAAAATTCATTGGTTTTGACAAAAACGGCTTTCAAAACATAATAAAAATTAAGATTTTATTCCTAAAAATTATAAGATAATTTATTTTTAATGAAAATTAATTTAGTTATAATATTATATTTTAATATTATTTAATCCAAATATCCATAAATTCATAAAAAATAGATTTCTGAATATTAACTAGAAATACTATTTTTTCTTTAAAAACTATTTATAAAATAACAATAATAAAATTAATGTATATTCTTTATTCTGTAAAAAAATAATGCACATAATTATAGTTTTACGGTCTTGTTACATAACCCCTTATAACACCCACATATGACCTAATTAAAATGCGTGAGAACTAGATCCCAGTGACATCACAAACACCCCGCCTTAACATGGATGTCATGTCCTGGCCCACCACGTACCACCAGTTGCCTCGCTGGCACGTGGTCCCCACCTTGGGTCCTAGCCACGTTCTTGAACGGGTCATCTGGCTAATGATAGTCCCCACAGGCCAACACATGTCCTTTCCAACGTGCTTTTTCCTCACTCACACACACCCTGGGAAACTTCCCAAAAGGTCACCCTTCCTAATCACTACTCTGATCCAAGCACGCTTAACTGTGGACTTCTAATCAGGAAGGCTCCTGAAAAGGAAGGTTCACCTTATTGACATGAGTCATATCATTTAGTCATTTAACCATTTATCATTTGGGGGTGTTACAATAACCCCCCACCCCCTTTTAAAGAACAACTTCCTCGTTGTGGGCCCTACATCTCAACCCAGGCAGTGCACCACACTTAAGGCTAGAAACCACCCTATGATACCAAATGTGACAACTAGATCACGGTGACAGCACAGACACCCCGCCTTAATAGGGTCGTCATGTCCTGGCCCACTAGGTACCACCAATTGCCCCACAGGCACGTGGTCCCCACCTTGGGGCACACCCACATGTCTGAACGGGTCATCTGACTAATGATAGTCCCCACAGGCCAACACATGTCCTTTCCAACATGCTTTGTCCTCACTCACACATACCATGGGAAACATCCTAGAAGGCCAACCATCCTAATCACTACTCCAATCCAAGCACGCTTAATTGTGGAGTTCTAATCAGGCAGGCTCTCGAAAAGGAAGGTGCACCTTAATGACATGAGTCATATCATTTATTTATTTAACCCTTTATCATTTTGGGGTGTTAAAAAAGGTGAGTGATGGTGACAAACTCTTAGGGTGGCTCAGATAACATCGCTCGATTGATAATCTCTATCAACATCAACTTCTCCCGTAGGTGGTTCCGCTTGAGCTTAACGTGTCAAAGATCAACTTGGGATTTGTCAAGAGAAAAGACCAATGATTCCACTTCCTTTACAAGCTCTGAAAAATGGGCTTCTTGTGGAGAAATTATACTGGGTGAGGCAATAGCTTCCTTTGTCTAGGTAAATTAGATTTTATAAAGCCCTATATTTATACTAATCATGTGATCACTGTTCAACAGCTATATTAGAAACCGTAAATATTTTTACTGGTATTTTTAACATCCCAAATAAAAAAACTATATAAGTGAATATTTTATAAAATAATTTTACATAATAAGGAATTTAATTAGATCAAGAGGTATTTTTATTAATAAAATTTTGGATTATTACAATCTTCCCCCCCTTAAGAATCTTCTCCCTCAAAATTTCCTTTTCCAGTACTAAAGTAGATGTGGGTAACTTTTCTTCAATAGTTCATCCGATTCACACATTGCCGCTTTAATCTTTTGGTTTATCCACAACACCTTGATGAGGGGAATTTCTTATTTTCTAGAACTTTTTCCCTACGATCTAAGATCATCACCAGATTCTCTTCATAGGAGAGGTCATTATCCAATGTCACCACCTCTCGATTCAGTACATGTGATGGGTCGAGTATGTACTTTCTCAAGAGTGATACATGGAATACATCACGTACTTGAGATACATTTTGTGGGAGTTATAGTCTACAGCCCACTGCTCCAATGTGATCAAGGATCTCAAAAGGGCCGAAGTACCATGGACTAAACTTTCCCTTCTTCCCAAATCTCATAACTCTCCACCACGGTGGTATACGGAGGAATGACATGTCTTCGACATCAAACTCTAGGTCTCGTTGATTATTATTAGCATATCTCTTTTTTCGACTCTGAGTAGCTTTAATGTGTTGCTGGATGGTCATAACCTTCTCCACCATTTCTTCGACCGTTTCTAGACCTTGGAGTTTTCGCTCCCCAACATCATCCCAAAATGCCGGGGTTCTACACCTATTCCCATAAAGAGCTTCATAAGGATCCATTTGGATGATTGAGTGGAAACTATTATTGTAAGAGAACTCAAGAATATGGAGTTGTTAATCCCATCCTACTTTAAAGACCATTAAGCCTGCTCTCAACATGTTCTCTAGTGTTTGGACAGTCTGCTCAGATTGGACATCAGTTTTAGGATGATAATCCATACTAAAGTTCATCTCACTATCTAGAGTATATTGACGACTCTTCCAAAACATAGAGGTGAATATTGGATCTCGATCAGATATAATCGATAGTGGTACTCCATGTATTCTTAACACATCTCTGATGTATATATGTGCTAGTTGATCTAATGATAAATCCTATCGAATTGAAATGAAGGGTAGAGTCTTTGTAAGATGGTCTATAGCAACCCAGATAAAATTTCTAATCTCCAATAACAATGTCCATGGTGATGTTCTTCCATTTCCATGATAGTATGGGTAATGGTTGCATCATCCCCTTAGGATTCTTCCTCTCAGCCTTCACTTGCTAACATACCAGGAATTTTGATGTATACACAGCGATCTCCTTCTTAATTTTATCCCACCAATAAATTTCTTGGAGATCTCGATACATATTTTTTGTTTTCTGGGTGAATGGAGATATTAGAACAATGTGCAACACCCAAAATTTCATTCTTTAACTCCAGTCTTGATGGAACACATTGTCTTGTCACAAATCTTACAATTCCTTCTTCATTAACATTGAACTCTGAGGATTTACCTTTTCTAATATTTTCTACTTTATTTTGAATTATTACATAATCCTTTTGAGCATCCTTTATCCTTTCCAAAAGATACAGTTGAGAAATAATTTTTGAAAGGATTTATGATGTTCCCATATTTATGCTTCCCATGTCCATCTTCATTAAATATAAGAAGGTTGGACCCTTTTCTATTCTCACCAATGATATAATTGTGGGTTCCTTTCTACATAGAGCATATTCCACCTTATTTTCTTTCCCAGGGTGGTAATGGATTGAGCGGTCATAGTATTTGATTATCTCTAACCATATTATTTGGCAGATGTTCAACTCTTTCTATGTGAATATATACCCGAGGCTCTTCTGGTCTGTGTATATTTGACACTTCTCCCCATAGTGGTAATACCGATTTTTTTTAAAGCGAAGACTATTGCAGCCAACTCCAGATCAGGTGTTGGATATTTGTTCTCATGAACTTTCAATTTCCTTGAAGCATAGGTAATTACTTTGTAATTTTTCATCAACACACATCCCCGAATCTTCTTTGAAGCATCACTAAATTCCACAAAAAGTTCTCCACTTGTGGGTAGTGTGAGAACGGGTGTACTGATAAGCCTAATTTTTAACTCCTTAAATCTCTATTCCCATTCATCACTCTAGGAAAACTTTACTCCATTCTAAGTTAGCATGGTAAGAGGGTTTGACGATCCTGAGAAATTTCTAACAAATTTGCAATAATATCCAACTAGCCCTATGAAGTTACGGATATCCATTACAATTATTGGCCTCATCCATCCCTCAATTGTAGCTATCATAGAGGGATACACATATATCCCATTTCTTTTGATGATATGACCCAAGAATGATAACTCATTCAACTATAACTCACAATTAATGTACTTCTCATAGAGATTCTCCTTTCACAAGGTGTCTAGTACTGTGCTTAGATGCTCCTCATTCTCCTCCTTGGTTTTGGAGTATATTATAATATATTCAATAAAGACTACAACAAATTTTTGAGTTAATCTACCAAAACTATATTCATCAAGTCTATGATGATTTCTCGATCATTAGTGAGTCCTGATGGAATTACTATGATTTCATAGTGCCTGTATCTTGTACTAAATGACGTCTTGGGAATATCCTCCTTCTTCACCGTTACATGGTAACATCCCGACTGAAAATCCACCTTTGAGAAGTATGGTGGTCTACATAGATAATCGAACAATTCATCAATTTAGGGAAGAGGATACTTGTTCTTTGTCGTGATTTTGTTAATCTCATGATAATCAATGAAAATGTTCATTGACCCATCCTTCTTCATGATATAGAGGACTAGTGCACCCCATGGTGAAGCACTTGGGTGTATAAACCCATTATCTAGATTTCCTTTCTTCATTTCCTCAACTCATCAAGCTTCAAAACATTCATTATATATGGAGTCTTGGATATTAGAAACTCCCGAGTATAAGATTGATTGAGAATTCAACATCTCTTCTAGGAGGAAGACTAGAAAATTCCTCCAAAACACTTTAGTGAATTCCCTCACAATAATCAGGTCCTAAAGGATGCTTTATTCCTTAGAATCAATCCTTCGAGACAAATACACATGCTTATAGGGGAGTAATATCCACACTTGGGATGATAGTTCTAAAAAAGATTCATTTTCCTCCTTGCAATTGCATAAAATCGGGGGTCGATTCTCCATATTGAGAGTGATTTATCTCCCACAACAATTTATGTAGGCTCTATATAGATAAATATAATCCATGCCAAGATTTTCATTAAATTCCATAATAGGGAGTATGAAGAGGTTCTACAAGAATTAAAATCCACAAATTATGATTGGGGAGAAGTTATATTCATGTGATGTAATGATTTCACCATTTTTTGTTCTCACTGACATCTTTACTTCCCTGATTTTTGGTGGTGTGGGGATTGTTTTACTAAACATTCAGGATATAAAATAATGCGTAGAACTAGAACACAAAAGTAAATTTTCTTTTCTTGAATGAATAACTAGATTACCATTCACCACTTCATTTTTGGGGTTCACTTAAGTGGTCGTGATGGAAAAAGATCTCCCTTGCTGCCTTGGAGGTTGTTTATTGCCTAAAAAAACCCTCGGATTAAGGCACTAGTTTGTAAAGTGCCCCGGTTCTATGCAGTTGAAGCAATAAACAAAGCGTTAAGGGTCTAACGGAGCATTCCTCCCCTCTCTCTCAGCTGAGGGTTTTTCATGCTGACAGTTAATATCTAGATGCCCTTCTCTTCCACACCTATAGCATTTCCTCAAACCCTTCAGGCAATTTCCGGGGGGCTTCTTTCTGCACCTTTGGGATGTGGGGTGTGGCATTTTATTAGAACCATTGGATTTATCCATAAAAATTCTATAATTAATGTTGACCTTATGCTTATTATCCCCAGGATACCCCTGAGATTTTACAATCTCCATTTCGAACTTGACAGCACATCAAACAATTTCTTCACAGCTCCTGAAGTCACGGATCACTAGGTCTTTCCATGGGCTAGGTTATACCCCATGAATGAAGCGGTCAAAATTGGATTTAGGGGTAATAATAGAGTTGGAGGTATATCATCCAAGCCTTGTAAAAATTTCCTTGTATGCTTTGATAGATTCGTCGTCTTTTTGCTTGAGGGAAATGAAGTCCATTTCTATGTCAAGTTGGAGGGTGCGAGGAAAATATATTTCAATTTTTATTTTCCAAAAATCCGTCTATTCCCATTCCTTGATCTATCCTACAAGATTTTTATTTTTGAACAATTTCCACCATTGATAATATTTACCCTCCATACTATAAGCAACCATAATAACCTTCCCTTATTTAGAACATTGAAGGATGGAGAAGATCTTCTCAATGGATTCGATCCATTTTTCGGTGATTTAGGGATCATATGATCCATTAAAAGTAGGATACCTTTGTATCATGAATCTCTCTATTATGAATTGTTCTTTCTTAGGGGGGTTTAAAGTTATTCTTGACCCATGTTTCTATTCAAATCATGAGTTAACTAAGAGAGTATCGTGCCAATGTTTTCAATTCCTGCTCTCATCGAATTGGGAATTCATTAGAACAGTCATCACATTGATCTTGACATTGGTTGTTAGCATGATTCCTCCTATTACCGGCCATTGGATAGAATAAAAATAAAAGTTAGGGTTAACACATAAAGGTTAATCCAAAGACAAAAATGGGTGACTTATAAATTACTTTTATTTCATTAACTTTTCAATTTATAGGCATCATTATTTGTTATCAATGATCTACTTCTGAATACATATTCTTAGGTGTATTTTCTTATTCACATAAAAATGGTTTATACTAAGCTTATGAATTTAACAATCAATATCCCCTGGGTGCGTCGTAACCAAATGTGCAGCTAGGCCTATTGTTGTGCACCAGTTCCTGTTAGAGTTTAGCTCAAAGTGGATTTTTCATGTTTTAAACTGGATACATATGTGCTAGAGCCACCTTTAACTACTCGTATCTAGAGAGGGACGTATTTCATTGAAAAAACACTTAGTAAATAATAATAAAAATTAGGGTTATTTTTATTATACTTAGTCTTATCCATAAGGCTTTCACTGTGGTTTTCTAATCCTAATCCCAAAAATTACTAAACCAACCATTTGATACCATATATAACAACTCTGCTCTTTATTACACACTTAAACATGATTTATTACATAAACTCCTCACATGATACAACATATATGATCGATATGCCTAGTTTCTTTGGGGATTAAGAACATTACATAACAACTTTAAACATGAAATAAACAACATTATTGAAAACTTCTTTTACATGACCACACACATTCCTTCATTTTAGTATTGCATGGAATAACATGAAGACATGCATATTAAAAGTGTGAGATATAAAGCCTAATAAGGGAGTAAAAATGGGATAAAATAAAGAATATGGTACATGTTAGAAAATAGGCATATTAATGGAGTGAAAGAGAAACATGTACCTAATGGCATGATATAGCATGATTATTATAACATGGAAATGTGGCATCAAAATTTAAAATGATATTAGCATTATCCAAGGACAGTTGCACATAGGGTATGAATAAATCCTAATTGATCTTGAATTATCATGATTAAACCCTTATAACACTTGATGTATCATGCTACTAATCATTGCCCAAAGCATTGGAGTCCTATCAGGGCACACCTTTCTTAATCATTTCATTTCATGCATAAGTGTGTCACAAGGATCACCCAACATGGATTCATTAAACATAATAATTTATTCCAAGATATAAGAATGTGGAAATCATATATGAAACTATTTAATAAATAAGTAAATGTGCATAAAGTTGAATACCCTTGATTGCGATATGGTCATGGTATTCACTACACAATGTCTTTGGCTTGGAAAATCGCGGTGCAATTTTGGCAGCATAATAGTGTGACATAAGAATTAATAAAAATGGTTCATGACAGAGAATTGTGAATCTCAACATATGTACCTGAAATTTTCAGTAAGGGAGTCATCTAGATACATGTCCCAACATATGTAATTGAATTTAGATGCATAATTTAAAATAATTTCTTGAACATAAATGAGAGGAGAGAAATTCCTTAAGGAATTTAGACATGCTAACGGGTGTAAATGGGAAGAATTAGTTAGAGAGAAAGACGTATATAATCATTATTACATAAGGATGTAAGTGTGGGGGAGGTGATAAATCATACCCCAACAATTTTAAAATAAAATAAAATGTAATAGAAATATAAAGAAACTCAGAAAAAATGAAAGAGGAAGAAATCCCTTTCTCGGATGTGTCATCCCATGGGATTGGGGCACCTCGAGAGGATTATAGAGGGATGGGGAAGAGTTTGGTCGAGCTCCAAAGGCTTTTAGTAAAGATGATGTGGGGTATTTGGTGGGTTTATATAGAAATACAGAGGTAATTAATTTTTATTTAGATTTTGGAAACCGCACATTAAACTAATAAAAACCACAAACCAACCCATGTTTTTTTATCATGGTTTTCTCCAAAGGGGAGTGGAAAAATTTTTTATAAGTCTGATGGATGAACTTCTTCAAATAATTATCATGCTTATGTGGAGGTGGGTCACACTCTCAAGGAAATCATTTAATAAGGATAAAATATTATATAAGCCTTGGAGGGGTCCACTAATTCTTTGTATGATAAATAAAACAAACCTAAAATCACATTATTTTAATGGTAAAACATATATTGGCCAAACATACAATTTATAGTATTTTTTTACATCACTGTTAGGTCATAAGGATGTCATGAAACACATTATATAATTAAAAAGTATTTAATTTTTTCACAAAATTTTGATTTTCTTAGGAAATTATAAAAAATTACCCATTGGATAATTTCAACTTCCTGATTCCAAAAATAACATTCATTTTATATAAATAATTTTCTAAATATGTAAATATATAATTTTAAAATAAAATCTAATATTTATCTAAAATACAAAAGTTTTAACAAAAATTGATTTCAAACCATAATAAAACTTACAATTGTATTCATACAAATTATAAGATCATTTATATTTAATAAAAATTAATTTAGTAATTACATTTTTTTAAAATATTTTTTAATTCAAAAATCCGTTAATTCCTTAAAAATACATTTCTGAATATTAACTAAAAATATTATTTTTGATATAAAAACTATTTAAAAAATAAAAACATTAAAATGAATGTATATTATTTAATCTATATAAAAAATGCACATAACCATAATGCTAGGGTATTGTTACATAACTACTTATAACACCTGCATATGACCTTAGGATAAGGTTTACGATGGTGAAAAATCTTAGGGTGGCTAGGATAACATTGCTCGGGTGGTAATCTCTATCAATTTTCTCTTCTCTCATAGGGTTCTGCTTGAGCTTAACGTGTTGAATCTCGGCTTGGGCTTGGTCCAGAGCAAAGCCCAATGACGCCACCTCCTTTACAAGATCCAAAAAATGGGCTTTGTATGTAAAAATTCTAATGGATGAGGCAATTTATTCCTTTGTCTATGTAAATTGTATTTGTTAAAGCCCTATATTTATACTAATCAGGTGATCAATATTAAATATCTATATTAGAAATAGTAACTATTCTTAACGGGATTTTGAAATAAAAAATCATAAAAATAAGGAAGTGCATATGCTATATAACCATTTTACATAATAAGGCATTTAATTAGAAGAAGAAGAATTTTCATTAATAAAATTTTGGGTCATTACACAAATCCTATGATGCTGCAAACAAATTTATTTACACTGGTGAAGTATTGATCAACTATTTCTCTATCTCTCATTCTTATGTATTTAAACGTACTAAGCCAAATTTAATGCTTTTCATCTTACCTATTAGTATTCCCTTCAAAAATACTTTTCAGATTGTCCCACATAATCTTTGAGGTTTTTTAGACCCATCATCTCCATATAATAATTTTATTAAAGAGACATAAGGGTATAATTTCTAGCCCTTTCATTATATTCAATATTTCTGTTTTCAAAAATGGTCAGTAGATAATCTTTCTCAATTAGTCAAAAACTATATGTTGCAATATCAACAACATCTAGAAAAAAAAATAGGAGATACTTAATAATTCTATTTTTCCAACAATCATAATTTTTTCAATAAAATTTATGAATTCATATACTATTGACAAAATTCCAATTATCCATGATAAGTATTCAACAAGGGATCCTTCCTTTAGTAAAAATTGATGTTCAACAAGATGAAATAATTTTTGATAAAGGGGGGTTGAATTAGTTATTCAATTTTACAATATCCAATGATTTTAAAAACATAACCCATGTAAACTATTAAATTTTTTATTCTTATCATTATTCACTAAATAAACAAGTATAAAAAATAAGAAAGAAACTAAAGAACAATAGATTTTCAAGGTTCAGCCTTAGTGTGAGAACCTACATCAATGACATAGCCACTCCCATTATTCTATGGAAATTCTCTATAATGGAGAAGTGAATAGAAGTTGTAAAAATACCATTAGACACCTTCATCTCCCAATACGAATGATCATAATTAATACCATCAGTATTCAAAGTTTTCTCACAAAAAAATAAGACAAAAAAATAATTAATACTTTGTTAAAACAACTGTATGAATTCTATCTATTTACTCAGTATGATGTGGTCTGTTCTAATTCTATAAGTTTAATAGAGATAGATCTGATGGAATAAATATGATAGACTCAGTACGATGAACCCATTTTCAATCTGTATTAGTCAAACTCTACTCAAATGCTCTGTCTGGTCTTCCTCAGTCTAGTAAAAATTCATTCATATTTCCACCCTTCTAATGAGGTCTCAGTATTGGAAGATAAATTCGAAATGAATTCTGCAATGATTCTCCTTTTCTTCTCAAAGAATGGTTACAAAGTACTAATGTATTATTCTTCTATTAATAATAATTCTCTGAAGAATTATTCCATAAACTATAAATATCACCAGCTTACTCAAATTGGAAAAACCTATAATATTTACTCTTATTTCAATTTAACATTTATCCAATTAAAATATTCACAATCATTTTGAACTATATTGTGTATTCTCAGTAATTATCCTTCTTGAATGAAAAATAATTTTTTCAGTCTGATGGAACATCCTCAAATAAATTCAACAAAACATCCTTATCTCATTACTATAGAAATTTATCAGCTCATTACTATGGAACATTCTAATCCCATTATGATGGAACTTCCTAATCTCATTACAATGGAAATTCCTCATCTCATTGTTACAAAACATCATCATCTCATTAATATGGAGATTCATCATCTCTTTATTTTGGAACATCCCCAGATCATTCCAAATTGAAATTTATCATAAGAGATATTCCGATTAACTTTTCCTTCTCAGAGTCAGTCTGATTGACTTTTCTCCTCATATTTAGTCCAATTAAATTTCCTCCTCATAGTCATTCTGAATGACTCTCCAACACCGAGTCAGTCCAATTAAGATTCATTCTCCGAGCTAGTTCAATTAACATTCCTTCTCAGAGCCATTATGATTAACATTATTTCTCCGAGTTGGTGTGATTAACTTTTAATCTCAGGGTTAGTATAATTTCCATTCCTTATTAGATTCAGTCTGATGGGGCTTCCTCAGCTTCAGTCTAATGGAATCTCATAACAATGAAATTCTCATTATGATGGAATTATAATTACTTTGTAATTCTCATTACCATGTAATTATTATTATGGTGGAGAATCTACACCAAAACTTTGAAATTCTTCCTACTTGATCAGTTAAAGAACATTCTAACTATTGACATCATTTTCATCATTCAACCTCCTTGGAAATATTCTGACTTTCTAATAACCACTATTTCAAAAATTATTTAATATTATTCATACATGTCAATTTAATGGCTAGTTAATATTGGTAATATATTTCATGGGTTGTTTAATATTGTTATTGTGTGTTGAATACAAAATCGAAAAAAAATATAAAAGTTGTGTGTAACTCTAGCTAAAATGATTTTTTAGTGTAACATAAGATGAAATAACTTTTCTATTTCCTCAACACTATCAAATATAATTTAATTCTTTTTAAAATAATAGGTTTCCACATTACCCTTTAATAAATTGCGCCCTCATAATTTAACAATATTCTTGAAAATAAAAGGATGGACATTTGAAAATACTTTTGATGTAAACCCACATCAAAAAAATGGTTAATAAAACACCCTATTAAAAATTGAGAAATATAAGTACATATGTCATATAGAATAACACATAAATAGGTTTCTAAATAGGATAATATTGGTTGTAATAGTGGAAATGCGTAAATAATTATATAGAGTGACTGAGGTCATTGATCACAAACAAGTTATTGATTATCAAAAAGTTAAGGACCTAAAAAATAAATCTTCGATGATCAAAATGACCATTAGTTCTTCAATAATTAATGATACTTGCAGAACATTTTTGTTTCAAGTTTTTTTACTAGAGTTATGGAATTCTCTTACCATATAGACGAAGAGAATTTGGAAATATTATTACATGATTAGTAAAATTTTATCCTTTAATCAAATTCTTCAACAATATCATCATTCCCTCTAATTTCTGTGTTTTTAGGATGAATTTTTTAATTTTTTTAGACTAAAAATATTTTAAGGACCACATAACCCTATATGGGATAAAAGACTATAAGTAATGTTTTTAGACATTAACTAAAAGAATGGTTAGAACATGGTAATATAATTACCAAAATTAATAAAGCATTATATGAAACATTATTTATAAAAAATAAATAGTAATACACATTGTTCAAACCAGGTAATTCTATAAAAAATTATCCTTATAATTCATCAAACATTTCCTGACTAAGTTTGAAATCCAACAATTGAAAGGATTTGATGATATAGTATTCAAGGATAAATATACCATTATTCAACAAATAAATTATCATATTTTTTTAAAATAAACAATTTTCTTACCTATAAAAATTTCATACTAATCAGGAAATCATGTAGGCCAGTGGTAGGCACTACACCCTTGTGTCCCTTCGGTTATGGGTTCAAGCCCCATCCCCTATCCAGATGTGATGGGTTTTCACCCAGCATAAAGGTTGTCCCCTTTTTTCTATTAATCCAAAAAAATAATTCCTCCATAAAAACATATCATTTTTATACAAAGGGTTAAAAATAACCTAACCTAAAAAAATATATCCCACATTTCTTTAATAATATCAAAATTTTCCTTACCAAAATCCCTCAAATGGGGTGTCGATGACTTCAAATATATGATCAACCTTAATTTTATGGACCTTTCATGATATCCATAATTCATAAGATAACCTTTCATGAAAACATAATATTCTCAAAAATTATCTAAACTGACCATCAATACCAACTATAGTACCCAGAACCCACAATCCTAGATATAGTGCTGGAATCATTAGCTTTACATTTTCAGCCTTAATGACGATAATTATGACCCAATTTTATCCAATAATTCCTTAACCCATAACAAAGAAAAATTGTATCACTTACATTATTAAGGACTTTTTGGTTCAGTGTTTTAGAGAATTTGGGAAAACTCTTATATAAAAAATGCCCAAGATGTTAAATGATAATTTCTCCCAATTAACTCATGTTTCTTTAATTTACATTAATTCGTTATCGTAATCCATTTTGAATACCTTGTAGAAATAATTCATTCTACATCATGATTTATAACCTATGGAAATGGAAACATAAGAAGGGTGAGCTCAAATTATCATTAAGGGAAAATGTAATCATTAACAAATGAATTACAATAGTGAGCATAAGAAAAGAAAAACGGTGTGATGAAATATTCAAAGTGCATGAGTATAAAATAAGAATTTTCATACCCATAAATACATATATCATCAAAAATGAAAACATGGAATAAAAATTTATCAAATAAAATTTTCATATGAATCAATAATCACGATCCATCTAACATCATTCTTGACTGAATGAAATATCATAAACCCATAAAAAGTTTAGATAAAACATAATTGTATCTTTGAAAATCTTCTCATAGAATGCTTTTAGAACCCTTAGAGAACATTTAAGTTTAGAATAAACATAAATTCAACATCTAATATAATTATATATATAATATAATCTCCACCCAATTCATAGGATAACTATTGGATAACACCCATTGTATAGGTTATATAGGGCTCACCCAGGGTTGTCTGGGTTCACCCATAATTTATAATGGCTAAGAACCAAATAATGAATATATAACATTGAGAATAAATTTCATCATAACTCATTAAAATAAGATTTATTATTTTTAGAACATTCTTAATTGGTGTAAATATATGTGTTTCATAATAATCCCGTTGAAATATGATTATCCCATGGAAAATAAATGAGCTCTATAATAATCTCTTCAAAACAATCATAATCCATCAAAAGAAAAAAAGGGAGTGTTATCAATATAAAATATCCCTAGTAGAGGATAATTAACAACATAGTTTGTAATTTTTTTGACTAGAAATATTGTTAAAATACCAGTTAAAACATTCATCAGGAAAAAAAATTTCTCATTTTGAAGAACACTTTTTAAAACATAAAACATTTTGGTAATAATTTTCTTTGAAAATAATTTTTACAAATCAATAATTTCCATAATATTAATAAAACAATTTCTATAAAAATAACCTTGTAAAAATTAAAAGTAATATTCAATTAAATGATAGTCAAGTAGGAGGGTAATTCTATACATGTTGTAAATGATATTTCTTTTACCTGGTAAAAAGGTTGGAAATGTACCTTGATTGGAAATTGAAAAGAATATTCCTTTGAAAAAAATTATTAATGGAAAAATTGGGTGACAATGTCTTTGATAAATAATTTTAAAAAGGATAAATATTATTAAAAACATTTTCATAAAACATGGTTTTTGAGAAAAAACATTTTTACCTAAAGAGATAAGTGGTGTCATATTTTCTTAAAATCATTTTTATAAAAAATTTAAAATGTAAAATAATGGAAAAAATGGAATTATAACTTTTTAATATCATTAATAATCATAGGATAATATAATTAATTAGTATCTTGATATATGGGTTATAATATTTCATCATTGTAAGCTTAGTCATAAACAATACAAACAAACAATGAGATTATAACAACACACACTTATCACTATGGTATATTGGAATCGTAAGCCCCATGAAAGGATTACCTTAAATGAAACCTAAAATACCATGAGAATAAATAAATTCATGATATTTAAGGTAATGTTTTATTTATATACACCTCATAAAAGAGAATCGGTTCATAACACAACATATGTCTTGAAGAATAGAAATTGTGACAAAAATCTATTACTCCCTTGGTAACATTGGAACCATAAACCCCATGAGATTGAGATCGAAAAATGGATATTTAAATCCCTATAAATTTATGGGTATTTATCATAACATTAATTCATTTGAATTATATACACCACAAAATAAGCATAAGTCATGAATATGTAATATATCTCATAGAAATAAAAGTGAGACAGGAAAAAACCTTACATTAAGTCTGATTTTTAATCATTGTCCTCTATCATCCAGAATAATAAAATTATGTTAATTATTTGATTTATTAAAAACATTTCATGTGGTTTTTATTTCATTTATACCACTTATAAAAAAATTATACATAATTACTTAATCAATTATGTTTATGTGTGACGTTTTAAACATATTTAGCTTATGTGTCAAACATGAATTTAGAAGGATGACTCTGGTGAAAAAAAGAGATTATTTAAACATATATAAAATAATAATAATATAAATATCATATTTTTAAATAATTATAATTTAAAAACCAATAATGAATAATGGTTATGAAAAATGAACTAATGTTTCGATCATGGAGATGGAAGGTCGTACATATGCATGAGTAACATTTCCATTTCACAAGGATAATTATGGAAAAAGGTAAGTAATATTTTATATTCATATATTGATAAAAATATCATTAATACCATTATATTTTAATTATTTATTCTTATATATCATTAATTTTATGTAAAATGAATCACAACGCTTCAAGGAGGAGGTAGTCCACACGTCCATGATCGACGTTATAACCTTTTTAGTGTGTGAAAAGGTAATAAAAATGATATATTATTATTATATAAATATAATTATTTCATTAATATAATAATTATGTCATTTATATCATATATATTTATTATAATTATTGTTATTACATTCCATGTGACACGTTAGTGAAAAATGATTCACATCGTTTAAAGACATGGTAGTCCACCGTAAACATGAGTGATGTTATCTTATATCCTAATATATTGAGTTTAAAATGGTTATACATGATATAATTAGTAAATAGGTATAATAAATTTATAAATATCATATATTACCTTTATATCAATCATTATCCCCAACCTTGAGGGGTGTTAATGAAAAAATAAACAACATCAGTTCACGAGGCAATACTCCCCCATACACACGAATGATGATCTTGAAACCCATATGATTGAATTGTGTTTGGATGTAGTTAGTAACCATAACATAACGTCATATAATTATATTTAGTATAATTATTTTATTATATAGTTGTGGTCGAAAAATAATTCAATGGGGTTGAGAAAAAATAAAACAAAAATGTTTGTTGATGATTGTTACTTCCTCTTTGGGAAACTACATTTGGTAAAAACCAAAGGACTTAGTTTAATTTTTTCCAAAATTTAGGCTTCAATTTTGAGATTATAAGACTTTTTAAGTTATTTGGAAAAAATATTTATGATAAAATTATCTTGAGAAGTTTGAATAAGTGAGGGTAGTGTGTGCCTTTTTATTTGTTGAAGAGGAGTGACATTCTTGTAAATACCCATAATTATTCACTATTTGGGGGGGGGGTCCAAATTACAAAATGTTTCATAAAAATTAAAAATTAATTTTTAATATATATTAAATTGTTTGTAAAATTATTCAAAATATAATGAAACACGTGGTCTAAACATTTTGTTTCTTAACTCTTAAATTTACTTATTTTTTCATTTTTGGTTTTTCATTAAGGTTACTAGTTTTATAATCAAATTAATTTATCCATTAAGAATAAATTAAAGGGATAAATATTAGAGATTTTATAATCAATTATTAAAAATATTATTTCCAAATTATAAAAAAAAATTCCTTCGGTTTTGGAAATTATTTTGAATGTAAGATAATGTAACATGAAAGAACACTGATTTTACCATAACCATCCCAATGATGTTTTTACTATTTTAGGGTCAATATTTTGATTATAAATTCCATTTGGTCCATTAATGGAAAATAGTTTAAATTTATTAAAAGTAAGAAAACACTTAGAATAATTTACGTTTTTTTTTAATTTTAAATCATTTAATAAATTACCATTTATTTTAAATAACACTAATATCAATTTTGATATTCTTTATTTAATTGAAATTAAAAAATATCAAGACAAAAATAGAATTTGAATATATTAATTTCACACCTATGTAATCTGATATATTCATTTAAAAATTTAATTTTTGACAATAATTCGTTCAATTTACATCACTTTTAATATTTTTGCTATCATATATTTTGGTTAATTTTCAACATAATAATTACTACGCTGGCATTACATAAGTACATTATGTAATTATATCATTTATAAAAATTAATGATTAATTATCATGATAAAAAATAACCATTTATATTTAAAATTACATATATAACCAAACATATGTTGTTTTTCCCTATCCTAAGGCTTTATAGAAATTAAAAGGGAAAATGTATTCAATTTTTTCTTTTTCTTTACATAACTTATTATATGGGTCGCTATATTAGAATAGTGTCTCAGAAACTAATAAAATATATATTAAGGTCAAAATGGTCTACAGATGTCCACATAGTGGGTTTTTTAAGTCTCTAGGTCATTTTTTCCCAATAATTTTAAAATTTAATCCCTTTGTAAACTCATATTTACCTTAATCATTGTAATTAAATTTAACAATTTTCAATAATCACTTTGGTAAAAAAATAAGCTTCCCTTAATAGGATTTATAAATTTTTATTATTTCAAATATTGAATTCAATTTTTCAAATTCGACTCACATATGTGGAAAAATTAAATTTAATATTAATATCGCAAATGCGATGAGACAATGGGGTTTTAAAAGCAGTGTTTTTTTAGAAAAGATTTTTCCATATTAACAGAATAACTAATAACATTAGTTATATAAAATAAATTTTTATTTACTGATATATAATATATAAATTTCATTTATAAAATTTCCCATTATGGATTACTTTAATTAATTAAATTGGAGAAACATTGTGTAATTTAAAAGAGTTTTTAGGAAAACTCGTCTTTAATCCCAAAAACGAACTTATATGGAAAAACATAAATTTTGTTATAAAGTAATTAAATATAAACAAATAATACATAAGTTACTTAAAGACATATAGAAAACACACTGGGACTTTTTAATTAATAAATTTATTAAAAATTAAATACTTTTTACATAAATCGGTATTTTTACTATTCATTAAGAACTCAAAATTTTCTAAAAAATACCGAAATTTCACCCATATTATATTTTGATATCCTGATTCCAAAAATGAATTTAATTTGGCCGAAAAAATTACAAGAGTTCCATATTTTGATTATAATATTTTTTCATGAAAAGCTGTAAAAAAAAATTGTAGAAAACATATTTTTGAAGAATAAAATCACTTTACACAAAATTGAATGTTTATTTACTAAATAGTTATTAATAATTTATATTGAGTAATATATATATATATATATATTAATAAATTAAGTAATAATATGCATACCCTCCAAATTAATATCTAGGTTATAATAGTATTATATACTACAGGTCGTTTAAGTTCAGTGTTGTTAGTTGAATACATTATCGAAGATATAAATATCAGGTTACATGCAACACAAAATAGACTGATTATTTCATGTAATGAAAGATAAAAACATTTTTTCTTTCCATAAAACTCTGAAATAAAATTTTCTTCTTTTATAAATAAATCGGTGTTACATCATGTCACTAAATGACCAAGCTAAATATCCTTAATGAGATATCAATAGTGGAACTTCCGAGGGAGAGGCAACACTCTAAACCCAAAGGAACAACGTGTTGAATTTTTTATTTCCACCTCAAATGGAATGTTAATAAATGTTATATAATTATATAATATGATATTCATAACATTTTTATGATTCTAAAATAATAAAAATATCATTCCCAACCCCCTCTCATTCCAAAGTAAATGAAAGTGTCATTCGTGCATATCTGTTGACTAGTGCCTCTATGAAAGGACGTGCTTTTTCTCATGACCACTTAACATGGATAAATATAAAAATATTTTTAGTCTGAAATAATAATATTTTTTACACCATTAATATTATTAATATATAGTACGAGGCACTCTATATGTGTGATTAACAATAAATGGTTATAGTTACTTTAACCCCCTTAAATGGACTTATTATGGCACCTTTGTTCATTAGGCCTATTTTGGGTTGAAATTTAATATTGTATAATTATTTTTATAATGGAATAAAAAATTATATAAACCTTAGAAATTATGTAGATCATTAATTTATTTTACAATACATTTAACCATGGTCAATAAAAAAAGTGTTATGGAGAAATTAATTGAGCAGCCCTGAGTAACCAATGTAGGAAAAATATTTATTGTAAATAAATAAAAAAAGATAATAAATTTACCTTTTAATGTTAAATATATATAAATAATTTTATTGGTTATGTGTTTACTAAACATATGTTTATTATACAGTATATTAAGCACAAGTGAATAGTTAATTCATACCTAAGCTAAGGGATCTTCCGTACCACCTTAATTACTTATAGGTTAAATGTTCTCGTCCTTTTTCTCCCATGTATGCAATCTTCATCTCATTATATATTTATATTTTTGTTTATATGTCCATTAAATATATACCTAGTAAAATATTCTTTTCATTTTTTCTATATATTTATATACTTCCCTTTAAAATTCCCATTTTAAATTAAACATGATTTAAGGGATCATTCCAATTTTTTTGTCCCATTCCTACAATCAGCCCCATAAGAAACTTTTAAACCATTACTATATTATAAAATAACTCATTTATTTATTTATACCCATGTTGGGTAAATTCTACATTTTAATGAAAATAATAATCTCTTTCATTTCTTAAAAATAACTTCTACTTAATTTATAAATCATAATCCATGTGCTTAATTTTTATTATTTATTCTCCAGATCCATCTGATAATTTTTTTATGTTGTAATTTCTTATTCAATGCCCATATAACTTTTTCTATTATGAATGTAAAATACAATTTGATCCCATGTTATTTTGTGAATTCTTATTATTTATCCTTTGGTTATCCCTTGGTTTGGAATTATAAAATCCAATTCATAATCATGGGTTTGGTGAAGATTTTTATTTATTTATGGTTTCTTTTCCTCATGTGGCACATATATGTAATATTTTTCATATGTAATAGGCGTTATTGGAATTATATTGACTTATAATGAATTTGGTAAATCATTATATCTCATTATATGTTATGTAATTGATTAGGGAGTAAACATAATACACCACAAGACATTGTCAATTATATAATGATAATATTTGGAGTAACCGTTGAATTTTATTTATGATGTCATGTTTATTATTATTTCCACATATTCCTTGATTTATTTATCTTATGATTATATCTCATTGTTCTATTTTTTCATTATTATGATCATTATCTTTGTGATGTCAGGTTATTCATCTTGACTCTCATATTATGCTCTATTTACATGTTTATTCCCTTACAGAGATTTCTAGCTCACACATTTCCGTCTATATTTTCCCAGGTGTATCCTATATAGTTGTAAAAATTCTATGTGAATTTGGATCACTATATATAGTCATAAATAATGATAATTTTTTATGTTTAAGATGACTTATTTATGAGTCTAATATTATGAATACACTAGACATCTAGATGCGTGGTTTGTATTTATTGCAAATCCATGTGAAATTTTATGAAATAATGTGTGTTTATGTCTTAGGTCCCTATAGCCTCTAAGTAAATTTTAAATGTAGGGGTAGTAGGATTATATTTGTCTAAGAGGTGATAAATCTATTAGTGGTTAACATCATTATGTACCTCACCCATAAGGACCTAGAATATAGTGTCTCTATGAAGGTGTATATTAGTAGGGGTAATAGGCATGTGGAGCTAGGTAAGGGTAGATGCATTCCATCATATTTCCAACAAATGAGTGTTCAATGATAATTAACTGAATTATAATTTTACCACCTATATTGTTTTATTAATTTTTTGGTTTTTAAGTATCTCACTAATTTATCTCACTATCCTTTGTTCATGCGATGTTACAAAAGATGGGGAGGCCTCCAGTGTCCTAGGTTTTGACTGTGGTATTCAGAGTTCTGTTTATATTTTTTATGTTTATTAGGGCTATGAACTAATTTTAGGGTATAATCAATCATCTGTATATTTATTCCTACTATAGATATAATTGTACATTTTCAGTCTTTGTATCGATTGGTTTTGTAATGTAAACATGGTTATGTATTTCTTCCAAATTAGTATTGTACATTATAGTGTATAGGGGTCATGTGAGTTTTTTGTTATCTACTGAGATTAATATAAGAACCATTATTTCCATAGCTAACATATTTATCCTTAGATTATATGGAGGATAATATAGTAGGGTTTTCTAAGGTCTTTGTGGAGTATACATACTTTGTTCCCTAAGAATCATGTGACCCTACCACCTCAAAGTGACATAAAGTTTGAGAAAACATTGAAAACTTTTTCTTCACTAATTTCAATGGATCCATATCATATAAAACCTTCTGAGGTATAGTAATCGAGTACCTATATTGTTTATTTGATTAAAAATGATTCATCTAACCTAGTTTGTATCCTTAGGGTGCTCCGATTTTATTTTAAAGAAGGTAGATTGTGGAATAAGGTTGTTTGAATATTACCTATGATTGAACCAAGTGAAAATAAAGAATCTCTACCCCCTCTTTAGGATATATGTCTTCTTAGAATAGTTAAAAGGAGATAGTTGTTATTTGATTTTAGATTTGATGTTCGGGTAGAATCAAATGATGTTTAAGGAAGAAGATATCCACAATATTTTGTTTCATTATTGATATATGTACATTAATGTCACATACATGAATTATTTTGAAGTCAAATTTTATTTATTTTCCTTTCATTCTTTGTTTCGGATGGTTTCCAAAGGTTTTATGGAGAAAACGATGAGTTTTAATGAATTGGGCCAAACCGTGAGCCCAATTCCAGATTTAAAAATAAATTTTGTTTCCTTTATAACTTTTTAATTTTTTAATATTTTTCCCTCATTCTAATTTCTAAATGGTCTCATCTGACCTATTAACACCAAAATATAAATTTTGAGCCTTTATAAATCCATAATCATGGTGGATATGGGTTTTTATTTAAGATATTGGGCCTTCCCGAAGGCCCATTTCCTCCATTAAAAATATTTTTTAATTTTTTTTATATCTCCTTCACTATTTGCGTTTTTTTTGTGATTCCACCTCCCCCTCTGCCCTAAGAAACCCAGGCACGCTCCCATTGCCTTTCCCCCCTCCTTAGAGCTCTTTGAAATCACGAATTAGGGCTGATCTTCATAGGGTGTCTCAAATCAGCCAGAATTGAAGAGGTAACTTCATCCCTTATTAACTGTCTCAATTATTACTCTTTTCCCTCCATTCCAGTTCCTAAATTACCTCCTAAATCTTGTTCGAACAATCCTTGAATTTTGGATGTTTTAAATTTCAGAAACTATTGTTTTTGGAGTGATTAATTCAGGATACTTCAAGTAGGTGAGTCTATTTCTTTCCTCTTTCAAATTGCTTAGGGTTTCTTCCCTAATTAATGAATTATAAAAATTCAAGAAGTTAGGGTTAATTCCTAGGTTCTAAATTACTGTATTTTGGGTGAAATATTGAGGTTTTAGGTTTCTTTTAACTTCCTTTAGGTGCGGCAGTCGTGCGGTTGATGTTTCGCCCCAATATTTGAGGATTTCGACACATTCGGTAGGTGATTCCGTGGGTAACCATTTAATGATGAGTTAGTTTGCTTGATTAAATAATTTTACATGTTCCGTATGTGCTGTGAATTATGAGAAAACCATTTTTGGTAGCAATAGTAAAGCATTTGTTTTTAAAGGTACATTTTTTCTTAAAGTGTGTATTTTTCAAATGTATTTCATGTGTTATCTCTTGTGGTAGTTTTGTAAAATTGGGAAGTGATTTATTAGTTGTTGAAAGGGGCTTCCAATTATGGTTGGGTAATGATATAGTTCCATGTGGGCCTAAAAAGGGGGTGTATTTGAATGGTTTTATTTGTATAACCTTGTTATACTCCTTGAAAGTGTTCTATGGATTTGTGTGTTCTCATGGGTATCTTTTGTGATATTATTCAAGGTGATTATATAACATTTGAAAGTGTATTATTACATGTTTATTGGGCTACCAATTCTGTTTTGTTAGGGTCTTGGTGTGCTTTTTGCTTAAAAAGTGTTTTTTGAAATAGATTTTATGTGCAAAGTTTGGGTATACTCTTTATATTTGTTTTATGAAAGTTTTGAATGGTTTATTAGGTTGTGTAATAGGTGAAACTATATCAGAAAACTGTTTTGGTAGGAGTATATTTTTAAAATGTCCATTTCATTTATTAAAAGGTTGTTATGTGATATGTATCATCTTGGAAATATTTTATTAAATTGTTTGAAGGAGATATTGAGGAGTGAAAGTGATGTCAAAGTGATGTGGAGGGTTTTGTGTGAGTGTGATGTGAAAAATTGAACTTTTGATTATGAAACAAGTGTTATTTTCCATGTTTGTGGGATGTTATATGAGTTTAAATATCTTATAATTGTTTTATAAAATTGTTTAATGGTTTTGTGGATGTGTTGAAGAAATGTGAAATGTGTTGTGGGCTATTTTGGTGTGATTCGGATTTCAAAATCATTTTGAATGAAAAATGGATTTTTTTGACTTGTTTGGTATACATATGGGCTGTTTGGTGAATTTGTCATCTGGATATGGTATTTTCATGTTCAGTTTATATTTCTTGACTTGATGAACTTGTTTGAGCACAAGGGGAAAACCTGGGTATCTAGGTGGGTGGACGTGTACTAGTATGCTAGTGAATCCGTGGGGTTTGGACTCAGTTTCACTTAGCAAGATTGATGATTAAAACTCTAACTAAACTATGATGATGATGATTTGGGACCACTAGGTTATGGGTATGTTCCCTACTAGTGGCTCGTGCACGATAATGGACATTTTTTATGGTTACTCTCACCGAGATACAAGGTACCTAGGACCCACAGCTAGCTAGTGCATAGGGGTTATTTCCTATTTCTTGTGCTCATTATTTACTTTGTAATTACCATCATTATATGGTATAGTTGGATGGAAAATTCACTAGTGATTGGCATTATTTTTAAAAGTGTTGATTCTTAATGATATCCCACTTGAAAATTGTTTTTATTCAAAGTTGCATCATTTAGAAATTGTAACTAGATTTTCATGTTTTTGAAAACATGCTTGCTTTTCGTCTATAAATGTTTATCACATGGAATCTCTTAGTGGTGGTATCCTACTGGGAATTGGCTCACACCCTACTTACACCCTTGTGTGTAAGTAGACTTGGTTATTTTTGTTGTCGCAGGTTGGGTACAATTTTTTGTTCCAGTGGTTCGGGTTTCTAGCAGGTCCTTGGTGGTGAAGTCTTGTGGAGGTGGCTTGAGGGTGGTGCCCCTTGCCATGAGGGTTCTTGGACTGTCCTTATTTGGTTTTGTACCTTTGGTATAGACCTTTTGAGTTTTTTAAGCTATGTAATTCAGTTCTGAATTTTTGTAAAAGATTGTTTGGTATGAAAAATCCAGATTTGTTTCATTGGATTCTTTTATTGTTTTATGTTTATAAACTCGGGTAAATCGTTCGCAATTTTCATTTTATGATACCCCGGCACTTGTGCCAGCCCGTGGGGATCGGGAACACCCTTCGGGACTTGTCACAGGCTGGGTTTGGTTCCATTTTTGGTGGCGATCGATTCGGTTTGTGACAAAATGGTATCAGAGGAGGTTCAGGTTAACTCTTTGGGTCATGTTATTTGGGGAAGAGTCAGGATAGTCTGGAGTTAGGATTGTTGGGACATGGAATTCTAGTTATGTTTAGTGTGCCTGATCAACACACCTCATAATGGGATTCAAGTTTCCAAGAGAAGTCGGGATTTATCTATGTCCTTCGGTTTTCTTGGTTCGATGATGATTAAGGGAAATGAAAAGAGAGTTGGGTTAATGTTCCTAGTGAGCTCGCAGGGCCTGGCAAGCCATGCGGAGCCAAGGATATTCCCTATAACACTCTCTGTGACAGTGAAGTGATTTTAATATGGTCACCAACCATATTTCCAAGTCACCCACTAAAACTAGTTTCCTCTCGCACTGTTTTGTGCTTAGGTTTTGAAATCATGGTACTTTGGTTTTAAGAAGTGTATAGTTTTTGTGAAATGATTTTCAAATAAAGAGGGAATGGTTTGGTTTATGAAATGGAGGAACTGAATTTGCAGAATTGTTTTGAAATGTAAAATGGTGCGCTTACACCTCTTTGAAAGTAGAAACTATATTTAAGTTGGTTTTGAAAAGTGTTTCCAATAGAGTTTTATAAACAATCAGAGTGTGTTTTAATGGGATGAGATGTTTTGAAATTGATGTGAATATCTTGAAAGTGAGTTATTTTCTAAATGTTTGTGACTTTCTGAAAAAAATTTCAAGATGTGAGTTGGGATTTTGATCTCGTGGTTAGCGGTTATGAGAAAAAAGGATTTGTTGGTTGACCATTTTGGTTTTGAAAAATGGAAAGAATTTTTGTTTTAACCTTTGGTATTTCCATTTGCGACCACATGCATGGGGTTATATGGGATGATGGATGGTTTATGGCATGAATGAATGAGTGCCAGGACGGATATGAGGAGGGTGTCTTGTGTGGCAAAAAAACATGCATGTGTGAGGCACATGGGGTACCATTGGTGGATACACTTACTGCTAAACTGTTTGTTCTCAAAGAATTACTTTTAAAGAAAAACATGATGTCTTGATGAATATTTTTGTATGGTTTGTATTATGGGTTTTTGAAAATTTTGATGTTGTGGGATGTTTTGATTCTAAGAACCCCTTTTGTTTTAACTGTTTTTTGGGTTTGTGTTTGGTCGGTAAGCTGTGTTGTAGGGACAGTTAGTGGTCTCTTTTGAAAAATGGTTTGGGATGCCTTTACGGTGGTTCCCTTCATGTGTTTGGAGCTGGTTTATGGATTGTTTTGACCAATGGACCAGATTGGTTGGGTCCTTGGCTTCTCTCATTGAATAAGGTACGCCCCCATTAAAGGTTAATTCATAACTGAAGCGCAACCCAGATTGTTTCTCCATTGGAAAATCCTCCAGTTGATCAATATAAGGAATCTATTTCTTGAGCTTTATAGATTGAGTATACACCCTTTCCTTTATTGGTTTTGTGTATCCTCTTGTAGTGGGAGATTGATTATAGATGGTTGAAAGTGACTTTAGCCTCTTAAGTTTCCTAATTTTTTGAAGGTGGAAGTGTTCTGGGGTTTTTAGCATGGATGAGTATTTGGATAGTTTCTAAGAGGAACTCTCGGTCCTTCATAGTCTTTTCGAAGAAGGAGTTCATGTTAAACTACTAGTGTGGGAAATCTGGTCATGAGAGGATATTATGGCCACTTTCTTGAATTGTGTGTTGTTTGGGGATGTTGTACAAGTTCCCTCTCTATTCATTTTTTATATTAGTCGCAATGGTCATGTTCAGTGATTCCTTGTGATGTCATGTGCTCGATTGACTGTAAAGGTGAAAGTTGGGCAATCATCTGAGAGTCTCTATTATGTTGGGAGAATGTCTCCCTAGAAAAAAAAACATAAAAAAATATTCCATTTTAGATGAATGAGAGTACAAGTGTTCTTTACTTCTATTGTTTCTCACCCGAACAAACAAGGTGTGATGTGTGTACATCTTCTAATCCCTTGTTTCAGTGAAATATTGAGTTAGGGTAAAGTGAGTTTGGAATGTGTTATGTCTTGGAAAAACTTATCGGGGATTGCGGTGTAGTTTTTGTTTGCAACGAAAGAATAATTCTCATTCAGGTGGTTTCCAAAGCCTAACTGCGAGGCCAAAGATGCTTCAATATTTTGAGCTCCAGCCATAGGTCCCGTAGTGAAGCTGGCGCATAGTCAGGGGAAACCCTAGTGTCATTTAAACCCTTGTGCAAAGTCTTATCCTCAATATGAAAGATAAGAAGAGTTTAAACCTATGTTGTCATCATATTTCTTCTACTATTCATGTTCAGTGGAAATAGGTGGAGGGCCTTGTACCCATTTCATCGCCCAATGTTATTCCCTCCCCCTTTGGTTTCCATTGAGTCTTTAGAGAAAGGTATGAAGTTTGGCTAGACAGGTTGACCACACGGTTTGCACTTGGTTAGTAGTGACCATGCCCCCCCAAAAAAATCATGTAGATAGAAGAATCTCCACTGTTATTTCAGGGTTTCCCAAACCGTTAAGACTAACCATGTGGTCGTCCCAACACTTTATATTTTGGGGTTTTTCTGTACCGGCCCATGCTGGTCGATTAAGGTTGTTGGTTCTTATGGCGGGGAGCCTATTTTTTTCCCCGTACCAATAACTTAGACTTTTCAATGGTCAAGGATTGGTGGTAGGTAGTCTCATTAGGATCTATCAAGCTACCTAAATCTTCCTTGGGTAACCATTGAGATTTGAGAGTGCCCAATGGTTTAGTTATAGCAAGGTATGTGTAACCTTGTTTGATGTTGTTGTTCATTGGAGTGAATTGTTTGAGTCTTGTTCAGATAGTGTTTGAGGAGTTTTCCTTGGGATAAAGCTTAAATGTGATTGATTGTTTCAGGAAAATGGTGTATTATTTTGTTGTAAAATATTCCTTCCTTAATTGATCAATGGTGGTGTTTTGGCCTTTGGGGGCGAAACCTGGAAAGGGAGTACATCTTGGTTTATCAGTTCGGTTTGGCTTTCGTATCTGGCCTTTCTGTAGCTTTCCGGGGACGAAAAGTTTTCATGGTGGGGATATTTGTCACATAAATGACTTATTTTGAAGTTAAATTTCATTTATTTTCCATTAAATGTTTTTTTGGATGGTTTCCAAAGGTTTTATGGAGAAATAGATGAGTTTTAATGAATTGGGTCAAACCGTGAGCCCAATTCCAGATTTAAAAATAAATTTTGTTTTCTTTATAACATTCAATTTTTTTAATATTTTTCCCTCATTCTAATTTTTAAATGGTCTCATCTGACCTATTAACACTAAAATATTAATTTTTAGCCTTTATAAATCCATAATCATGGTGGATATGGGTTTTTATTTAAGATATTTGGCCTGCCCGAAGGCCCATTTCCTGCATTAAAAATAATTTTTAAGTTTTTTATATCTCCTTCACTATTTGCGTTTTTTTGGTGATTCCACCTCCCCCTCTATACTAAGACACCCAGGAACGCTCCCATTGCCTTTCTCCCTCCTTGGAGCTCTTTGAAATCGCGAATTAGGGCTGATATTTATAGGGTGTCTCAAATCGGCCAGAATTGAAGAGGTAACTTCATCCCTTCTTAACTCTCTCAATTCGTACACTTTTCCCTCCATTCCAATTCATAAATTACCTCCTAAATCTTGTTAGAACAATCCCTGAATTTTGGCTATTTTAAATTTCAGAAACTATTGTTTTTGGAGTGATTAATTCAGGATACTTCAAGTAGGTGAGTCTATTTCTTTCCTCTTTCAAATTGCTTAGGGTTTCTTCCCTAATTCTTGAATTATAAATATTCCAAAAGTTAGGGTTTGTGCCTAGGTTCTAAATTACTATATTTTGGGTGGAATATTTGGGTTTTAGGTTTCTTTTAACTTCATTGAGGTGCGGCAGTCGTGCGGTTTATGTTTCACCCCAATATTTGAGGGTTTTGACACATTCGGTAGGTGATTCTGTGGGTAACCATTTAATGATGAGTTAGTTTGCTTGATTAAAAAATTTTACATGTTCCTTATGTGTTGTGAATTATTTGAAAACCATTTTTGGTAGCAATAGTAAAGAATTTGTTTTTAAAGTTACATTTTTTCTTGAAGTGTGTATTTTTCAAATGTATTTCATGTGTTATCTCTTGTGGTAGTTTTGTAAAATGTGGAAGTGATTTATTAGTTGTTGAAAGGGGCTGCAAATTATGGTTGGGTAATGATATAGTTCCATGTGGGCCTAAAAAGGGGGTGTATTTAAACGGTTTTATGTGTATAACATTGTTATACTCATTGAAAGTGTTCTATGGATCTGTGTATTCTCATGGGTATCTTTTGTGATATTATTCAAGGTGATTATATAACATTTGAAAGTGGATTATTACATGTTTATTGGGCTGCCAATTCTGTTTTGGTAGGGTCTTGGTGTGATTTTGGATTAAAAAGAGGTTTTTGAAATGGATTTTATGTGGAAAGTTTGGGTATACTCTTTATAATTGTTTTATGAAAGTTTTGAATGGTTTATTGGGTTGTGTAATAAGTGAAAATATATCAGCAAACTGTTTTGGTAGGAGTATATTTTTAAAAGGTCTATTTCATTTGTTAAAAGCCTGTTATGTGATATGTATCATCTTGGAAATATTTTATTAAATTTTTTGAAGGAGATATTGAGGAGTGAAAGTGATGAGAAAGTGATGTGGAGGGTTTTGTGTGAGTGTGATGTGAAAAATTGAACTTTTGATTATGAAAGAAGTGTTATTTTCCATGTGTGTGGGATGTTATATGAGTTTAAATATCTTATAATTGTTTTATAAAATTCTTTAATGGTTTTTTGGAAGTGTTGAAGAAATGTGAAATGTGTTGTGGGCTATTTTGGTGTGATTCGGATTTCAAAATCATTTTGAATGAAAAATGGATTTGTGTGACTTGTGTGGTATACATATGGGCTGTTTGGTGAATTTGTGATGTGGAAATGATATTTTCATGTTCAATGTATATTTCTTGAATTGTTGAAATTGTTTGAGCACAAGGGGAAAACCTGGGTATCTTGGTGGGTGGACGTATACTAGTATGCTAGTGAATCCGTGGGGTTTGGCCTCAATTTATCTTAGAAATATTTACCATTACAACTCTAACTAAACAAAGATGATGATGATTTGGGACCACTAGGTTATAGGTATGTTCCCTACTAGTGGCTCGTGCACGATAATGGACATTTTTGATGGTTACTCTCACCGAGATACGAGGTACCTGGGACCCACAGCTAGCTAGTGCCTAGGGGTTATTTCTTATTTCTTGTGCTCATTATTTACTTTGTACTTACCGTCGGCATACGGTATAGTTGGATGGAAAATTCACTAGTGATTGACATTATTTTTAAAAGTGTTGATTCTTAATGATAGCCCACTTGAAAATTGTTTTTATTCAAAGTTGCATCTTTTAGAAATTGTAACTAGCTTTTCATGTTTTTGAAAACATGCATGCTTTTCGTCTTTAAATGTTTATCACATGGAATCTCTTAGTGGTGGTATCCTACTAGGCATTGACTCACACCCTACTTAAACCCATGTGTGTAAGTAGACTTGGTTATTTTTGTTGTCACAGGTTGGGTACAGTTTTTTGTTCCAGTGGTTCAGGTTTCTAGCAGGTCCTTGGTGGTGAAGTCTTGTGGAGGTGGCTGGAGGGCGGTGCCCCTTGCCATGAGGGTTCTTGGGCTATCCTTATTTGGTTTTGTACCTTTGGTATAGACCTTTTTTGTAACGCCCTGACCCCAGTTACCCAGATTCGATGCATTACTTCGTAACATTGGCATGATCACAAATGATCAAGTCTTGAAAGACCGATTAGTTTAGTATCTTTGGAAACACTAGATACATACATAAGTATTCTATTACATAATAAAGTAAAAAAACTACAATAACATGTTCTTTATATTCCACACTCATATCCCTTTCTGGCTATCCCTATAGGTCATTCATAAAATACTTCTTCATATCCTGGAAAATATTAGAACATTGAAAGGGGTGAGCTCAGATGCTTAGTAAGGATAACAAAATTGCAGAAGCTTTCGAAAATAAACATTAACATTTAAGGCAATGTTTAACAAAAACAAAAGCCTTTTTAAACATTAACTTCAGCATAATATGGCATAAATAAAATTAAATAATTCCATTTACTTACTCACATGGATATTCTACTAGTCGAATAATCACATGCAATATCAATAACCACATTCATAATGATGGAATGCATAATGCCAGACTATCATAACCACGTAGCCAAGGCCTCGTGCCAAGACTACAAATATTATTTTTTCAAGGCCTCGTACCAAGACACTAGTTTGTCTCATGAGACCTACCGATGCATCGAGGAGCTATAGCGGGCTCCACCCGTCACTTATTAAGTCCAATGCATTCCTCATATGAATAGGATTAAACATATCATAAACCATAACATAATCGTATCACATAAAACATGCATAAAGGAAACATAACATTTCCACATTTCAATCAAAAGATATCAATACAACACATTGATATAATAAAAACACTTTCAAAACCATTTTCAATACCAAAATAAAAGAAAGGTAAAACATGGTATTTATTTTTAAATTAAAACAAAGGTATGGCTTGTAGAGGAAGCCGAAACTCAAATAATGGTCACGGTGGTGGAGAAGTTGTTGTCGCCGCAAACGTACGACAAAAAAATTCCCTTTTTTCGTTTAGTAAATGCTTTGTATAAAAATATTCCTTTTGAATAAACGTAAAAGTCAAAGGGGTTTATACACCGTATAAAAGAAAGTTGTGTATAAAACCAAATATGCCTCAATGAAAGGAGATTGAGACGAAGTCCCTTACAAAGATCATTTTTTAAATAAAATAGATCTATTATGTGTATTCACTATAATTACACATAAATAAAGTAAAACTACAAGATAGGACATAATAATATCATGATGTAATTCGAAAGTAGGAGATTAACCCAAAGAATGGAAATTGGGTTAAGAAGTTCCCTTACCTCGTGTCTGACTTGACTCGATCATTCGTTAATCTCTTGAATAATAAACTAGAGTTAATTTATAGTTTCTTAAGAACCTTTTCAAGTTTCTTATTCCTTTAATATCACTTATTACCATGTTATGAACATTATGTAATTATTTAAGTTAATAACGGTCGTTTTGTCCATCTTTGGTACTTGAGTCAAAAATAAACTTCTTATAATTACAAGTTGTTCATGTGGTGAAATATCCATTATATCCAGAATTATATTCATGATATAGATATCATATATCTCATATATATCCAGTATATACATACATTTATAATATTCCATAACGTTTAGAGGTAAGAAATGAAATGCACCGTTCATGGAGACGGTAAGCCGTACGTACGCATGAACGCTATTTTCATTTCTATTTCGTATTTAATGGAATGAAATCCTAATGATATAAAGGTATAATATAATTCCAGTATAATATATTGTATAATACTATTTACTCCATACTTTATACATCCCACATATGGTATTAACGATTCAAATCACTTTGAGGGGGCGGTAGTCCGCACTTCCTAAAATGAAAATATTGCGTTTACCCATAATGGAAATCATAAAGGTATGTCATAAATGAAAAATACAGAAGCTTATGAAAAACATAAAAATATTATATATCGTATATAAATATAGTGACATCTTAATGGCCACCTTTGAAGGTGTTATATGAGTGTTGAACAATCATCGTTTCGTGAGGCTGAAATTCGCCATCCACAGAAACAGTATGTTCATTAACCATTAGATGTAGGTGTGTGTAAGTGTAGCTCGAATCCTTCTTATAACAAAATCCTAGTATATTGAGGAAACTGGTGTTGTTACAAAATAAATTAATAAAAAGAGTTTAGGGGGTTGGAGAAGAAAAATAAAATTAAAGAACACAAGAGAAGACATTACCTTAAAATCGGGTAACTCTTTTGATTTGAGCCAAAGACTTCCTTGGGAAGAATTCTTCCCAAAGTGAGGCTTCTAGGAGTAAGTTAGGGATGTTGAGAGAGTATTTTGGAAATGGTTGGCCGAGACAAATGGCTTGAAAGTGTGAATAAGGTGTTAGAGGTGGGGGCCTTTTATAAGTGGAGAGGAGGGGCACTCTTGGAAAATAATGAAATGTTACTTTATTATACAGTGCTTTTCGGATTCTAAAGGTCCCACATTTATATAATTCGAGGCTAAGGTGATAAGGGTTCGAAATCTTTTCACCCAATAGGTTTTTTAAAAGTGTAAGCCTTTGATTTTTCATTATCCTTTCATTTTATTTAAATCGTTAATTAATGAGGTAATCGCTGCATCATCATGGTGTCAAAAATAATTTAATATATTTAATGTCTAAAAATTATAAAAAAAATATGATAATGTGGGAAATCTTATTATATTTCTAATGAATATTTATAGTCAAAAATATGACTTGTATAACAGCATTTAGAAATTGTTTTAGTAAAACAACTCTTGTTTGTGACATTTTTATTTTAACATTAAATAAAAAGTTATTTATGTCATTTTCCTACCAAAGTGACTCCATGGGGTCCCCAAGTTGACCCATGGATTGTCTTGGTCGTCCATGACACATACAATAGGGGTAGGACAAGTTTAAAGTTCATTTCATATTTTTATAATACCATTTTTACCTTAAATTTCACTAATTACCTTTAATCGCGATTAATGAAACTTAAAAGTTACTATTCACCAAAAAATTATTTTCATCCCATTGAACCACATTTTACTTCCTAATGACAACCATGTATGTCGGATTTTTGGAAATCAAATCACAGAAGTGGTAATATTTCATTTAAATGAAAATTCAGTTATTTAACTACCACTTAGTGGTTTCACTATTCATCAAAAATTGAAGATTTTCAGAACAATGCCAAAATTTCACCCTAAGCTATAATTGATATTCCGAATTAAAAAATGATGCCTATTTTAAAAAATTCCAAAAATATAAGTTGCATTAATTAATTTTATAATTAATTCCCGCTGTCACAACAAATAGCGTGTTTTTAAGAAACAATATATATCAAAAGACTGACAATTGTTTATGTCTAATTTCAAAGTGAAATTAATTATAATGAACACCATTGGATAAAATGGTAAAAATATATTCTAATTATACTTTAAAACCACTCAATAGTATAACTTATCACTATAAATTATTTTTATTAAAAACGTTGTTTTATGTATTTTTCACTATTCATAAAAATTTGGAAGTTCTCAGAAAATTAAAAAAAATTCAACATAGGCTAATTTCGACATTCCGAATTCAAAAATGAAGTCCATTTTGAAATATAAAATATATATAATTTCAAAAAGTGGGTATTACTATTCATAATGTCTATTTTGATTAGTTGCGGTATGTTAGAAGTCGAACTTGCATAAAATGCAAGCTATTGCATTATTGAAAGAGAGGCGTATCACGAAAGCTTGGGGTGTTACATTCTCCCCTCCTTCAATAAATTGCGTCCTCGCAATTTGAAATTTTTCTTTGAAAATAAAAGGTTGAAAATAGAAAATACCTTTGTGGAAAACCCACATCGGAAATAAGGTTAATAAAAATATAACTTTAAAAGAAAAAAAGATAAGTACAAAGGTCACTGAGAAAGCCCATACTAGGATTCTATGAAAATATGGATATGGAAGAAAAAAAACCATCACGGTCTGATGGAGAGTTGTAGAAAACTGGATTAGGAGAAAGTTAACCACAAGAAAATCACAAACTTGTGATTGGTTAAACGATCAGTGAATCCCCAGTTGGAAAAGTTAACCAACAACGTTTTTGTTTTAAGTTAACTTTGATAAAGATGAGGAGTTTATTTAGGAGATTTACTAAAAACGTAAGGGAATATACATACTTGTCATGTAGACTTTCATTCATAAATTTTTTTTTCCACAAACCCATCTTTCACTCTAAAAGGTAATAGAACTCAAAAATATTCTATTTATCCTAATTGTATAAGGTTCCAAATATTAACACATACCATTTAGATTAATAAAACTATTTTGTAATAACCAGGGACTTCCTGTAGGCTAGTGGTAGGTAATAAAGGCCTGTCGCACTATGGTTGTGGGTTCGATTCCTGCAGCTTTGTCCGACGCGACGGGTTATGCCCCACCCTGCAGGTTGTCCTTTTCCTAAAACTATAGTATTATAATATTCCAAAAATAATCCTCATAAATGTTTTAACCTTAAACAATACTATCCAAGGTTCAAATTCATCCATTCCAACCTATATAGTTATCCAAAATACCTCTATCCAGACTTTTTCTAAAAGGTCTCTAAATTCCAAAATCAATTGTAACATCAGATTCCCCAAACAAAGTAAAGTTTCTCTTATTGTCACATACTAAAAATATGATTACCTTCATCATATTAAAACCTTAATAAAATAAACAAGTACTGTAGAACAATCCTTATATATATATATATCACATTATTCTAATAACCAGAATATAATCCATGACTCCAAAAGCACCAATACATTAATTATTCCGCTTCAACTGTAGTCACAACATAAGATTGGACTTGATCCCTTGGCCTTTTCTGAGGTATGTCTCCCTGAAACTTAGGAAATTCATTTGCATAATGCCCCATTTCTCTACAATTATAGCATTCAACATTGATAGCCTCTTTCTTTCCCTTGCAATCACGCGCCTAGTGACCTTTTTCTCCACATTTGTAACAAACTCCAATTCCTTTTAGGCAAGTACCAGGGTGATTCTTCGCACAATTATCACATAATGGAAAATCCTTCTTTCCCTTTTTCCCGTTATCTGTCTCTTGTTCCACCGTTATCTTCTTATATTTCTTTACTTTATTGTCATAAGATTTAGAGAATTCCTTTTCCATCTTGATAGCACATGAGACAATATCTTCATACGACGAGAAGGTTTGTGAGACTAATCCTCGACGAAGAAATGGTTTAAACCCATCAAATAAACGATCAATCTTACTTATAGGGTTACATATGTAATATGTTGCATGCTTCGCTAACCTTGTAATGTTAGCCTCATACTTTGCGACATTCTCATCCTCCTTTTTTCTCAGACACAGAAATTGCCTTTCCATATCTGCTTGATAGTCATGTAAAAAGTATTTTTATAAGAAAAGATCTTCGAACTCTCTCCATTCCATACTTGATACTTCTTCATCTTCCTTTGTGTTTTGAATCAATGACCACCATTGATCGGCATCTCCAGTGAGGTGGTAAATGGCCATGATAACCTTCTCCCTTTCGCTACTCCCCAAGGCGTGGAATATTTTCTCAAAGGATTTTATCCATTGCTCAGCTACTAATTGATTTGTACCCCCATTAAATGTCGGCAGTTGTTGCCTCATGAAGTGGTCTAACATTGATCCTCCATGTTGCGGATCAGGGTGCTCCATACGAGTAAGGTTATTATTCATAACCTGAGTGAGTTGTCCCGGTATGGTAATAAGTTGATCAGCACCAGTTGTATCTCCAACTCCACAATAATTATCTTGAGCAGGAGAGAAATCCCTACACGGAGTGCGTGCATTGATACAGTTTCCATTCCTTCCACTAGGTGCCATTTCTAAATAATGGCATAAACTAGATTAGTTTACAAATCAAAATACATAATTCCATACTTGTAAAATAATTAACAAAAATTGAACTATTTATGGATATAATCCATAATCATAAAAAAAGTTTTTTTTGAGGAAGTATATACTCATAACCCTTCATAGTGGTTTTTAAAGAAAATGAGAATTATCCCAAGCATATCCCCCAGGAATGTCGTAACCAAGAGTGCAGCAAGGCCCGTTGTCATGCACCAGTTCCCGTTCGAGTCTATCTCAAAGCGGTGTTTTTGGGTTTTACCCCTAGGTACATCTGTGCCAGATCCGCCTCTACCTGCTCGTATCCAGACAGGGATGTATTGCTCGGAAAACTCACAAAATCTCTATAATACCAAAATTCTAGGAAGTTCTTATACACTAATCCTTAAAGTCTATCTTCGGGCTATGTGCTCTAATCAGAGTTTATCTAAATCTAGCTTCCATGGTTAGTACTAAACTGCCTCTGATACCAACTGTAACGCCCCGACCCCAGTTACCTAGAGTCGGTGCATTACTTCGTAACATTGGCATGATCACAAATGATCAAGTCTCGAAAGACCGATTAGTTTAGTAGCCATGGAAACACTAGATACATTCATAAGTCTTCCATGAAATCATAAAGTAAAAAAAAACTACAATAACATGGTCTTTATAGTCCACACTCATATCCCTTTCTGAATATCCCTGCAGGTCATTCATAAAATACTTCTTCATATCCTGGAAAATATTAAAACATTGAAAGGGGTGAGCTCAGATGCTCAGTAAGGATAACAAAATTGCGGAAGCTTTCAAAAATAAACATTAACATTTAAGGCAATGTATAAATAAAACAAAAGTCTTTTTAAAATTTAACTTCAGCATAATATGGAAAAAATAAAATTAAATAATACCATTTACTTACTCACATGGATATTCTACTAGTCGAATAATCACTTGCAATATCAATAACCACTTTCATAATGATGGAATGCATAATGTCAGACTATCATAACCACGTAGCCAAGGCCTCGTGCCAAGACTACAAATAAGATTTTGTCAAGGCCTCGTACCAAGACACTAGTTTGTCTCATGAGACCTACCGATGCATCGAGGAGCTATAGCGGGCTCCACCCGTCACTTATTAAGTCCAATGCATTCCTTATATGAATAGGATTAAACATATCATAAACCATAACATAATCGTATCACATAAAACATGCATAAAGGAAACATAACATTTCCACATTTCAATCACAAGATATCAATACAACACATTGATATAATAAGAACTCTTTCAAAAACATTTTCAATACCAAAATAAAAGAAAGGTAAAACATGGTATTTATTTTTCTTTTAAAAAAAGGTATGGATTGTAGAGGAAGCCGAAACTCAAATAATGGTCACGGCGCCGGAGAAGTCGTTGTCGCCGCATACGTACGACAAAAACATTCCCTTTTGTCGTTTAGTAAATGCTTGTATAAAAATATTCCTTTTGAATAAATGTAAAAGTCAAATGGGTTTATACACCGTATAAAAGAAAGTTGTGTATAAAACCAAATATGCCTCAATGAAAGGAGATTGAGACGAAGTCCCTTACAAAGATAATTTTTTAAATAAAATAGATCTATTGTGTGTATTCACTATAATTACACATAAATAAAGTAAAACTACAAGATAGGACATAATAATATCATGACGTAATTTGAAAGTAGGAGATTAACCCAAAGAATGGAAATTGGGTTAAGAAGTTCCCTTACCTCGTGTCCGACTTGACTCGATCATTCTTTAATCTCCCGAATAATAAACTAGAGTTAATTTATAGTTTTTAAGAACCTTTTCAGGTTCTTTATTCCTTTAATATCACTTATTACCATGTTATGAACATTATGTAATTATTTAAGTTAATAACGGTCGTTTTGTCGATCTTTGGTACTTGAGTCAAAAATAAACTTCTTATAATTACAAGTTGTTCATGTGGTGAAATATCCATTATATACAGAATTATATTCATGATATAGATATAATATATCTCATATATATCCAGTATATACATACATTTATAATATTCCATAACTTTTAGAGGTAAGAAATGAAATGCACCGTTCACGGAGACGGTAAGCCGTACATACGCATGAATGCTACTTTCATTTCTATTTCATATTTAATGGAATGAAATCATAATGATATAAAGTTATAATATAATTCCAGTATAATATAGTGTATAATACCATTTACTCCATCCTTTATACATCCCACATATGGTATTAACGATTCAAATCACTTTGAGGGGGCGGTAGTCCGCACTTCCTAAAATGAAAATATCGCGTTTACCCATAATGGAAATCATAAAGGTATTTAATAAATGAAAAATATAGAAGCTTAAGTAAAACATAAACATATTATATATCATATATTAATATAGTGACATCTTAATGGAGACCTTTGAAGGTGTTATATGAGTGTTGAACAATCATTGTTTCGTGAGGCAGAAATTCGCCATCCACAGAAACAGTATGTTCTTTATCCATTAGATGTAGGTGTGTGTAAGTGTAGCTCGAATCCTTCTTATAACAACATACTAGTATATTGAGGATACTGGTTTTGTTACAAAAGAAAAGAATAAAAAGATTTTAGGGGGTTTGAGAAGAAAAATAAAATAAAAGAACACAAGAGAAGACATTACCTTAAAATTGGGTAACTCTTTCGATTTGAGCCAAAGGCTTCCTTGGGAAGAATTCTTCCCAAAGTGAGGCTTCTAGGAGTTAGGTAGGGAAGTTGGGAGAGTATTTGGGTAGAGTTTGGCCGAGCCAAATGGCTTGAAAGTGTGAATATGGTGTTAGAGGTGGGGCCTTTTATAAGTGGAGAGGATGGGCACTCTTGGAAAGTAATGAAATGTTACTTTATTATACAATGATTTCCCGATTCTAAAGGTCCCACATTTATATAATTCGAGGCTAAGGTGATAAGGGTTCTAAATCTCCTCACCCAATAGGTTTTTGACAAGTGTAAGCCTTAGATTTTACATTATCCTTTCATTTTATTTAAATCGTTAATTAATGAGGTAATCGCTGCATCATCATGGTGTCATAAATAATTTAATATATTTAATGTCTAAAAATTATAAAAAAAATATCATAATGTAGGAAATATTTTTATATTTCTAATGAATATTTATATTCAAAAATATGACTTGTATAACCCCATTTAAAATTTTTTTTAGTAAAACAACTCTTGTTTGTGACATTTTTATTTTAACATTAAATAAAAAGTTATTTATGTCATTTTCCTACCAAAGTGGATCTATGGGGTCCCCAAGTTGACCCATGGATTTTCATGGTCTGCCATGAAAAATCCAATAGGGGTAGGACAATTGTAAAGGTCATTTCATATTTTTATAATACCATTTTTAACTTAATTTTCTCAAATTACCTTTAATCGCGATTAATTAAACTTAAAAGTTACTATTCACCAAAAAATTATTTTCATCCCATTGAACAAAATTTTACTTCCTAATGAAAACCATGTATGTTGGATTTTTGAAAATCAAATCACAGAAGTGGTAATATTTCATTTAAATGAAAAATCAGTTATTTAACTACCACTTAGTGGTTTCACTATTCATCAAAAATTGATGTTTTTCAGAACAATGCCAAAATTTCACCCTAAGCTATAATTGATATTCTGAATTCAAAAATGATGTCTATTTTACAAAATTACAAACATATAAGTTTCATTAATTAATTTTATAATTAATTCCCGCTGTCACAACAAATAGCGTGTTTTTAAGAAACAATATATATCAAAAGATTGACAACTGTTTATGTCTAATTTCAATGTGAAATTAATTATAATAAACACCATTGGATAAAATGGTAAAAATATATTCTAATTATACTTTAAAACCACTCAATAGTATAACTTATCACTATAAATTATTTTGATTAAAAAAGTTGTGTTAAGGATTTTTCACTATTCATAAAAATTTGGATGTTCTCAGAAAATTACAAAAAATTCAACATAGGCTAATTTCAACATTACGAATCCAAAAATGAAGTCCATTTTGAAATATAAAATATATATAATTTCAAAAGGTGGGTATTACTATTCATAATGGCTATTTTGATTAGTCGCGGTGTGTTAGAACTCGAACTTGCGTAAAATGCAAGCTATTGCATTATTGAAAGAGAGGCGTATCGTGAAAGCTTGGGGTGTTACATTTTGAGTTGTTTTAAGCTATGTAATTCAGTTCTGAATTTTTTTAAAAGATTTTTTGGTTTGAAAAATCCATATTTGTTTCATTGGATTCTTTTATTGTTTTATGTTTATAAACTCGGGTAAATCATTCCCAATTTTCATTTTATGATACCCGGGCACTTGTGCCAGCCCATGGGGATCGGGAACGCCCTTCGGGACTTGTCACGGGCTGGGTTTGCTGCCATTTTTTATGGTGATCGATTCGGTTCGTGACCATTAATTTCATGGTCATTTAATTTTTTGTCATGAACACACCCATTAAATCTTGAGGATAATGATCTCTATGTTCTTTTAGTTTATATACAAATTTTTCGTCATGTTGGTCGATGAAATTCTTTTATAATTGAAATTAGAAGAAGAGTGTGTATACGAGGTTAGAGCTGTCATATAGACTCTATAAAACCACCAAATATATATTATTATTCCCAAGTTAATTTTTTGTATGTATTAGTTGAACTTTCATAATAGCTCATGTCCTTTTGGTCATTGAATTTAGCAGGATTTAGAATTTTTTAATTTTTGAAGCAAATTTTATTTCAAGAACTGCTATATCTATTGAAATTACGTGTGTTAATGAATAACTAAGATATTTTTATAATATGTTTTGAAGACTATGAGGTTCCTTGGTCACTTATTTTAGTCTTTTTTGGTTCTTTTTTGGAAATAAAAAGTTTTAAAATGTTATTTATTGTCCATGGTTACCACATAATTAGGGGTAACAATGAGGGTAAACTATGCTTCTTATTTTTTTTGGGTTTTTTAATGGTTTAATAAAAATTCTAAAAACCCTATAATTTAGTTTAAAATTTATTTTTCAGGGTTGGATCATGGTTTATAAAACAATGTGGTAAAACCATGTGGGGTTTGTAACATTGTATAGGGAAGGTTTCATGGTTGCTACAAAGTTTGGACAACCATATATCCAAACAATGTGGCTTCACATATTTCATCAAAAGTTTTGATTCTGACATTTTTTCCCACAAAAACATTAATTCACACCCCCTCTTCATGTCCTCTTTTATGTGGCTATCCAAATAGTATCTCTTCCCTCCTATGACTTCAATTCCCCCTTGTTTTAGGCTATTTTGGGTATGATTCGTTGTCGTTTTGAGCTGAGATATCTCTAATCATGATAATTTGTTCATTATCCTTTTATTCAATATAATATAGTAAACTTATAATTGGATATCATTGATGATTTAGATTAGATCACAACGTCAATAATTTGAGATCAGGAAATTTTTTATTGGTGTGTCTGAAGGGTGACCCGAGATAACAAATGCATTTTCTTTCACACCATTTCAAAGAAGGTACATCACACTGTAAAATTTATTATATTTTCCCCTAAATTTTATTATATTACCCATTAAATAGTTTGTTTTAATTATAACATTCATGTGTTTTAGGGTTGGGTGTCTGTGTTTGGAATGGATTTCACCTCATTGCTCATGGTTTCAGGGACCATTCATTTCCCGGTGATACTTTATGCATTATTTTTAATTGAATTAAATTAAGTATAAATTATGAATTATTTTTATCAAATTAAATGTTAAATTCTATATTATTATAATTAATTTATTTAAATTTCTTGGATTTATTTAGGACCTCGGGTGGTGACTTGAGACTTGAAGGAGATCATGCAATGGTTGTTAGGTTGTTTCTTAAAAAGAAAATACTTTGAAAGAGGTAGGTGGTCCCTTAAACATAGCTCAATGGTAAATTAATTTTATTTATATTATTGTGATAATTTTTCTCACTACTAAGATTAATCAACATTATATATAAATGAATAATTTAATTAAGTATAATTTCATTGAAGGGAATATACAAGGTGTTAAGGTCCATGATGGACCATTGGAACAGGATTTAAACCCTAGTCACTGATAGTCAAGGCCTCAATTATAAATATAATACATGTGGTACAAGATCCTTAAGGGGTGATACATAAATGTATGATGTGATTATAGAGTACATGGAGCAGTTCTTTTAGTCTCCTTGGGCATGGATGAGTGAGCTATTGGAATGATTTTTCTAAGTATACCATGATGTCATTGCAAGAAGCATTAGAGAGGTTGGGTTAGCTTATTATAGAGTGGGGTGAGTTTTATTCCCCCCACTAGTATATGAGAACCTAGGTGGGTAAACCATAGGTTGATTAAGGATGGTTTGATTGAGTGGACCAACAAAGAATAAATTTAAATGTGTGATGGTAATTATGCCACCCTCTTGTAGTAGTTATAGTAAATCTTATCCTATGAGGCATGTGTGGTCGGAATGTGAAAATAATGACACGAAGGGATACTATGCCCTCTCTAAAGTGGGTGTTTACACAAGAGGTCAATTTGAAACTAAAGAAACCAGGTTGTGTTTACATGTTATGATGAAACCTAGGGGGCCTTATAGGGTTCCCAAGTTTGATATTATAGGAGGGTGCAATTACCTCGAGTCTTTATGAATTGATTTCCTAGGATTACCCCTAGGAATCATTGATATATCTAGTACTATTGATATTATTTGGGTATATATATATATGATATCAAAGATACTCCCCATGATATAGTGGATGTGTGTTATATGATGATAGCTTGGGTAATTACTTGTGATTTTTCATTTCACCTTATTTGAAATTACAATATTATTACTAAGGATTCTATGGGTTACTATATGGGATTCCAATGATATTTGTTAAGACTCAATCTTAGGCCTAAAATTATTATATGTCTAGGATTCCCATATAGGATCAAGTAAACACGCTTGATAAGTATGGGATTCACATTATACTTCCAATGACCTGATCCGCATTCCAGATAACCATTGGATTCCTGGGATATTCCCTTTGATCTAGAAAGTATTCCTCATATATATGAATTTTCTAGGATCCCCTCCATGGAATCATATATATGTATGATTATCCTACTAGGTTCCCTATAATTACCTCCATGGAATCATATGTGTTCCTTTTATAATGAATGTTTACATGGATTTCTTCCTAGTAATTGGTGATTATGCCAACTAATATAATGATTCCCTAGGGAATCACCTATGTTTTGGATTTCATACCCATCATAAGTGTATCCGTAAGATTTTGGGTATGTTTTTTATCATTCTGAAAGTCATGATGTTATTTGATACACCCAATCACTTTTAAGAGTATGTATATCTTGTCCCGAGTGTGATGTCAGAACCTGAGGATCGATGGTGGTTATTTTTTGTGGTTTCTCATTATTTTTTTTATTCAGATGAGAATATCTCATGTACATACAATATATTTACTATTAATGTTTGGGACCCGATTTTTGGTTCCCTAATGAGTTATAATCGAACTCGGATCAGTTGACCATTCCACTTGGGCACCAAAGAACACTTCATGTCTTTTAGTTTTTATTATGGAAGTGACCTGGTGTTTCATGATCACATGAGAATAATTAGATTGTATTAGTGATTTGGAAGAGATGAAGATCACAGATATAATTGTAGTCCCAGTATAATTTTATTTCACTTATTTTCCTTAGATTAGTGATCATACTAGGGGTCATCAGTTACTATATGCTGGATTGATCATGCATCTGTATGACTATTTTTGTCTTCATTACATATGATATAGCATGGATATTATTTAAAAATTCATGTGTATGTTAATGGATTTTCTAATGGATTTCATTTTATTATTTTTATTATTTTACCCTCTTTTATAACGGTAAAGTCTCCTCATGGTAATAGCTTAGACCCTCATAGTAAGTCGGCTACCTCTAGTGAATAAAGAGGCTGGTTTAATGTCACTTAAATTCCTTGTATGGGGCAAAGACCAGTGGTATCTTGTTGAGAAGATGTTACAAAATTATATCAATGATATTTTTCATTTTTTCTTCATATTTGAGGATATGGTAGTCAGGTTTTATATGAATGTTTCAAAGCTAATTATGGACCTCAGAAGGATGCATTAAAAGAACCTTTTTTATAGAAAGTGTAGGTAACTTGGGAAATGGGTTTTTTATACTTGGTTTTCTCTTTTATAGTTATATGATATTTCCTACTATGATATTATTAGATTTTGGATTTATTATTGATGGTTTTTTTATTAACTGATTCAAAATAGGATATGTACATGCATCATTCTTTGAAGGTAGTATTAACATGACATATGTTTTCTTATGTGTAATTTTTTTCCCTATTGATAGAGGGTTCAGTTTTTTAAAGTGCAAACAACGAATCATATGTAATTATCCAATATAACCTATTGATAAAACTCTGATAATCTATCCAATGATATGTTTCTTGGATGATAGGTCATGTGGATTCTATGAAGTCATACTACTTGATGATGAAAATACATTCCCTCGTGTAAGGGATGAATAGTGGCCCTTAGAAAAATGTTATTGGTAGTGGATTTATTCATGATCAACCCCTTATGGGTTGCTATGATATTAGTTATTGAAAAATTAAGACATCTTTGTTGTTTAATGTTTCAATAGAAAAATACACTGTGTTTTCATGTAGATCTTCCTAGTGTCATTCGACATAACTAAACTATATTATATGGCTTAATCAACACATATCTTCATAGGATGGAACCATTATATATATGTGGATATGATTTTGTACGATGGGGTGGTAGTCATATATTAGCATGACCAGTGGGGATATGATCCATTGAAGGCTAATGAGTCATGTAATGCATGATATGTGTTTATGATACCCAATGTAAGATGTTTTTCATGTGAGTTTATGGGTGATATTTTAGATGGGAGATAGGATATAACCATATATTTATGACTTGTGAGGGACATGCTACTTGGATATGGGATAGATGGGTGATCATATATCCTTTCTTATGAGATTTTGTGTAATAATATAGGTTTATAGAGGGGTTATATTGTGTTTGTGAGTTATTTATATATAGAGATCATGGATATATGATTCGGGTTATGAGAATTGTCTATGGAAGGTGTTACCATGTATATATGATAGTCAAGAAGATGAATTTCGTAGTTTTGATGAAAACAAATTTAAAGGATTTGGTATCTAGGTTTTCTTTTGAATGGATTGATCAGTAGGATTCCAAACCATGTATATTTTACGTATTGTTCATAGGGTGATAGTGGTACGTTATCCAAGATGGACAGCTCTAGGATGTATAGAGCACAGGTATATGGTTCATATTTTGAATTGATTCTTGCGTTATGAGTTATCATGATTTTTTCCATGAGAAATGAGTTATTTTAAGTTGGTGGTAAAGAGTTCGCTAAGGTTCTTATGGTTTGTTAAGATTGACATGTTAGATGATCATGTTTTTTGTTTAGGAACATTATACTAGATTCAATGAAATTCAACTCATGGGGCATGAGATGGGTTCTATGATCTAGTCATATTTGATTCTATACCTTTTATGTTTGGATGGGATTATGTTTTTATTCACAAGTTAAACATCATATTAATTTTAAGGTAGATTGGTGGGACATGTGTGGGATAAACACCAATGGTCTTGATGAAATGCGTACAGGCTCAGTTTCCCAATATATATTTTTGAGAATCAAGGGTGGTACAACTATGATGGTGATAGATATATGGATGGATGGTGTCAATGGTTGACATGGTGGTGATATTGGCTAGATAGGAGTGACACCAATGAGATTATGGAACCTATTAAGGTTACACTAGAATATTGTTATAATAAATTCTATATAGTGTTTTGTAATCTATATGTTGTTAGTCAATGTGATCCTCATTTCAGATAAAATTTCTTCTTGTGTTATATATGATTCTCATGAAGGGTCAAAAAAGGATAGTAGTTGATGTTTAATAATGTTGATCATATATTATTGGTATGGTCATGTCTAGTCATTTGTGAGGTAATGGATGGATTATAGATCATAGAGATAAAAACTCATATTAATAGGTTTTTGGATGTTAGGAGACAGATCATTTAATGGTTGGGGTGAATTTTTTATACTAGTGAATAGATAGACCCAACTTCATCTAGTTCCTTGATTAATGCCATATTTTATTTTGGATGTTGTATTGGATAGAGTACATTCATTGGATTCAGGATTGGGATGGGGTTGATGTGATCTGAGGGTATGTTAGACCTAAGATTCTTCAATTCGCCTGAGGGGAGTATGAGTGTGGTTTTTTTATTCGAGGAACCGACCATGTTGTTTCACTAAATTTTGATTTTATACTTCAGTGTGGGTGTTTTGACTATCACATGATGCCTCCAAGTATATAGGTAACCAGATTAGGAGATGTTATATAATGTCAGTGGATGATGTGATGAATGTTTTATAAGTTTCAAAAAAAGGATATTTGATATGTTTTTTCATATATAAATGGTTTTGGTGAGATTTGACCCAAATTGAGTGTGTCAATTTACAACTAGCCATTTGTTTTTAGTAGGTATTTTCAGTGGTGGGGAGAACCATGGCTTGAAATCTGCCTTTACAAACATATAATTTTAGTGGGGTGAACCATGGGAAAAGGAATTAATTGATCGATGATACAATGGTTTCTAAAAAATTATGGTCTTGGTTAAGCCCCATCTAAATTATATAATGATAGTGGATAGTGGTTGATTGACTTTTTATGAATAGTGCACCTCATGTATGGATTTGTGTAGAAGAAGCACGGTTCGTATCTTAGTGTAATTCATGATGCCTTTGTTATAAAATAATGATAGGTACAAGACATGTTTTAATTTTTTAAATACCATCAAAGATTATTGTGGATGATAATTTCAATAGTGGGGAGGTTTTAAAAAACTGTTTTATTTTGTGTATTAAATATAGTTAGAATTTGAATCGCTGAATTTTTTGGAGCTAGGGTCATTGTAAGAACTGGGATTCATAATGAAATTTATTTAGCTAGAGAATCCCAATGACATATTTTTTATATAATTTTATTCTTCTGATGTGACATAATTTATTAGGTAAATATAGAGAGGTTTGGGCATAAAAATTTTATTTTTTAAAAATATCTTTCATTATTAAAGGATACCATATACCTAAGAGAAATTTTATGTGTAAACCATGTGGCTTGGTATTTTTCATGGGTTAGCACATAGTTTTAGAACAACCATTAAAAACCTATCATTATATTGCATATGTGATTTATTTCAATTTCTTACACCCAATCCATGATCTGTGAGTGGTGCCTGAATTGGGGGAGTCATCATTGGACCTTAGGAACACCTCCACATAAGAAAATGGTTTCCAAATATCCATGGAGGTCTAGGGTATTACCATGGGGAGACTATACCCCAATATTAGAGTGAATAATTATAGTAAAAAGTAACCAAATAATTATCCATAACATAATACATATTAACAAGAAGTAATAATCATATTAATCAATGAATTGTAAATGAATATCGAATAATTTAGTCATACGGGCTCACTGGTCACCCACTAAGATCACCTTATATAAAAAAATACTTGAATAAAGTAAAATTACAAGAGGATAGACTGAATCCCCAATATTTACCTAATCCCAACCTATAATACCTTATAATATATTTAGATGATAAATCTAATCATAGGCCTCTACACATCCATAACCTACAAATAGTGAGATCCTATCTAGTTCCCAAGTGTTTTAGGCACCTAAGAATAGTGTGAGAACAAATCATTCTGCCACCACCGATTTGGTCCAATACATAACCAATAAATTTACATTACAAATGTGATATTATTAGAATAAATTAATTAATTAACTATATAATTAGAAATAACAACCACTTTTGATCCCATGATCCTTCCATTGAACCAAGAATTAACCTAAAATTTTCTCAGCCAGTGCGAGAGTGTCTTTAATAACATCATGTAAATGTGACAACCAAATATAATCATATTCCCATGGAACCAGTCCAAGGTGAACCAAAACTATGGGGGAATCCAAATCCAACCATGAAAGCAATGTATCCTCTCAAATCCAAGGATCAAATTAAAGGCATCCCAAATTGAAGTATCCCAACTCAAAATCAAGGTAGCCCAAATCATGGTATCCCACCTCCAAATCCATGGAAGCCCAAATATTAAATTATCCCAACTCAAAAGACTAAATATATGGAATCATAAATAATGGTGCTCATAGATCTAGTCTATGGAATCTCAAATCATGATACTCTCAGATCCAATCGATAGAAACCCAAATCATGGTACATCATCTTGACTTCGAGGATCGAATCCAAGGTATCCCAACACCAAGTCCCTATTAGTCCAAATCACGGTACAATAGTAGACTATACATCCAAAATTATGGATATAAGGACCTAGACTATTGTATCCAAAAATGTAATGCAAAATCATCCTAACTAGATTGATCCTATAATCATATATTAGGTGTCCCAGTTATCTCAAATACATCATGGTTCATAGTGTGTCCCACCTAGATCACACTGTCAATATCATCTCACTGGCTCAGCCATCTAGATAAAGTTGTACTATAAACTGAGGTCATCTTATCTAGTTCATAACCCAACATTACCATAGTCATGATAAACCAAAATCATCAATTCAGGATCTATGGTGACACCCAAAATCATTATTACCCATTTTCCATTTACACCCTCTTTGGGGTAAAAATATCTCTAAGTCGCCTTATATTTTCCACCAGTTCCCATTATTATAAGGAAACTCATCATAGGTCCTCTTATTTCAACAAGACTCTAGGTTCATCACCTATCACTTGGAGGGAATAATGTCCCTTATCATCATTGAGGTCTCATCAAGGGATCACTATCCTCCCTGGTATATACCAGAAGGTTAATGTCCTCAAACCCATTCCATTTCTAAGTCACCCAATATTGGTTAACACACCCAACCTAACATCAATATACCCAAGGATCATCCAATTAATGATCATAAACTATTGGGTAAATTAATTCCCACCAGACACTCAACTTATATTTAATGAAGTCCCTATGAAATCTCATGGGTCTCACATGGACAATCCCTATGACATCACTCTTATATCATCATTGAAACATAACTAGTGGTCTCTAAGGGATCTTCTAATTGTTATAACACATAATGTTCATTCAATTTATTTTACTCGCCTAAATGTCCAAGTAACTCAAGTAAATTATTCTAACCAAGGACTCACCCATCCGTGGTCGAGGAAATCAATCCGGTGCATAAGGGTCTATCATGTCCCTTGCTAAATTATTTAGTTAATCAATTTTGTTTTTTTAAGAAAACCAATTAATTTAATTTTTAAATGGGGTCTATCACCCTTAGTGGTTATATCACAAATGTCATATTCTATATATGTAAACAAATTAAACTACCATAGAATAATGTATATAAGAAAAATAACTTCAAAAACAATTTTTTTACCTTTTAAAACATAGCCAAACTACTCTATCATGAGATCATCATTGTATAACCGACTATATCCCATCATCATGAGTCCTTGTGTAACACCCCAGGTAAATAAAGAATATGACATTTTCATATTTATCCATATTTGTGAATAAAATATTAATATGACTTTAAAGGGGACGCTATGCTCGATGGCGTACCCAACACGCAACAACGAGTTTCTTGGGAATCTTACGTTGCACTCTAATAATAAAATAATATTATTTAAAATGGAAGTTAACATGTAGCCGTTGTATTGGCGGGAATGGATAGAAATAACTAAAATATTATTATATATGTTTTTTAATGTTTTTACATTTATCCAATAAAATCTAAAGGCATAAAATACGGAAAGAATTAAATTTTAGGTTTATATGCCCTAGTTTTCACTAAAGGTTCACTTATCACCTTTTAATGGAGAACTGTCATTAAATATAGTTTTGATCACTCTTATACATTATTTTGGACCAAATAAAACTCTTATTAAGAATCGGGACATCAAATTTTACTTTGTGTAATTTTTTGGTATTTTTCCGATAAAGTTCATTTTTTAATGAATAGTGTAGAATGATGTGTTTTAATTCAAAACCACTTTTTAATATAATTTATTTATATGATTAGATAATATTTTGAATTGGTTTTAAAATGAAATTAGAAAATATTTTTACCATTAAATCTAATAGTGGTCGTTGGAATTAATTTCACTTTGAAATCAGACTTAAACTAGTGTCAATCTTTTGATACTTATTGTTTTATAAAAACACGCTATTTGCTCTGACAGCGGGAATTAATTATTAAACTAATTAATGTGACTAATATGTTTTGAATTTTGTAAAGCGGACATCATTTTTGAATTCGGAATATCAAATATAGCTTAGGGTGAATTTTTGGGATTTTTCTGAAAAACTTCAATTTTTGATGAATAGTGAAACCACTAAGTGGTACTTATAAAAGCTTATTTTTTGTTTAAATGAAATTTTACCACTTATGTGTTTTGAATTTCAAAAATCCGACATACATGGTTGTCATTAAGAAGTAAAATGTGGTTCAATGGGATAAAAATAATTTTTTGGTGAATAGTAACTTATTAAGTTTTTAATCGCGATTAGTGGTAATTAGTGTAGTTTAAGGTAAAAAATAATGCTTTAATAATATAAGATGAGCTTGAAACATGTCCTACCCTCATTGGTTGTGTCATGTCAGACCAAGACAAGCCATGGGTCAACTTGGGGACCCCATGGAGACACTTTGGTTGGGAAATGACATAAATAACTTTTTATTTAATGTAAAAGTCAAAATGACACAAACATCATATGTTTTAAGAAAACAATTTTTACATGGGGTTATAATGATAAGATTTTTGATTATAAATACTCATTGGAAATATAAAGCGATTTCCTACATCATAGTATTTTTTTTATAATTTTTAAACATTAAATAAATTAAATTATTTATGACATAATAATGATGCAGCGATGACATCATTATTTGACGATTTAAATAAAATGGAAAGATAATGTAAAATCTATGAACTACACATGTCCAAAACTTATTGGATGGGTGGATTTCGAACCCTTATCACATTATCCACGAATTATATCAATTTGGGACCTTTTAAAACCGAAACACATTTTCAAATAAATTAATATTTCTTTACTTTCCAAAAGTACCCCTCCTCTCCTCTTATAAAAGGCCCCCACCTCTACCTCATTTCACACACTCCTCAAGCCTTTGGCTCGGCCAACCCCTGCCCATTTACTCTCTCCACATCCCTTTCCTCATCCTAGAGGATTCCCTTTGGGCATAATCCTTTCAAAGGAAGCCTTTAGGCTCAAATCAAAAAGAGTTACACTTTTAAAGGTAATTCATTCTCTCATGTTCATTTGTTTTATTTTGCTTCTCCAACCCCCTAAACTCTTTTTATTTACTTATTTTTTTACAACACCAGTATCTTCAATATACTAAGATGTTGTTATAAGATTTATTCTAGCTACACTCTCACACAACTACATCAAATGGTTAATGAACATATGGTTTCCGTGGATGGCGAAATTATGCCTCCCGAAACGATGATTGTTCAATACTCATTTAACTCCTTCAAAGGTGGCCATTATGATGTCACTATTTTTATATATGATATATAATATGTTTATGTTTTACTTATGCTTCTGTATTTTTCATTTGTGTCTTACCTTTATGGCTTCCATTATGGGTATATGCGATATCTTCATTTTAGGAAGTGCGGACTACCGCCCCCTCAAAGTGATGTGATTCGTTAATGCCATACGTGGGACGTATAAAGGATGGATTTAATGTTATTATATATGATTTTATACTGGAATTATTATATACCTATATATCATTATTATTTCTTTCCATTAAAGTATGAGATAGAAATGAAAGTAGCGTTCATGCGTACGTACGACTTACCGTCTCCATGAACGGTGCATTTCATTTCTTATCCCCAAATGTAATGTACTATTATAAGTATATGTATATAATGGATATATATGATGAATGATACATATAAATGATGAATATAATTCTGTAATTAAAATATACATACCTCTCATTTAGTTTTAATTCCATTAATATGACAATGAAATGAAAGTAGCGTTCATGCGTACGTACGGCTTACCGTCTCCATGAACGGTGCATTTAATTTCTTACCTCTAAATGATTATGTGATATTATAAATAAATGTATATTCTAGATATATATGATATATATTATATCCAAATCAGGAATGTCATTCTGGATATAAAGAAACTTTGACCACACGAACAACATGTAATTGTAAGAAGTCCACTTTCGACTTAAGAACCAAATATCGACAAAACAAACATTATTAACGTAGATGATTACCTAATGTTTACAACATGTCAATAATTGATATAAAAGGAATAATGAACTTGGAAAAGGTTCTTAAGAAAGTATAAATTAACTCAAGTTTATTATTCAGGAGATTAAAGAACGGTCGGGTCGAGTCGGATAAGAGGTAAGGGATCCTACTCCTCTCTTTCTTTTTAAGTACACACTTTTATGTCATTCCTTTTAAAGCTCATATTTCTTGTTATTAGGATGATCTTTTATATTACACCTACTGTAATTTTTATGTTCATGTGATGAGAGACCCTATTCTCTCTCATCAATCCATTTTGGACGTTTTGAGTGGCGCCGTTAGGCTGCCGAACTTTCGTAAGAGATCTAACCTCTCTCTTTCTTTTTAAGTACTCTCCTTTATGTACCTTCTTTTAAGCTCCTCTTTGTAATGTTGGGGGATTTTATTTTATATTCCTCTTTCTTTACATTTTATTGTAATGTGATAAGATACCCTATTGATCTCATCAATCCATATTAGGAAGTTTTATGTGGCGCCGTTAGGCTGCCGAGTTTTCGTAAGGGATTTTTCATCTCAGTTTTATTCCCGTGAGATTTATGCTTCATTTGCCACAAATTCCATTGAGTGGTGTATGTACTGCCCATTATTCTACTCTTTTTGTAATATACTTTCGTTTATGAGTATTTACAACAATGATCTATTGTCCTTCTTTCATGGGGTGTATGTCTTGAAAGATACCCAAGTCGGTAAGGGAACCTTTCACCCTCCTCTTTTTTAAAAGACATCTTTTGTTGGGTCTTTTAATTTACATATTGTTATGTTGGGATATGTTATCATATATCCTTATTGATGTAAATTTTATGTCCAAGTGATGAGATATACTTTTTATCTCTCACCAACTCATTTTGATGTGATGCCGTTAGGCTGTCAAGGGAACTTTTTAACCCAATTTCGATTTCTTTGGGTTCAACATGTGGTCATTGAATATGTCATCCATTGAATATGTGTGAGTGACCTTTTATTGTTTTAAAAATAATATCCACTTATATTGGGTGTATTTATATTTGTCACACATATTTTTGAGATTGATTTGTCCTTAATTTAAGGATACCTTCTTTATAAGGTATTTCATCACATTTGACATTTCTATTGAGGGTTCATTGTTGTTATGCACCAATTCACTCTTATATGGTGTATATACTGTCCTTTGGAGTATTATATCATGAATCCATTTATTCTCATGATATTATAAAGTTCTGACTAAATGTTATTCCTCAATTATTGTATTCAAGTGTCACTAATTTTGGTAAAACCCCTTTAACCAAAATATCGTTTTAAATGTTTTAATTATTTGTTCTTATTAATATCCATGTTTTCAAAATGGTTGTAAGGATTTATTTATATGGATATTAATGGTTTAAAATTTTAAGCTTTAAGGTGGTATGGGACACTTTTATTCAAAAATCTCTTTATTAAATGTTTTAAATGGTTTTGAAATGGATTCATTATTTGAATATCCTAAAATGTTATATTGTGATTGAAATGTGGAAATGTTATGCTTCCTTTATTCATGTTTTATGTGATACGATTATGTTATGGTTCTTGGGCATTGTTTTGAATAACGGGTGGTTCCGTGATAAACTAAGGGCGGGTGAGCCCGATATAGCTCTCCAATGCATTGGGTAACGCGAAGGAGTGAAACGTTAAGGTTTCTCCGAAGAGATTTAGGGAATATACTATGATGGGTATTCCAAACGTAACCAAGAGGGTTACTCCCTACGTAAGAATGTTATGAATGCCTCAAGTTACCTTTATGTCATATGATTTCTATGATTTTATGAGGTATGGTAAAGTGCCTATGTTTTATGGGTAAAGTATGATTTCATTATTATGTATACATTTACTCATGATTCCTTTCCATATTTTTATATCCCTTACTGAGCTTTTTATGCTCATCCCAAGTTTTTGAAATGTTTTTCACAGGTCAAGGGAAGGGTACATGATGTGATGACAGTGTCAAGGACGTGTCAAGAAAGAATCCATGTTTTATTTTAAATATGTTTCCATTGATTGGAAGAATGAATACTGTCTTTCATGTAACCACTTTGTCTAAATATGGAATGTAATGCAAGTTTCATGATCTAATTCTCTAAAACCCTAAACCTGAAAAGATCCTCAATGTGTAATCTTGTAATAACTCAAGATTAAGTAAGGTTTAAGGCTGGGGCCTTATAGTTGGTATCAAAGGCCGGTTTAGATAACTTTAGAGGTTAGGGTATTCTTTAAGCATAAGTGACATTACCATAATGGTTAGGATTTCAGAAAGAGTCCTAATTTTAGATAAAGTGAATGAGTAAGTATATCTTAGTGTTTACCTTCCTCATTAGTACATGATGGTTTTGTTTATATACTAACACTGAACTTTTTGGTTTTAGTAAATAGCTGGATCTAGCAGGCACCAAAGTGACAATGGGTTTGAAGGAAACTGTGGTGGTTCTCTGATTAAGATACTGGATGAGATGTGGGATTCAATGAGGAATCTCATAGTTGTTCTAAACCAACTATCAAGGAGTCATGATCAATCACTTCAACCTTGGTGAGTTCTCTAATGGATCATGTACGAGATGGCCAACTCGATGTGGAAATTCAGGTAATAATTATTAAGGTAACCATTAGGGTTTATATGATCCTTACTTTTGAGGTAATTATGGGTTATTATATGATATGATGGAAAATGAAGGGCATGAGATAAACTTGAGGTCAAAATATGTTATGATTATTCTTGAAGATTTTATATCATTTTGGGGAATGTTTTAAGAATTATATAGTTTTGGAAAAAGGACAACACGTAGACCGTGTGACTACCCGTCGCGTCAGACAAAGCTGCGGGAATCGAACCCACAACCAAAGTGCGACTGGTATTTATCGCCTACCACTGGACTACGTGAAGTCCCTGGTTAGTTTGACTGATTCTTTCTAGTTATATGATTTTATGAATTAAGAGTAAGTTGATTTTGGGTTATTTATGAAAATTATTAACCTATCTTGGAGGATATGTGATTAGGTTAATTACTTTTCAATACGAGACTTTAGGGGCAACTGATGTTGTTTGGAGATAAATGTTACGATTTAACTTGGAAGACTATGTGACTAAATCCTTCAAATATTTGGGTTTCAATATTATATTGGTTTAATTTGAAAAATTTTATGGACAAATTGATTATAGAATGGTCCTCGTTGAACTTTGGGTTTTGTTGGACAAATTTTGGAGGTTAAGAATAGATTTTCTTTTTATAAAGGGTTATCCTTTTCTGGATTATCTGACCTTGTACTAACCTTTTTGGTTTTGGTTTTGGTTAAAGCCTAAAGACATGGGATGTATATAGTTCTATTTGGTGGATTAGGTGATTCTCTAGAAGTTGATTATAGTACTCTTAATGTGAAAAAGTCTCCCTAAATACTCGTCTTTTGGAAAAAAATATGAGTTTGATTAAGGAATCTAGTAAAAGTTGAGAGTCAACATGATAAGTGATTATGTTTCCTTATGAATAAATTACTCAATAAAAAGTAACTTAAAACAAAAATGTTGTCTATTAACTTTTCCTACTGGGGAATCGAATACCGTTTAACCCATCACAAGTTTGTGATTTTCTTGTGGTTAACTTTCTCCTAAACATGTTTTCTATCACTCTCCATCAGAACATGACCCTATGTTTTCTCCTCCATGTCCATGTTTTCCTACATGGAATCCTAGTATGGGTTAACTCGGGTGACCTCTGTACTTAACTTCCTTTATTTTAAAGTGATTGTTTTACCAACTCTTGTTCTGATGTGGGACTTTCAAGGATGTTTCCAAGCTCAATTTTAAAATTGCGAGGACGCAATTCCCAAAAAGGGGGAAGGATGTAACACCCCAGGTAAATAAAGAATATGACATTTTCATATTTATCCATATTTGTGAATAAAATATTAATATGACTTTAAAGGGGACGCTATGCTCGATGGCGTACCCAACACGCAACAACGAGTTTCTTGGGAATCTTACGTTGCACTCTAATACTAAAATAATATTATTTCAAATGGTAGTTAACATGTAGCCGTTGTATTGGCGGGAATGGATAGAAATAACTAAAATATGATTATATATGTTTTTTAATGTTTTTACATTTATCCAATAAAATCTAAATGCTTAAAATACAGAAAGAATTAAATTTTAGGTTTATATGCCCTAGTTTTCACTAAAGGTTCACTTATCACCTTTTAATGGATAACTGTCATTAAATATATTTTTGATCACTCTTATACATTCTTTTGGACCAAATAAAACTCTTATTAATAATCGGGACATCAAATTTTAGTTTGTGTAATTTTTTGGTATTTTTCCGATAAAGTTCATTTTTTAATGAATAGTGTAGAATGTTGTGTTTTAATTCAAAACCACTTTTTAATATAATTTATTTATATGATTAGATAATATTTTGAATTGGTTTTAAAGTGAAATTAGAAAATATTTTTACCATTAAATCTAATAGTGGTCGTTGGAATTAATTTCACTTTGAAATCAGACTTAAACTAGTGTCAATCTTTTGATACTTATTGTTTTATAAAAACACGATATTTGCTCTGACAGCGGGAATTAATTATTAAACTAATTAATGTGACTAATATGTTTTGAATTTTTTAAAGCGGACTTCATTTTTGAATTCGGAATATCAAATATATCTTAGGGTGAATTTTTGGGATTTTTCTGAAAAACTTCAATTTTTGATGAATAGTGAAACCACTAAGTGGTACTTATAAAAGCTTATTTTTTGTTTAAATGAAATTTTACCACTTATGTGTTTTGAATTTCAAAAATCCGACATACATGGTTGTCATTAATAAGTAAAATGTGGTTCAATGGGATAAAAATAATTTTTTGGTGAATAGTAACTTATTAAGTTTTTAATCGCGATTAGTGGTAATTAGTGTAGTTTAAGGTAAAAATAATGCTTTAATAATATAAGATGAGCTTGACACATGTCCTACCCTCATTGGTTGTGTCATGGCAGACCAAGACAAGCCATGGGTCAACTTGGGGACCCCATGGAGACACTTTGGTTGGGAAATGACATAAATAACTTTTTATTTAATGTAAAAGTCAAAATGACACAAACATCATATGTTTTACGAAAACAATTTTTACATGGGGTTATAATGATAAGATTTTTGATTATAAATACTCATTGGAAAGATAAAAATATTTTCTACATCATAGTATTTTTTTTATAATTTTTAAACATTAAATAAATTAAATTATTTATGAAATAATAATGATGCAGCGATGACATCATTATTTGACGATTTAAATAAAATGGAAAGATAATGTAAAATCTATGAACTAAACATGCCCAAAACTTATTGTATGGGTGGATTTCTAACCCTTATCACATTATCCACGAATTATATCAATTTGGGACCTTTTAAAACCGAAACACATTTTCAAATAAATTAATATTTCTTTACTTTCCAAAAGTACCCCTCCTCTCCTCTTATAAAAGGCCCCCACCTCTACCTCATTTCACACACTCCTCAAGCCTTTGTCTCGGCCAACCCCTGCCCATTTACTCTCTCCACATCCCTTTTCTCATCCTAGAGGATTCCCTTTGGGCATAATCCTTTCAAAGGAAGCCTTTAGGCTCAAATCAAAAAGAGTTACACTTTTAAAGGTAATTCATTCTCTCATGTTCATTTGTTTTATTTTGCTTCTCCAACCCCCTAAACTCTTTTTATTTACTTATTTTTTTACAACACCAGTATCTTCAATATACTAGGATGTTGTTATAAGATTTATTCGAGCTACACTCTCACACAACTACATCAAATGGTTAATGAACATACGGTTTCCGTGGATGGAGAAATTATGCCTCCCGAAACGATGATTGTTCAATACTCCTTTAACACCTTCAAAGGTGGCCATTATGATGTCACTATTTTTATATATGATATATAATATGTTTATGTTTTACTTATTCTTCTGTATTTTTCATTTGTGTCTAACCTTTATGGCTTCCATTATGGGTATATGCGATATCTTCATTTTAGGAAGTGCGGACTACCGCCCCCTCAAAGTGATGTGATTCGTTAATGCCATACCTGGGACGTATAAAGGATGGATTTAATGTTATTATATATGATGTTATACTGGAATTATTATATACCTCTATATCATTATTATTTCTTTCCATTAATGTATGAGATAGAAATGAAAGTAGCGTTCATGCGTGCGTACGGCTTACCGTCTCCATGAACGGTGCATTTCATTTCTTATCCCCAAATGTAATGTACTATTATAAGTATATGTACATAATGGATATATATGATGAATGATACATATAAATTATGAATATAATTCTGTAATTAAAATATACATACCTCTCATTTAGTTTTAATTCCATTAATATGACAATGAAATGAAAGTAGCGTTCATGCGTACGTACGGCTTACCGTCTCCATGAACGGTGCATTTAATTTCTTACCTCTAAATGATTATGTGATATTATAAATACATGTATATTCTAGATATATATGATATATATGATATCCAAATCAGGAATGTCATTCTGGATATAAAGAAACTTTGACCACACGAACAACATGTAATTGTAAGAAGTCCACTTTCGACTTAAGAACCAAATATCGACAAAACAAACATTATTAACTTAGATGATTACCTAATGTTTACAACATGTCAATAATTGATATAAAAGGAATAATGAACTTGGAAAAGTTTTATAAGAAATTATAAATTAACTCAAGTTTATTATTCAGGAGATTAAAGAACGGTCGGGTCGATTCGGATACGAGGTAAGGGATCCTACTCCTCTCTTTCTTTTTAAGTACACAATTTTATGTCATTCCTTTTAAAGCTCATATTTCTTGTTATTGGGATGATCTTTTATATTACACTTACTGTAATTTTTATGTTCATGTGATGAGAGACCTTATTCTCTCTCATCAATCCATTTTGGACGTTTTGAGTGGCGCCGTTAGGCTGCCGAACTTTCGTAAGAGATCTAACCTCTCTCTTTCTTTTGAAGTACTCTCCTTTATGTAACTTATTTTAAGCTCCTCTTTGTAATGTTGGGGGATTTTATTTTATATTCCTCTTTCTTTACATTTTATTGTAATGTGATAAGATACCCTATTGATCTCATCAATCCATATTAGGAAGTTTTATGTGGTGCCGTTAGGCTGCCGAATTTTCGTAAGGGATTTTTCATCTCAGTTTTATTCCCGTGAGATTTATGCTTCATTTGCCACAAATTCCATTGAGTGGTGTATGTACTGCCCATTATTCTACTCTTTGTGTAATATAATTTCGTTTATGATTATTTACAACAATGATCTATTGTATTTCTTTCATGGGGTGTATGTCTTGAAAGATACCCAAGTCGGTAAGGGAACCTTTCACCCTCCTCTTTTTTAAAAGACTTCTTTTGTTGGGTCTTTTAATTTACATATTGTTATGTTGGGATATGTTCTCATATATCTATATTGATGTAAATTTTATGTCCAAGTGATGAGATACACTTTTTATCTCTCACCAACTCATTTTGAGGTGATGCCGTTAGGCTGTCAAGGGAACTTTTTAACCCAATTTCGATTTCTTTGGGTTCAACATGTGGTCATTGAATATGTCATCCATAGAATATGTGTGAATGACCTTTTATTGTTTTACACATAATATCCACTTATATTGGGTGTATTTATATTTTTCACACATATTTTTGAGATTGATTTGTCCTTAATTTAAGGATACCTTCTTTATAAGGGATTTCATCACATTTGACATTTCTATTGAGGGTTCATTGTTGTTATGCACCAATTCACTCTTATATGGTGTATATAATGTCCTTTGGAGTATTATATCATGAATCCATTTATTCTCATGATATTATAATGTTCTGACTAAATGTTATTCCTCAATTATTGTATTCAAGTGTCACTAATTTTGGTAAAACCCCTTTAACCAAAATATCGTTTTAAATGTTTTAATTATTTGTTCTTATTAATATCCATGTTTTCAAAATGGTTTTAAGGATTTATTTATATGGGTATTAATGGTTTAAAATTTTAAGCTTTAAGGTGGTATGGGACACTTTGATTCAAAAATCTCTTTATTAAATGTTTTAAATGGTTTTGAAATGGTTTTTTAATGGATTCATTATTTGAATATCCTAAAATGTTATATAGTGATTGAAATGTGGAAATGTTATGTTTCCTTTATTCATGTTTTATGTGATACGATTATGTTATGGTTCTTGGTCATTGTTTTGAATAACGGGTGGTTCCGTGATAAACTAAGGGCGGGTGAGCCCGATATAGCTCTCCAATGCATTGGGTAACGCGAAGGAGTGAAACGTTAAGGTTTCTCTGAAGAGATTTAGGGAATATACTATGATGGGTATTCCAAACGTAACCAAGAGGGTTACTCCCTACGTAAGAATGTTATGAATGCCTCAAGTTACCTTTATGTCATATGATTTCTATGATTTTATGAGGTATGTTAAAGTGCCTATGTTTTATGGGTAATGTATGATTTCATTCTTATGTATACATGTACTCATGATTCCTTTCCATATTTTTATATCCCTTACTGAGCTTTTTATGCTCATCCCAAGTTTTTGAAATGTTTTTCACAGGTCAAGGGAAGGGTACATGATATGATGACAATGTCAAGGATGTGTCAAGAAAGAATCCATGTTTTATTTTAAATATGTTTCTGTTGATTGGAAGAATGAATACTGTCTTTCATGTAACCACTTTGTCTAAATATGGAATGTAATGCAAGTTTCATGATCTAATTCTCTAAAACTCTAAACCTGAAAAGATCCTCAATGTGTAATCTTGTAATAACTCAAGATTAAGTAAGGTTTAAGGCTGGGGCCTTATACCTTAACTCATTACAAATCATCCGAATTAATTAGTTAAAATAATTTTATAATTAATTAAAAATTATTATTAATTTCATAATTTATTTTCAATTTCAATTAATTAAGAAAAAACACTAGATAACTCATTGAACTCGGTCACCACACCAAAAAAGATTCCAAGACTGCATGGATGGTCATAAAATCACTATCAATATCATGTCGGGAAAAATCCCTAACACACAAAAAAATTTTAATATCCAAATTTATTTAATTGAGTCCAAAACACAAAATAAATTTAGTAATAAATATACATCAGATAAAAAAATATGGGACATAATGAAAATTATATCCAAGTACCTCCTATATAAAATTTGAGAAAAAAACCCCTCTAATCATGATTATTTCCCCCTTTATCTAGTGAAAATAATCATGAAAACTAACCCAAAATTAGTAGGAATGAAATGGTAATCTAGATAAAAGAAAGAACATAGAAACATGCCTTGAACCACCATTAAATCTCAATATAAATCACCTGAAACTAAAGTGGAACAAAGGAGGGAACTGGGAGAGGAGAGACCATCCAAATGGCCTCCTCCCATTGTAAGAGGCCCCCAAAACTCCTCAAGCCCAACAAAAAAAAGACCAAATTTCCACTGCCTAAAAAGAATGCCCATGAAACATTCTTGATGTGAAAATGAATTAGATATTATGATTTTTTTTGGAAAAGGAATTATCTCTCATCCAACCCCCCTTTTAAGCCCTAAATACACCCCATGAAATCCATTCCTATCATGAACCATCTATCATGTCACGAAAGACAAGTAACTGCTATTTTTTCACACCCTAGCATCTCAAAACTTCTCTAAATTCCTCCTAAGAAACCATAACACCTATATGGCCTAAACTACATTAAAAAATATTTATTTATGATATTAAAATTCCCAAAATATCATTCCAAGTCCTGGTTATCAAATAGAATCATCCACTTAATCATAAATTAAAATTACATTGGAAATTAATAACCCATATAGACACATGATCTTACAATCTCCCCACTATATCACTTCTTATACCTCATAAGACTCTTTAACTATTTATCCAATAGTCTATACCAACTCAAGTCTCTAATTACCATCCACTCTTTATGTTCTACCTTAGAATGTTCAACAACCTTATATTACAAAACTCCAAACATGAGGCATGCCTTTCATAAAATGTTGATCAACCACTCATAACCAACACTAAAACACCTAGAAAGTTAATACCTGTGGTCTTATATCAAATAAATTATGATTTAACCAATAAAATCATCATCATAATTATAGATCTCCCCACCATAATCTTTTACTAAATCATTCCAATTCCAATCAATGGTTCTCCCATCATCTAAATTGCCTACTGAATAAACATTCTGGGTAGTCTAAAAACTCTCCCTATGTAGTTATTATCTCAATACACCAAACTACACATGAAAAAACTAGTAAAACCTAGCACTGCCTATCATTTATGATTCTACGCTAAATCATATGAGTGTATGCCACTCAAGAAAATGTCCTACATATGTCGTCCTTTCATTGAAAGGACTATGAAAAACCCAAAAACACCGCCATCATAGCAAATATGACATACCATAATCCATGGTACCAAATTCATCTAATTCCAATTCATTTTGGTCGAAATAAAAATTCCCACTATGATTTTCCACATGATATACCCCTGAATCAAGACACAAACCATAGTTCACCACAAAAAAATTTCCACGAACATGGTTTTACACCCAAAAACTTCTCACAAGCCATGGATCACACCCTAAAACATGTCAGAAACTAGGTTTTACCCATGAAACATGTCAAAAACCACATTTCATCTATTAAACCATATCACGAATTGTGGTTTTCTCCACTAATCACCCCTACATAACAATAATATCATCCTATGCCTGATTCCAATGCATAGACACCATCCAATTTTTTATATGAATCTCAATACTAGTATTTAAAAGAGACTAGGGAAATCAGATTCGCCTTCTCACATGATTCCAAATTCCACCCCGACCATCTAGTGACGGGTCCTTACACACCTAGAACCCTTCTAGTTTAGGTCCACACCCACAACACTCGTGGTCCATCCATTACCACATGTTATGACTGGATGCATCCAATATACTCATTAAAAAGCACCAAAACAACCATTAGTGGTTGTAAGTTTTAAAATCCATATAATTTCATCCTCACCATTCACTAAATTCCCATCTACAGTGAGGGTCACACCCTTTGATATCCAATGGTTCACTCTCCATCATATGGTTTTTCTTATACCACTACTTGAGTGAAACTGCAATAGTTTCCATCATCACATGTGTGTTTCTTCTCTTGAGCCACACTCATCTCATCATGAGAAGAATTTGTCTTCTATAAATCTTATATAAATCATGATAACACACCCAATCCATTACCAATACAACCTTCACCATAGGGTAATTTTTCATTCCATCGAACCTCACACACACAATACTAATAGTATCTCACTAATTTCATTGATCCTTGACTTATACATGGATTCTCAACTATCCATGATTCTAGGGTAACCATGTGTAAACTTCCCTTGCTACCTCAATCTCATCCAAAACCAATGGGTATGTGATTCTAAACCACCAGATCACACAACCTGAATGTCACTCCCATGATTCACATCTCATTATACATATTCCCACATTCGTAAAAAAATAACCATGATCATCATGTATGTCAATATAATCCATCCCAAAAGCACCTTCAATGGTCCTATTGAAAATCATGCATTTACCCATGCCTAGTTATATCACATGATTGCCCACTATTTGATTATCTCACCAAAATAATAAGCATCATTCCATGATCTCACTATGTCATCATTATCACATCTAGAACCAATATTTTTAGTCTCTCAACCATTCATTCCCAAGAAAATGAAGACGAATACCAAATCATTTGAACTCAATGTCCTTCCCCCTTTAAAATCTATGGAATAATCATGCCCAAACTGTATACATAATCACCCCTATACATTGATCACAAAGAAAGGAACCTACCCCTAAATTTTCCATTCACGATATATATGGTATAGTTTTGGTTATATCAGATGCTTGATATCACCTTATAGGTTTTGAACTCATAAGTGAAGCACCTACCCGTATTTCTCACATATAAGGCACTCACAATCCTAGGATAGCCACTATATTTGTTTACCCTCAAATAGTAAAACTTATAACATCCATAATACCTAGCTCACAACTATCATAATCCATACCTCAATCCCCAATATCTACCACCAAACACATAGGTTGTATCCCAAAAAAGTCACAACTCATATGAATCAACTCTTTGTTATCATATAAATATCCCACATGTACTCACTTTCTAAAATACCTACTCAAGGGTTCAAATGTCCATTTACTGCATCTTGTGCCAATTTAACTACCTAATTAGAAAATATTCTGATTGGGAATCTGTATAAGAGATTACCCCATCAAGAATCACAATCTCAAATTAATCGTCACAAAGCCTCCACACAAGGAAGTAACCCCCTCAAGTATCTCACTCTTATATGTCATGAAATATTCTTAGCAAAATCACCCTTCAAAAATATATGTTGAGTATCCCATAGTATCATGGTTTGGTAAAATAAAATAAAAAAATAACCTATATTGGAAAACACCATATAGGTTTTTGTTATCACTTTAAATAACAAACATTATTTTTCATAAAAAGTACTATAATTACCCACGAGGGGTTTATCAATGAGGAATCAAATTTTTATACTAGAATAAAAATGGTCTCTATACATCCCTTATATGAAGAGACTACATATATGTCATAATAGAGAATATCTCCATAGATTGACATGACATATCATTATAAGAATCATATATTATTGGATAGTTGAGTAGTTTCCCATTCCATTTTATATGGGATAACAACATATAAGTTGAAATTGACAATTTAAATAACACAACCCTATATCATCAGGGATATCAATCACACATATTCTAGTTTATGTACACTATACTCTTTCCACCAATCTAAGAGGAAAAAATAAAATCACTCATAAATCATGAATAGAAAATACCATGTGAATCACTCTATGTTAAAATCACATTACCATAACACTAGAAACCATGAATAACAATCACATTCCCCCTCGTAACTTGGACTTCATATCATAAATGGTTTTCGTGGTGAAATGGTTTGTTTTGTATCGGATTCCCTTAAATATCCATATGTCACATATCTACCATCTCGCAAACTAGTAAGAAAAAATAAAACATAGGAAACTCTATTATATTGGTCACATTAAAGATCTGATGCCACATTGTAACATCCTACCCCAAATCTATGGCCACTAAGTGGTTCCCAAATTGGGGGCGTCATACCTAGACTTCAAGACTTCCTCCGCGTACACCACAGGATTCCTAGTAGTAGTAGGGGACTAGGTTAGTACTATGAAGTGAATATACCCCCATATCAGAGTGCATAAAAAAGAAAAAAAATAACCAAATCATTATCCAAAACATATAATAGAGTAAGAAAAACAAATAAACTTATTCATCAATAAATAATAAATTAATGCAAAACCAAATAGTCATTGAAAATCAATGGTAACCAAAATAGTTAACCACAAATATTAAAATAATTAATGAATACTATAAAATTAAAAGAGTCTCTATTGAATATCCCAGCCTCAACCTATCCCAATATATATTTCTTCCCAGTATATCAAGCTCAATGATCCAATATCGGTCCTTTTCTCAAACTAAACCAACAAATAATAAAATATGCTCAGGTACTCGAGTTTCATGTCTTCCCAAGTATTGTGTGATTACAAATCAGTGGGGAACCACCAACATGTTCATATACATAACTAGTAAATGAAGTGTGTAATAGTGATATTATTATAATAAATAAATATAGTAAGTATAGAAATGTAAAGAAAAACCATTATTGATTTGTGGGTTCTTCCATTTAACTCTGAATTGACCCAAACCTTGTCCTACCTTTTTTAGAGTGTCTTTAAGTAAATCACATAATCATTCCAACCCATTATCGTTATATTCTCAAGGATATAGTCTTAATAACCCCATAAAAATTGGGTAAATCCATGTCTAACCATAAAACTACTATATGTTATTGACATCAAGGATAGAATTCATGGAATCATAAATCATGGTATCTGGGCTCCAAATCTATAGAGGCCAATCTCAGCTTATCCCAACTCCAAAACCATGGTATTCCAAATCATCAATTATATATTCTCCAATGATCACGTACTTGTAATATTATGCCATGTTACTCTTAGATTCAATACGTTCCATCCCAAATTATGGTACTCCCAGCTCCAATCCATTGTGCACAAATCATGGAAAATCATCTCGAATCCAAGGATCTACTCTAAGGGATCTCAAATCATTGTATACTAGATAAAAATCCATGGCATCATAAATCATTTAATCTTGGTTGATTGTGTATCCTGCCATAAATATCAAAATACCTAGTCTAACTATCCCATCCAATGAGTTAGAGTCATGATCAACATCTAGATCCTAGGATTATCCCCTAGGTGTACCATTGATCTCAATTACATCACGGTGGGTAGTGAATCCCACCAAAAACATGTTTTTAATATCAAATTGATGATTGGTCCTTTAACATGAACCTATCTTATTAAATGAGGTTAGCCTCTCTAGTGCATGACCCTCCGTCATCTTAACCAAGACAATCTCACATCATCGATTCAGGTTTTATGATAAAACTCACAATAATTGCTACTGATTTCTCATCCACACCTTATTTGGAATTACTATCTCATTAGGGAACCTTTTGAGACCCAAAATTCCCATCATAGTTTGGAATCCCATTATGGGTCCTCTTATTTCAACAGGCCACTCGGGTCATCACCTGTCACATCAAGGGTATTGTTTCCCTCTATATCTGCAAAGTCTCAATGAGGTCACAATAGCCGCCTAGGTAAGTATCACAAGGGTAATGGAATCGATAACATTCCATTACAATTTTAACTTAGGTTGGTCTACATACCCAACCTGACATTATGCTACCCAATTATCATCCTACATATGATCATACACTACTATAGAAATGATTTCTCACCCCATGCTCATCTCAGCTAGCTTAAAGGCTTTAGAGAATCTCATGGGTCTCACATGACCAAAACCTTGATCATTCCTATCAATTCATCACTAAACTCTACATGGATATCTCTAAATTATTATGTACTACGGAAACTATATCATGTTAATTGAATTTCAGTAACACTCCTTATTGTTCAAGGGTATTAAGAAAACAATAAAAAATAAGGCCTCAACCATTGGTAGCCAAGGAAATAATCCAATACACATGGTTCCATCATGGGAATTGGTGCATAATTTAGTTCATCAAAATATTTATTTTTAACTAAAAAAATCATCTAATTTTTAATGGGGGTCACTAGACCTTAGAAGAAAGACCACATATCACATTTTATATACAAAAACAATGGAAAATACCATAGGGTAGTGCATGAGGGATAACATATGACACCCCATAGATATTATTATCTAAAAAATACATGACTTCTAGATGATATTACATTACATAAATTCCAAATAAATTTTATGTCTATTCTTTGAGAATAGGTAAAAAACATTAACTAAAAAACCCATGTATTTTTCTACTCATAAATATTTTTTCTAGTATATAAGAAACTATTTTATCCATAACAAGTCTAAAACAACTCCAAAAAGTTATCCACACATGATACTCCTAGAAACATCAAATAATGATTTTTCATCATAACCTAGTGAAATGAAAACATAAGAAAATAGAGATAAAATTATCAAAAAGGGTTAAATATTGAATTTTTATGTTTTCATGGCTAAAATTTGGGCCCTAACAAAGGTCTATAAACATGAGAACATTAAGATAAGTACATTAGGTATAACTTATTTTTACGTACATGAAGAATTATATATAAATGTGGCTATAACATAAACATTGTACATTGATAAGTATATAACCAAATACCATCACTAAGGTTTTGTAAAATAATATGGCAAAAGTTATTCTCCAATGTACCATAAAATATAACATAGGATTAATATCTAGGTATTGTGGTAATTTCATCTATACAGATTAATTCTTTACCGATGTCATTTGAGTGATATCGGGGAGAATAATACATATTACCAAGTTTGTTATTCAAGGTATCATAAAATATTTCCAAGTCATTCATCCAAGGTATCATAAACATTTTATCCTTATTTATTAATTCTTTACCCAATGCATTTGATAATTATTAAGGTGTACCATTCATATTTTTTTCGTTTTTTGTTCCATATCAATCAAATTTCATAACAAAGTATCATTTTAAAACATGATTTGGGAATGTGGGTTTCAAAAATTGAATTACATAATGAATAAAATAATTTAAAACTATAAGGAAACGGTTTAATGATATTAGAGTTGGGTATTCACAACATGAATATGTCTCATGGAAAATGAAGGAATGATTTCAGCAATATGAACAGTATATAAAATAGAGTATTGAATGGGTATAATGAAAAATAAGGGTAGTCACTCATCAATATATAATAATCTAGAGAGTTAAGGATATATTATGACCACAAGGAATCAAAATCACATGTCAACAAAAATACTTACAACATGAAAATATGACATGTAAAATCAAGGACTGGCTTCTACATCATGATGGCTATAAAAAATGGAATAAGGAATGGATTTAATGATAGAGACAGGTAGTATATTTTCAATATGGAAACATTTGGATAGTAAAGTAATGATTATAAACACATGGAATCATAATCATAGGGAAATAAAAAGGCTTAAATCATGAAAATATTACGTATAAAATTGAGCGATTTCGGTAGAATGATGACTATACAAAAGGATTATGGATTGGGTTTAATGACTGAGATTAGGGTAGTATCTCATCATTATAAAATTATTTTGAATGTAAATAATTGATTTTGAATACATATAATTATAATCATATGGAATACACAAGAATTATAATAACGTATTTTCTTTAATTGAAAAGTGTAGGGAGAGAATCAAGAAGTGGTTTTGGTACTATGATAGATAGAAAAAAGGTATTATGAAATGGGATTAATAAGATATACGGGTGGTATCTCATCAATATTAAACCATTTGGATAAGAAAAATATTTATTATTTACCCATGGAAGAAAAATAATATAGAAATTAAATGATCTTATCACAAAATAAGTACTTGAATCAAAACGAGGAGGGGGAGAACCCTTACAATGATAAGCATATTTTTAAAACATGGGAGGACTCCTTAGAACCTTATAAACTCATTGTGAGGGATTTATAGTGGTATAGGGAAGATAAATTCTTGATAAATTCATTTATTTTACAGATTTAAGATAGAATGGGTGGGATTGATCTCCTTTAATAGTTGAGAAAGTGTGTCTTTTCCATGGAAACTAATGTTTCGTTAGGGGTAAGAATGGCATCACATGAGGGTTATCTGGGTTTTGTGAGTAAGGTAAATTTTGTGGGTAAATAATGGTGAGATATTTAGGTGTGACTTTAGATCATAAAAAATTATAATATAGGGTATATTTTTTAAATTAATTTTTTAAATTCCGATCCACATGTGATTACCAATTTTAACACTTATTAATCATGGTTAAATGTTAATAATTGTTATTATTTAACACAAAAATATAAGATGAAACTTATTACCAAATTTATAAATTTTGAATCTAAATTTTGGCTCTATTTAACTGAATTAAATTTCTAAATATTTATTTTCTAACATTTAAATTAAAACATGTAATGTGTAGAAAACTATATTTGTAAACAGACACCATTTTAATTATTAGGTATTATTGAAATTAGTTAACATTAATTATCAATTAAATGAAATTTATTTTATTTTTATAGATTTATAAATTCTATATTAGCGTCAAGATTTAAAATATATCCATTTAATTTAAAAAATTAAAATATATAGTAATGTATCATTATTTACAAAACAAATGTTTTACCAAAGTAACTAATATTTACCTTGGTAACTTATTTTTATTAAAAATAATCAAATTAAATGTATTACCTCAAAAATTATGATAAAATTTATTAAAATAATAAAAATTTATTCAATTTAAAAAAGTGGTAAAAAAAATTAGTTTATTATTAGTCCATGTAAAGTGTAAAAACCTATTTTTACAAAAAAAAAGTATTTTAAAGATTAAACATTATTAGTATGATTAAGTGATCCATGTAATTGATTTACATGATTTAATTTTCTATTATAAAACAATAAAATTAGGTTTCTTTCATAGAAACACAAAACTGAATTCTATCAAAACAACATTCAATTAAATGAAAATACCAAAACAGATTCATTTATTGAAAAATACTACTTAAGTTCATAAATTGTAAAACTATGTTTTATAGTATTTAAAATATATATTTTTACTCCTTAAACACATATTTTAACAATTTAAACGGATTTATAAATTTGTACATATTTCCAATAAAATAAATGATACTCTTTTGTATTTAAAACTATATTCTCACTATTCATATAAAACCTAACTCTTTTACAAAAAATCCAAAAAATTCATACAAAGATAATTATTACTTTATAAAATCAAAAATTATGTACATTTTATCGAATTAAAACTCTAATTTTTTTAAAAAAAAATTAATAAAAAAAAATTTAAATAAAAAATGTTTCTATTAAAAAACTGTTCATTTTGAACATTTAGTGTTTTTAATATTATTTCATGTCAATTTATAATTTAAATAATATTAATATATTATTTAAAATTTTGGTCCATTTAATGTATTATGATAAAATATAAAACATATTTAAAAAAAGTTTTGTAAAAAATATTACTTTTTTATTAAAAAGTTACAACTGAATCTTTTTATTTATATTCTAAAATTTTAATATAAATATCCATTGATATTAATGTATTTCTATAAATTTTCTAAATACACAGTTCCTTATATTAATAATTATAATTTTATTAGTAATATTTAACACATAAATACATACATATGTACATTTGTAATATTTTAATGTTATACTTTTATTTGAATTTTTATTATCCATGAATTATATTATTTTAAATTTACTACTGAAAATACACAACATATGTATAAATATTACACACACACACACACACACACATATCTATATATATATATATCAAATGACAATTTTTTCAATAAAAATATTTCTAATGAACATATTTATTATCATCCATATTCTATTCCATTATATATCCATACTAAAATCATTAATTTCATTCACATGTCATAAGTCACACTTCTCCATTCTATAATTTTCAGTTTAGATATCACAATATGCTTTCTCCTTTCCAGATTTGATTTCTATGAATAGGTTTTATTTGGATATTTATGACCCTCTTATGTGAAGATAATATTGGGGATCTCTAAGTATTAAATATTTTATTATATTCTATTTATTTTATCCTTTTAATTCATATACTTTTAAAGGATATAATAATCCATAGTGTGAATACTTAGTTTCATGAGATTTTATTTTAATGGTTTAAAATAAATAAATAAAGTGTTATTAGTTTAATTACTATCATGTATTTACTATTTCCTAACCTATTTAAATTCCTGAAAACAAATAGAAAAAATAATGACGGTTGTGAATTATAGGTAAATAGTTTACAGAACATTTATGCTTCCAAAAAACCTAAGGCATTACATTCTCCCCCATTCCCAATAAATAAATTGAAATGCCAAAAATTTTAATTATCAATCACTTATAAAAATATTTGAGAGTATATAAAAAATTAACATGGCTCATGTTATATTTTCAAATGAAGATTCAACCTTAATATCTTATGTAAAACTAGGAATCATGTTTTTCTTTTCATTATGTTAATAGTTTTCTTCATTGTTCCTCAACAGATTGTTTCTCTAGTTCCTACATTTATACACTTGAATAATCTTCTAATTCATTTTATACATTCAAATGGGTTCCTCTTCAAACATTCTTGACACATAGAAAATTAAATCCTCTTTAATTCAACCTCATTTCAACCTAAAATTCTGGGAGACTCCATCCTTCTCTTCTTCATTTTTCTTGGAAATTCAACTATGTTAAAATTGTTAATAATAATTAAAGATCAATGGTTTGGTAAAATAAAAGGATATCCCACTTACATTATTATCTTGTTAGGTTTCTCATTGGTACAATCAATGCATTATATATGGTACCCATTGTTAACTTTGTTCCTTCAAGATTCACCCATTACAAAAACCAAAAGGATTTAACATGAGTGATGAAAAATTAAATATACAAGGGAGTTTTTGAAAGATGACAAATTCAACCTAAAAATTCCCAACTATTTGAATTTATTCAATTTTAATTTAACATTATTCACCCTCAGTTAAATTTTTTTTTGGATTCTACAGTATTTTTTATCCTAATTCCATTAAATAAAAAATCCTTCAATATGTATTGTAAAGAATATGTGATTAACAAAAGCATATCCCCTGGGATTTATTATCCATTTATGTATCTTTAGGTCTACTCATCATGAACTAGAGTTAATATTGAATTAGTTCTCAACTATCATTTTTGAGTTGACTACCTCCAGGATCATCTATACCATTTCTGAATCCACTTTTCGTTATCCATACGTGGATGTAATTTCTAGGACAACCACATAATCTCTATTTTACTAAATCTTCATAATGTTATCCTATACATGAAATTATCCCTTACGATTATCACTATGTTTTTCTATAAATTTATCTTATCCAAATCACGAAAATATTAAATATTTTTTCAACTAACTTAAATTGTTATCCATACCTTTTAAATTATGATCAACCTTAACTTATCTATAATTAAATTATCCTAAACTAAAATCCAAAACACAAATTTTATCCATACTCTAATATGATGAAAACTATGACACCCAACATATGTGACCATTTTTTAATTACATGACTTATAGAAAATGTTTTATTATGTACATTATCATGACCTTTTAGTTTTAGAGTTTTAGAGTGTTCGTAAAACAATTTATCAAAAAAAAACATATGTATTTTTCAACTAATGGAATATAACATAATGTTACTTTTTTTAGTAATTCATAAACCACTATTTTGAACTTTATTTTATTTGGTTTCATTTGGGGTTGAATCGGGTGAAATTATAAATTTTTTGGAAGTTTCTAGGTTAGTGTAGGGTTGGCGCACGGTTTGCCAAACCATGCACCCCACTACAAAAAATTTGAAAAATTAGACTGTTGGCTTCAGACAACTTTCACATAGTTTTACAAATCATGAACCCTTTTTTGAAGAAATTGTTCCAACTATATACAATATGCGTACATTATGTGCATTTTTTGACTAAAATGTGCACCTATACCCTGGAAACCATGTGGGCGGGGTTTCCCTTAATCCAAGTTTTTGTTAAAATTTTCCAAATCCCTCTCTTAGGTTCTTTCACAAACCTCCTTCGACCCAATATGATTTATCCCCTAATTGGAGCTCCCAATAAGAGTTCTTGTCCCCCCCATTTCCCACTAAAATTTTATTTGAACCTAGAAGAATGCACATCTATCTTTTTGCAGTTAGTTTCCTCCTCTTGTTCTTGATCTCCTTATATCTCTATTCTCCCCTCAAGGATTTTGTGGATCCCTATATTAATTTTTGGATCTAATACAGAATATTATAGAGATAAATATAAGTTTGATTCTTATATGATCAGATTCCATGGTCATTGTTCTTTCTTAGCAAATCACTATTAGGGTCTGACATTTCAAGATTGTTGGATTTAGAGGGGGTGGTTTTGTTATGATGACCAATTTATATTGACTCTAAATTTACATATTTAATTTCAATTGTTTGAATTAAAATGAATTTTTTGGTTTTTATTAAATGTATTCAAATATGTTTTACTAGAAAACCCCAATTCTATTGAATTGGTGTTTTCCAGAAAAATGGATTTTTGGTATGATATTGGAAATCCCTCAATTCTGTTGAATTGGTGTGTGTTTATGGAGTTTTTTAAATTTAAATTTTGTATATTATTGAAATTTCATTTATTTAATTTTTGAAATTAATTTTGGAAATGGTCTTAATGGAATATTTTGAAAACCCTCATTTATGTTAAATTATGGGTTTGTGACTAAATAGATGGAATTTTATAAAAATCAAATTGATGAATTTAATTGTGAAGTGGATTATAGAAATGAATAAATTGATTTCAAATTCTTATTTGTGAAAAAATGTCTTAAAAATGGTACGATGGAAACCTTAGTGTTTCATATTTCTGAAATGTAATTTTTTAATTAAAAACACATAATTGGTTTTAAATGGAACTTTGGAATATTTAAAATGTAGAATGGGATTTTATTTTATTTTAAGAAGTCTTGAAATAATGTTCCCATCACTTTTTTGTACTAGAGTACATGAAATACTTAGGTTTTTAGTGAGTTATTTTTGGTGGAAATTTATGACTTACAACATTTTAAAACTTTATATCTATATATCACAACCCATAGGAAAATTTTATGAGCCCATTTCCCTTTAGCCCAAATAGGCATACATAAATATTTGTCTTTTTTTAGTGTTGAGTACCTAAAGCATAAAAATATGTGAAATATTAGTCATATGACCATGTTGCTCGCTTGTTGGTATTTAAAATGTATATATTCCATTTTTGTAAAAAATGTTACGTAACATATGAATTTATATAAAATATTTAATATAAAATTATTTATCTAATAAATTTTCTAAAAAGTGACATCTGTGTAAATCACTATTTGATTAAAGGTGATTTTCCATAGTTTGAAACGTATTTCCATCATTTGAAATGTGAAGAATGAATTTATAAAGTACGTCAATATTTTTAAATGTAAAGAATATTTTTTAAAAAAATTATTTTGAAATTCCAACCATGTTTATTTGAAAATTGAAAGAACATACTTGGTTAATTTGATATTGGAATTTTATTGTGGAATACTTGGGTGAAATCCTACTCATATTTGTCTCACTCCCTACATAGGCAATCGGGTGTTTTTAGATTATCTTCTTCTAGTTTCGAGAAAGGGAAAGGGATCGCTTGGAGGTGGTTCTATATATTGAATCAAGGATTTGGTTTGTTTCATATGAGCTATGAATTACTCAATTTTTTCTACTTTCTAGTACTTGGTTATTGTAGTCGGGCTTGTTTATACCTTTTTGACTTATGGTGCATTAATCTAAATGGACTTTTTTTGATATACATACTTTATTTTTTCCCTTAATTTCATAATGTTTGTGGAAAATCATTCCCACTTTTATTCTTTTATGATTCTAGGTGCAATTCACCGACCCGTGGGGATCGGGAATGCCCTTCTAGCTATGTCAGGACCATCTTAGTTATCGAGTTACAAGGGTACCTAATCTTTTTCATGATATGGAAATTTTTCCATATTATATGATATTTATTAATCTATAACAAGTATCAAGAATCACCCCCAAATTCTCCACACTCAATACTATTCTAGATGCATCATACATATTACTTTTCTTTATACGCTAGGGAAATATAAACATAATAAAGGGTGATATTAGATGCTCAGCAGGGGGAAAATGAAATCTTAACATTTGATGGATAAGACATAGTACATGACATAATAATATGAACATAATAACATGAATATATTTACATTAGTAATAACATCATCATAAGTTCATGAATAAAAAACATAGACATGTGGTTACCATATGAACATGATACATTCATAAGAATATCAACAAAAGTTCCACATTAAGGTGTTATAAAATCATATTATCATGGTTATTCATAAATATATCACAAAAATTTAACAAGATATCTTGAACATGTCATCTCTAGAAATTAATTATAAACACAATGAATTTATGTACTGTCTACGTACAGCCTTTATATTACTAACAAAAAATCTATAAACCCACACTCTTAGATCTAGTTCTAAATACATAATCTTAAAATTTATTACATTGATACTAATAAACATGACGCAATTTTAACCATTCAAAACACACAACATCAAATGGTAGTATTTTATACCTTATATAATCACGGACCTTTTAGGTTTAATATTTTAGAGAATTATTAAAAACTATTAAATAACAATACCCATGTCTTGATGTGATCATTTTTTCTAACTATACTCACAATTTTCTTATTTCATAATAATTCTTCCTAAAATCATATTAAATTATTCACACATGAAACTTCTCACTACACAATTCATTTAATAGAATTCTTTATGGCGTAGGGAAATTTAATAAAAAATTTGGATTAGCTCCAATGCTCGTTAAGGGTAAACATAATCAATAATAGTACAATTTAATTAGTGATCCTAAGATGAGAATAAGGGTGTAATGAAATAATCAATACATATGAACAAATCATAAGATAATCAATATCCACAAAAATGTGGTTCATCAATCATGATACATGGTATAGAACATTAACATAAGAAATATTCATTTAATTCAACAATCATGAGCTATGTGAGAATAATCCGTGATAAAAGGATCCCTTAAACTCGTAGAAAACATTAAAAAATGTATAGGTGTCATGGAACATAAAACATTCATCATGGAATCACATAACATGATATTTACTAAATCTCTTAAGAGTAACCTATAATCGGAAAATCCATCATATTTTTGTATTAACTTATTATAAGTTAAATCTAACAATTTTCCCAACGGATTTGAGGGCTATAACGAATCTAACCATCCTTAGTTTATAACAAAAACATTGTTCCATAGTTTATAATATAATCAACCATCATTGGTTTGTAACTGAACCACCAATACTGTGTTTATAATATAACCACCCATTAATCATCCACACATATGTCCAAGCACCAAATAATGAAAAAAACATTTAAAGGATTCCTCTTTTTAACATAACACCCGTGAAAAAACCATCACCAATTTTTAGTTTCATTAAACAATTGAAATGAAAGGGGTTAAATGGAATTATCTTTAAAAATATCATAAAACATCCAAAAAAATAGTCAGGATGGTATTATTGGAACATTTCCCTATTATATAAAGGTAAAGTAATAAAATATATTCTCATAGATTAAAAATACATTTAAAATAAAAATTAATTCATTTCTATGAAAACAAAATAAAATATCCTTTTCTTTTTATAACATTTTAAATAATAAAAACCAAGAATAATTAGAAAAATATTTTAGTATAAAATAACTTTGGAAACATGAAAAATAAACATAAATGAAAGGATTTTTATAACGATGTTAAATTTTATTCATTTTTTAAATGTTAAAATAATGATCCCATTCACACTTCCCATAAAAACCAAAATTACCCAATTTGGAAAATGATAGGAATATCAAATTCAAACACATGTAATGAAGTAAAATATAGATTAAAATTAATTTAAACAATAATTGATTCATATTCAAAAAAAATCATGAGATTATTTTTAAGATAAAATATTTTGAAGAGAAAATATTTGCATCCAAAAAATGAAATAAGGTTAGTTTTTCTATAAAAACCTTATTTTTATCTCATTATGTACAAAAAAGTAATATGAAAGAAAATAATGTAATCACTAAAAATAAAAATTATATAAGAATAGATATTTGGTTCAAGAAATTAATATCATACAATTTCCCCAATGTAACCGTGAACATAAACAATCCTAAAAAAGTTATATTATAACATAAATCCTTTGTTTCTTTGGTAAATTTTTAATCAAATGTAATAGGGAGAAAGAGTATGATATATATATATTACATGATTTACATAACATAATATTGCACACCTTTCTACCTTTCTATTATATATGGTTTAACCTTTTATTTTTGTTTCTTTTTTTGTTGGATGTGTTTATCACAAAAGATGATGGAAGGATACCTGTAATGGTGAATTTAGGGAATTGTAAGAGTTTTCAGCTTAAACCCTATAGTTTATTATATTCATTGGAAAAATACACATCATTTAATAGGAGTACATGTTGTTTAATTTATTCTATATATAATCCGTGAACTGGATACAGGGCGTGAAGGACGTACACACCATGCAACATGATCGCATTATGTGATGGAAAATATCGCATTTTGAATAAAAATGTGATGGGTTTTCCTCATATAGGAGATTCTTAGGATAAACTATGTCTAAAGGGATTCCATGTAGTGTAATATTCAAGAACTGAGATTTTAGTTTGTTTTATGAGGGATTTATAATTTCATTAATTGTTGGATTCCATTCTCTTGGCCTAGAGGCTCTCCCTATGTGATTTTAGGTGACTCCTTCCATTCTGAATTTCATTGTTTAATGATTGATTACCATTTTGGTCAGGATTATTCTCTATGGATATGTAATTATTCGGGTTTTTTTTGTTACAACTATGAATTTTTCAATTTTTTTGTTTAGATTTTTGATTGGATAGTTATTTCTATCAATAATTTTCAGTTTCTTGGACAACCTTGTCTTTCGAAGGTCATTTTCATTGTTTTTGGTCACCATTGTCAAAGGAATCTTGGTTTTTAACATGTTGAGGTATGTGTTTCTATAAAATGGTTTAATTTGAATAATTTAATTTAATTTTTAATAAATTTATTTGGTGTTGTTCTTTGATTAGGATTGATATGTGATTTCTAATGAATTTATAGAAAAGGTAATGTTTTTTAGAGTGGTTTTTCTTTGAAAATTAATTTTCTTGATATGCAAATGGGTTTTGAAAAACTAAAGTAGATTGGATTGGATTTGAAAATGTTTTATCATATTGTAATCATGGTTATAAAATGAAATCTCAAAAAAATTCACATTGGGAACCTTGGGTTCTTTATAAAAGATACTTGGGTATCCTTAGTCTGTGTATGACACCTCTAGGTGGTAAAATTTTGTTATATCAACATGAAAGACTCGGTATATATTTTGATATCGACTGGAAAGACTCTATATCACTAGTGATATTGACTGGAAGGACTCTATATCAGTTGGATCAAATATTGTGCCAGTTTGGCCTTTTCTTTTTAGTATCTTGTATGCAGTATCCTTAGGCCTAGAGCCTAATATGTGAGATTATTTTTAATTTATGGGTATTTATTTCATGGTTGTTTTTATCATGGATTCTTAATCATAGGTTATTATATACAGTTTTATCACATATGTTTTCATGATATGTTGTTTCATAGAAATGCGCTTACCTATTTGTCTCTTAATGAATTGATATTATTTACAATTTTGTCACTTCTACTTGTAATATGTTTTGGATTGAGAATTTGAAATGATTTTATAAAAACGAAATGGAAAATTATTTACCACTAGATTCAACATCTGAAAATTATTTATAAATTTTTTTTTATTTTAGAAGCTACTTTTTTTTATTTACATTAGACCGTGTACATAAACTATGTTGGTATCCAACTAGGATTTGGATCAGACCTTACTTTTTACTTTGATCATTTATACATGTTGTATTATAGGATTAAGGTAAAGGGGAGAGAATATTTTAGCATGTTGAATTCTCTTTTTTATTATGCTTTAAATTTACTTTTGTATGGAGGTGACTAATGGTCATGTAGGTATTTTCCATACTCTCTGGTTTATCCTATTTTAGTTTGGATGGTATTTCATTATGGAATCTCATCTATTTTTTCTTTGTACTCAAATTTTTGGTATTATTTTTATTATATTCATGTATATTTTCAATTATCATCTTTTACCTATATTACATGATGGGCTAGTTTGGGTGTCTTTTATAGTTGAATCGGGATGGTTTGTTATAATTTGGAATCAAAGGAATGCTCAGCCATTAGTGTGTTAGCACTATCTGATTTTGGTACTATTTCTTGGGTAGATAGAAGTTAGGACCATAAAAATTAATATAGTACATTCCTAAAAGGTTCGTTTCAATCTAAATTCCATGACCAAAACCGAGTTACCATGGGTGATATGGGACTTTTATCAAGTTTGAGACTTGGGGTATGAGTCATTTGAATAAATTTTATTAGAAGTTTATTTAAATTGATCAGTTCTTTTTTAGGTAAGTTTTATTCATATTGGATTTAAATTATTAATGTTCTAAATATTTTTTATCAATACCTAATGTTGGTACCATTATTTTGGAATTTTCTCATGAATGATTGGTTTTAGTCTTTTTTTTCAGAAATTCCTCCAAGAATAGGTCTTGAAAATTTGAGAGAGAAAGAAATGAGATATGTTCCACAAGACAATCCTCTAGTGGACCCTACATTGGTAGAATCATATATTCATACCATTCAGACTCTAGTTCAAGTGGGTGTTGGGATCCCAAGATGAGTGGAGGATCATAGATTGAAATTTACTAAGAAGAATGCACCTTTTATTCATGGTGAAAGGACCACAAGAATTTGAGGAGTGAAATGAGTAGATAGAGAGGTTCCTTAATTACTAGAAGCGTACTAAAGATTCTAATTTGGGTTTGTTGATGTATTTTTTTAGGGTTCGGGAAGGAGATTGTGGGACTCCATTGTGAATGATATGTTTTAGGATGATCATACATTGGATTTCTCAGTAAAGTATTTAACCAACAGTTTTACACTAATATATTTCATGTGGCGAAGGCCTAAGAGTTTCTCGAATTTGGAGCAGGGGGCATAACATTCTAGTTTATTATTCCCATTTTAATGATTCGGTGCATTAGGCACCAGATATTTTCACTAATGTATACAAGAATTATAAGATGATATAGTTAGGACTAAGGCCATATATTTGGTCAATGTTGATACTCATGTTTCTTTATAAATTTTTTAAAGTGGATGACAATGCATCTTTGGCTAAGGCAGATATAGATAGGAAGATAGGTTATGGGGGATCTTCAGTTGGTTCAGTGGTTAGGCAAGGTGTATCTTCTATCCAGAAAATAAAGTGTAAGAGTGTTCATTTTTCTTCAGGACTAGTTTTAGGGGCTTCAATAGGGCAGTAATTGTTTGTCTACTACCAGCATTGAAGGTGAGGTCAGAAAATTCCCAACTTCGTAGAGACTACTAAGAGTTGTCTTCTTTATGGAAAATATGGACATTTATAGTTTTTGCTAAAAATATATCTCAGGGAAATAGGGAAGGATCCACTCCTACCAAGGGAATGAAGGTTCATGCAGATGATTCCATGGGTGGTGGGTTTAATCCTCATGCTAATGGATATCATCATGTTTCTAATAACAAATACCTCTATGCTGTGGTGTATGTGCCATATTAATCTGGAGTAGGCCCATATAGTGTTGGAGGTGTAGTTTTTATCTCATCTTCTATGGTGCTATATTTTTTTGATACATGTTCTACTCATTCTTTCATATCATCAAATTTGATTTATGTGTTTGGAATACATTAGAAATTTATTCCATTATTATTGGATCCTTCCACACCTTTGGAAAAGTATTCTAGACAAGGATTTACATGTCCCATGTATTGGGTGTTGATAGCCGACTTTGATGTGGAGTGAGAATTTTTAGTGATTGAACTTGAAATATTTGACTTTATTATTAGCATGGATTGAATTATCTATATTATGGACTAGATAGATCTTTGTAAGCATAGAGTTTAGTTCTTATCTACCAATGGGGTTATTCATGTTTTCTAGGGTCATTTAGACTCTATATTGTGAAGGACATGAAAAATTATTCCTTGTGACATGATATTATTTGCCAGTTTTTAGAAATATTTATTGATGCATTTTACCCCAATTTTGGTGGTTAAATTCTTGAAATGGTGAGTCCATACCCAAAGGTCTTTTTGGATTATTATTCTAGTTTACCGCCCTAGATTTATGATGAATTTTCTATAGATTAGATCCCTGGTACAATTTCAATTTCTCTGTCATATAATCTGATGGATCTTTAATAGTTGGTATAACTTATGGTCCATCATGAAGACCTAGAGGAAAAAATATTTATTCATCCTAGTGTTTCATCATGGTATTTTCTTATCCTTTTTTATAATAAGGCATACATGATCCTTAGACTGTGTATTTATTATTGAATGTTGATTCGGGTGACCCTTAAAAACAAATACCCTTTTCCAATTATTTATGATATCTTTGATTAGTTTAGAGGGGCTCATTGGTTTTATATGACTGATCTATAATTAGGGTACTACTATATGAGAGTTTGGAAAGAGGATATACCAAAGATTTCATTTAGGATTCGATATGGAAATTCTAAGTGTCTAGTTATTCCATTCAGTCTCACTAATAATTTTTTATTGATTATGGATTTTGTGAATCTAATATTTCATCAGTTCTTAGACTCATTGGTTGGTGTTCAAGAATGATATTTTTTTCACTCCAAGTCAAAGGAGGAGAACACGTACCATTTGGATATTATTCTTCAAACCTTGAAAGAAAATTGTCAATACATTATGCCTTCTAAATGTGATTTTTTATCTTGGAAGTAAACTTTATAGGGAATGTGATATATAAGAGGGGAGTATTAGTAGACCCTGAAAAGGTACTAGAATTAATGTCCTGAGAACATCCTAGATATGTGTTTGAGATGTAGAGCTTCTCGGGTCTGGTTGGTTTCTATAGATGGTTTTTTTTGAATTCTATAAGATTTCGTCATTAGTGATAGTATTAACTCATTATGATGTAAAGATTGACCGGAATGAATATTTGTAGAGATATTTTGATGATTTAAAGGTGATGTTAACTTTATCACTAGTTTTGAAACTTCTATAATCGATATCAGGTTATTATGTTTTTGGTGATGCTTTTGGCATGAGTTTGGGATGTGTATTGATGCAAGGGAAATAGGTTGTGGCTTATGGATCTTTCAAGTTATGTCATCATGAGAATAACTAACATATAATGATAATTAGTTGTAAATTGTTATGAATTTACACAAACTTTAGTGTCATAATCTATTTGGGGAGTGATTTATGGTATATTATGATCATAAGAACCTGAAATATATTTTTTCTAAGAGGGATATGAATTTCTGATAGAGACACTATTTAGAGTATCTTCTGAATTTTTATTTTGATAATTCTTGTAACCTTGGGAAAGGGAATGTTCTATTTGATGTATTTATCATAAAATTACCGACACAAGTTGTGAAGCAATTGATTGAGCAGTGGTCTCTGGTAATTTTTTTGTTGATATGATCTTGGAATAAGAAGTGGTTGGTGGAAAGGTATTTTTAGATTGGATGAATTCTAGATTTAATTTTTATGAGTATTTTCATCTCATGTTGGTGAAATACATTTAGTGAAATCACTTTAGTGAAATATTTTATTGCTGGGAGACCTCGAGGGAGTGGTCTCAATATACTAGTGGCTCTTTGTGCTTCTATAGTAGGTTGGTTGTTTCATTTTCCCTAATGTGGGAGTTTCATGATAGTGGAAACTATTCCCTGGGGTCTTTTACCTAGGTAATACCAAGATATATCAACATATGATTTTCCATTATTTGTGTAAAAGGATGATATGGATGATAGAGGATTTTATATCGTAATGCTTTACATGTTAGTGAGTTAAAAAAGAACACAAGAGAACTGTGAGGTTATTGTATCCCTTACCCATTCTGTTATGTATGTCGAATGATATTTCCATGGGGGTTTTCATTGGTTTTCCACAAACACCATGTGGGAAGAATGAAATTATCATGATCACTGATCAACTACTGAGAGTATTTCATTTTCTATCTATTTTGTAGACAAAGAAAGTGATATAGCTTGAGGACTTGTATGTCAGTGAGATTGTGAGACCTCATGGGTTTCCCTCTACAATTTTTTCTAACATGGATCTAAGGATAAAATCTTGGTTCAGAAATGGTTTACTAGAGTCGATGAGTTCCCAAATTATATTGATCATGGATTATCATCCATTGATGAATGGACCGATGGAGAGAGATATCTAGGTTTTTTAGGATATGATTTGGGCTTGTGTGATTGATTTTAAATGGTCTTGGGAAAATAAATTACGTTTTATTTAGTTTTTATATAAAAATATTTATCAAAATTCAATAAAGAACGTAATAATAGATGATTTTTATAAGAGGACATATATTCCTCCCTTGCAATAGTCTGGGTTGGGAGAGTGGTCCTTAGATTGACAAAGAGTTGTTTAGGACATTATAGAGATGGTTTAGTTGATCTGGTGGAGATTCATCATGGAATAGAGTCATCAAAAACTATTATGAAGGTCATCAATGTTATCCACTCGAGTTTGAGGTTGGTGATTGAATCTTTATCAAAGATTCAACTCAATTGTTACATCATCGGTTGGGTATGAAAGGTAAATTTTCACCAAGGATTTTGGGCCCCTTTAACATCGTTGGATAACTAGAGAGGGTGTCATATCAGTTCCACTTATCATTTTTCTGGAACATGATTCATGTTTCCCAGTTGAGGAGGTAAAAATAGATCCTTCCCATGTGTTTATATGGGATGATGTTTATCGTGAGCCTGATACCACTTTGTTTGAGCAGCTAGTTCATATTATGGATCACTAAGATAATGTTCTACATAGTAAAATGATCCCCTTTGTCCATGTACAATGGTAGAGTGTATAGGATTTCCATGATACATGGAAATGGGTTTCATTGATGAGGTAGTAGTGGGATTCTCTTTTTATGGATCTTGAATCTTGAGAGATTTCTAGGGTTAGAAATCATTTATGGTGGGGAAATTGTAACGCCCTCTTACCTTTCTATTAAGTCTGTTTTAACATTTTCTTTCGGTATCTATTTTTATTCAATTTTAATGAAAAAAAATCATCAAGAGGATATCTATATCTATGAAGTCATATTTTTTTTATTTTGTATCTTAAAACATGTAGTTTTTCTATTTGTTGGGAAAATTACACATAGTGGATTAGGAGTACAGGCCATCTAATAGTCATTGGGATGTATCCATGAACTAGATATAGGGATTCAAGGATGTACATTTCATGTAAAATTTTCACATCATGTAATATAAAATATCATTTCTGTAATAAGGACGTGACCATTATTTCAACGCAAATGATTTTCATAGGTTACATGACATGTAATGGGACTGAACATTGTATAATAGTCATAAATGAGGATTTTAGGGTATTTCATGTGTTATTTTTTATTATATTAATTTAATTATTTCTTAATTTTCACCTATAGGCTATTCATAGGTTATTTGGGGTCACTTCTTCCCTTTTTAATCGCTTTTTTTAATAATTGATCACCATTGTTGTTGTGTTGCTTCTCTTAGGGTAAGTAATAATTTTGTTTCTTCCTTGGTTCGAGTTATGGAAATGGTTTTGGTTATGGTTTTGTTCAGATTTTTGATTGAATAGTGTTTTCTATCTATCCTTTTTAGTTTCTTGAAATTCCTTATCTTTTAAAGTTTATTTCATTAGTTTTTGTCACTACTGTTAAAGGTAGCTAGGTATCAACCATATTGAGGTAGATGTTTCTATAAAATAGATTAATTAAATGAATTTAATGTCTTTAATGATAAATTCCATTGGTTTTATTCTTTTATTATAAGTGATATGTGGTTTCAAATGATTTCAGGGAAAATAAATTTTTTAAAAAAGGTTTTTTCATTGAAAATAATTTTTTTTGATATGGAAATGGGTTTTCAAACTCCAAAGTGGATATCCTTAGCAATCAAATCATTTATTAATTTGTCTCCATGGATTTCAAAATAACTTTTTAAAAATTAACTTTGGGAGCCTTGGGTGTGTTGAGAAAGAGACATGGGTATCCTTAGTGTATGTACGACATAGGTATGTGGTAGCCTTTGTGATATCGACTGGAAGGACATGATATCTATTTTGATATAGACTGGTAGGACTCATTATCATTTGGATCAAACATTATGTCTATTTTGGATTTCATTTTGACTATATGGTACATTTTTTCTCAAGGGATATATCCTAATATGTGAGGTTCTTTTTCATTTGTGTTTATTTATTGTCTGGTTGTTATTGTCATGGATTATTGCTCACATGTTTTTACATAATGTTATATGACATAGCTTCACGAGATAGTTGTTTCATGGATTTGTGTTTACCTATTTATATCATAATGTATGGATATTATTTCATGTTTTATCACTACAAGTTGTCATATTTTTTGATTTAGAATATGAATGGATTTTATGACAACTAAATGGAAAATGAATTACAATTGGATTTACCTTCTGAAAATTCATTGTAAAACTATTTTTTTAAAAGATAATATTTTTTCATTATTAATAATATGAATTGTTCAAAAACTATTATTTTAACCTAATTGTATTTTTATCATACCCTAATTATGCCTCTTGGCATTTATATATGTTGTATTTTAGGATTTAGGTTAATGGAAAATCATCTTATAGCATATTGGATTCTCTTGTTCCTGCTGCTTTCAGTTTAGGTTGGTACAGAGGTGGCTAGATATCCTATGGGTATTTTATGTACTCTATATTTTATATTTTTTCTAATATTGTATTTAATATTGATATTGATTTTTTCTCCACTTTGTACTCTGGTTATTTGTCTTGTTTTGGTTATATTCAAGACTGGTTTATGTTATCCTATTTTTCCAACATTATGTGAGAGACCAATTCATGTGACTAGTTTTGTTGACCTAGGTCAGTTCATTATAAAATATTACAAATTTAATTCATATTTTAGTAATTATATAATAGCAATAAATTATGGTTTAGGGCATGAGACATGTCTCATAGATATGATATTGAGTAAAAAAACCCTTGCAAATATCAAGAAATTTGATGTGATAATTCATCCATGAAGATATTATTTTCACATATAGAAATCCATATAAATCAATTTTAAATATTGAATAAAAAATTTGGAGATCAATATGCCCATAATCATGGTATAACAAAGTCAGTGAACAAGTGTTATAACCCAATTACATGAAATTTATTTAATAAACCCCTTAACTCGAGTCCATATTATCTATATAAGTATTTTATCTACTATTTAATAAATATATATTAATTATTTTTATTTTTATAAGAATAATTGTCATGTTTATTAACATTTTATTATATCATTTGTTCATTTATTTCAATGATATATTTAACTACATAATCGGTTAATCCAACATCGGGTGTTTTTAGAATGTCTGGTTCATAATCACAAAATGACTTTAGTAGATTGATCATGGTTTAAGGAATGATTTTTCCATCATCTATAGATTAATTATAATTAAATAATAGTTACTTTTATACATTAAATAAAATTTTGGATTCACCCATGAATTTCAATTATAAAAAATTAAATACATCATCTTGTGAGGCAATAATCTGCACGTAAACAAGAGGGTTGTTTTTACATTCTATTTCATGATATATATATATATTATATTTAAATAATAAGTATCATTATATAAAAAATAAAATCATTAAATATATCCCAAATACCATCCATGATATATGTTTTTTCAAAAACCAAGTATATGTCTATGTTGAGAAGGTATTTCGTACGTAAACAATTGTGATGATTCTGTTTTTAATAATTGGAATGCAATGAAGATAAATGAAATATTATATTTACAGAATAAAAATTATATATTTAATATATATATATATATATTAGGTCCCTAATAATAACCATCCATGAAAGGTGATGAATAGATACTAAATTCATTAGTTTTTGAGGAGGTAGTCTGTACGTACGTGTGAACCATGGTTTTGTTTCCCATTTTATAGTAAAATGATATGAATAATACTATAAATTAATGTAATAAAAAATTAATATATGTAATATATTTATGTTATTTTATTATAATGGTTATGATATATTTTTAGTATATATAATAATTATTGAAATAAAAAGGCTCAGTTGATATGATAGCCTCTTCTTTGAAGGACATCTTTTGGATATCTCCTTAAGAATCCTAGGGATGATCTTTTATGAATTTAAAAACCTCTATAATAAATATATGTAATTTATTAAGAGGTTTTTTTGGGTTTTGTGGATCTATGTTGCACAATAAGTGTGAGAAAGAGATATGGTGTGGTGTCCTTATATAAGAGATGAGAGGGGTGCCCTTGGAATTGCTTTACTTGTTAAATTAATATAAATTAATTTCCATTTTAAAGGTTCAAAAACGGAAATTTATAAAACTATAGATGTATATATGTATAAATAGTCTCTTCATATAAACATTAGATAATTTTATGTGATTATTTTCCCTTATATCTTGGTTTTAACCCTTGTTAACCAATTTAATGATTACCATGATAACAAGGTTTTTTTTCTCTATAGGGGTAATGAAAGTTGGTATATAAGGGAAGGTTAACCATAAATTGATAATTTCCTAAATGATAAACTATATTCCATTCAATTGTAAATATATGTATTGTTTATGAATTTTAAATCATTCAATAATATATTATTTCATATAAAATACCAATAAAGTCATTTTTGGGACTATTCAAAAAAATCACTTTAAAAAAATATCAACACAATAATTTAATTCTAAAATAAGATTTTAACACATTAATAATACATTATAATTATCTTAAAAAATATTTTACTAAAAAATTCCCAAAAATATTACTTTTTGATTTTTAAAATTAATTTACGTGATTTTTCTGCAGCATGCACAAGCAATGTATCTGTGTTTTATAATCACTTAAGGTAATTATTTTATAGAAAAAAAATTAAAATAAATTACCATAAAAAAATAATTAATATTAAAACTAAACATTTACAAATATTCATAAATTTCCTTTATTCTTTTTATAAAATATTCTAGATATTAAAAGAATGAAATAGGATTTTTAGAATTTTTCATTTCATAAAATAACATAAAGTTGTTTATCAAATTAAAACGAAACCAAATTCATTATTTTATAAAATATTTTTTTTGTAGAATTGAACTCCTAAAATGAAATATATTCAAGTTTATGAATGAATTTAATCCTTATTTTATAGTTTTAATCTTAATCTATCCATTTTACCCTTACCATGTTAACTACATTTTTACAATGGTTATTATTCATAATGAAAAAATAATGTTTACTTATTAAAAAAATAGAAATAATAATTCAAAATATATAATAAATTTTAACAAAATATATACCATTGTTTTTTATAAATTAAATTTAACATAAACCCATAAAACATGATGAAAATAGTTTTTAGAAAAAATTCATTTTGAAGTATAAAATTCTTTTCATAAAAAAATTAAGTATAATATCAATTAAAATGACATTAATTTAACATTTTAAAATAAAATTAACTAGATAAATTTTAAAATAAATTAAAAAAATTCTACATTTTCAATACCTTAATAGAAAAAAAATTTCTTTATAAAATCGATGTTTTCACTATTCACTCGAAAATTGAACATTTTAGAAAAATTAAAAAATAACCTTAATATTAATTCCATATTAATATTTCAAATATTATATAATTTTCATAAAATACAATTTATAAAAGTTTCATATATTAATTATAATATTTTATCACATAAAGTAATAAACCCCATTTTTGAAGAAAAAATATTTTTAAAGTGTAAAATGAATTTACTAAAAATTGACTACATATTTACTAAGTATTAGTAAATATATTTGTATATATTTATACCATTATAAATTTATTTCATAATTTTTTTCTCTTATTAATAACCAACAATTCAACATCAATTTTATAACATTCATATTTAATATAATTTTATTTTAAGGTTTGTTTAAGCTGGGTGTTTTGTGTCATATACGCTATTAATCATATTATTATTTTAAAATATTTGGGTATTACGAAAAAGGTTTTATTACCAAATTATAGTAATAAATTACCAATTCATATATCCAAGGAATCATAAATATTTTATCTCTAAATATTAATTCATTACTCGATGCATTGGAGTGTTATCCAGGTGAACCCTTCATATGTCTATAACTATGTGTTCTACATCAATCGAAGATCATAAGAATGTGTCATTTTAACACAGTATTATGGAATGTGGATTTTAAACATGTAATTACACAATAAATTAAATAATTTTACAATTGTATGGATACCATTGTATGATATTAGAGTTGGGTTTTCACAACATGAAGATATGGCATGGAAAATTAAATAATGATTTCAGTAGCATGATGGGTATATGAAAAGATATTTAGGAATGTTAATAATGAGAGTAAAGGGAGGATTATAACTTATTTGGAATAATTTTGGTATTAAATTATTGAATATGAACACATTGAAGCATAATCACTTGAAAATAAAAAGGATTACAACATCTAAATATGACATGAAAATTTAAGTAGTGATTTCAGAAGCATGATGGTTATACAAAAAAGATTATGGATTGGGTTTAATGATATATAAGGTTCTTATCTCATAAATATATAATAATTTGGAAGTAAAATTATTTATTATAAACTCACTGAACTAAAATAATATAGAAATTAAATTTTGTACAACATGAAGAAATGACATGGAAAATAAAGGAGTGATTTTTGGTCACATAATGGCTACACAAAAGTATTATGTAATGGGATTAATGATAGATAATGGTAGTATATAATCAATATGGAATATTTTTTATTATAAATTATTTATTACGAACACATGGAATCATAATAATAGGCATTCCAAAAATTTTATGAAAAAGGAAGCGCAAGAATTGAAAAGGGGAGGGAGAGAATCAAAGAGCGATTTCAGGATTCCATTTATACAAATGGGATTATGAAATGGGTTTAATGAGAGAGAAAGGTGGTATCTCCTATATATTTCATCATTTTTATTTTAATGTATTTATTATAAAAACATTGAATAATAATAATGGGTACATCAAAATGGCTAATCGCAAAAGAAGTACATGAATTAAAAAGATGAGGAGAAAGACCATTAGGTTTCTATGTAGATTATTAAATCTTGGGAGGAATCCCTAGAAGTATAGGAACCCCACATAAATTATTTATATAGGGATAGAGAATTTAAATATTTTATCAATTCCTTTGGGGTTGATTTTGATGATAAAATGGGTGGGAGTGAGCTCCATTTATAGGTGATAAAGAGGGGAATTTTCATAAAAATTAATGTTAGGTAAGGGGTAAGCATGGTATCATATTTCAGTTAAGTGGGATCATTGATATTGGTAAATTAGGTGATTAAATGTTGGTGAGACATGTTGGAATTACATTCTATCCTAAAAAAATTATTCTAGAAAGTCTAAGTGTCAAATTTATTTCAGAAAATTCATGAAAATTAGATAATCAATTTTAAAACTTATCAATATTGATTAAATATTAATCATGGCTATTATTTTATCACTAAAAATATTTTATGAAACTTATTATAAAAATTACATGATGATCCTGAATTTGGGTCTACTAAAAAAATCAAATTTCTAAATATAATAAATTTATCTTTTAAATTAAAACATATAATGTGTATAAAAACTTTTTTGTCAAAAGACAATGTATTAATTGTTTGGTAATCTTAATATTATTTAAAATTATTTATCAATTAGACTAATACTAATTTATTGTTATATATGTATAAAATTAACATGAGTGACTTAATTTAAAATAGATCCATCTAATTTTAAAAATACACTGTATTTGGAAAAATATCAGTCTTTTAAGAAAATGATTATTTTACTATGGTAACTAATATCTACCTTGGTAACATAATTATATATAGAAAATAAAATTTACCTTATTAAATATTTAATTATGATAAAATTAAAATTAAAATTTATTTGATTAAAATTCTTAAATTTATTTAAAAAATTAATTTTACTATTAGCGCATGTAACAATTTAAAATCATTCTTTTGGAAAAGGTGTATTTATACGATTAAAATTTATACATGGGATAAAATTGTCCTTGTAATTAATTGTGATGATATTAATTACATTATTATAAATAAATTACTTGGTTTTCAAAGAATTTCAAAAACAAATTTTACAAAAATAACATTTAAATAAAAAATACCAAGAATAGTTTCGTTTATTGGAAAATATTACAAAAGTTCATAAAATGTTAAAATTAGTTTTATATTATTTATAATTGTCTATTATTTTCCATCAAAACACATATTTTATCAATAAAAAATGTTTTATAAACCACTATTTCTTTCATGTAATATAAAATTTACAATTTCTGGTAAAATTAGTATTTTTATTATTTAATTAAAAAATGATTATTTCAGAAAAATCCAAAAAATTTATAATAAGATAATTTTGAAATTATAAAATCAAAAAAATCATTTATTTAATTAAAATTTAATAAATCAAAAATTTATTTTTTATATAATAAAAAATATAAAGGAAAAATATTTTTGCTGAAAAATGTTCACTTTGAACATTAAGTGTTTCTAATATTATTTCATATCAATTTCTAATTTAAATAATTTTAACATAATATTTCAAATTTTTTCCATTATATTTTTTAGGATAAAATATATAAAATTAGGGAAAATATTTCATTAAAATTTATTACTTTTATATAAAAAATATTTTCCTCTAAAATTATTATTTATATTCGAAAAAATTAATCTTACCAATCAAATTATATTAATTAATTTATTTGAATTTTATAAATAAATAGTATTATATATTAATATGTATAATTATATTAATAAGTATAATTATATTAATTATACATATTTATTATATATATATATATTATTTTTATATTATATTTATATTTCATTTTATATTATTCAGGAATTATATTATTTTATATATCATAATAATAATGCATAACTTCAGTATAACTATTTGATACATGTATAACTAATGACAATTTTTTTAATGACCATATTTCAAATAACCATATTTATAAAAAATCATATTTCATTGTTATATACAGCTTTAATAAATTTATACACCCCATTAACACTTATTATATCTCACTTCTTGTTTTTGTAGTTTTCATTTCAAAAATAACAATATTCTTTCACTTTTCATCATTTTATTCCTCATTATAGTCTTTATTTGTCTATTAGTGATCCTCATGGGTGAATATAATCTAGGATATCACTAAGTTATGAATATTTTATTCTTTTCTATTTATTATTCAATTTTAATTTATACACATTTAATGGATGTAATAATCCCTATTGAGTAATAATACCTGGTTTAAATGCTTAGTTTCATATGCTTCTATTTTATTTTTTTACTATGAATGAATAAAGTGTTGCTAGTTTAATTTTTATCTTGTATTAATAATTTTATAATCTTTTTCAATTCCATTAAAAATGGAAAAACATTAATGGAAGTTTTGAATTATAAACAGATAGTTTATATAAATAATATACTTCTTAGAAATATAGAGTGTTCATCTACATACCTCAATAATAAATGTACTCCCTTTTGAAACATCTATTGGCTAACCTCACCCGAGCTTCTCCAAGTCTAACGTGACATTTCTCATTATCATGAGGCCCTAACTCATGTGAAAAAAATCTAAATTAGTTAATTGTAATGATATTATAATTTCTAAACAGTTAAAATTAATTCAATAATTAATTTAAAGTTTAATTAAATTTATTTTAATTTGTAAATACTATAAGATAAGTCACCACACTACTAAAAATTATACCTTTAGTGACCGACATTGGGGGTCGCTTTAGGCCCGACATTGTAGGCCTACAATGACCACTAATGGAGGTCGCTAAAGGTGGCCACTGAAGGATTTCTCAGCCCAGCATTAGCGACCGCCATTGGCAGTTTCTGTCCTGATGCTTGGCCGATCTTTAGTGGGCTATAGCGACCACCAATGGCGGTCGCTATCTTGGAGAAATTTTTTTTAAAAAAATTTCATGGTACCCAATAAGAAAAAATAGTGTAAAATTCCCAAAAAAATAGAAAACAATTCCAAATAGCATAAACATCAAAATCATCATAAACAATAAATGATAGACGTGCTTCAATGATCCAAATAAGCCCATCCATTTCAATCCTGCTTCAATAAACCTACAATAAGATGCAGATAAAACAACTGACCAAAACAAAGGTAAATTAAACATATTTATTCAGTTATTATATACATATAATAAAATTAAATTTGACATCAAATCATGGGTTATATAATAATTTAAAACCCCCAATTTAAGAAATGTTATCATTTTAGGATTTTTTCTTAGTTTTGGAGTCTTTGGTTTAGTTTTTGAAAGTCTTTTTTTGTCTAAAAAGGAATGTTCTCCGCGCGCACTGTGTACAACTACTCAAAACGACATATTTCATTGTACCATACACACCGCACATCCGATGGGCATTCCATCTCCTCCTACATGTCACGAATAATATTCCTATTGTTTTTGTGTGATTTCAAATCATTCTGATCACGTTTTCTCTGAATTCGACCGTTAGATGCTGTTTCGTTGTTTTATGACTCCGAAAATGCATTTCCGGTCACCGTAGTCAAAAGACACCCACGATTGATCTATCGTCTACCCGACCATTTCAAAATTCACACCACAGTTGTTGTCATATCATTTCATGGGATTTTGCAGTCGTTCGGCTGATTTTGACCACCCAACGTGCCATTTTGGAGCGCGCCGAACTATTGAAAATGACATATTCGGTCGTACAATGCACACCACACATATGATGGGCGTGTCGTCTCCTCCTACAAGTCACAAATAATATTCCTATTATTTTCATGTGATTTAAAGTCATTCTGAGCATGTTTGCTCTGAATTCGACCGTTAGATGACGTTTAGGTGTTTTATGACTCCAAAAATGCGTTTGCAGTCACCATGGTCAAACGACACACCCCGTTGACGTGATTTCTACCCTACCATTTCAAAATTCACATCATGGTTGTTGCTGTATGATTTCATGGCATTATGAGGTTGTTCATCGGGTTTTGACCACCCAACGTGCCCTTTTAGAGCTTGCTGAACTGCTAAAAACAACATATTCAGTGGTACCTTTCACACCACACATCTGATGGGCGTACTATCTCCTCCTACATGTCACGAATAATATTCATATTGTTTTCTTGTGATTTCAAGTCATTCTAAGTACTTTTGCACTAAATTCGATCATTAGACACCATTTCGGTGTTTTATGCCTCCAGAAATGCGTTTCTAGTCACCAAGGTCAAACAACACCACAGATTGACATGTCATCTTCCTGACCATTCTACAATTCATACCAAAGTTTTTGTCGTATGATTTCATGGCATTCCGAGATAGTTAGGCTGGTTTTGACAACCCAACGTGCCCTTTTAGAGCACGTCGAACTGCTCAAAACGACATATTCGGTCGTACCACACACACCGCACGTCTGATGGGTGTGTTTTCTCCTCCTACATGTCAAGAATAATATTTCTATTTTTTGTGTGATTTTAAGTCATTCTGAGCATGTTTTCTCTGAATTCGACCGTTAGACATTGTTTCGGTGTTTTTTGACTCCAGAAATTCATTTACGGTCACCGCGGTCAAACAACACCCCTGATTGACATGTCGTCTGCCCGGACATTTCACAATTCACACCACGGTTGTTGTCGTATGATTTCATGTCATTCTGTGGCCTTTCGGCAGGTTTTCACCACCCAACGGGCCCTTTTAGAGCGCGTCAAACTGGTGAAAACGACATATTCAATCGTACCGCGCACATCGCACGTCCGATTGGCGTTTCTTCTCCTACTACATGTCACAAATAATATTACTATTGTTTTCATGTGATTTCAAGTCATTCTGAGCACGTTTTCTCTAAATTTGACGGTTAGACACTGTTTTGGTGTTTTATGACTTTGGAAATTCTTTTTCAGTCACCACAGTCAAACTACACCCCTGATTGATGTACTGTCTACCCGAACATTTCAAAATTCACACCACGGTTATTTTCGAATGATTTTATGGTATTCTGAGGTTGTTTGGCTGGTTTTAACCACCCAACGCGCCCTTTTAGAGCGCGTCGAACTGCTGAAAATGACATTTTTGGTTGTACCGCACACACCGCATGTCTGATGGGAATTTTGTCTCCTCCAACATGTCATGAATAATATTTCTATTGTTTTTGTGTGATTTCAAGCCATTCTAAGCACATTTTCTCTGGATTCGACCGTTTGACGCCGTTTTGGTGTTTTATGCCTCTGAAAAATGCGTTTACGGTCACCACAGTCAAACGACACCCCCAATTGACGTCCCATTTGCGAGACCATTTCACAATTCACACCATGGTTGTTGTCAAATGATTTCATGGAAATCTGAGGTTGTTTGAATGGTTTTGACCACCCAACGCGCCCTTTTAGAGCGCGTCGAACTGCTAAAAATGACATATTCGGTCGTACCATGCACACCGCATTTCCGATGGGCGTGTCATCTCCTATTACATGTCACGAATAATATTCCTATTTTTTCAGGTGATTTGAAGTCATTATGAGCACGTTTGCTCTGAATTCGACCGTTAGACGCCGTTTTAGTGTTTTATGACTTCGAAAATGTATTTCTGGTCACCGCGGTCAAACGACAGCCCCGATTGACATTTCGTCTCCCCGACTATTTCACAATTCACCCCATGGTTGTTTTCGTATGATTTCATGGTATTCTACGGCCGCTTGGCTGGTTTTGACCACCCAGTGCACCCTTTTAGAGCGCGTTGAACTGCTGAAAATGACATATTTGGTCGTACAGCACACACCACATGTCTTATTGGCATGTCATATACTCCTACATGTCAAGAATAGTATTTCTATTGTTTTAGTGCGATTTCAAGTCATTATGAGCATGTTTGCTCTGAATTCGACTGTTAGACGCTGTTTCTGTGTTTTATGACTTCAGAAATGCGTTTCTGGTCATCGCAGTCAAACGACACCCATGATTGATGTGTCGTCTACCCAAACATTTCAAAATTCACACCAAGGTAGTTTTTGTAATATTTAATGGCATTCTGAGGTCGTTCAGCTAGTTTTGACCACCCAACGGGCCCTTTTAGAGCGCACCGAACTGTTGAAAATTTGCTATTCAGACCTACCACATACACAACACGTCTGATAGGTTTTTCACCTCCTCCTACATTTCACAAATAATATTCCTAATTTTTTCATGTGATTTCAAGTCACTCTAAGCACATTTGTCCTAAATTCAACCATTAGATGCTGTTTCGGTGTTTTCGGACTTCGAAAATGTGTTTCTGGTCACCGCAGTCAAACAACACCCCCGATTGATGTGTCATTCACTCGAACATTACAAAATTCACACCAAGGTTTTTTCATATGATTTAATGGCATTCCAAGGTTGTTCGGCTAGTTTTGACCACCCAACACACCCTTTTTGAGCGTAGCGAACTGATGAAAATGACATATTAGGACGTACCGTGCACACCGCACGTCTGATAGTCATGTCATCTTCTCCTACATTACAAGAATAATATTCCTATTGTTTTCATGTGATTAAAATCATTATGAGCACGTTTTCTCTGAATTCAGCCATTAGATTCCATTTCGGTGTTTTATGCCTTCAGAAATGAGTTTCTGATCATCGCGGTCAAATGATATCCCCGATTGACGTGTCGTCTCCCTGACCATTTCACAATTCACACCACAGTTGTTGTCGTATGATTTTATGGCATTACGAGGTCGTTCGGTTGGTTCTGGACACCCAATGCGGCCTTTTAGAGTGCGTCGAACTGCTGAAAACAACATATTCGGTCGTACCAGGCACACCGCACGTCCGATGGGCGTTTCGTCTCCTTCAACAAGTCACGAATAATATTCCTATTGTTTTCATGTGATTTTAAGTCACTCTGAGCATGTTTTCTTTGAATTTGACCGTTAGATGCTGGTTCGGTGTTTTATTACTTCGAAAATGCATTTCCGGTCACCGCGGACAAACGACACCCCCGATTGATGTGTCATCTACCCGAACATTTCACAATTCACACCACAGTTATTGTTGTGTGATTTCATGGCATTCTGCGGTCGTTCAACTAGATTTGACCACCCAACGCGCCCTTTTTGAGCGTGTCGAACTGCAGAAAATGACATATTCGGTAGTACCGTGCACACCGCGTGTTTGATGGGAATTTCACATCCTCCTACATGTCGCGGATAATATTCCTATTGTTTTGTTGTGATTTCAAGTCATTATGAGCATGTTTTCTCTGAATTTGAGAGTTAGATGTTGTTCTGTTGTTTTATCACTTCGAAAATGCGTTTTCTGGTCACCACGGTCAAACGACACCCCCGATTGACATGTTGTCTACCCGACCATTTATCAATTCACACCGTGATTGTTTTAGTATGATTTCATGGCATTCTAAGATCGTTCGGCTGGTTTTGACCACCCAACACACCCTTTTAGAGTGCACCGAACTGCTAAAAACGACATATTCGGTCGTACCGCACACACCGCATGTCCGATGGGCATGCCGTCTCCTCCTACATGTCACAAATAATATTACTATAGTTTTTGTGGGATTTCAAGTCATTCTGAGCATGTTTTCTTTGAATTCGACCGTTAGATACCATTTGGGTGTTTTATGACTCCGGAAATACGATTCTGGTCACAGCGGTCAAACGACACCCCCGATTGACGTGATTTCTGCCCGACCATTTTAAAATTCACACCACGGTTTTTTCCGTATGATGTCATGTCATTTTGAGGTTGTTCGGCAGGTTTTGACCACCCAACGCGCCCTTTTAGAGCACGTCAAACTGCTCAAAACGACATATTTGGTTGTACCATGCACACCGCACGTCCGATGGGCGTGTCATCTCCTAATACATGTCACGAATAATATTCCTATTTTTGTGTGTGATTTAAAGTCATTATGATCACGTTTTCTTTGAATTTTACCGTTACATTCCGTTTTGGTGTTTTATTCCTCCAGAAATGCGTTTCCGGTCACCACGGTCAAATGACACCACTGATTGACTTGCCATCTACCCGAACATTTCAAAATTCACACCACAGTTATTGTAGTTTGATTTCATGGAATTATGAGATCGTTCGAATGGTTTTGACCACCCAACGTGCCCTTTTAAAGCGTGTTGAACTGCTGAAAATGACATATTCGGTCGTAACAGGCACATCGCACGTCCGATGGGTGTGTCGTATCCTCCTACATGTCATGAATAATATTCCTATTGTTTTCGTGTGATTTCAAGTAATTATAAGCATTTTTTCTCGAAATTCGACCGTTAGACGCCGTTTTGGGGTTTTATGACTCTTGAAATACGTTTCTGGTCACCACGGTCAAACGACACCACGGATTGACGTGGCATTTGTCGGACCGTTTCACAATTCACGCCGGGGGGCAGGGAGGGTTGTCCGATGGTGGGGGGGTGATGTCTGGGGTGTGGGGGAGGGGGTGTGTTGTCCGGGGTGCGAGGGGGTTATCCGGGGGCGGGGAGGGTTGTCCGAGGTGTGGGGGGGTGCTATTTGGGGGTCAGGGAGGGCTGGCCGGGGGCTGGGATGTCTGTCTGGGGTGCAGGGGGGGGGGGGGCGTTCGGGGTACCGGGAGTGTTGTTTGGGGTACGGGGGGCTGTCTGGGGGGATTTCCGGGGGAGGGGGGGGTTGTTCGGGGTGCGGGGAGGGCTGTCCGAGGTGCGGGGAGGGCTGTCCAGGGTGCGGGGGGGGGGGCTGTCAGGGGGGTAGGGGTGGGTTGGGGGGCTGTCCGAGGCCTACAAATAGTGATCCTGAGTTGAGTCACCAAAAACATGTTTCATGTTTTATATTAGGAATCACATGGTTTTTTCAAAACTATTATAGAATATAAAATTGAAAACATTAAATAATTAAATGAACTAAAAATATCCAAATCATTAATTAGTTTCATGGTTAATTCTCAATTCGTGCACACAAACACTGCATCAGGCCAAAGCACACATGATACCCCCAAATCTCAAAAAATCTCACAATAATCCCAACTTAAACATTAATAACAACCCCACCAATAAAAAAAGAAACACACCTCGAGAATATGATGTGTCATGTATGGTCATGACTGCCACCTCCATCTGGTGGGATAGGGGCCTAAAACAAATAAAAATTATGAATATTTTTATAAAAAAATAAGATAAATTAATTAAATAAATATGGTATAAACCTGTATCATATGAACCCTTGCACCATCACCTAGATGCACATATTCCCACAGTGCTCTAACCTCAGCGATCAATTGTGCATTTTCCTCCTTGGAAGCGTGTATTCGTGCCTCGAAATATAAAAACTATTGTCTCATCTAAGCAACAGTAGGACCGACAACCGCAACACGTGATACTACAGAACGAGTAATCCCCGTTCCATAGGTCGAATTATATCCATGCACATCCCGACCAATAATGCGATGAAAGATCTCATCCCTTCACGTGGGAAGTTTTCGCCGGTCCTCTGGATGTTGTTCTAACTCAGCATCAAATTGAGCCTATGAAATATTTAAATATATATACATATATATGTTAATATATAGATTTATGTAAGTATTGGTAATGAGTACAAGCACTTACTATAAATGTTGCAGCCTCTGCATCATTTTGATCACTATTCCTCATCCACCCCAACATTTTATCAGTCGGTGCACCTTTCTCCGTTAAATGTATATGAATAGAATATAAACACATAACCATATTAATTAATAAATCCCAAAATTAATAATAAATACCTCATGTTGGATCTGAGACACGTGACGAGTCCCGAGCCTGTGAGGTGGCCCCTGTAACGCTCGATTCTCAGAATGGCGTGTTGACACCTCCTACATTAAATAATTCAAATTTCAAACAAATCACACATTCTTGAAAATATATATACCAAAATAAATATACAATCCGAAACACCCTCAGTAAACCAATATGAAACTAATTCACACAACTGAGCTGTGAGGAAGCCTCTCGGGACTTTCTTCAGAATGTTTGGAGCACCCACATTTGGTACCCAATGGTCCCTCTTGACTTTGCCTTTATAATTTTCCACATATTACAACATTTTCTCATAAAAACAGACCGAAACTCATTAGAGAATACATTTAAATTTTTATATTAAAGAAAAAAATCACATATGTTAGTATTGTTTATACATAGGGATGAAAGTAAAATTGTCTTCTTACCTAAACCTCCCTCCAATGACGATCTAACGTGTCTTGAGGAATAGAAACCCAGTCCTGTGGGGTCAATGGAAATCAATGTGGGTCACGTATGATATGACCCAACTGAAAAATACATGCAGACGCATTCAGTCCCAGAGGATGAAATACCTCATCAAAGGAAACATCAAACATCATGTCGGAATTCCATGATAAAATGCCACAACCAGGGCCTCTCTTGTGAGAGGAAGAAGTAGTGGAGTATGATCCTGTTAAAAACAATTTAATATATAATTTGACAGATGTTATATATATATATATCAATTACATAAAAATAGAGAAAATGACATTAAAACATACCTCAACCCTGAGACATAGATGGTTCAGATGGATGATGTGGATTTGCTATCTCTTCTTCCAACATGCCTGTAGTCATAGAAAACATTAGTAAGAGGACTATCCAAAGTGTCCAAAAGATAAACTGGATTGTTTAAAAAAAATAAAACATGGAAACTTGTTAATCAAACAAAAAGGGATTGAATAATTAGTTTTGAATGAATTTTAATAAATCAGATAATTAACAAAATAGATATACAAATAATGTACAAAACCAATCAATGCATAGCCGAATTTCAGATTGAATTAATAAAAATTCAATCACCACATGAACCAAATGAAGAACACGTGAATGGGAAGATACACTGATGATAACATGAAGATACCAAAAGAGAAATCACGCTAAATATTTATAAATGAATAAACTTCCAAAAGTGAGGATTAAAACTTACAAGGATTTATAAAATGGTTAGATAATTTATGATATCCTTGGACATTCAATAATGAATAGTGGGAAAACAATTATACCTTTCATTAAGCATGAAAATCGACCATTTCTCCTTCAACATCCACTCTGAACCAATACATATCTTCTTCACGTTGAACTACGGTATGTTGTTCAAGATGTTGGGAAACAAACGGAACAGTCTCAGGTTCATCTTGTTCAAATGAAAACACTCCTTGCTGGGACATTTTGACGATAACTTTCCAACTTGGATTCGAAGGCAAAGTAACAAAGAATACTTGTTCCACTTGTGATGTCCAAATAAAAGGTTCATTATCAAATCATTCATTTCTGTATAACATATAGTTAAAATTCACCCATGAAAACTGATATTGATCAACTTTACATCCACACACTAGATCAACTAAATTACAATTTAACAAAATGTACTTCAACCTATGTGTGTATACAACATCAATGATGTGTATCAGTTGACCATAGTAATAACCAGAATCGACAAATGGAAAACCGATGCCACTATTTTGTATTGCTTGTTTCTTGTCAACATCTTTAATGAAAAATAAAAAATCATTAGCATCTATAGATTTGTAATGACGAGCTATTATAAATAGACCCTCCTCCAGTTGGGTAAATTCTTCAGTTAGCGTGGGGTCCCCTAACTCCCTCAGATTATGAACCAACATAACTCATAGAATTCAATAATGATTTCTATAGAAATAAATTAGTATAATACATCACTCATAATGAAAATCAATTTATACATACATAATCCTTGAACCAATCATGAAATGATGCAAAATGAGATTGTTGAATTTGATACTCAGTCGCACAATACATCTCTTCTTTTATCTCATTAATGTGTTTCCTTCAAATGATAATGTGATGTTTAAATGATCAACTTATGCAAACAAAACATGTAAAATCTAAAAAATAAATGTGATAAGACACTTACTGCATTAATGGTGCAACTGACAGAGTATTGAACAAGATATATCGATGTGCTTGTATCCACTCGATGTTGTCCATATCAAATATGGTTCCTTATCCAACTAGACCATCATGAATTCGAGAGGGCTTATCTAATTTTATTTCAACATTCATAAGATTTTCTGCAAAAAAGTAGTACACTCATCCATAAAATAACCATTGGCTATTGATGCTTCTGGATGAGCTTTGTTGCATACAAATCGTTTCAATGTACTCAAATACTGCTCAATAGGATACATCCACATGAATTGCACTAGACCAGCATCCATTAATTCATCTGTTAGGTGCACTGTCAATTGATCCATAACATCAAAAAATGAGGGGTGAAATAGTTTCTCAAATTGACGAAGTGTAAGTACAAATCCGTCCTGCAAACTTTTTAAATCACTCATTCATTGATTTCTTAAACAAAGCTGTCTAAAAAATTACTCATCTCAATCAATGGCTAAACAAAATTGGGGGATAAACAATCACAAATTGCAATTGGAATCTACTGCGGAAGTGGTATGTGATTGTCCTAACTTTTCAACCCTTACAATTTCCTTCTCGTCAGATTCACGCACTTTGAAATATTATAAGAGTAACCATTAGGCCCCTTGAGCATCTTCAAAATGGAAAGAAATGTCTCTTTCTCCTTTTTAGTCATCTTATACTATGTTGTAGGCATATATGCCTTGTTTCCCTTAGAAAACTGTAAAATTACATTGTTTCCTTTAACACATTTCTTCCAAATTACGACGTGCAATAACATGGTCCTTTGATTTTCCACTGAAACCTAAAATGGTCCACAATATGTTATCACAAACATCTTTTTCAATGTGCATGACATCCAAATTATGCCTTAGCATGTTATTTTTCCAATACAGAAGGCTATAAAAAATACCTTTCTTTTTGAAATTGTGACTACGCTGCCTACCCACAGGACGGATATTATGTACTGGATGAGCCCCCAAATCTTCAATTTAATATACCTTGCAGATGTTTTCTTCCCCAATATGTGAAAACATTTTGACTCATTTAATGATCTTTGGTGTTGGGCTGAACTCTCTAGAACCATAAAATGCCACTATGTCCTTTTTGAACCTATGCTGAGGGGGAAGAAATCATCTGTGACCCATGTATGCCCATTTTTTTGAATGTTTAAGCCATACAGATTTTTTACTTCTATTGCAATAAGGGCAAGAAAATTCCCCTTTCGTACTCCCACCTGATAAATTTTCTTCAGTCGGGAAGTCATTCATTGTTCATAATAAAGCAGCCTGGAGTTTGAACATTTCATTCAGTTTACAGTCATAATTCATCACAGCATCACCCCAAAATTCATTCAACTCATTAATCAATGGATGAAGGTAAACATCAATCGTATCCCCCGAACTTCTTGGTCCATAAATAAGAGTGGAAAGTAATATAAATTGTTGCTTCATACAAATCCACTGAGGAAGATTATACGAAACCAACACCACGGGTCATGTGCTATGAGTTGCACCAACCATAGACTTGAATGGATTGAAAGCATCTTCTGCCAACCCCAATCGGACATTATGAACATCTTTATCAAAGCTGGGATGTCTCTTATCAAAATCCTTCCTTGCATGATAGTCTACTGGGTGGGTTAACATATCAATTTTATGAACTCTTTATACATTCCATATCATTAAATTAAAAGCTTTAGATGACATAAAAAATCATTTAAACCTCAGTTTAAGGAGAAAGTAATGCATTTTCTTTATGACAATCGGTTTCCCCTGTATCGCAATCTGACTTTGATGAGTCTAATTTCCCCTATTCTCTTTCCACCTGGAAGCACCGAAAACTGTAAAAATATCCAAATTGGAAGTTTCCTTTCTAAACAACATACAGTTGTTTGCACAAGCATCTATGGTCTCATATATAAAACCGAAGTTCTCTGTCAACTTAGGAGTATAGTAATACGACTCAGGAATCTTAGCATCGATAGGAAGAACCTTTTTCAATAACATCAACAGCATGTCAAATGATGTGTCTGACCACTGATTCAAAGTCCTCAAATGCAATAACTCCATGATAAATGACAATTTATTGTAAGAAGTACATCCAAGATATAATTCTATTTTTGAATCATCAAGTGCTTCATAAAACCTCCTCGAATCACAATCTGCACTAGAGCGAATATTTATCTCACTGGTATCATGATTCTAGATGTTAATGACTTCATGATACAAAACACATACCATTTCAGTAAGCATTTCATGAATTGGATCATTCATCCTTGCATTAACATCCTTTGGAACTGCAACCGTATTTTGAAAACAAACATATTCTTCTCCATGATGAGTCTAACTCTTATAATTTTTCAGAAATCCATTAAAGAATAGGTGTTCCCTCACAGTATCTCATGTGAATTGATATCTATTTTCACATTTTCTACATGGAAAACTAATATATTCACTTTTAAATCCTCTGGGGAAGTCAATAAACTGCATAATTCCATGGAAATATTTTCTAGACGTTCTATTTGGAAGATCAATCCAACTCTTATCCATAATAATATTTGTATAACAAACATTTACATGATACTTATTACATATGCATTTTTCATATCAAATATATTTTAAATAAATACTAATCAATTGTTTGTAGACCATTGATAAAATAATAAAATTATATCTCTGAATAATAAACAAGAGAATATATAATGGAATGTAAGTGAAAGCTCATGTCATAACTGATTGTGCTACAAACTAGGAAGGGAGGGGAGCTGAAGGCAGTGATATGAGGGAGAGGAGTGGCATTGGAGGGGAGCCAGAGTCGGAGGTGGTGCAGCGAGGGAGGGGATGGGCAGCGGTGGCGCCGGTGAGCCAAAGTAGAGGAGGCGGTGAGGTGGCGACGATGCAACGAGGGTGGGATGATGAGGGAGGGGACCGAGGACAATAGGGAGGTGGAGGATGGCAGGGGCGAGGGGACAAGTAGTGGCCATGCGGGGAGGGAGGGGACTGGGTGGTGGTGGCGTAGTACGGGAGGGGATGAGTGGCAGCAGCGCATCGAGGTAGGGGGATGAAGAGGGAGGGGATGGGGGATGGTGGGGAGCCGAAGCGGAGGGCGGTGAGGGGACGAGGGATGAGCAGTGATGGGGTGAAGGGATGAGGGCCGAGGGGGCGGAGGGTCGAGGGGGTAGAGGCCGGAGGCCGGAGGCCAGAGGGTGGAGACCGGCTGGAGGACGGAGGCCTAATGGCAGAGGGGTTGGAGGCTAGAGGGGGCAGAGGCCAGAGGGGATGGAGGGCAGAGGGGGTTGAGGGCGGAGGATGGGTGGAGGGCGGAGGGCAGGCAGAGGATGGAGGCCGACGAGGGTGGAGGGCGGAGGGCGATGAGGGCGGCGAGGGTGGAGCGAGGAGGGTGATAGGGGAGGGCGGTAAAGGCGAGGGGGTGCGGTAGGGTTTCACAAGGGGAGGGGAGGGGGAGAGGGGGGGTGCCAAAGCCTCCCCGATTTTTTTGGAAAACCCAGCGACCGCCAGAGGCGGTCGCTATAGGCCAGCTACAGCCACTGCCAAAGGCGGTCTCCCGTGTCAGGGGGATTCAAAGCACATTATTCTAGTAGTTCCAAGACACCTGATCACAATTAATTTATCTCCAACTCAATCGGATGGTATGTAACACACTTCTGGAATTATCTTAGGAAAATCCCTAATATTAAATAAAAAATCATAAAAAAATGTAATTATATTTAGACCAAAACCATAACTAATTATGTTAAGAAACATGACATTGAAAAAAAAACTTGTTAAGGCATGAAGATAACTTCTCTATGCCTCCTCTATACTAGATCAAAATAAGTCACACTGATCGGGTATATTTTCACCATGTTCTAATGGAAACAGTTATGAAATCTATTCCAAAATAAAGAACATATTAGTGTGGACAATGGGTAAACTTAGTGAGGGAAATAATGAAAAAAATAACTATAACTAATATTTAAATGAACCTGGAATCACTGGGAAATCATGAGTAATAATTAATTTTATGGGGAGTGGAGAGGATGACTATATTTCTCCCTCCTGTCATGTAATACCCCTAAAATTACCAAGCCTACAACATAAATACCAAACTAACCCCACCTAAAAACCCTTTAAGGAAACTTTCATGATATGAACATTAATATCACATCATTATAATTTAAAAAGTTTCCCCCTCTCTTGGACATCCCCCAAGATTACCTAAAACCCCATGAAAGCCATTTATGGATTGAGAAACCTTTCACATCATGAGAGTCATGAAGATGGTATTTTTCGATAGCCCGAAAAAACAAACCTTCTACGAGTTCCTCATGAGAACCTATAACACATATATAGCCTCAAATAATGTCTAAAAACATTTACTTAAGACATTAAATTACTAAAAATATCATTTCATGTCACGATTCAAAAAAACTATCTACCAAATAAAAAAAATCCTTCTAAACTACATAACATCTTCAGACATGGTATAATGAAATTTTATTGATTAGAATACAGTTTGGGAAACCATATAGCCAAACCCTGAAGGGTATGTAGCCTTGGATAATGAAGGTGGCATGACTGGAGTACGATTTTCAAAAACATAAATCCAAATCGTTTGGCTTCCTAGATTTCCTAAATAGTTATATTTTTATCATTTCCCTCTAATATTTTAACACACAACATCTATTTACAGTCCTCTTACAATTGCACACTGAATGAGAGTCCCCTACCTTCTTCCCTTTTGAGTATCCCTTCGTTTGGTGTGTTTTGGCTACTATTATTCAGACTTTAGAGGTGTGATCTCTCTCCTCCTTCATATTTGTTATTCATCTTTTACATATCTCAAATTTGGGAGACATAGTATAGGGTTTTGTAAATTATGTCTACTAGATCATAGTTTAAATCATTCGTGATCATGGGGATATCACTAAACATATCTAGAGGGTGACCTGGGATAAAAAATACACATTTTTTGCACTCTTTTAGTGAAGGTACATCACACATTGAAATTTATTAGTATTTTCACCTAAAATGAATAAAATTGGTGGTTGAATCGGTCTTTAAAAAAATTGATAATTCATCTGGTTTAGGTCCAATTTTGTGTCAATATTCCACCATACTCTGTTTTTCAATGTTTTGAAAAGCGGATGTCACCCCGTGAAATTGTAGTTGTAATTACTATTTTAATTAAATTAAAAATAAATCATTAAATTATATGATTATATTAAATGGATAGTTATTATTATTTTTAATTTATTTATTTAAATTTATTTTCATGATATAGGACATAAATAGTTGATGTGATACTTGGAAGATCTTGAGATATGTTGGATGAGTAGTTTCTTAAAAGGAAATGGCTGATAAAGAGATAGGTGGTCCCTTGAAAATAACCATAGAGTAAATACATTTCATTTATATGCATGTGATTTATGGTGTCACCATCAAGGGAGATTGAAATTTTATTTTAATTAATTATTTAATTAAAAAATCCCTTAATGGATTGTACAATGTTTTAGTGGTGATGATAGACCGATAGAATTGTTTTTATGCCTTGGTTTCCAATGATCAAAACCATAATTATAAATGTAATCTCTTAGGTAAAAAAACCTTGATGAGTGTGTCATAAATGGATTAAGGGATCATAGAGGACCTTCATATGTGACCATAGACTCCATGATTATATATTAGTGGTGTATTATAATAATTGAAATGATTTATCCATGATATAAATATGAAATTATTTAGAGTTAATGGGATACCTGATTAGATCGTGGAGAATATAGTCCTCCCCTCACGAGATTGTGACCAAATTGGTGTGTAGAACCTAAATAGTTTGAGGCTGTTTTAGGATAGTGGAATGACCAAGGATGACTTGGTATGTGTGATGGTAATTATTCCAAATTCTTGGAGTGGTGTTAGTAGGGATTATCCTTTGAGGTATGAGCGGTTAGAATGTGAACATAATGATGGCATGATACGGTAGGCCATATGAGTGATGTGTGTTGACCTAAGAAATAAGTTTTCGGATGAGGAACCTGTGTAGGGGTTATATGTTATGATGTGACCTAGGGAGCCTCAAATGGCTCCCCATTGATATTTTATATGAGGCATACACTTCCTTTATGACATTATGAATAGATTTCCATGTATTACCTCTAATGAATTGAGGATATGCCTGGTATTATTGATATAGTTGGGATTCTTCCCAAGATCCAACCTTAGAGCCTTATATATATATATATATTAGATTTTTGGGGTTTTAATCTAAGTGTAACATAATTCCCATATCAGAATTTTGTAACCTAAATTTTATGTTTAGTCATTACCACCATACCTTACACAATATAATCCATGGGAACTCATTTTGGTAAGATCTATCTAGTTGAATGTATGAGGCCTTTTCAGGAACTTTCTTAGGAAGGAATCCAATGCTTATTATTTTTCAAGGGTTATTTAATATTTCACTATCTTATCTTATTTATTCACATTATGAATATGCCTGATTCAAAGGATCTATATTTGAATCCTTATTATTTCTGACAAATCTATATGTTATATCCATATTGATGTGTAATGTAACCCCCTATAAATAAATATATGTTTGGATTTATTTATTTTATTAATAAAATATGTTTGATTTGATGGATTTTAGTTATTTTAGATTCTTGTGGAGAATATAAGTTAGTACTTATAATGGTGGGATAGTGTATCATATAGAGTTATATGGTAGGTCAGGGGTCTTCTAATAACACTAGGGGTTGTGTTTGGATGATATCTTGTGTGCGATTAATATTTTTAAGAGTTTGTAGAGTCCACACTACATTTTAGCGAATTTTGGATTAGTAGGGGTTTCAATGGATTGCAGTATTTAAAGGTTCAAAGATCCTCCCATAACAAAAGTGGGATGCACCTTGTTGGAGGGTTCATAGAAGAAACTCTAAGGTTTCATAAGATTATTAATTTTCATGTAGTCTTAAATATTCTCTCTAGGTGGTTAGTTACATAAAATCCATAGACTACACCCTGGGGTTTTTCTTGTTATCACATGTTTTTTCCATTGTTATTGGGTATATTGTCATGAAAATGAGCTACTGCGGGGGGGGGGGGGGGGGTTGTTCCATGAATGTAGCGGATACATCATTAAGGCATGAGAATGGATTTATAGGTTAGTCCTTGGAGTAGGGTTCTACACCATGGCCAAAGGGGAAATAATAGAAGTTTAACAAAGAAAGGGAGGTAAGGTTTTTGGTTATACTCAATCTATAGTGCTATTTTGTGGATAGTTTGGATACATTATAATGGTGATCCTATTAGGGATATTGTTTCGTGATCATTGGGTCATGTAGAACGTCTTTTTCTGGGTATTTTTTAAAGAATAATTAAATTAAATTGATTTATTACTAAAATCATATTAAATATGGTTTTCCACTTTTCCTAGTAGTAAGATATTATATCTCCTATAACCCTTGTTTTAACTCTCCCATTTTTGAATTATTATCATTCATGCTCATATTGAATAGTTGTATGTCACAAGAGATTACCTCAAGAAAGGATACAACCCTTCTTCAATATATTCCATTTTCTTCCACTATATTAGTGTATTTTTTTATTTATGACTTAAATTAGGTATTCCTTGCCAAATTATGTGATTCCTATCGATTTTGGTCAATTTGACCAAATATATTTGATGAGAGCGATTTAGTGGATTAATTTTGGTGTTCCCCAACCATTCCCTATGTTTTATGATTTTTTTATGTGATGTGTGATATACAGTATCACCAAAACTATTTAATTTAACATAAATTAAATTATATTGTCTTCCTTTTACCCTTATTATATGGGTCAGAACTTCTAGGGTCATGATGTACCATCCTATTTTTTCCCTTGATACATTGACTGCTAATATTTATATGATTAAATTCGTGTTTGTTGGTATTTATATTTAAGAATTTATGAGGTTTCTATTGAGATATGATATGATGTAAAGATCCATATTTAGGTTTTTATCCTCCTTATATATGGTATATGTGCATAAAAATGGTGGATTATGTGATCCATTACTTAGAAACTTCATTTCACCACTTTAGTGTGAGTACACACAATTAAAGATACAATTGACCCCTATTTTGGCATAGATTTATTATACGAGCATTAAAGGACATGGGGTGAAATTAAAGTATAGTAAAGGAAAGACTTAAAGACAATTGGGATTTATCATTGGTAGAACATGACATGTTGGAACTAGAATATGAACCCTTATCCTCCCATGAGAAAGATAAGCCGGTTTAATGTAAAGATATACTATTTTATCACTATACCATGGAATTGTGGCCATTGATGGTTGTGTGATTGATAATAGTGGATTAAACCATATTTTCAAAGTCTAAAAAGGGTTTCCTTGAGTATTATCATGGTGTGATGGTCCTATTGATGTTAATATAACAATTATTGATTATGGTGTCATGTGTGTATACTAGGTGTTACCTTAGGTTGACATTTAATAGAAATTTTAACTATTTCAACAACTTTGGACAATGTTGCATATAAGGGGAGAGTGGAACCCTCTCTGATTGAGTTTAATGAGATGATAAAATGATAATTCATATTATAAATAAGGTATTGAATAGTGAGAACTAACCTATAAACGAATTATAGGGGTTTGTATGTTGATGTATTCCCAATATAAAATTATTATTTATCCTTATTATATTGTGTGATGGATTTGGGTACAACATAATTCTAGTCAGAACCATATCCAATATGGGTTTTCTTTTATCTACTGAATAAGATTAAATAATTTGATAAATAATCATTATATCTAACAAATGTACCCAAAGAAACAAGATAAATGGTATTGAAACAATGAAATTATGATCTTTCAGATTAAATTAATAATTAATTTAATAATAAGAAAATAAATCAGTATTTATATTATTTATTTGATGATTTTTTTATCATTATAATCCTATTCAGGTTGTATTATTTTTATGATAACTTTATTCAAAGTACAATCCTTCTAAAAGTAATCCAAAAACGTTCCACATTCTTCAATTAACACTGAAAGAACTATGGGTTCAAGCATGGATGATAAAAACATATTTTATATAACTTATTAACCTCAATATAATCCTTTGGGTTTCAAGGATTGTATTTCTTATTCTCTCAATATTGAGAGGGATAAAGTAGTGGAGTAATTCTCTTAGTCTAGAAAAACATCCAAGAGATATTATTGTTGAGAGTATTCTATAGGGAAGAAAATCATTTTTCACCACTCTAATAGAATTAAATAAGTGGGCACATATAGTGTTAGAGTTTAATGTTGATAATTTTATAAAGTACCTTAATTAATTTTTAAACCTAATATAACCCCCATGCCAATAATAATAATAATAATAATAATGATGATGATTAATATTATTTTTATAACACAAGATGGTATGGGAGATGAGTCAAAGACCCATTCCTATCAAATTTTATTAATTAAAAATATAATATTTTAATATAATGAGATCTTAGAAAATAGCGTAGGTATCAACCATAATATTATATAGATTCAATTTAAAGAAAACATTATCAATAGATAAGGAATATAAGGAATTAACATCTTCCACTACATACTTTGACAAGGCATAATCCACCATGTTATCTTCCCTTTATATGTGTGTAACTTCAAATTTAATTATAACTAATTTATCTAAAACAATTTATACATTCAGTGAATAGAAACCAAGGACCCATATATGATCAATTCCTAAGAAAACTAACCACCTAATTTGGATCACTCTCAATCAAAATAACCCCCATATAAAATTCTCAACATAGTTGACCACATGGATCATATCCCAAAACTCAAATTAAATTACAATGAAATTTACAATTAATTATTGGTCGTATGCCATGATAAATCCCATATCAGTTCTAAAAATGGCACCAAATCCAATTGGACTAGGTGCACCAAGAATTTCTCCATCCACATTGACCTTAATAAATGATTGTATGGGGGGAATCCTCCTGAAAAACGTTGGAGAAAAATTATTCAAAGGAAAACACATAACAACTAAAAATTTAATGATAATAAGGTAATCTATAGTATTATTCATACAACCATTTTTCATGTTTTTAAGAAATTTTAATTTCCATGAGGATACATTTAAGAAGAACTCTATTTTTGGGATGAGTTTATTAAAATTGAAGAACATTTATTTATATCCAAATATAATGATTGAAAACATACACATAGAATAAAATGAGATTTTTCACCAAAGTGATTTAATCCAGACTAAACAGAGAATCTATGAGGTTAGTCATACTTCTATTAGCTTAACAGAACTAGTGAAATATTTTATCCCAATCTTCCCACATCCTTATAGAAAAAGGATAAATACAAAAATAAGTGATGGCTGGTTTCACCACCTCTCATGAAAACCAATAAGAAAGAGGGGGATTCCATCCAAAAAATTTAATTTTATATTCTATTAGGATATGATTTGGCCACAACATCTATATGATAATCTACCTTGATGGAGGAATGAAAGGAAACCTCAAGAAATAAATCCATAGAGGTAATTTTTTATTATAACTACATAAGAATAGTAAATTAATATTTGGATTAATAATTCATAATATGTTATGTTTCCAAAATATCACGTCATGTTTCCAAAAATTGAAGGAGTTAATTTCATGCCTGATATTTGGGGGAAGGAGTTTCCCAACCTTATCCATATGAGAAAAATAATAAAATATAGGTATATTATTCTTGAATTTAGGAGTTGAAAATAATACAAAATTTGATAAAATATCCATTATGAGGTCTATAAATTAATATTTGATGATTTATAGGGAAAAAGTTAGGTTTTTATCATAATATCATCATAGAAATCCATGATGGAAAGCCAAAACGGGGAGCCTACGAAAAATCAGTTGCCTTTGTACTGTAAGTCAATGATTAGAGTCCTAATGAATTTAGTGGAAGACTATTTATTCTTCAATAAATTACATGTATAAGTGGACACTGGGGTCTTTTTAAAGAGATTTTGATTTTTAATACCATACCATCCCATGTTAAAAGGATTGGTTCAATTTTTCCATGAAAATGTAATAAGATTCTTCTCATGTAAAAAAATCACGCATACAAGTTCTTCATTTTTATGTCTTGATTCTTGATAATATCTCCAAGCTATATATATACCTTAAAAAAGTACCCAAACATAGAGGTAACTAAATAATTCAAAAGGAATATCCTACCAAATTCTGAAAGGGTCTTCTATTTCTTTCTATAAATTTGTGAGGTAATTTTACGGGTAATTCCATCAAAATAAGATTTTCAAAATTTACCTAAGGGAAGGGGTATTCCAAGATAAAATATGGTAAACTCCCTATTCTTGAAAAATAGATTATTCAATATGTATTTCTTCCATGAATCAGATAATCCTTTCCCAAAAATAACCATGGATTTACTCTAAGATATGACCTGTATATATAACTTTTCAAATTCATAGAGGATTATACCAATGTGATCTAAGGATTTGTTATCATTCTAATTGATAAGGATGATTTCATTATCATAACGAAAAATTGAAGGGACCTAATGTTTTAAATAATCCTTGATGGGTGTGACTTCCTTCATTTCAACTACATGAAAAAGGAACCTACTAAGGTATTCTTAAACCAAGCTAAAAAGGAGGTAGAGAAAGGGATACCCTATTTATTACACTTTTGGTACAACTATAATTGTCTTTAAGTGATCCATTGAGACAGATAGATATCATGGAGATCCTTAATAAGGAGTGAATCTTATGAGAAAAATAATAATTCTAGAGGATAATCAAAATAGAAATTCCAATTTGGGGTATAAAATTCATTTTAGATGTATCATTTTAGAGAAATATTTTAATTTTTGGAATTTCTCTAGAAGAATTTGACCACATCAAAAACTGTCTGAAATCTTCTATACCGGAATAGTCTCAAACTAATTTGGAGAAATAATTCTATTAGTAATATTTCTAATTACAATGGAAATAATCTTCTATATATTTTTTGGAAGATTATTTCCAATGATAACAGGTCTAAAGTCCTTAACATAAAAAGCATGATCTATTATGGGTATGAGAATGATAAATTAAATATTGAGACTATTTATAAGATAATTCCTTCTAAATACCTCTTGAACACATAGAATGAAATATATTTGAAAGATATACCAAAAAATTCATAAATAAATTATTATTAAATCCCTCAGGCCATGAGGTGTTATCCACATTAAGTGGGAATACGGATTTTTTAATCTCGTCATCTATAGGATATGTGGTGACAAGGGCATTTTTCATGTTAGTTGATGAATAAATAATGAAATCATGTAGATGATAAATGATATATCAGTTACTATTATCATTATAAAAACTTTTAAAATAAAAAATCATACTATAACTAATATCATTAATGAATATGAGAATATTTCTCTTAATATTGATGGTTTAAATGAACTTCTTTACATTCGTTTCTCTATGAATTATTTGAAAGAATTAGAATTCATTTCTCTTTATTTTAGCTAATAAAGAGTAATTTTATCTTTAAAAACACTATACTTCTTCTTCAGAAGGGTATTAAGGATGTCATAACACTGAATATCCTCTTTAAAGGGATTTTAATTCCTATATTTTCTAGTATGAATTTGAATAAGATCATTTTCATCCTTTAATATGTCCAAATAAAGATGAGAGAACTTTTATTTAATATAGGATCTCAGATAAGTTTTAGTCCTCTTAATATTCTTATAAATCCTTTGAAACACAGCCCCATTCTGATGGAGGGACCATTCAGAGGAAATAAACTCCATACAATCATTATACGATAACCAATAATTATTAAATATAAATATAGATGGACAATTCCAACATGGGATAGTGAGTAAAAGGAGAATATGTGAGTAATTAGAATGTATTCTAGGGAGGGATCTGTAATATTGGGATGGAATGGATCCACCAACCAAGAAGGAGATAAAGGCCATGCTTATTTTTCTAGCTAACCTTCCATTAAAAGTGTACCTTGACCAAGTGAAGTTAGCTCTGGTCAACTTTATCTCAGATAATATACAATTGCTATAGAATCATTGGAATTCTAGGGATGATGCACATTAAATTTTCTCTCCAATTATATCCTATTCATTCAGAACACAATTTAAATCTCCCAATAGAATGTAGTTTTCATTAGTTTGATTAGTGATGAATTAAATATCCTCCCATACGTATCTTTTATTAATGTATCAATTGGAATCATATAATAAAGGGAAAAGATAAGAGAAATTATGAATGAAAATTTTTATAGTAACATACAGTTGTCTAGTTTGTAAAAGAGAGGTTTATAGAACATTCTTATTAAGAACCCAAAATATTTAAACTTTTGAACTTTCGATATTATGAGATACCCACTAATAACCAATATTACCTCAATTAAATATCTCTAAAGAACTAACATTTATCATTGGGTCTATAATACCAATAATAATTTTATTATTATATGAGATTATTTTATAAGGGATTGGGATGTGCCCACATTATTTATCCCCTATAATTTCGATAATAAAGTATCCATTTAGAATAATATTTTTCCTTTTCTAGGGACCATTTTTTATCCACATTCAAGTGTTCCTTCTTCCCTATACCATTACCCTTTCCCTATTTTTTATGGGATGGATTTTAGTGACAGTATCTTTACAAACATTACATGACATAACTTTTTAGAATACATAATCATAATAAAAACATAATCGAGAAGAATGTGCTAGTATAATACCTTTGAAAACATGGAAACATTAGCATTGGTACATAAATGAGCTAAATTATCTCCCAATAGGGTCTCCTTAACTAACATCATTCATAAACACATCAAACATAATACATATCTTCTTAACCTGGGGAAGGAAACAAAAAAGGGGTGAGATCAAATGCTCAGTAAGGGTTAATAAAGGAGATATGAACGTGTAAACATGAACATAAGGGTATGAGAACATGATCATGAAAATATAAGATCATACCCTTCATATCAAAGATCATATATATGAATCATTGCATAAAGCTTGGAAATTCATAAGACATGAATCAAAAGGAAGTAAAGGACATGATCCATGAATGTATAACATTGGAATAAAACATGTAATTTTGGAAACAAATATAAATATTCTGATTTCCATAGTAGCCAAGGCATCAATGCCAATACCATTTTAGTGGAAAAAGTCTTTTACTGAACTGGGTGAACCCCTGTTCTAGCTAGGTATTACTGAACCAAGTAAAACCTCACTCCAAACCTGTATTCCTAAACTGAGTAAATCCTCATTCCAACCCATTCTATCTCATGAGATATAAATCATTATCCAATGCATTGAAAGGTGATACAGGTCCTACACATCACATAATGAATTCATACATACATGTTCCAAAAGATCATAAATAAACATATCATAACCCACTAAATTAAATGGGTATCATAAACATGTAAACATATCATAACTTGTGGAAAGATATAGGATTCATAAACATTTCATCATAAATATAACCCATCAAAAGAAGCGGGTTTCTAAAGCATATAACTTGTGAAAGAGAAACAGGTTTCATACATGTATAACCCATGAAGGAGAAATGGGCTTCATAAAGACCATGAAAATAATCATAACCCATTCCTAGAAAGGATATTAATGGAACCTTTAGATCATTTCCTATAATGGAATGAGTAACATCATCGTATGTCATCTTAGATGGTAAATAATTTTGAAATATATTTCAAAAAAATTTATTGAGTAAAATATCATTTCTTTTTTGAAAAATAATTATTACTTCATTAAACCAATTGAAAATATTTTTTAAATAAAATAGATTTGAAAACATATAAAGAAGAATTTAAATAATTTTTAAATCATTTTTATTGAAAGATGATAAAATAATCTTGAAATCATTTTAAAAAACTTTTTCTTTTAATACACTTTGAAAACCTTTAATGAAATATTGAAAACGATTTCAAAATCATCACTCTGAAAATTTATTGAAAATTTTTACAGAACTCTTGAAAATAAATTGAAAATAATTTCTGTGAAAATACATTGAAAACCTTTAAATAAATCCTAGAAACGTTTTAAAATTTATTTCATTGAAAATACTTTTAAAACCATTAAAGAATGCTTTAAAATTATTTAAAACCATTTTACTTGAAAAAATATAAAACAATCTTGAAAACTTTTTGAAAATTTTTTTCCTTGAAAACTACCTTAAAAGATTCTTAAATATTAACCAATTAATATTTTAAATGTATATTTGATGAAATGATGGTGGGTAAGTCCATACATGTCTTATAAGGTCAAAAGAACATTAATTTTCCATTGTAAAAAGGTTAGAATGATTACATGTTTAGAAAGAGACAATAATATTCATTTTTTGAGATTTGTAAAATACAAAAAAGTAAAAATGTCATTTATATATTATAGGGTAATGGAATAATATTCTTTGAAACTCTTTTTAGAAAACACATATTTTCGACTGATGACAAGGTAAACTCGGGATTACATAACGTACTTTTTTAACTATCTTATGTACCAAAGAGTATATATATGGTACCAATACATGATTATATAATTAAATAATAAAGGATAAGGAATATCATGAATATTCATGAGAGAGGGATAATAATATTTTATCAAAGGATGCATAAACATAAAAAATCTCGTTAACAATAAGATTGTCTCGATAAACTCTTATAACTTGGTTTCTCGGGATCATTATCTCCATGTAAGTAAAATTAATTACATAAAAATTATAATATCATGAAAATATTTATATTCCTGATATGGCATTTAAAATTGGTTTATATTCACCCTGAAAAATATTTTTGGTGAATAACAAAACATGAGTCTCAAATAATGAAAATTAAGATAAAAACATTTTTACCAATTTGAAAACTTATGAAACTTAATCTCCATTAAATAAGGATCAAAAAATGGGAATATTAATACCCATAAATTGAATTACAAGATACATATAATACCATCATGTGTATTAGATACACCATACAAAAGGAAAGAGTGGAGAACATAGATTGTATCTTATAGATATTAAAATTGAGATGAAATCCCCTTACCTTGTGTATTGACTCTCTCCATACACATACAATATTCATGTATAGTAAATATATGTGTATTATAAATATATTATATAATAATATTATTACATCTATTACCATATATGGTTTATTATAACCTTATATTACTCTCTTGTTAAGGATCCTTGTTAAGTTTTCACTTCAGGTAATATTTGATTTATTCTTCACATGTGTCTTAATTTGTTATATCGTTGGTCCTTATATATATATCAGGATTATAGAATGTGTATAATTATATAAATATAATTTATATACATTATATTAATATTATAATAATTTATATCACATAGAAGTAAAAAAATGGAATGTAGTGGTTATGGTGATGGTAAGTTGTACGTACGCATGTACGTTGTTTCTGTTTTATTTATTGTATTGAAAGAAACTATGTAAATGAAATATGTATATAAAGATATATCATTATTCTAGTATAATTAATATGTCATATATATCATATAAGTTCATTTATCCCATTCTTAATACATTCCATGGGGTGTATGAACGAATCACATCGCTTTGAGGGGGCATTAGTCTACACTTCCTCAAATGAGATTATCATATTAACACCAAATGGAAGCTAAAAAGATGTGTGATTAAAAAGGAATATAGAATATTAAGTAAATAATCAAAATAATATATTATATATAAAAATATAGTGTCCATCATAATGGCCACCATGATTGGTGGTAAAGGAGAAATGAATAATCATCGTTTCGTGATGTAGTGGTTTACTGAACACAGAAACTATATGTTTAACATCTATTAAATGAAGGTGTCTGTGAGTTTTGGTCAAACAAATTTCATAAAACATACTATTATATGTATTATAATGGTTTAATAACACATTAATGTTATAAATAGATTTTATGGGGGGGGGAATAAAATAAAAGAAATGAGCTTGAGAGAAGACGTTGCCTCTTAATCAGGTAACTCATTTTGGTTTGTGCCAAAAAGATTCCTTGAGAGGGTTTCTATAAAAAGTTAGGATTAAAGCTGTATGGAAATATTTTTGGGATTAAATTTGGGTCGGTATTGTCTAATCATAAGTGGCTTTAGAGTTGGGAGGAATGGGTAGAGGTGGTGTCCTTTTTTAGGGAGGGAAAAGGAATCACATTGAATTTTTGGAAACAAATTAGGTGTGTACATGTTATTACATAAAAAAAGTATTAAGAAACCAATATAACTCAATAATAATAAATTTTATGGAATAAATATGGATATAAGATGGTTTTTTACAAGTTTCAAGGACATTTGGACCCTTAATTTTGAAGTTTAGTTGCTAGTTAAGCTTAATTTGGTCTTAACAGCTGTGATTTACTTTAATCACTTTTACTAATAATTTTGGTCAAATATTAACATGGTATTATTAGAATCTAAATATTATACTGAATAAAATTTTTTATGTCTGATTTTTAAAATTTCAATCACATAAGAGGAAAAATTAAGATTAGTGTTAATCTCGTAGATGAAACGAAATAACGGGGTTTTAAAGTAGGAAAAAGTTAAAATGTTTCCTAAGATTTTATATTAAGTATCAAAGTGGAATTGATTATAATTAATTATTAGTTGTAATATCCATATAATTTGACCTTAAAAAATATTTATAATATCATTTATCATTAAAAATTAATTAGTTAAAATTGTAGTTTTTAACTAAAGAGCAATATTTTTCACTATTCATAAAAAATGAGGTTTCTTAGAAAAATCCCAAAAATTCACCCTAAGGTAATTTCTATGTTCTATATTAAAAAATGAAGTTTATTTTACCCAATTAAATTTATAAATTTCCATAAAATTACTTTTATTATTAAAATCGATTCAATCAAGAAAACAATACTTTTAAAATAAAAGGACTTTACCAAATACATTATCTTTCATTTTCAATATGTTTTATTTATATAAAACTATAATATTTGAAAATTATTTATTACTAATTTTAATTTATTGGTTATAATTATCTTATTTAAATAATTAAGACAATAAAAATATATGTTTCTTAGAAACTCAGTGTTACGTGCATCGTATGCTAAGTCAGTGTTGCTGGTAGCGTAAGCCATGTTGGTATTACGTATAGTGCAAGCCAAGTTGGTATTACATATAGCACAATCCAAGTTGGTATTACATGTGAACGGAATGATTAACATGGGGTTTTAATATATAAATATATATTTAAAACTTTTTCCAGTGTCAAGTGAAATGAATTTTTTTGAAAAGATAAATTAATTCGAAAAAAATAATTCTCAAAATCTCAAGGTGTTAAGTTCTACACCCCTTAAAATTCTTTTCACCCTCGAAATTAATCTAGAATATAAATGGTTTAATACTTGACTGTTTCATTCCTAGAAACCCACATTGTAAAAATGGATACTAAAACTTCCTTTAAAAAGGGAAATTTGGAAACATAATTGTTACTCAATGTAACAGATAAATAAATTTCCACATGAAAAAACATAGGTGACAAGTGAAAACATGGATATGAAAGAGAAATATTACCATCATTTTCTGATGGAGAAGGATATAGAACAATGTTAGGAGAAATGTAACAACTAGAAATCCATAAATCTTTAATGAACTAAGGGACCTTCTAATTCACCCAAATTGTAGGTATAGGACAACATTTTTGGTTTCAGGAAAAGTTAGAGAGTTTTAATTAAAAGATATACTTTAATGGATTATAGAAAACACCACCGTTTATTGTTTGTTGATCCAATACACATCCTTCTATTAAAAAGATCACATTTTCATTTAGGAAGTACTAAAAATATTGAGTTCCATGATATTCCATCCCATTTCCCATTAGTTCTGATCCACATAAGGTAGTTTGAACAAACTATCCAATATACATAAATTATTTTATAGAAGATAACACTTTAATCTTACCAAATTAATTTTACTTTTAACTTAAAACATTTCAAAAACGGTTAACCTCATAACCCCTCTAAATGATAAAAATTCAATGCTTAAAAAGAAGGTTATGAAATCAGTTTAACATTTATTCCCTTATATGTAACAAAGTATCTATTGGTTATCACAATCAGAAAAGTTGAATAACCTCATCATATATTCTCGTAAAACATGGTAATAACCTAAATTACCATAAATCCTTATGGAAAACATGCATACTTCCTTATTCCAATGATTACTGGATACATAACTTAAATTCAATAAGTTGTTAACTTCCTCCTTGATGACATAGAACAATTTTTCAATAATCAGATCTAGGTAAATCTATACCATCAAAATTACTTATTCATATCTAGTATATCATTATCCAAATATCACTATTTTGGAATTAGTCATTAATTAAGGATTACCTTCCCTTAATTAAAATATCACCTTTCCATGAAATCACATTTCTATTCCATCATGACCATTCAAAATATTCTTGTAAATCCTTAGAAAAAACATAAACTGAACAATCTATACATAATTCACCATTCATAATTCTGGAATTTAAATACATAAATATTTCAACCCTTCAACTTTAATGTTTGGAATGGAAAGGGTCCATAATTTTTTAAGAAGTAAATCCTTATCTTGGGGCATTGTGTTGGTTAATTTCCATGTTCTCAAAAGATAATACAATGAACTCTGTGATAACTATTCACTCAATGACCCTTTTTCCCGCACAAATAACAACTTCCCATCCATTTGATATATTCATCAACTTTCTTCACGCCTTCTTATTAACATGTTGGAAGCTGAATCTTATTTCCTATATGTTCCTTACCATGAATGTACATATTTATCTTATTCAACCTGTTAGAAATATCCTAAAAGATAAAATTGTTAATAATATACCATGACAGTTGATTCAGTATAATCATAATATCTTTTTATCCTCTAATCATCCCATTTGACTGCTCATCAGAAAATATTCCATCACTATCAACATTAATCCAATTCCTTCTGGCTCTTTCCATTGACTAAAACCAGAAGAATAGTGTGAGAAATACTTATCATAGCAGAAAACAACATAGTCATCAAAATAATTTCTTATAATATGTCTAAATCATGACACCTTACATAATATATGGAACCATAGGTTTCTCTTTGGTTATTCATAGCTAACTTCTATCTAAATCCTTCATGATGGTTTGTGAAGAGTTTGTGAATTCCCAAAGAATACCCCTAGAAGTGTCAAACTAGGTGTGCAGTAAGGCCCATTATTGTGCACCAGATTACCTGGAGTCAAGATCGGAACATCTTGTCAGAGTTGTTACCCCTAGGTACATCTATGCTAGAGACACATCCACTTGTAGTATCTTGAGTGGGATTTATTTCATGGAAAACACTCACTCTATCCTTTACCAAAATTCCAATACATTTTCCTAAATGTTAACTCATCATTATACTTATCCTTAAAGATATTCCTATAAAAATCCTTAAAAATAAATATAGGGATCTCACTAAGCTATTCTCATCCCAGTTTCTAAACGATGAATAAACTTTTTATTTGATACCAACTGTATTGATCATCACTTTACAAACATTACATTACATAACTTTTGTAGAATACATAAACATTATACAAATAGACATGAGAATACCAAACTAGTCTAGTTCATTTCAAAACATGAAAACATGAAAAATGGTATATAAATGAGTTACATTATCTCCCAATAGGTTCTCCTTGACTAGCACCCTTCTTAGACACATCAAACATAATACAAATCATCATAACATGGGAAAGGAAACATAAAAATAGGTGAGATCAAATGATCAATAAGGGTAAAAATGGAAGTCATGTAAGCATAAACATGAACACAAGGGTATGAGAACATGATCATGAAAATATAAGATCATACCCACCATATAAAAGATCATATACATCAATAATGGAATAAATCTTGGTAGTTCATAAGATATTAATGAAAAGGAACACTATAGGAAAACATCCCTATACCCACGGTTTCATGAACTGTGGGCTCCTGAGGCGTCGGAATTTCCCTATAACCACTAAAATTTCATATTACCCACGTTTCTAGTAAACCTTATGTATACCTCTATAACCACGGTTTACAGAACCGTGGGTATACATTTTTAAAGCACAAATTATATACCCACAATTAAGTAAAATATGGGTATAGATAGTTTTCTTCACATAAGACATACCCATGATTTGTTAAAACTTGTGTCTAGATAGTTTTGTAGAATCATCTATACCTACGATTTAATGAACCATGGGTAGATATGGTTTTCCAGGAAATAGCAGTTGCCCACCTTGGTTTCACCTTCCTCCTGCAAACCAAAATGAAAACCACTCTGAAATAATGGAAATGTTCTTATCAGAAACAGTGGAACCACTGTGAAACAACACACCACTCCCCCCTTTGAAACCCCCACTCTCCCCCTGGATAGAACCCCCTTTCACCTACTCCCCCTAGACACCCCCCCTGGACACCCCCTGTGTAATGACCCGAAATTTTGAATAAGTATTGTTTCCTAATTTTTGTGTGTTATTTTATTTTTATACTCAACAAAACTATTTCATTTGATAACATGAGTATAATTAAAATGAGACCGTTGGGTTTTGAATGTTATATGACCATTGGTCAATATGACCGCTGGAACTAAACGTTTTTCTTACTGTCTCTAAATACAAGTGATCTTGGTTAATTAATACAGAAAGAAGATTTGATGGCCTCATCCAGTAGTCTCAGGCCAATCAAAGCCCATCTAACGGAACTTAGGAAGGAGGTAGCACCACTGGGCTTTGCTCTGGACCAATCCCAAGCCGAAATTCATCGTGTGAAGTAAGAACGGAATCTCCTTCGTGAGAAGTTCAAACTGATATAAATTACTACTCGTGCAATGTTGGTTGAGCCGCCCTCAGATTCTCTCACCATATCACACCTTACACTTAGGTCCAATGCTGGGGTTACAAGGGGATTTGTAAGGAGACCATAACTTCCTTGTGTAATCCATTGATTTAAATAAAAATTGTGACTTCTTCTTGTGATGAAGTTTGTGAATTTTCAAATGTCCGGATAAATATAACATACATATTTTTGATGAATTCTAGAAGAATAATATCTGAAAATATTTATGTAAACCTTAGATAACTAATTAGGTGTAATGATTTTCAAAAAATGGTCTTCTACAATTATGTTCAGTACGAAATTTAGAGTCTAATAAGATCACCTTAATTTTTTATGAATAGTAAATTATGAATAGTGATTTTATGCTTAGGATTAGTAATGTGACCAAATTTATTAGTAATCTCACTTAAAGAAAGTACTAATATAATCTAGGCACCTTGATTAAGTAATGTGATTCAATAAAATTTGTAAATAACTGTTTCATTAATTATTTGTCAAGTATTAGTTTTTTCAGGTGAATAGTGTTTTTTAATTAAAAATTAAATTAAATATATTTAGAAAATTATTTTTATAAAATGGATTTCATTTTTGAACTCAAAGCATCGATATTATGTTAAGGTAATTTTTGGGAATTTTTCTGAAAAAAATGAATTTTCGGTGAATAGTGTATTTATTTAAAAATTAAATTAAAAATATTTAAAAAATTATTTTTATAAAATGGAGTTCATTTTTGAAATTATAGCATTGATATTTGGTTAAGGTAAAATTTTGGGATTTTTCTGAGAACGTTGAATTTTCAGTGAATAGTAAAAATACAGTTTTAGGGTTTCGATATGTTTAATGACATCATAATTGTGTCATAATGATTTCATGAGATATTTTAAGGTTTGGCCGACCAAAGATTATGAATTATTGTATGGGGGCCCCATGTGGCCTAACTCCATGGGAAATACCATGGGGGAGCCCATGGTTTTGAGAAAACCACTTGTGAGGTGTCCCTTGGCCATTAATGTCTTGTCCCCTCACTTTCCATATAAATACCCACCCTTCCCTACATTAGTTTTCACTCCCAACTCTCCCCCAAGGAGTATTTGGTCTCATTACCTCCCAAAGAGTCCTCCCAAGGTGCCCCAAGCCCTCAATGTCCCAACCTTTGAGTTTTAAGAGTTACGTTTAAGGTAAGGGATCCTACCTCTCCCTTTCTTTTCAAGTAATCTCTTTTTTGTCATTTCTTTTACGCTCCATGATCATATGTTGGAGGATGTTATTTTATATTCCTATTACTCCCTTTTCATTTTTATATTATTAGATACCCCCTCTTACTCTCATCAATTCATATTTGTTGAAGTTTAAGTGGCGCCGTTAGGCTGTCGAATTTTTAAGGAATTCGTTCACCTTTCTCATTTTTCAATGTTCTACTTTCATGTCAAGTCTTACAAGTTCTTTTTTATTATGTTAGGGTATGATATCTATATCTATCATACTGATATTTTATTTTAATATTATGAGAGACCCTATTTTATCTTGTCAATTCATTTTTTTTGAAGTTTAAGTGGCGCTGTTAGGCTACCATATTTTTAAGCGATTCATTCACCTTTCTCGTTTTTTCAAAGTTCTACTTTCATGTAAAGTCTATCAAGTTCCGTTTTATTATTTTGGGGTATGATATCTATATCTATCATACTTATATTTTATGTTCATATGATGAGAGACCCTATTTTATCTCTTCAATTCATATTTTGATGTTTTAAGTGGTGCCATTAGGCTGTCGAATTTTGAAGGGATTCCTTCACCCTTTTCATTTTTCAAAGTTATACTCTCATGTCAAGTATTTCAAGTTCCTTTTTATTATGTTGGGGTATGATCTCTATACATATCATACTGATATTTTATGTTCAAATGATTAGAGACCCTATTTTATCTCGTCAATTCATATTTTGAGTTTTTAAGTGGCGCCGTTAGGCTGCCGAATTTTCATAAGGGGAATCTTATTTTTTTTCTTCCTTCCATGTGTTTTTCATTTCATATGGTATGTCTTTAAAATTTCATTACCATGTACTTATATCCAGTATATTCTGTCCCTCTATTGTTCCTTGGATCATTTATTAATGGGTGACCTATGTCCCCTCTCTTTTCAATGTTTTCTAAGACCCCAAAACATAGTCGTTATGCTCTGTCTCAAATGTCTCTCTCTTATTCTCAAATTATTTTATTTTATTAAGTGAATACTAAAATTTCTTCCTTCTAAAGGGGTATTCACATATATACCAAAATTTTCTATATTAAATTCTGGTATTTACATACATGAGACCCGCTTTCCTTTTCCGTGGGTTTAAAGTGACATAAAGATCATGTCTTTAAAGTAGTTTTTTAAACGTTATGATTATGAAATGAAATCCATTTTTTTATGCTATATGGGTTGTTTATGAAATGATTGATTATGATATATTTTGCTCACATGATAATAAATACAAATTAAGGGTGTGCCCTGATAGCACTCCAATGCATTGGGTAAAGACTTAATCTCTAGAGATGACCATGTTGACCGATACCTTGGTGAATAAACTTGGTAATTTTTAATGACACCTTGGGGATGGACCTTGGTGAATCGTAATTGATTGTCTATGTTAAATTTTGTAGCCACATCTTAAAGTTATGAAACATGTTATTTTTATTGTGATATGCCTCATGATCTCTTTCTCATGACTTAAAGTTACTTTTCATGACTTTTGATGTATCTCAAGTTCTCATGTAAAATGTTTCCCTTGTTTCCCTTACTGGGCCTTTTCCTCACCCTTTCCTTTGATGTATGCTCCCAGGTTATGAGATGTTGTAATGAACATAGGATGAACAAATGAAGAAGCATTTCAAGTGTTTAAGAAGAATGTTTTTTTCTCATGTAATAAGTTCCTGGTTTCCAAGACTCTAAATCTTAAAGATCCTCGGTTTTGTATAATGTAATGAAAGTTTATGTGATAAAAAGGCAGGATGCTATTGTTGGTATCAAACGATGGTTTAGTTATTTTTGGAAATTAGGATATGAAAACATTATGACTAAGCCTATAGAAAAGTTTAAATATAGGAAATATTTCTAGTATTTTGGTGAGTATTGAGTAAGGGGTTGCCAAGAAAATACATCCCTGTCTGGATACAAGCAGGTAGAGGTGGCTCTGGAACAGATGTACATAGGGGTAAAACCTGAAAACACCGCTTTGAGATAGACTCGAACGGGAACTGGTACACGACAATGGGCCTTGCTGCACTCTTGGTTACGAAACTCCCAGGGGATATGCTTTGGTAGATTCATAAGCTTATTATAAACCATTATTAAAGGAACAAAGATAAAATAAAATAAAGAATAAAATAATAATATATGATCATGGATAAACTAGATTGGAACCTAGGAGATCACAAGTTAGGGTATAGTTTTCTTCTAAAAGTTATCCTTCTATGCTTGAAGTTCCTCTTTCATGATTATTGGCTAAGTATTTAATCCCCTAATTGAACTTTCTTTTCTTAGTTAATGGCGAGAAATGGAAGAACATGTCCCAACAACCAATGTGATCGGAAATGTGATGATTTCCATATTAACATGACAGAGATGATTAGGGGATTAAAAGATGATTATTATTTTGGAAGATGTTCACTATTTTGGGAACCCTATTTGATCGAGGTAAATAGATTACTACAGTATTTTCTTTGAGGAGTAAAGGTTGACTTATATTTTGAGGAATAAATGAATTTAAGGTGTACTTCTAGTAATATAGGTTACTTATGGAACTGATTAACCTATCTTGGGGAAAATATGTTTAGCTTAGCTACTTTTGTTATAAGATGTTAGGAGTGGTTGATGTTGTTTGGAGATGAACGATGATGTTTATTTTGGAAGACTATGTTATCAAATCCTTCTTGTATTTGGGTTTCAATATTAGTTTGGTTTATTTTGAGGAATTTTTAGGATAGTTATTTATGGAATGGTCTATGAATAACTTTGGGTAGTACCGTGGAATTTTGAAGATTTAAAGAAGTTTCCCTTCCTATGGGATTCTTTCTTTTTGAAGAGTTGTTTTATCGTACCCTTTCTATTTTTGGGATAATAGAAGAAATAGATAGTTAATCTTTGGTGGATTATGTGATTCTCTAGAAGATGATTCTTGTGATTTGATGAGACCAAGTAGTTTTGAATGCTCATCATTTGGAAAAAAGATTAGTTTTGGTAGAGACTTATTAAAGGATGAAACACTACTTGAAGGTAGGTATATTTCCCTGTGTTTTAGTCTATGTAGTAAATGAATTCCTCAAAACTATGAAAAGGAACGTAAAATAAAAATGTTTTCTGTTAACGTTTCCTACTGGGAGATAAAATACCGTTTAACGCATCATAATTTTGTGATTTTCTTGTTGTTAAATTTCTCCTAATCATGTTTTCTATCACTCTCCCTCAGAACACGACCCTTTATTTTCTCCTCCATGTCCATGTTTTCCTACATGGAATCCTAAAATGGGTTAACTCGGGTGACCTTTGTACTTCCTTTTCTTTCTTTTAAAGTAATAGTGTTACTGACTCTTTTTCCGATGTGGGACTTTCAATAAAATTTCCAAACCCAATATTAAAAATTACGAGGATGCAATTTCTTAAGGGGGGAAGATTGTAACGACCCGAAATATTGAATAAATCTTGTTTCCTAATTTTTGGTGTCATTTTATTTTTATACTCAACAAAACAGTTTCATTTGATAACATGATTATAATTAAAATGAGACCGTTGGGTTTTGACTGTTATATGACCATTGGTCAATATGACCGCTGGAACTAAACGTTTCGATTACTGTCTCTAAATACAAGTGATCTTGGTTAATTAATATAGAAAGAATATTTGATGGCCTCATCGAGTAGTCTTGGGCCAATCGAATCCCATCTAACAGAACTTGGGAAGGAGGTAGCACCACTGGGCTTTGCTCTGGACCAAACCCAAGCTGAACTTCATCGTGTGAAGCTAGAACGGAATCGCCTTTGCGAGAAGATCAAACTGATAGAAATTACTACTCGTGCAATGTTGGCTGAGCCGCCCTTAGATTCTCTCACCATAGAACACCTTAGACTTAAGTCCTATGCGGGGGTTATAAGGGGCTATGTAAGGAGACTATAACTGCATTGTGTAATCCTTTGATTTAAATAAAAATTGTGATTTCTTCTTGTGATGAAGTTTGTGAATTTTCAAATGTCCGGATAAATATAGTATGCATATTTTTTATGAATTCTAGAAAAAGATTATTTGAAAATATTTATGTAAACCTTAGATAACTAATTATGTGTAATGATTTTCAACAAATGGTCTTCTACAATTATGTTCAGTATGAAATTTAGAGTCTAATAAGATCAACTTATCTTTTGATGAATATTAAATTATGAATAGTGATTTTATGCTTAGGATTAGTAATGTTACCAAATGGATTAGTAATATCACTTAAAGAAAGTATTAATATAATCTAGGCACCTTGATTAAGTAATGTGATTCAATAAAATAGGTAAATAACTGTTTCATTAATTATTAGTCAAGTATTAGTTTTTTCGAGTGAATAGTGTTTTTAATTAAAAATTAAATTAAAAATATTTAGAAAAATATTTTTATAAAATGGATTTCATTTTTGAACTCAGAGCATCGATATTATGTTAAGGTAATTTTTGGGGATTTTTCTGAAAAAAATGAATTTTCAGTGAATAGTGTATTTATTTAAAAATTAAATTAAAAATATTTAGAAAATTGTTTTTATAAAATGGAGTTCATTTTTGAAATCAGAGCATTGATATTTGGTTAAGGTAAATAACTATTTCTACCCCTACCTCGGCTCTCTTTTCTGTCCCGTGCCCATCGCGGTATGTAAAATTTCTCTTCCGCCTCCCGCAACATCGCCCGACGAGGAACCTGTCTCGTGCCCTATCGATCCCTCTCTAGCAAATTGAACACCCCATGCTACATCGCCACCCTCATATACACCATCTTTCCGCCGCCGACCTCCACCAGATTTCTACTGAGTTCTCGCCGATTTAGGGTTCTCCAGATTTGGGTCAGGGGAAGAACATTTCGGAACTAGGGTTGCAGTTATCAGCGCAGTCGGTCGATACCTACCTCTCAGGAAACCTGCATCTCATTGTTCTCAGACATCGTCTTCCTCCTCCCCGATTTAGGGTTCTGCAGATTTGGTTCGGGGTAACTATATTTCTGACCTAGGGTAGCGGCTTTCTGCGCACGAGGTCGTTACCTAACTCCCGGATATCCTGCATATCGTCGTTCTCAGACATCGTTTCCCTCCTTGAACAGGTATCAGCATACACCTTCATTGATCTTGAAGTCGGCCTCGAATTTCCAACCTTCCAGACTAAGTCGCGGTACCCTGTGAAGCATACAGATCATCCTTGAGGTAATCGATCGACAACATACTATGCATATTTAAATTTCACTCTGCTATTCCAGGAATTGGTTGTATTTACATTTCACTGCAACTGTGTATCCAATCGCCACAGCTTTCAAGCCATTTGAATCCACAGTCACTTCATCTTCTCACTACAAGTAATAAAGTATAATCGTACTAGATAAAGTAAATCCTTTCAACTGCATGACTGGATCTACTTATCCGATTAAACAGTTTTCATTCACTTAGCTTTAGTTATTCATTGTTAAACTGTATGAAGTTCCAAGAAGAACTTTTTCAGTTAACATTTCTGTTTACCATGTTCATATCCACATGCATGTTTATTTATCTTATTTTACAAGACCATTTATGAGAAAATAAAGTTCTACTATCGTTATATGTTAGAGTTTCTTGTACAGTTTTTTCAACTTCATTGTCGATATCCATGTGGACATCCACATACATATATTGTTTACTAATATTACAATAACTGAATCAAACGTAAATGTATACTACAGTTTGTTACAGACTATTACATCTGCTCATTTAGTATGTCAAATTTTTTAACAAAGCATTGTACTCTTGCGTTATACGGTCTCACTGCACACCTTGACTATAACCTATAAAGAAAAAACAAACAAACATGAATTCTCCATCGAACTCTAGAGAGACAAGGTTGCAACGGAGGCAAGTTATGAAGGAACGATAGGAAGTTTGTCAGTTCTATACTCTATACCCTTGGAAATGTTTTTTTTACTACCCTCTATTCATTAGTTTCAATAAATATACTTGATTTATGATCAGTGCTGCAAAATAGTTGAAACGATTCAATGAAATCAACCAATTACTCTACTACTCCATCAAGTAAACCAATGTCAACAGCTGACATCACACGTGGGATCACACGGATGCCACTATCATCTCTATGTATCAACAGTTAGTTCCGTTTACATTATGCATTACAGACTTTGCGATGTATCAAACTACATAACAAATTACTGGTATGCACCTTACTGAATTGCTTTTATTACAGTCCCTCAAATGTTGTCTCCTCGGTCGAATACAAACTTGAACAGCCCGTCAAACTGTACAGATGCACGGTTACAACGCAGACTTCTTATGATGGAGCGACAAAAATATTGTGATTTTTGTAATACCGTCACTTTTAATTGTTCAATTAATTTACATTTAGTTATTATAAATTGACCTTAAATTTACAACAACAACAGTGTCTACATGTACTGGAAACTCAACTATGGAAGCTGGTTCTCTGTTTCAAACTCCAAACAGTGAACCTCTACCAAAAAATATATTCACCAGTGATATGACACAAATTCCTTTATCACCACTCTGTAACAATGTTTTGTTCTATTTAAATTTTCATGTATTCCCCATTGAACTGTACAATTTATTTCACAGTAAGAAGGATTTTTACTAATAAACTGCTTCTCTGTCGACAGTAGCTGAAACATCTACAGCTCGGACAACGTTGTCTGCTAGATCTAACAAAAGAAAACAACGACCAGGAGTACTGAATATTACTCCACTACCTTTCGGTAAATATGATAAGATGTTTATTTCATTCCCACATGTTATGTGGTGCCGTATCTTCATTTCACTTACAATATGTTGGCTGTCATTTTGCCTAGCTTTAGCGGATATAGACAATACTCCCTCCAAATCATCATCTGTGACCTCGATGCAGTAAGAAACAGTACTGTTTGTACACATTACCATCAGATGAACTTGCACTTATATTTCTTCTGCTTCCCTGTACAATCAAATGCAACTTAACTCCTATCGATGGAAACTACAATATAATATCCATTGTAGGTATGTTGTATGCTATATGTTGAGACACACACACATATTACACACACAAGATCTTCTATTTTAACCAAAAACAAATTACACACACAAACTCTGTTTACACAAAAAAAAACAGAATAATCACACGAACTCTTCATGCACATAATGATTATTCACATAGCTGCACAAATGAAGTTTTATATAGATTACATGCTGTATGATTATAGAAAAATAATTCAGATTTCAGCTATTTCTGTACAGTATAAAAAAACTGATGACTAACCATTTATAGAAAAATAAATGCATTACACAACATAACCTATATCTTTATACATATATTATGACATGTTATTTGATTTTACAATAACTATTCGAAAACATATAAATCCAATGTGATCTAAATTTCTATACAAATTTTCCACATGCTCTACTCTGTATAGTATTGAGTTGTTTTCATTAGGTACTGTTCGACAATCAACTTTCCGAGAAACAATGATATCAAATATCATCGACGATCGAGAAAACATAAATAAGAATAGTAATGCTGAAGAAAACTGCAGAGCTAATTTACTGTACACACTTATCCTCTAACATTATTGTGCACTGTATTTTTTAAGCAAGCCCGGTATCACATAGCGCTTCCTGCTGCAGGAGAGTCAGTGGAAGAATACAATATTGAGAATACGAGTTTGGGTTCATACTAAACAAGCATTAATAGTTCCTTAATACAATATCATTCTCTCTTTTACTAACTATATTTTTGAAATAAATCTTTCTGCATTTCTGTTATGTACATTCAGGTTATTATGATATTGGAGACCCTACTAAGGTCTGCCAATATTGTCACTCTTTTTTTTGGATTGATGAGAGAAACAAGAAATTCAGCAATAGACAAAACCAACGCTCCTCTCTATGTTGCTCAATGGGAAAGGTTGCATTGGACTTACTACCTGAATGTCCTGAAAACCTTAGGATGTTGGTGTTCAATCCAACATCTGCTGAAGCCCGATTATTCCAAGACCACATGCATATTTACAATGCAATGTTTGCATTCACATCAATGGGTGGGAAGGTAGATATGTCATTCAATAAAGGTCGAGCTCTATGTATATTCATATTACATGGACAAAACTACCATCGCATTGGTAGTTTATGTCCGCCTGATGGCCAACTGCCAAGGTTCGCACAAATTTACATGTATGATACTACACATGAATGTCAAAATAGAATTCGCAGTATGAGGTATCATTTAATTCAATGCATTCTGATAAGTTTATAAAATCTTCACCTTTTTATGCAAAAATTAGTAATTTATCCAGCTTTGACGACACCAATTGTCAATCTGTTATTAATTGCAATACTGTTGAAAACCTAAAACATTTGCTTCATCAATCCAATGCTCTGGAACGAGAATTTATAAGTGCAAAAGAGGTTCTTAGCCGTCAGGAGGTTCCAACTGTAAAGCTACGGTTGCTAAAAAGAAGAGAAACAAACTGTGCCACATATAATCTTCCAAATACATCTGATATTGTGATGCTGATTGTCGGTGACATTGAGGATCTCAACCATGAACGGGATATCATCATTCAAACCAAAAATGGAGATTTACAGCGAATCGATGAGCTTCACCCAGTGTATCTTCCATTGCTGTATCCTTTGATTTACTTTGGTGGCCAGGATGGATATTGCGACAATGTATTGCATCATGCTACTCAATTCACGAAAAGTACTACACTTAGAAAGGTAACAATGAGAGAGTACTTTCCATTCCACTTGCAATTTCGTGAAAATGAAGCATCGATCTTACTACATTCCAGAAGATTACTAAAACAGTTTACTGTTGATGCTAATATGATGATTGAGTCTCAAAGACTATCATTCATGCGCTTCAATCAGAATAAATTGAGGGTCGAACTATACAATGGGTTACAGGATGCACTACTTCGAGGAGATCGTGAAGGGACATCCTGCGGAAAGCATATTGTGTTACCTTCTACATTTATGGGCGGTTCAAGGTATATGATTCATAATTAACAAGATGCTATCTCAATATGTAATTGGGCAGGATATCCAGATCTATTTTTAACATTTACATGTAACCCGATGTGGCCTGAAATAACTCGATTTATTAGACGTCGCAATCTTCGTCCACCAGATTGCCCGAAAATATTATCTCGGGTTTTCAATATTAAGGTTGAACGTTTACTAAAATATTTACGCCAAAATTGTTTATTTGGGAAGTCACGTGCAGGTTAGTTTTTATGAACTCAATATCCTTTATTTTCAATTCCTTATTCTATAATCTATCATCTAACATTAACAATTAAACTATTTTTATCTCTTTTAGTTGTTCGAACGGTGGAGTTTCAAAAACGTGGTTTGCCTCATGTGCACGTCCTACTATTTCTATGTCATGAAAGCAAACTTCATAGTCCAACAGATGTCAACAAGATTGTATGTGCTGAAATTCCCAATAATTGTGCCTACCCAAGACTACATGAAGCTGTAAATAATTTTATGATCCATGGCCCTTGCAGTGCTGCCAACCGTACTTCTCCCTGTATGAGAAATGATAAATGTTCCAAATTATTTCCAAAGAAATTTGTGGGACATACCACTGTTGATGATGATGGTTACGTGGCCTATCGCAGAAGGGATGATGGAAGAACAATTCTAAAAAATGGAGTCCCTTTAGATAATCGGTTTGTTGTGCCATACAGTCATGTGTTGTTGTTAAAGTATCAAGCACATATCAATATTGAAGTATGCAATCAGGCAGCCTCCATCAAATATCTTTTTAAGTATATTAACAAGGGAAATGATCAGGTAACAGCATCACTCTATGAGAGCAGCAATAAAGATTTATCAGAGAAAGACGTAGATGAAATAAAAATGTATTATGATTGTCGGTACATATCTCCTTGTGAGGCCTCTTGGAGAATATTTTCTTATGATATCCATTACAGATATCCACCGGTTGAGAGGTTAGCTTTCCATTTACCCGGACAACATTCTGTGACCTTCAAAGATAATGATAGTATTGGAGATGTATTAAATCATACAAACATATCTGAAACGATGGTCACGTCTTGGTTTCAAGAAAATATTATGTACCTGGAGGGCAGATCTCTAACATTTGTAGAATTCCCTACGAGATTTGTTTACCACTCAAATGACAAGACATGGCATCTCAAAAAGCAGGGTTTTTCTATTAGCAGACTATACTATGTTCCTCCAACAACTGGGGAACTATTTTACTTGCAGATACTTCTAACAAAAATCAAAGGTGCTAATTCATTTGAATATCTGAAGACAGTGAACAACATTACTCATAGAACATTTAGAGAGGCCTGTTATGCGTTGGGACTTCTAGCAGATGACACAGAATTTATTGAAGAAATAAAAGAGGTTTCAACATGGGGAAGGGGACGTTATGTGCGTAGGCTATTTGCAAGCATGTTATTTTCCAATAACATTTCTCGTCCAGACATTGTTTGGAAACAAACCTCCCACATCCTAGCTGAAGATATATTACACTCTGAAAGACAAAGGCTACAAGTGCAAGGTGCAATTATGTTTCTCATCTTATATTTTATAACATGTTTCTGTTGATTAATTTCATATTTCAAATTTCCATTATGTTCTTGACAGTTGTATTAATATAGTATTGACATTACTATTGAATTAAAAACAGTGAATATATAGAAATTAAATGATTCTTATTGACTTCCATGTAGTTAAGGAGGGTCTTAAAGAAATGTGTCATCTTATCATGTAACTACAGATATTTAAACAACTATTCAGTCTGAAATGACAGGAAAAAAAATTCGTTTAAATCCAATTGGCTATTTAAAAAACATTTCTGCCTCACATGACAGAAAACATAACAAAACCTGCATCCATGTGATGTTATTTATTCATTGAATGCATAAACAGAATAGTTATTCATTGCTTCTGATATTTTAATATTTTTTTCCAGTTTTATAATTACATTAACAGCTTTCTTCCAGAAATCATATGGATAGTTCCATAAATCAAAAGCTAATTATTGGCAGCCGTGTAGTTAGGGAGGATCTTAAATAAAGGTTTGATCCTTTCAAGTAAGTATAGTTATTTAAACATCAGTTCAGCCTCGAAGGACATTAAACATAACTAATTTAAATCCAAAGGGATTTTTTAAATAACAATTCAGACTCACATAACATTAAATACAGAGTTGCACAAGTATACTATCAATCAACTTTTAGCAGGCATGCCTAATACATTGTTTAGTCTAAATAATAAATTCTCTCACACGCAATATGTTCTATTGTTTCATTTAATATTATTTAACTGATTCAATGCATGTGGTTTTTGTTTTCACTACTCCGAAACAATGTACCTCATTCTTCTAGATTTGACACTCACAGAAGATAAAATACATATGCATGCTCTGATGGAAATAGAACAGATTGTACGATCCAACGGAACATCTCTTCGATTTTATCCACCCATGCCAGTTCCAGATTCTGCAATTCATACTCATTCGAATCATTTAGTTGCAGAAGAACTAAATTACAATACAGATGTCCTATGAAGAGAGTACAGAACATTACATACTATGATAACTATTGAACAGAAAGCCGTAATGGATGTCATTTTGTCTTCATTATCTACAAATACTGGAGGATTCTTCTTCTTGCACGGATATGGAGGCATAGGTAAAACATTCATTTGGAATATTTTAACATCATTTCTTTGATCTTTGGGTTCTATTGTACTTGCGGTTTCCTCAAGTGGAATTGCATCATTACTGCTGCCTGGTGGCCACATGGCACATTCTAAATTTCGTATTCCAATCACCATTACTGAGCAATCAGTTTGCAATAGTCAGCAAGGGAGTGATGTATCTAAACTACTACACTCTAAAAAACTGATCATTTGGGATGAAGCTTCTATGGTTCATAAATACTGCTTTGAGTCCCTAGACCGTACTCTTAGGGATATTATGAGAGAAAAAAAATTATAATGCAATGAATTTGCCATTCGGTGGTCTAACAGTGGTATTGGGTGGAGATTTCATACAAATATTGCCTGTAATACCAGGTGGGGGCAGAAATGAAATTGTCTTTGCAAGTATAAAATCGTCGTATCTTTGGCAGTACTGTAAGGTCTTAGCTCTTACAAAGAATATGAGATTGCTTTCATCTACATCCATCGATGAATCCAATCAGATACGTGAATTCGCTAAATGGACTTTGGATATTGGTGAAGGACGTGTTGGAGAACCTAATGACGGTGAAGTGCTCTTCGAAATTCCTTCATCATATCTTCTTTACTACACAGGAAATCCTATGGTTGAAATTTTTGAGCATACTTATCCTAATTTCAGTGACAAATACAGTGATCTATTCTATTTGAAAGAGCGTTCAATTCTAGCTCCAACCCGTGATGTTGTTCAAGAAGTAAATGATTACATGTTGTCTCTTACTAATTCTGAACATAAAGACTACTTCTGCTCTGATTCAGTCTGCAATGCAAGTTTTGATACAGATAGGGCAGAAAACATATATACCTCTGAGATGTTAAATGGCATAAACATCTCTGGATTGGCTACCCATAAAATTACTTTAAAGATTGGAGTTCCCATTATGTTATTAAGAAATTTTGATCAATCTATTGGTTTATGTAATGGTACTCGTATGATTGTTACACACTTAGGGGACCATGTCATTGGGGAAAAAATTTTGACTGGCTGTCATTCGGGAAATTCAGCATTCATTCCAAGACTAACTATGACACACTCTGATCTCAGATGGCCTTTCAAATTACAAAGAAGACAATATCCTTTGACAGTTTCTTATGCAATGACTATTAATAAAAGTTAAGGACAATCATTGTCTTCTGTTGGTTTATTTCTCCGCAAACCTGTGTTCTCTCACGGTCAGTTATATGTTGCGGTTTCTAGGGTCACATCAGTTACAGGTTTGAAAATTGTTGTTGATGATAATAGTAACACATCATCTCATTACACACATAATATTGTGTACAAAGAAATATTTTAAAACCTCTATTAGGTACTACTTTCAACTTGCACATCAGTTTAATTACTAATGTTTCAGACTGCAATATGTAATTCCTAAAGTTTGTAACTTCTCAGTATACTATCTTTTTCAGAACTAATCATATTTGTACACAGTCAAAACAAGATGTCCAGATCAATTACCCCGTTGAATGAGATTACAATTGAGGATAACGAAACACTACGGATTGAGGTGCGTGTTTTGAACATGTGGTGCAATTCGTCGCCAAAATACAATAATGATGTTGTGGCTATCAATCTAATACATTCCGATAAAGAGGTCAGTTTACATTTCGTGATTGCTATTTGTTTATTTCTCCCTATTATCCTGTTTTGATTAATACAATTGTCAATACGTCTAAAATATCTTTTTTTCCTTGCACATTTCTATTTTTATTGTATTCTCCTATCTATTAACATTTTATGTCTAGGGAATAAAAATTCAGTGTACAATCAATAGTCGCCAACTTATCTCTAAGTTCAAAAAACTATTGCATGAGGGGCGATGCTATATGATACAAAACTTCCAGATATCTTCAAACCAAGGCATTTACTTGGGATCTAGACAGGCCTGTAGACTACTATTCACGACGACAACATATGTTCGTCCATGTGATGCATAAATACCTCTTTTCAGTTTTGATTTCACTTCATATGATGATATTATTCAATTGAACATTCCAGAAGAACAATTGATAGGTACATTCCTCTTTCTAGAAAATTAAATATATTTAATATTATAGAATTTTATACTTCCTCTATATTATTACCTATTAAAGCCTCTTTTTGACATGTATCTTATAGAAATTATTGGACTTCTTCGATACACAAAAAATGGTGAAAGATTTGGGTGCATCCAATCGCAGGATGCAAATTACTCTTGAGGATGACAGGTCATTAATTTTTTATATTTATATTATTTGACTGCTTAAAATTTATATGTACTCATATTGTTACTCAATTTTCATACAGAGGTTTGCAACTAACATGTAGTTTCTAGGGGGACTACATAAATTAATTGATTGATTACTTAGAAAAGACCAAGGAGGGGTCTACCATTATGATATTACAACTCGTCCCGGTGAAGCGGTTGAGCAGTATGGTTTCTGTCTGTTTAGTTTCAATTTGCAATTTGTAAATATTTCCTAAAATATGTTGCATGTCCACCTGACTCTCTAATGAAGTGTTCTTTGACTTAAAACTCCTTTTAACCTCTGTTATTGTCACAACTTCTGTGAATGCAACAAAAATACTTTACAATCTACAAATTCCAGAAGTAGAAAATTTCAGAAACAGGTAACAATCTACATACTTTGTGTTTTGTATATTTCAAACTTTTTACATTGTGCATCCCAAAATTAAGTCAGAAATATGCTTATTTTTTATTTTAATGACCCAGTAAATATTTACCAGGTTTGGGGTGTCAATAACATCACAGTTACCAACCCCAACAACTAATGTCAACCCCACTACAGAGGTCTTGTATTGGAATAACAAAAAAACAATTACAGAGGTGAAAAGCTCTCTCGAGGGAACAATAAGACAATTATAATCATAAATACAATACACTGTTTTATGGACTGTTTACATCTGTCCTTTACTAATGTGTTTATTATTATGTACAAACTCTTCTGCAGCCTACACGGTGCTTAATAGCAGCAATGATAATAAAAATTCAAAGTACTAACAGCTGGTTTTTTGATTCCTATAACTCCTGCATGAAGAAAATACATGTTTTAAACGACAAAAAATGGTGCCACAACTGTAAATTATCTCCCAGCAGCACTACTCCCAGGTTTCAAATCTTATTTTAAAGTACTTTTGTTCATCAGTTTTCCTTCAAAAATATAATGCAAAATACTCTATATCGACAACTTTGTAACCAAAATATTTAATCCAATAGATTCATAGTGCAACTAATGGTTAATGATGCGACATACTTGTGTTCAGTTGTTTTATTTGACAGACAAGTCATCCAATTCGTACATAAAATAGCTCCAGAGTTAAGAGCTGCAATGATACAGGTATAACCAAATTATTGTATGACATGAATATCTGTTTCCATTACATATTCTAACACTGATTATCGTTTCTAATTTAGGCCGATGATGAGTATGGTTTTCCTATGGAATTAGATATTTTCAAATCAAAGAAAGTGCTATTATCAATTGATGTAACAAATTATAATATTCAAAATCGTCATCGTTCGTTTGAACAGAATAGCTTCATAGTGTTGTATATCAGTGATAATGATTACTACATCACCAGTTTTAATAACATCCTCGAACAATATCAGGTAATACAATACAGTTATTCATACCTTTCATGAATAAGTATCTGTTACGGAATTTGACACTCAGTCATTACTTTGCTGTATAGGGATAGCAAACCAGTGGGTACACACTTGTCAGTACTGGAATTGAATATATCAAGGTACTATATGTATCAGTTTTCCCCACTACCTAAACATAAAATTGCTTGTTGTAATTTCCATTGCAACCTTGCACAATAGGATCATCAAACATGTAGGTCTTCGCCATCAACTTCAAGCATTGCGAGTAGATATGAAGGTTGTACATCAAATATGTCATCTAAAAAGGTATGTTTCATTTCTCCTCATTTACTGTTAACTTAATTCCATTTATGTTAATATACATCCATCTTTAATAAAGAGTTTTGTTGTTTCTAATTATTTGGACATACAAGACTTTTCATATGTACCTATCTACTGTTAACTAAAACATATGTGCTTCATTGATTTCAACTAAAACAAGTAGTATCCAATTGTTCTAACTATATTCTCTATGTAGAAAAACCTGTCACATGAATTAGATATGGAGGATGTTGTGCGACAGGATGCTGAGATTTGTCGAGACAGTATCGGTACAACAAGTAATTCTACTCAAGTTGAGACGCCAATGAAGGGAAATTTGGACAATTCAAATGAGCAGTCCAACTAAGATGTTCTTCCCCAACGTCTTCCTAATATAAGTTTTTGGGTATTTATTTCTTATTTCACTCCTTTTTTGTGATATCTTCAAATGATTAAATAATGTTCCCCAACAAGTGCACCGTTAAATAAATAACAACACTATCCATTGTTGACTTCAAAATTATTTGGAGTTCAACATGACTAACTTATCTGTTCAGTTGATTAGTATGTGATTTGACAGTTTAAAAACCGGTGATCCCTCTCTGATTACAGGTAGACACCTCCAATACATGACTTCCTATCAACAATCTTTATCATATGGTCAATTTACCAGTACTGGCATTTTCACTAACAATGACCATATTTCCCATTTATTATAACAATGACCATAGTTTAATGTTCACCCTGTTTTGCTGTTTTAAAAATCAGTCAAAAGGATTGATTCTGTATGTGTTAATCAAATTGGACATTTCAATTTTTAGTGGATACTGTTCGGGGAAAGGAACTAGGGTTTTCTTACACATATTTTTCAAACATTGATAGCTTGTAAACAGAGATTACACAATGATATTATACACTGACTGTCCTCCTGAAGTTTATACAAACAAATCAAATACTGTAGTTAATACAAACAAATCGATCTATGAGTTTATACACATATTTCTCCTACAGTCACATACTACACACCATAAAAACACACTGACAGCAAGAACATATTTTAGCTAGAGTATACACAAGAAATATATTACACACACATACTCCACAGTAAATCTTATCTTTTAACCAAAAACAGATTACACACAGACTATGTTTACAAACAGAAACAGAGTCTGGTTACACACAAACTATGATTACACACAGAATCTGATTACAGACAAACTCTGAATACACACAAACTCTGATTACACACAGACTCTGATTACAAACATACTTTGATTACACTCTAACTCTGTTTACACACAGAAACAGAGTGTAAAACAGATTACACAAAAATAGATTACACACAGACTCTGTTTACACATAGAAATAGACTTTGTTTACACACACACATACATTGTTTGTTCTATGACACAAATGCACTCATAGAGTGATGCTGTTAACCGATCATTTCTGTAACAATGTACACACAGCATAGTTACACACAACATCACTCTTTGAGAGCATTTGTGTCATAGACTCTGTTTACACACAGAATCACTCTATGGTACTGTTACACACACACTCTGTGATGCTGTTACACACAGACTCTGTTTACACACAACATCACTCTATGAGAGCATTTGTGTCATAGAACAAACCATTGTTACAGAGATGTTAAATATGTTTACACACAACTGCCCTCATAAAGTATCAAGCACATTTGTGTCATAGACCATGTGAGTGTGTTTACACACACTGACTATGTTTACACACAGACTATGTTTGAAATCTGTGTAGATTACACACACTACATTTTATCTTGACACCAAAAACATATTACACACACAAAATCTTCTATTTTAACCAAAAAACAAATTACATACACATACTCTATTAACACAGAGAAACAGAATACACACACGTACTCTGCATGCACACACTGATTATTCACATAGACTGCACAAATTAAGTTTTACATAGAATACATACTGTGAGATTATAGAAAAATATTTCAGATTTCATCTTTCCCTGTAGAGTATAATAAAGATGATGACTAACCATTTACAGAAAAATAATTGCATTACACAACAGAACATGAAAATTTTTACATATATTATCACATGTCATTTGAATTTATAATAACTCTTCGAAAACATATAAATCCACTGTGGTCCAAATTTCTATACAATTTATCCACATTTTCTAATCTGTACAAGATTTTCAACCTTTTTAATACATGTTGTAAGTTTATGTATTGACTGTTAGTACTAAAATCTGATTAGTCTATAAAGTATTTCTACTGTGATCTGTTCTAAAGACTGATGTATTTTGGATATCTCATGCTACACAATTTACAATGACTTTACTACAATTTTATTATCTCTTTTTCATTCAGGAAGTGTTTCATGCAGGAAAAAGCTAAATATTTATCAAAATGCAGGATAAAGCTGGATGTTTCTCATTCTAAAAGTTTATCAAAAAGAAAGATGTTACTCATGATGGAGGAGGATAAAGATGGATGTATTTTTGTTATGCGGTTGATTCTAGATTGTGGAGGTTGCTGTTAAAAATTTTCAAAACTTCTGTTTCTCTTTCTGCAGATTGTCTACTGGTAGATGTTTTGGTGTTTTTCATGAACTCCCTTTACTTGTAATTTCTTCATCAGCTTTTTATTACTTGTTTTTCACATTTTGCCTAATTTAATACAAGCATTTTCACATATCCAAGTTTTATTATTACAATTTGTCTTCTGTTTCACTTATCTTTCACTATTTGTTCAACATTACTGTTTGATCTAACATTTAGAAATACTAATAAGTATTTAAAACAAATACCACTAATCGAATACACCGTGCAATAGCACGGGCGAGTACTAGTTTTCCTAAATGTTAACTCATTGTTATACTTGTCCTTAGAGATATTCCTATAAAAATCCTTAAAAATAAACATAGGGATCTCACTAAGCTATTCTCATCCCAGTTTCTAAAGGATGACTAAACATTTTATTTGATACCAACTGTATTGATCCTCACATTACAAACATTACATTACATAACTTTTGTAGAATACATAAACATTATACAAATAAACGTGAGAATACAAAACAAGTCTAGTGCATTTGGAAGCATGAAAACATGAAAAAAGGTATATAAATGAGCTACATTATCTCCCAATAGGTTCTCCTTGACTAGCACCCTTCTTAGACACATCAAACATAATACAAATCATCATAACATGGGGAAGGAAACATAAAAATAGGTGAGATCAAATGCTCAATAAGGGTAAAAATGGAAGACATGTAAGCATAAACATGAACACAAGGGTATGAGAACATGATCATGAAAATATAAGATCATACCCACCATATAAAAGATCATATACATCAATAATGGAATAAATATTGGTAGTTCATAAGATATTAATCAAAAGGAACACTATAGGAAAAAATCCCTATACCCACAGTTTCATGAACTGTGGGCTCCCGAGGCGTCAGAATTTCCCTATACCCACTGAAATTTCATATTACCCACGGTTCTAGTAAACCGTATGTATACCTCTATAGACACGGTTTACAGAACCGTGGGTATACATTTTTAAAGCACAAATTATATACCCACGATTAAGTAAAATATGGGTATAGATAGTTTTCTTCACAGAAGACATACCCATGATTTGTGAAACCTTGTGTCTAGATAGATTTGTAGAATCATCTATACCTACGATTTAATGAACCATGGGTAGATATGGTTTTCCAGGAAATAGCAGCTGCCCACCTTGGTTTCACCTTCCTCCTGAAAACCAAAATGAAAACCACTCTGAAATAATGGAAATGTTCTTATCAGAAACAGTGGAACCACTGTGAAACAACACACCACTCCCCCTTTTGAAACCCCCACTCTCCCCCTGGACAGAACCCCCTTTCACCTACTCCCCCTAGACTCCCCCCTGGACACCCCCTATGTAATGACCCGAAATTTTGAATAAGTATTGTTTCCTAATTTTTGTGTGTTATTTTATTTTTATACTCAACAAAACTATTTCATTTGATAACATGAGTATAATTAAAATGAGACCGTTGGGTTTTGACTGCTATATAACCATTGGTCAATATGACCGCTGGAACTAAATGTTTTGCTTACTGTCTCTAAATAGAAGTGATCTTGGTTAATTAATACAGAAAAGAGATTTGATGGCCTCATCCAGTAGTCTCGGGCCAATCGAATCCCATCTAACGGAACTTGGGAAGGAGGTAGAACCACTGGGTTTGCTCTAGACCAATACCAAGCCGAAATTCATCGTGTGAAGTTAGAACGGAATCGCCTTCATGAGAAGTTCAAACTGATATAAATTACTACTCGTGCAATGTTGGTTGAGCCACCCTCAGATTCTCTCACCTTAGCACACCTTACACTTAGGTCCAATGTTGGGGTTACAAGGGGCTATGTAAGGAGACCGTAACTTCCTTGTGTAATCCGTTGATTTAAATAAAAAGTGTGATTTCTTCTTGTGATGAAGTTTATGAATTTTCAAATGTCCGGATAAATATAGTATACATATTTTTGATAAATTCTAGAAAAATAATATCTGAAAATATTTATGTAAACCTTAGATAACTAATCATGTGTAATGATTTTCAAAAAATGGTCTTCTACAATTATGTTCAGTACAAAATTTAGAGTCTAATAAGATCATCTTAATTTTTGATGAATAGTAAATTATGAATAGTGATTTTATGCTTAGGATTAGTAATGTGACCAAATGGATTAGTAATCTCACTTAAAGATAGTACTAATATAATCTAGGCACCTTGATTAAGTAATGTGATTCAATAAAATTTGTAAATAACTGTTTCATTAATTATTTGTCAAGTATTAGTTTTTTCGGGTGAATAGTGTTTTTTAATTAAAAATTAAATTAAATATAATTAGAAAATTATTTTTATAAAATGGATTTCATTTTTGAACTCAAAGCATCGATATTATGTTAAGGTAATTTTTGGGAATTTTTCTGGAAAAAATGAATTTTCAGTGAATAGTGTATTTATTTAGAAATTAAATTAAAAATATTTTGAAAAATATTTTTATAAAATGGAGTTCATTTTTGAAATCAGAGCATTGATATTTGGTTAAGGTAAAATTTTTGGTATTTTTCTGAGAAAGTTGAATTTTCAGTGAATAGTAAAAATACAGTTTTAGGGTTTCAGTATGTTTAATGACATCATAATTGTGTCATAATGATTTAATGAGATATTTTAAGGGTTGTCCGACCAAAGATTATGAATTATTGTATGGGGGCCCATGTGGCCTAACTCTATGGGAAATACCATGGGAGAGCCCATGGTTTTGAGAAAACCACTTGTGAGGTGTTCCTTGGCCATTAATGTCTTGTCCCCTCGCTTTCCCTATAAATACCCACCCTTCCCTCCATTAGTTTTCACTCCCAGCTCTCCCCCAACGAATCTTTGGTCTCATTACCTCCCAACGAGTCCTCCCAAGGTTCCCCAAGCCCTCAATGCCCCAACCTTTGAGTTTTAAGAGTTACGTTTAAGGTAAGGGATCCTACCTCTCCCTTTCTTTTCAAGTAATCTCTTTTATGTCATTTCTTTTACGCTCCATGATCTTATGTTGGAGGATGTTATTTTATATTCCTATTACTTACCTTTTCATGTTCATATTATTAGAGACCCCCTCTTGCTCTCATTAATTCATTTTTTTTGAAGTTTAAGTGGCGCCGTTTGGCTGCCGAATTTTTAAGGAATTCGTTCACCTTTCTCATTTTTCAATGTTCTACTTTCATGTTAAGTCTTACAAGTTCTTTTTTATTATGTTAGGGTATGATATCTATATCTATCATACTGATATTTTATGTTCATATGATGAGAGACCCTATTTGATCTTGTCAATTCATTTTTGTTGAAGTTTAAGTGGCGCTGTTAGGCCTCAAAATTTTTAAGGGGTTCGTTCACCTTTCTCATTTTTGCAAAGTTCTACTTTCATGTAAATTCTTTCAAGTTACGTTTTATTATTTTGGGGTATGATCTCTATATCTATCATACTTATATTTTATGTTCATATGATTATAGACCCTATTTTATCTCTTCAATTCATATTTTGATGTTTTAAGTGGCGCCATTAGGCTGTCGAATTTTGAAGGGATTCCTTCACCCTTTTCATTTTTCAAAGTTATACTCTCATGTCAAGTCTATCAAGTTCCTTTTCATTATGTTGGGGTTTGATCTCTATATCTATCATACTGATATTTTATGTTCATATTATGAGAGACCCTATTTTATCTCGTCAATTCATATTTTGAGTTTTTAAGTGGCGTCGTTAGGCAGTTGAAATTTCATAAGGGAAATCTTATTTTTTTCTTCCTTCCATGTGTTTTTCATTTCATATGGTATGCCTTGAAAATTTCATTACCATGTACTTATATCTAGTATATTCTGTCCCTCTATTGTTCCTTGGATCATTTATTAATGGGTGACCTATGTCCCCTCTCTTTTCAATGTTTTCTAAGAACCCGAAACATAGTCGTTATGCTCCGTATCAAACGTCTCTCTCTTTTTCTCAAATTATTTTATTTTATTAAGTGAATACTCAAATCTCTTCCTTCTAAAGGGTTATTCACATATATACTAAAATTTTCTATATTAAATTTTGGTATTTACATACATGAGACCCGCTTTCCTTTTCCGTGGGTTTAAAGTGACATAAAGATCATGTCTTTAAAGAAGTTTTTAAAACGTTATGATAATGAAATGAAATTCATTTTTATGCTATATGGGTTGTTTATGAAATGATTGATTATGATATATTTGGCTCACATGATAATAAAGACAAATTAAGGGTGCACCCTGATAGCACTCCAATGCATTGGGTAAAGACTTAATCTCTAGATATGACCATTTTGACTGATACCATGGTGAATAACCTTGGTAATTTTTAATGACACCTTGGGGATGGACCTTGGTGAAACGTAATTGATTTTCTATGTTAAATGTTGTATCCACATCTTCAATTTATGAAACATGTTATTTTTATTATGATATGCCTCATGATTTCTTTCTCATGACTTAAAGTTATTTTTCATGACTTTTGATGTATCTCATGTTCTCATGTAAAATGTTTCCCTTGTTTCCCTTACTGGGCCTTTTTCTCACCCTTTCCATTGATGTATGCTCCCAGGTTATGAGATGTTGTAATGAACATAGGATGAACAAATGAAGAAGCATTTCAAGTGTTTAAGAAGAATGTTTTTTCTCATGTAATAAGTTCCTAGTTTCCAAGACTTTAAACCATAAAGATCCTCGGTTTTGTATAATGTAATGATAGTTTATGTGATAAAAAGGCAGGATGCTATATTTGGTATCAAAGGATGGTTTAGTTATTTTTGGAAATTAGGATATGAAAACATTAGGAATAAGCCTTTTGAAAAGTTTAAATATAGGAAATCTTTCTGGTATTTTGGTGAGTATTGAGTAAGGGGTTGCCAAAAAAAATACATCCCTGTCTGGATACAAGCAGGTAGAGGTGGCTCTGGAACAGATGTACATAGGGGTAAAACCTGAAAACACCGCTTTGAGCTAGACTCGAACGGGAACTGGTACACGACAATGGGCCTTGCTGCACTCTTGGTTACGAAACTCCCAGGGGATATGCTTTGGTAGATTCATAAGCTTAGTATAAACCATTATTAAAGGAACAAAGATAAAATAAAATAAAGAATAAAATAATAATATATGATCATGGATAACCTAGATTGGAACCTAGGAGATCACAAGTTAGGGTATAGTTTTCTTCTAAAAGTTATCCTTCTATGCTTGAAGTTCCTCTTTCATGATTATTGGCTAAGTATTTAATCCCCTAATTGAAATTTCTTTTCTTAGTTAATGGAGAGAAATGGAAGAACATGTCCCAACAACCAATGTGATAGGAAATGTGATGATTTCCATATTAACATGACAGAGATGATTAGGGGATTAAAAGATGATTATTATTTTGGAAGATGTTCACTATTTTGGGAACCCTATTTGATCGAGGTAAATAGATTACTACGGTATTTTCTTTGAGGAGTAAAGGTTGACTTATATTTTGAGGAATAAATGAATTTAAGGTGTACTTCTAGTAATATAGGTTACTTATGGAAATGATTAACCTATCTTGGGAAAAATATGTTTAGGTTAGCTACTTTTGTTATAAGATGTTAGGAGTGGTTGATGTTGTTTGGAGATGAACGATGATGTTTATTTTGGAAGACTATGTTATCAAATCCTTCTTGTATTTGGGTTTCAATATTAGTTTGGTTTAGTTTGAGGGATTTTTAGGATAGTTATTTATGGAATGGTCTATGATGAACTTTGGGTAGTACCGTGGAATTTTGAAGATTTAAAGAAGTTTCCCTTCCTATGGGATTCTTTCTTTTTGAAGAGTTGTTTTATCTTACCCTTTTTATTTTTGGGATAATAGAAGAAATAGATATTTAATCTTTGGTGGATTATGTGATTCTCTAGAAGATGATTCTTGTGCTTTGATGAGACCAAGTAGTTTTGAATGCTCATCATTTGGATAAAATATTAGTTTTGGTAGAGACTTATTAAAGGATGAAACACTACTTGAAGGTAGGTATATTTCCCTGTGTTTTAGTCTATGTAGTAAATGAATTCCTCAAAACTATGAAAAGGAACGTAAAACAAAAATGTTTTCTGTTAAAGTTTCCTACTGGGAGATAAAATACCGTTTAACCCATCATAATTTTGTGATTTTCTTGTTGTTAAATTTCTCCTAATCATGTTTTCTATCACTCTCCCTCAGAACGCGACCCTTTATTTTCTCCTCCATGTCCATGTTTTCCTACATGGAATCCTAAAATGGGTTAACTCGGGTGACCTTTGTACTTCCTTTTCTTTCTTTTAAAGTAATAGTGTTACTGACTCTTTTTCCGATGTGGGACTTTCAATAAAATTTCCAAACCCAATATTAAAAATTACGAGGATGCAATTTCTTAAGGGGGGAAGATTGTAACGACCCGAAATATTGAATAAATCTTGTTTCCTAATTTTTGGTGTCATTTTATTTTTATACTCAACAAAACTGTTTCATTTGATAACATGATTATAATTAAAATGAGACCGTTGGGTTTTGACTGTTATATGACCATTGGTCAATATGACCGCTGGAACTAAAAGTTTCGATTACTGTCTCTAAATACAAGTGATCTTGGTTAATTAATATAGAAAGAATATTTGATGGCCTCATCGAGTAGTCTTGGGCCAATCGAATCCCATCTAACAGAACTTGGGAAGGAGGTAGCACCACTGGGCTTTGCTCTGGACCAAACCCAAGCTGAACTTCATCGTGTGAAGCTAGAACGGAATCGCCTTCGTGAGAAGTTCAAACTGATAGAAATTACTACTCGTGCAATGTTGGCTGAGCCGCCCTTAGATTCTCTCACCATAGAACACCTTACACTTAAGTCCTATGCTGGGGTTATAAGGGGCTATGTAAGGAGACTATAACTGCATTGTGTAATCCTTTGATTTAAATAAAAATTGTGATTTCTTCTTTTGATGAAGTTTGTGAATTTTCAAATGTCCGGATAAATATAGTATGCATATTTTTTATGAATTCTAGAAAAAGATTATTTGAAAATATTTATGTAAACCTTAGATAACTAATTATGTGTAATGATTTTCAACAAATGGTCTTCTATAATTATGTTCAGTACGAAATTTTGAGTCTAATAAGATCAACTTATCTTTTGATGAATATTAAATTTTGAATAGTGATTTTATGCTTAGGATTAGTAATGTGACCAAATGGATTAGTAATCTCACTTAATGAAAGTATTAATATAATCTAGGCACCTTGATTAAGTAATGCGATTCAATAAAATAGGTAAATAACTGTTTCATTAATTATTAATAAAGTATTAGTTTTTTGGGTGAATAGTGTTTTTTAATTTAAAATTAAATTAAAAATATTTAGAAAAATATTTTTATAACATGGATTTCATTTTTGAACTCAGAGCATCGATATTATGTTAAGGTAATTTTTGGGGATTTTTCTGAAAAAAATGAATTTTCGGTGAATGGTGTATTTATTTAAAAATTAAATTAAAAATATTTAGAAAATTATTTTTATAAAATGGAGTTCATTTTTGAAATCAGAGCATTGATATTTGGTTAAGGTAAAATTTTGGGATTTTTCTGAGAAAGATGAATTTTTTGTGAATAGTAAAAATATTGTTTTAGGGTTTCGGTATGTTTAATGACATCATAATTGTATCATAATGATTTCATGAGATATTTTAAGGGTTGGCCGACCAAAAGTGATGAATTATTTTATGGGGGGAATGTGGCCTAACTCCATGGTAAATACCATGGGAGAGCCCATGGTTTGGAGAAAACCACTTGTGAGGTGTCCCTTGGCCATTAACGCCTTACCCCTCACTTTCCCTATAAATACCCACCCTTCCCTCCTTTAGTTTTCACTCCCAACTCTCCCACAACAAAGCTATAGTCTCATTACCACCCAAGGAGTCCTCCCAAGGTGCCCCCAATCCCTCAATGTCCCAAGCTTTGAGTTTTAAGAGTTACGTTTAAGGTAAGAGATCCTACATCTCTCTTTCTTTTCAAGTAATCTCTTTTATGTCATTTATTTTATGCTCCATGTTATTATGTTGGAGGATGTTCTTTTATATTCCTTTTACTTCCCTTTTCATGTTCATATGATGAGAGACCCCCATATTTCTCTCACCAATTCATTTTTGTTGATGTTTTAGTGGCACCGTTAGGCTGCCGAATTTTTAAGGGATTCGTTCACCTTTCTCATTTTTCAAAGTTCTACTTTCATGTCAAGTCATTCAAGTTACTTTTTATTATTCTGGGGAATGATCTATATATCTATCATACTGATCTTTTATGTTCATATTATTAGAGACCCTATTTTATCTTGTCAATTCATTTTTGTTGAAGTTTAAGTGGCACCGTTAGGCTGCCGAATTTTTAAGGGATTCGTTCACCTTTCTCATTTTTTCAAAGTTCTACTTTCATGTCAAGTCTTTAATGTTACTTTTTATTATGTTGGGGTATGATATCTATATCTATCATACTGATATTTTATGTTCATATGATGAGAGACCCAATTTGATCTCGTCAATTCATATTTTGAAGTTTTAAGTGGCGCCGTTAGGCTGCCGAATTTTTAAGGGATTCTTTCACCCTTCTCATTTTTCAATGTTCTACTTTCATGTCAATTATTTCAAGTTCCTTTTTATTATGTTGGGGTATGATATCTATATATATCATACTGTTATTTTATTTTCATATAATTAGAGACCCTATTTGATATCATCAATTCATATTTTGAAGTTTTAAGTGGCGTCGTTAGGCTACCGAATTTTCATAAGAGAAATCTTATTTTTTTCTTCCTTCCATGTGTTTTTCATTTCATATGGTATGTCTTTCAAATTTCATTACCATGTTATTATATCTAGTATATTCTGTCCCTCTACTGTTCTTTGGATCATTTATGAATGGGTGACCTATGTCCCCTCTCTTTTCAATGTTTTCTAAGACCCCAAAACATAGTTGTTACGCTCCTTCTCAAATGTCTCTCTCTTTTTCAAAAATTATTTTATTTTACTAAGTAAATACTCAAATATCTTCCTTTTAAAGGGGTATTCACATATATACCAAAATCTTCTATATTAAATTCTGATATTTATATACATGAGACCCCCTTTCCTTTTCCGTGGGTTTAAAGTGACATAAAGATCATGTCTTTAAAGTAGTTTTTAAAACGTTATGATTATGAAATGAAACCCATTTCTTTTATGCTATATGGGTTGTTTATGAAATTATTGATGATTATATATATGGCTCACATGATAATAAAGACATATTAAGGGTGCGCCCTGATAGAACTTCAATGCATTGGGTAAAGACTGAATCTTTAGAGATGACCATTTTGACTGATACCTTGGTGAATAACCTTGGTAATTTTTAATGACACCTTGGGGATGGACCTTGGTGAAATGGAATTGATTGTCTATGTTAAATGTTGTAGCCACATATTCATGTTATGAAACACATTATTTTTATTATGATATGCCTCAAGATCTCTTTCTCATGCCTTAAAGTTATTTTTCATGACTTTTGATGTATCACATGTTCTCGTGTAAAATGTTTCCCTTGTTTCCCTTACTGGGCCTTTTTCTCACCCTTTCCTTTGATGTATGCTCCCAGGTTATGAGATGTTGTAATGAACTTAGGATAAACAAATGAAGAATCATTTCAATTGTTTAAGAAGAATGTTTTTTTCTCATGTAAAAGGTTCCTGGTTTCCAAGACACTAAACCTTAAAGATCCTCGGTTTTGTATAATGTAATGAAAGTTTATGTGATAAAAATGCGGGATGCTATACCCTGGACACCCCTCCCCCACTAGACCCCCTATACACCCTGTGGACACCCCCCTTGGACACCCCATCCCCTTAGACACCCCCACCCTCTGGAAAACCTGTGGACTCCCCCTTGGACACCCCATCCCCCTAGACACAGCCCCCTGGACACCCCCTCCTGGACCCCCCCCCCCCCCCCCACTAAACCCCCCTGGAGACCCCCACTGGACCCCCTATGCACCCCCTGAATACCCTCCACTGGACCCCCCAGGACACCTCCACATGACCCCCCTAAACCCCCTAGACACCCCCTAGACACCCCACCTAGACCCCCCCCCCCAAACACCCCCGGGAAACCCCCCTGGACACCCCATGCATGAATATACATGCAAGCATGCATATTAAGAAAAGGCAAGAAGAAAAAAGAAAAAGGAAAATTATAATCTGAGAGAGGGTATATAATATTTTTTCTAAAAATATGTGAAGGTTCTAGATTCAAAAGTGAATGCTTTGGGTTGAACTATCCAACAATGATACAGATCAATGTTCATAAGATTGAATATTGTACACTTGGGAGTAAACTCAAAATCATCAATTCTACAAGCATGGTGTATGCCAAGTCAATTTGATTAAAAACACAACCAATGGTTACAAATGTCTTGAAAAATTTTTATAAACTAACTGTTGCCTCATGAAATTTTTATTCACATCAATCCTGGTTGCAAGTCCTGGAAGAAAATCAATTGCATCAGCTTTATTTTTTTGTTGGTTCTCTTCATAGCATGATCCATCTCCGGTATACCAATACAAGTAATAAAAATCAATGAATGATGATGAAGTAAAATCCATCAGGAAGCCAAACATAGGAATACTAACTCCCTTTTGAGCACTTTCACCTACATATATTCACACCCCCCCTGAACCGCTTCCTAGACAACCCCATTGCCCCTGCACCCCCAAATTCAGGCACACTACCCCCAGCCCCCTTCACCCCCCTCTTGGACAGCCCCCTCCACCTGCACCCCCGCCCTGCCCCCCTGGACACCCACCCTACCCCCCCCCCCCTCCAGGACATCCACCTTCCCCTAGCACCCCCTGCACACTGCCACCATCCCACTTCACCCCCTTCTGAATAGCCCCCTCCCCAAAAACTCCCACAACCCTTCACCCCTCGCTTCTCTCCCGGACCCCCCATCCCCCTCCCCCCCCACCCCATCCCCCTTCATCCCCCCCTCCGGACACCCCCTGGACACCTCCCCTTCTGGACAACCCCCTCCCCCTGCTCCCCCAAACCCCCCTTCACCCCAAACCCCTGCACACCTCCCCCAGCCAACTGGACACCCCCCATACCCCCTAGACACCCCCAGACACCCCCCCCTTAACACCCCCACTGGACCCCCCTAGACACCCCTCCCCCTAGACACCCCCTAGACACCCCCGTGCATGCATATACA